>CM053579.1:82733337-82837461 GCA_028646485.1 Cryptoprocta ferox | reverse complement strand
TCTTGAGTTGTTCATTTTAGCCACTCTGACCGGTGTGAGGTGGTATCTCAGTGTGGTTTTGATTTGTATCTCCCTGATGATGAGTGATGCTGAGCATCGTTTCATGTGTTTGTTGGCCATCTGGATGTCCTCTTTGGAGAAGTGTCTGCTCATGTCTTCTGCCCATTTCTTCACTGGATTGTTTGTTTTTCGGGTGTGGAGTTTGGTGAGTTCTTTGTAGATTTTGGATACTAGCCCTTTATCCGATATGTCATTTGCAACTATCTTTTCCCATTCCGACAGTTGCCTGTTAGTATTTTTGATTGTTTCCTTTGCCGTGCAGAAGCTTTTTATCTTGATGAGGTCCCAATAGTTTATTTTGGTTCTTGATTCCCTTGCCTTTGGGGATGTGTTGAGTAGGAAGTTGCTGCGGTTGAGGTCAAGGAGGTTGTTTCCTGCTTTCTCCTCTAGGGTTTGGATGGTTTCCTGTCTCACATTCAGGTCAGCCATTTATTTAACAAATATCATTTAACAAATATGCATGAAGTACTTACAATGTGCCAGGTGTTGAAAGTTTTTTTAAAAAAATCACTGATCAAGGGGCGCCTGGGTGGCTCAGTTGGTTGAGCATCTGACTTTGGCTCAGGTCATGATCTCACAATTGATGGGTTCGAGCCCTGCATCGGGCTCTGCCCTGACAGTTCAGAACCTGGAGCCTGCTTCAAATTCTGTGCCTCCCTCTCTCTCTGCACCCCCCCTCCACTCAGACTCTCTCTCTCTCTCAAAAATAAATAAACATTAAAAAAAATTTTTGCATCACTGATCATTAATGGTATGTGATTCTGCATTTTAATCTATAATGATGTTTCTTATAGCCATTTACCACACATAAATTTATAATAAAGTTGTGATACTTATTACAGTATTATGTATATTACATAGTGTTGATTGTATACTAAGTCTACAGCTCTGCACCAAGTAGGGTGAGTAATCTGTAAATACTGACATGAGAAGATAGCACTTGATTAAATTTAAGGATGGATTCAGTGGTTGCATTTGTCTAGGGCAGAGGATTTTCTTAGGAGGAATGACAAAAGTGATATGATAAAGTGGTGGTTGAAGAAAAGCAAAGAATGGAAAAGACAGAACAAGGGTCCCAGGGTATAGCACCTAGACCTAGGTCTAGGTGCACCTAGGTACACCTATACCTAGGCTAGCAACCTAAACATCACCTGGGAAGTTTTTAAAAATACACGTTCCTGTATCCCATTCAAGACCTACTAGATCAAAAACTCTGGGGGTGGGGTCCAGCAAGCTGTGGTTTAACAAGCCCTCCAGGTGATTATAATTCATGCTCAATTTGAGAAGCACTCATGTAGACTGCTGGCGTGAAGTAGAGCTAAAATGTGATTAGGAAAGCCATTCATGGTCACTGCCCCTCAGTAGAAATAAAAGATGCAGAGATCCCATGGCTTGCAATGGCGAGGTGATTTATTGGCTAACTTATGTAATGTGTAACCCAGAGAGTACTTAAAATAGCCAGTGTTGAAAATATTGCTTTGGAAAAAATTATTGATAGTTTTTTTTTTCAAATTTTTTGTCTAGCATTTCAAATGGTAGAGCTGGGTATAGTTGTCTGCCAGAAACAAGGCCTATATATTTTGTTTCACAGATAATGAATTCTTTCTTCCTCTAAAACAGTACTGGGTAATGTTCCAAAAAAGTAATTACAGGCCAGTTAGTAAATATATGCTGAGACAGTAGAGTGCCAGATAGCAACAGCTATATGTCTGCCACTGCTGATTAATCAGCTAGAGAACAGGCCTATTTTTTGACTTAATATGGGACAGGGACTCCATTAAGGGTAGAATCTGTATCTCAGTGACTAAACATATTCTCCCACTGTTTTCATTTTCTTAGGTGTATATTTTCTTTTCTTCTGTTGTCTAATAGAATGACAGGGCTGCACACTTTTAACAAATTGCTCCTTCACCTCCTATCTTCCTCTTCTATTCAGTAGGCTTGGCAAGCTATAAGAGATTATGTAAGTTTGGGGAGTTAGAAATCACAGCCAGTTCAATCTCATTTTCATACAAACCGAACATACAGTAAATTATTATACTGTAACAGCTTATCACTTTGGACCTAAATTACAGCAAAGTAGTTTGTAAATCCCATAACAAAGGTAGAATAATCCATTTATGTAGGCATGTTTCTTATAGTGTGCTCTCTCAGCTCTAGCGCGTTTTACATATTTTAATATGTTGGTTTAGAAGAATACAATAATGATCAGCTGGGCTTTCTGATTCTGTTTTTCTCTAACTTTAATTGCTGAAGCTAGTTAGAGACCCATTTTAAGTTCAGGTGCTTCATGTTCAAGGATTATTTCTGTTTTAGGTCAAGAGAAATATAAGAAGCACCATGTCTGGAAAAGGAAGGGTTGCCATTGAATCAGCCTTGTTGCTTGTCTGATTATTGGACTCTTGCCACTTATGATCAGAACTGTTACTTTTTACTCATTAATGGTCTAGAGCCCTGCTTTGATTCTCATTCTTGCTCTCTGTTCCCTAAAATAATTCTAGGGAATTCTTTGCTTACTCTCCAGTCTCACTGTCTCCCCAGACACTACTTTGTTCACCCAAACAAGTATTAGATCATTCTCAGTACCACAGTTTGACTCACACTAATGCTGAGCCATCCTGCTTTGTGATATAAAGGATTCACGTGAATATATTTTTTGTTAACTGTTATGTTAGAAAATTCCTCGATTGCCAACCTTTGTGGATGCTGTTGGTACCCCACTTAGATGCTCTGCAAGTGCACCCATTCTTCATCTGGTGGGAGTTTTGAGTTATAACTCATATCTATCACTACCACTGCCACCACCTTTCTCTGGTCAATTGCTTTAGGCCAGTGGTTCCCAAACTTAACTTGCTTCAGAATCACATGGAAGACTGGTTAATACAGATGGCTGAGCTCAGCTCCCAGAGTTTACAATTGAGTAGGTCTTTGATGGGGCCTGCAAATTTGTATTTCTAACAAGTTCCCAATGATGCTGATGCTGTTGTTCTGGATACCAAACTTTGAGGGTAACTGGTCTAGTCTAAATAAGAGCTTCTTTGTCTCTGAAGACTGTTTGTCCCATCTTCCTTTCTCAGGGCCGACCATTATCAGTGACTTATTGCCACCAGCTTGTAAACGGCAGGCCCTCTTGCCTCAAGGTGGGACTGTCGGTGTTTCCTCCATGCTCCAGAGTGGGATCAGAATTAAATAGGTGGGATCAGAATTAAATAGGGTCAGCATTACAAACCACATTTTGGCTTAGCTTTTTTTCTCTACATGTCCTGCTTCTTTGACTTTTCTTCTCCTAAAAGTACTCTGTCAATAAATTCCCTGAAGAAATCTCCATCTCAGACCTTCATCTCTGAGGGACACAGCCAGAGCCTTATACCTGTGGATTTATGGTTTCCAGTCTCTTTAGTTCAGTTTATTCAACAAACTTGTATCTAGTGCGTTTGCATGTACCAGGCAGTATATGATATATGGGAAGGAAGACCCAGTCTCTCTCTCAAGCAGCCCACCATTTAGTCAAAGAGTGGATAAGTAGATGTACAATTACAAAACAATATGGTTGATGCTATGCTACATCAATCCTGAGAATTTGAAGTCAGAGGTGTTTTTATCTGAACCTTCGAAGATATCATAAGCCGAGTTCCTTGGGGAAAGAGACTGAGATAGAGATTTTTTTAGGTAGGAGGTTTATTGGGGCATATTCTTGGAAACACCAATGAGGAAGTGAGGGAAGCATAGTTATGCAAATGGAGAGGTTGGGTGAGGCCTCGGGCTAACTCATGGGAAGCTCTGGAGATGTCCAGAATTCACTAGATGTAGACTGCCCACTGAGGGGGCGTAAGTTTGGGAGAAGCAACTCTCTTTGGCTAAGGGATGCTCAAAGAGGGACTTCGATGTAAAGTATCATTGGCCAGTTGTCTCAGCTGCTGGGGAAATAGACGCCTCAGTCCTATAGTAGAGATCAGGGTGGTGAGCCATAGGGGACTGATAGAATCAAGGAAAGATAGTCTTCAGCCATTTCAACCCAGGACCACAGAATGTAGCTTGGACCTCATAAGAAAAAGTTTGGGGATCCAGTATGAAGAATACACACACACACACACATACACGGTTCCTGGAGATGCGTGTTTGTGATCATCTCAGTCATATATACTGGCTTCCCACCAGACAACCATCAATCCTGCTCCACCCAATGGGAATTTTAATTGAGTTTATTAAGCACTCAATTTCTCAAATATCACAAGTGCTAAATATAAGGTAAACCTGAGGTTTCCTAAAAATCGATCCTGTAGACAGACCTGAAAGAGTTCCAAGCCTTGTTGAAATGCCTCTGAGGAGCAAGGCAGCAGGTAACAAATCTGCTGACAAGCAGCAATCTTCAGAATAAACATATGTGGGACCAGAGTTCAGAGGCTAAAGTCAATTTAATGAGAAAGCTGTCGCTATTATTTTTTATGTGAATTAAATGTATTCCAAGTAGCCAGAGTCACAGCCTGACGGTAAATAGTCTGGCTGCAGAGCTGAGCATTTGTTTTACGCTGTTCTCAGGGTCACCTAAAGATGAATGTGAGTTACCTGGATTGAACAGAATTCTATCCAATGTGTTCTAATGTGTGGTGATAAAATTCACAGACCCAATTAAAGAGAACTGATTTGAGTGTAAAATTGTTTATTTTGCAGTATATCTATGCCAAGCACTGAAATTTTCCATTGAGATAAAAACAGCACATAATTTGTAAAGAGGAATATAAAGTCTTCATGAATAAAGGGTAGCCTATTAATAAGTCTTCCTAAAGAGGATTTCACAATGTTAAGACAACAGAGGGAAGACTCAAGTAACCTCATACCTAGCCAGAGTAAATGTTACAGAAATTTGTAAGTTTTGTTTTCCATATTTTGTGCCAGAGATGCAGCCTGGGTGCGCGCGCGTGCACACACACACACACACACACACACACAGAAGAATGAAATAGGTCTGCATCTCTCCTTGCATTAGCTGAAATCTGTCCTGATGGAATGGCCTCTGGCAATATTATGAATCAGCATGAAAGAATAGCAGACCTGGCCTCTCGAAACTCTCTCCCCTCTGAAATGTGTGTTTAAATTACCTCATGGCAAGGCCAGTGACATTCAAGGACTGAGAATGAGGTTAGAAAAATGGAAAAGTTTTTCCACTTCACGAACGGTCTATTGCCTGATGAACATTATGTAAACAACTTTCCAGAGAAAGAGTAGCACCAAACTTCAGCAACCAGATTATTAGAGAACAACAGACTACTTGTATGGCCCCCGTGCTCTAGTCCAAGGGTCTGCAAAGGGACCCTTGGGCCAAATCCAGCCTACCACTCATTTTTGTAAATATGGTTGTGGTGGAACACAGCTGTGCTCATTTTATGTGTACTGTCTTTGGCTGTTTTTGCACCCCGGTGGCAGAGTTGAGCAGTGCAAAAGAGACGATATGACCCACAAGCCTGAAATACTTACTTCTCAAGAAAAGGTGGCTGACCGCCTCCCCCCCAGTCTATTATAGTTCAGCGTGTTCCAGATTTATGGATGGTAAGAATCACCTGGAGTACTTGTTAAACCTACAGCTTCTCAAGCATCTCCTTTGGAGATTCTGATTTAGTGAGTCTGAATGAGACACAGTGATATGTATCTTTAACGAGTACCAGAACTTTTGAGAAACATCAGTCTGGTCATTTTACTCTCCATTTCTCTTGCAAACCATTTTTGATGTTCATCAAGTCCACATTCTTTCCTTCAGATTCTTCCTCATCTCCCCACATAACTGCAAGGTGCAGACCAGAGTACTGTGTGACATTGTTGTGGGTGGGGTTTGCCAGAAGCAGAGCTTGTGACACAGATTTGGGTGCATGTTGTTTACCAAGGGAGCATTCTCAGGAGCAAAGAAGTTAGGGAAGCAAAATAGGATAGGAGAAAAAAGCTAAGCAAGGATGTCGTCTCAGCTGGGGATATACTCCAGTCTGATCCCACAGGGACCTCTGCAGCAAGAATGTACCACAGAAGTGATCCTACTGGGAGGCAAGGATGGCTGGCCCTTTGTATACTCTCAACCAGTTCCATCAGTCAGTCATTTGGGTATAGGGGGCTCTCGAACAGGGGACAGCTGAGAGCCATTAACAGCATTAACTGGGGCAAAGGAGGATGCAGAGAGATGTACAGCATCCAGTAAGGGAGTCAAACCCCCAAATGAATGAAATTTAGGTAGATTTGGAATGTGCCTTCCAGAAAATCCTATCTGTGATAGTCTTTAAAAGATAATTTACAGTATGTTTTTAAGTTATTAAATCATTGGAAGGAATAAATACATTTTGCTAGAATTGAGACGTTCAGCCTTCTACTATCTTTGAAAAGGAAAATATGTCAGAGAGAAGTGACTTTCCAGTCCGTTATCAGTTTTGTTGACCACTGCCTTTGCCCAGATACTTGGTAAGATCTTCTGTTTGTGATTATCTCTGTTAGGGTGATGTGAGGTTCTTATGAACTTGAATGTATGCAAACATTGCAGAGACCCACTTGGAATAGGACTGCTGTCAGAGAACATATTTTTCCTAGTCCCCAACATTTCACAGTAGATCCATTAGCGTCTTAGAAGAATTATTCGATAAAGCTACATTACAGGACTGTAAAATGAAGCTCAACCCTCTATAATTATGATTTGCTTTCCAAGGAATCATAATAGCCAACCCTACTTGCTAATCCTCCCAACCAGCAAGGTAACCATCAATTCTCCCATCCTTACCCAGGGTCACATAGGCCAGTCAGTAGTAGTGTTGAAAGTTCTGAAGAAAGGATTCCATATACCCTATTATAAAGCTGTTTCTCAGGGCACCTGGGTGATTCAGTTAAGCATCCAACTCTTGGTTTCTGCTCAGGTAGTTATCTCATGGTTCAGGGGATCAAGCCCCGCATTGGGCTGTGCAGTCACTATGTGGACTCTGCTTGGGACTCTGTCTCTCCCTCTCTCCCTCTCTACCCCTTGCTCTCTCGCTCTTACTCTCATTCTCTCTCAAAATAAATAAGTAAACTTTAAAAAAAAGTTGTCTCTCTTCTTTAGCCCAAAGTGTTTGAATGACCCTAGGATTTACAAGCCTAGAATGAAGACTTTTGCAGACATTTCCAAAATTATTTCATGGGTTTTGTAGCACACCCTTTAAACTCTCCAGAGAAGTCGGTGAGGGGAGGAAAGGAGAAATGTAATATAGTAAGAGTTATTCTCTTACTATGCTCAGCCCAGTTCTCCCTTTCTCTCTGAAAGAGGAACAGAGGAAAAATCTGTGACCTCACAAGAGGTTGTTTGACCCGAGCACCTCCCAGGATCCTTTGCGCAGCTTTCCCTCTGTGAAGACAGTGGGGGCCGCTCAGGCAAAGAAGGTAGATAGTATTATACCATTTTGTAGACCTGGCAGAATCAAGTTAAAAAGAGCACCTAGAGGGGCACCTGGGTGGCTCAGTCGGTTGAGCGTCCAGGTCATGATCTCACGGTTTGTGGGTTCGAGCCCCGCGTCGGGCTGACAGCTGTGCTGACAGCTCAGAGCCTGGAGCCTGTCTTCAGATTCTGTGTCTCCCTCTCTCTCTGACCCTCCCCTGCTCATGCTGTCTCTGTCTCAAAAATAAATAAAAAAACGTTAAAAAAATTAAAAAAAAAAGAGCACCTAGAGTCTTATCTCACTTTATTCTGTTTTCTGTCTCTTTGAGGCAAAGTTGACTTAACCTTTTCTTAAAGTGAACACTGTGTGAAATAAGAATATTTCCCCATACAACTTAAGGACACTTTCAACAAGTTGTAAACAGAAAAACAGCTAACAGGATACAATTACTCAGAGTAACTCTGTGTTTTTGTAAGTTGGTAACAAAAATAGAACTTTGACTTTACCTAATGTATTTTGGAAAGAAGGCAAAAATGTAATGGTCAGTGAAGAAAAGAGAGAACTGGCAGGGTCTAGGGTTTCCCCAAGATTCTGCTGTGAACTTCAGATTCCAAACCAAACCCAGATGATTTCAAAGTCAGTATTCTTTCCAATTTGCCATGCCAATTTCTTACAACCCTCCTTAGGCTAGGGCCAGGAAAGTCATCCCTGAAATTACTCCTTACCAAGAAAGGGCTAGATAATGGGGACCAGTGAACCAAGGAGGTGAAAACGAGACCCAGCATGGGATTCTGGGTGACCTCCTCTATGAAGCCTTTTCTTCTCTGTCTAGAAAATGTAGGTGAGTCTTTTCTTTCTATATAACTGTAGTGCTTGCACAATCCTCTATTTTAGAACATGGCACATGGCTATACCTTTTTTAAGCGTCTTTTTTCAAATGTGTTAGATTAGGAGCCCACCAAAAGGAGGTTTAATGTTGTGTTCAATTTTGTATGTGATGCTCCATGAATTAATTCAGTCCTTTAGAAGCTATTTATCAACTACTTACTCTGTGACAGGTATTATTTTAGGTGTTGCAGATAGGATAGTGAATGAAACAGACCAAAACTATTTTCGGGGTGCCTTGGCGGCTCAGTCAATTGAGCAGTCAACTTCAGCTCAGGTTACGATCCCACAGTTCATGAGTTTGAGCCCCACATTGGGATCTCTGCTGTAAGTGCAGAGCCTGCTACTGAACTTCTCATGCTCTCTCTCAAAAAAAATTATTTTATTTAAGGAGCTTACAATTAAGTGATGGAGACAATATATTGTAGATTCTATACAGATAAGTGCTGAGGTCTAAAAATTAGGCTATAAAAGGAGACTTGAGTGTTTGGGGCAGAGTTGACCTTTTCGACAGGATAAAGGAAAGCCTCATAGAGAAGATAATGTTTGATTAAACACTAAAGGAAATGAGAAAAGCAGTCTGCAGAAATTTGGAAGAAGAGAAGCCCAATAAGGAGGATAAAGATAAAGATCTGGAAATAGGAGCATGAGCACTGTGGTCAAGAAACAGCAAGGAGGCTTTTTAGGTCTAGAATGGAGTACACAAAGGGAAGAATAATAGGAAATGATATCTGAAAGAAAGAACAGGATGAAGGCAGAGATCACATGTGGCCTTGGAAAGCTCAATAATAACTTTTTCTCGGTCTTTAAATACATTTAGAAACCATTGGAGGGATTTGAGCAAAAGAATTATATGAACTTTCAGTTTTAACAGGATCACTAATATTTAATGAATTAATAAAGTAACTAATTAACTTGTCCATTAAAGAAGTGCCTAAAGAAGCCAGATATTGGATTTGAGTTATGGATCAGATGAAGCCTAAGCACATGTTCCTAGAAGCTGAGGGTTCAAAACCAAGCCATGAGGTTCATCAAATAGACAAGGAGAAGGCAGCCACAACTGATGAACATGAGATAAGACCCGGTTGCCCTGGAAGTCTTGTATAACTCCTCCTTTCACTATCAAATAACTGACTTCTTGGGGCAAGATCAACCCAGGGTTGGCATATAGGCAATTCCTACATAGCAAAAAGTTAGGTGAGGAAAATTATGATAAGAAGATGCATCCCATTTGTCGCTCCAGCACCCAAGACTGGGCACCTATATCCTGACAAACTGTAGCCTAGACTAGAGGGCTCTGCACATGTGGAACCTTTAAATATACTTGATGACTTGCCAAATTCTCTTTTCTTTAGATTGTCATTGAGTATTTTCTTGGCCAACTTACAGTATAAAACCTTTTAGTACACATGTAAAAAACCTTCTAAGCTTCCAGAAATGTTCACAGGTAAAAAAAGAATTAAAGAACTGAAGAAAGACAAATGGCAACAATGGACACCCTCACCCCCACTCTGACCCCCATCACCATCACTGGAGAACTTCATGTTAAAAGAGTCTCAGTAAATTAAAAGATGAAACCAATTTAACCCCTAATTTATGTCTAATCTCATCCTTAAGTCACAAGGCTAATATCTTTAGGAAATGTTGATTACAATAGAAACTGCAGTTTGCGCACTTTTACAGTATGATTAAAGATAATCAGGAACAATTTTACTATGAGAATATATGAGATTTGAAGAATGCCAAAACAAAGTGTACTTAAAAACAGGTCCAAGTATGGAATTAAAAATACCTTTGTAAAAACAGTACTTTAAAGAATTCCATCATTAGAATTCTTGGAAAGTTTATCCAAGATTTTTAAAAATCATGGGGCGCCTGAGCGATTTAGTCAGTTAAGCATCTGACTCGATTTTGGCTCAGGTCATGATCTCATGGTCGTGGGATCGAACCCCACATCGGACTCTTTGCTGGGTGTGGAGCCTGCTTGGGATTCTCTCTCTCTCTCTCTCTCTCTCTCTCTCTCTCTCCTTCTGCCCTTCTCCCCATCTCATGCTCCCTCTCTCTCTAAAATAATAGATAGATAGATAGATATCAGTCTCTGTTCTAAACCCAATATTTCTCTAGGTCAGAAAGAGAGCATTCATTTTTTTTCTTCTTTTTGCATTTTTAAAGCCAACGTGGTCTTTCATATTTTATATGCGTCTTTTTAAAATTAAATCATCTTCACCCATTTCATCCACCCACCCCTAATTCCCCTTCTCTGGCAACCACCAATCTGTTCTTTTTTTTAACTATGAGTTTAGGATTTTTTTTCATATTCCACATATAAGTAATCATACAGTACTTGCCTTTCTTTGTCTGACTTATTTCAGCTAGCATGATACTTTAAGAGTTCATCCATGTTTTAGCAAATGGCAAGAGTTGCTTCTTTTTATGACTGAATTATATATATATATATATATATATATATATATAAATATATATATAATTATCAGTCATATTTTCTTTATCCATCTGTCACTGGACACTGGACACGTAGGTTGCATCCATGTCTTGGCTATTGTAAATAATGCTGCCGTGAACATGTGGGTGCATGTTGAGGGGTGATTTGAGGGGTGCCTGGGTGGCTCTGCCAGTTAAACATCCAACTTTGGCCCATGTCATGATCTCGTGGTTGTGAATTCAAGCCCCACGTTGGGCTATCTGCTGTCAGCACACATCCCATTTCGGATCTTCTATCCCCCTCTCTCTGCCCCTCCCCTATTTGTGCTCTCTCTGAAAAATAAACGTTAAAAAAATAGTGATTTCATTTCCTTCTGAAAAAGTTTTAATTTTATACATTATACTGATTAATTTTTACTGTTGTATTTAATTTGTAAATTGTCTTTTACTTTCTTTTTGCCCACTTTTATATTTGCATGCTCATTCTTATTGGTTTTTATAAATATTTTATATGTGGCTGATATCAGCAACCCATCACAATCATTTTTTCTTTTGCCTTAAAATGTACTTTAAAAGTTAATTGAAATATTTATTTTTCAGATAAATTCTACCCTACCTCTGAGTATCTGTTTAGAAAGCTTGTTTTTAATATTTTATTCCAGCACTTTTAAAATTAACTTTTTAAATTCACTTTTGTGACCAGACTATCTTTTTTCTTTATAACTTCCAAATGAGTGACACAGTTTTTTCAACCCATTATTTGAGTGATAAAACCTTTTCCCACTGCTATGAGATACTATCTGTAGTGTATAATAAGTTCTTACATATGCTTGGCCTGTTTCTAGATTTTTGTCTTATGCTTGACATCTCTGTTCTTGCTTCAACAGCACATCAGGAGCATTCTTTTAATTATTATAGTCGTGATTTACATTTTGAAGTCTCCTGCTTCAAGCCTATCAAACTTTCTTGCCTATACATGCACATTTAATTCATCCAGACTGTTTTAGTAAGCGCTTTAAAATGCCATGGGTTTTTTTTTTTGTTGAGATTGCTTTCAGATATTTTTATTAATTTAGAAACAATCGGCAACTTTACCATATTAACTTTCCATCCAGAACGTATGCTTTCTCTGTTTTTCCGAGTGTTACGTTGTTTTAAAGTAAACTCTACTGCCAACATGGGGCTCACACTTCACAACCCCAAGATCAAGAGTCATACGCTCTACTGACAGAGCCAGCCAGGCACCCCTATTTTTCCAAGTCTTTAAAAAATTTTTCTCACTGTAAATTGTTATAGTTTTCTTAATGTAGATCTTGCACATTTATTCCAATTCATCTTATAACTTTGTTACTATTATAGGTGATTACTTTTCTAATCATATTTCTAACTTTTATTCCTAGGTATATAAGGAAATTTTATGTGTGCTTTGTACACATATTTATTTTACAGTGTATCCTCAAATTGGATGGAATGAGGATCTTGCCAATTTCAATGTAGCTATAAATAGAACATTAGGACACTTGTACCTTCTCAAAGATTTTTAAACAATAATCCCTTTGATAATGAGTTATTCCTGAGAGTTTTACATATAACTTTTCATTTCTTTTTGAGAATACTTTATTTTATCTCCCATCTGTGGATGATAGAACAAGGAAAAGTGAAAAGCAACGTGATTAATGCTAGGATTGACCATCAGTTTTAAAAAGCTATAGTGCTTCAAAATGAGGTAATTCATGTTTTCCAGGTAATTTAGCTACCGAGTGAGAAATAATGAAGTAAATAAACTTCATTTTCATTAAGTTGATATTTTAGGTTTTCTAAGTCACACAGCAGTGTAATATGTCTTTACTATTAATAAATATGAGAATGACACCCTCCCTGGGATTGATAGGGGTTACAAATCAAACATGACTCCTTGTGCTACCCAGTTGTTTTCACTGTACCTTTGTTCACATTTTCCTCCGTCAGATGTCTGAGGGCCACTGACCACTCCCTCAGGAAATCTCTGAAGCTACATACGCACCAGGCATCGATAGAAATGAATTGTAAGCTATTCTTCCAGCTCTCTAATTAGACTTTTCAGTCTAATTGCAGGAGATGAAATCAAGGGAGATCAAATTTACCCAGATGCTCAAACTTTAGAATCATTACAAAGCAATACACTGACAAGCACAAAACCAGCATGCTCCTGGGAGGAAAACTGAACCTTCCTCTGCCTCTTCAGAGTATCAGATGGGGAAAAGAATATCTTGTCTACCAGCTTCATGTGCTTGTCCGCCTGTTTTACAGAAGAAAATGTAGATAAACACGCTGTAAGGCAGTCCGTGTAACATGTAATTATTAAGACTGTAGAGTCAGACCTCGATTCAAATCCTGAGGTTTTAACAACTCACAATTGAACCAATTTCTTTAATTCCTTATGCCCCCACTTCTCGCCAGACAAATTAGGATAATTATAGAACTACTGAATAGGGCTGTTTTGATGCTAAATGAGATTATAAATATATGCAGGTTTTGTCCTAATGAGTGACACATAGTAAGCATGCTATAATATTGCATATTGCTAGTTTTATCTTTGCTAACATCTAACTTCTTCTAAAGCATAAAAGAATATAATTTATTTTTAAAGAATACAGACTTACCCAGAGAGAAGTGAAATTCTCAAGAACTGTTTTCCCGGAAATTAATTTTGAAAAGGGGATTGTGATGAACATGTTACATTTAAAGTGAAGTCAACAGTCAGCTATAAAAAAATTATATATATATATATATATATATATATATATATATATACATACTATAGAAAGAGAGAGTATGTCCCAGAAACGCAATTCATTCCTATGATATATGAAGTGCTCAAAAAATGTTGCTCCTTTATTTTATTGTAAACTGATTGTTCTCCTTTATGAGCCTTCATCTTTTATATACTTGAGGTAAACTAAATTCTCATTCTGGTTTAAGCTTATTATTTGGAGTATCATCTCTCATAGGTGGGAAGACTCATTCTCTCATTTAGCCTTTCTCTGCCTCTGCCTGCTGCAAATAAGATGTTGCTCAGATATATGGGGTAAAGGGGAGGCTTCCCAAGTCTGCAGGTTGCAAGGAAGTGCCCTTGGGCATTCTGCCCCTTGATTTCTGAGAGTATCCCTTGTCTTCTAGCCATTGATGAACTTGTCAGCTGGCAGAACCCATAGTCATCCTGCTAACTGGATTGGTTAAGGGTCCAATGTCGCTTTCTGGTTCACCTGGATTCCCCTTAGATTGGAACGTCTCCAAACCCCCACGCCTCTGCTGTTTCCTGTGCAGCCTTCTGGAAAGTGGTCCAGCCCCAGCCTTCTCCACTGGGCCAATAAGTCCTGCTACTGCAGGGCCCACAACAAGCTCTTTGGCAGCATCCAGCTAGAATTCATTATTCCTGTTGTGTGCGTGTGTGTGTGCATGCACAAGTGTGTATATCTACTTTTATCCATATCTCTATGCACTAGACTGTCTCACAAAATTTATATACGGGTAGGTTGTGAAATATTATGAAGTAGAGATTGTGTAACACTCATTTTTGACTCTCTAGCACCTCACCAGATACCTGGAATAAATGAAAATAATCAATGTGTACTCTCTTCATGATTGGGAACATTTCTCCATTCTCACTGATGGGAGGTTTGTGACCAGTAAACATGCACATGGTATTGGTGTGAATGCACAAAATATTGAAGCAACCGTACAAATGAGAAAAAAATCTTCGAGGGATGTGTTTGGATAATAATACATTTTGGAAGGGTTCTTTAAATAACTTTTGACCTGGCTTCTGAATTTATAATGTAAAATTGGAGTTTGTGCTTAATCAATTCCTTTGGTCTATAGAACTCTTGTAGTGATTCTGGAACAAAACTCAAAGAACATAGAGTAGCACAGTCTCTTTTTTTCTCTAGTCATTTTTATGTAGTGCTGAAGATTTAAGTGGTGCTTTATAAAGTCAAAGGAAGGGATCAAGACACTGACCTCAAATACTTACCGGGAAAGGCTTTAGATATTTTTTTTTAGATTTCCTTGAAAGAAAGAAAGAAAGAGAGAGAGAGAGAGAGAGAAAGAAAGAAAGAAAGAAAGACCTCGATTGGAAAGGGAGTGCACGAGGAAGGGGGAGGAAAAAAAACAACAAGAAGAAGGAATTCAGAGGTGCGTTGCTGTTTTGAGGCTAACCTGAACCGATGCCTTCATTGCAGTGAGCGCTTCGGATGTCTGTTGAAGGAGGCACACAGTCACTGACAATGACTGCATTCTCTCCAGCTTCATGTTCACATTGCTTCCAGTGCTCTGTTATTTAGAACTGAATAACTGTTGTCACTGCTCTATAATTTGGCCATGAGATATCTGGTTACTTTCAGACAAAAGAAAATGTCTCATAATAATGGGGTTTTGTGTGAGTCTGCTCTTCCTCCAGAAAAAAAAAAATGTATTTAAGGATTTATCTCTGTTCACATTGAGGAAGAAAAGAAGCTTTAAAAAGTTTTACTCCCTTCTCCATATAGCAATTCTTGTCTAGCTTTCCATCAGAGGGAAATGTTACCTTCAGCATATTCCGCATATGAAATAGACAGTACCAGATGCTTCAAATGGTCATAATTGTGAAGAATATGGAAAAGGAGGCATCTTCCTAGTGTGTTTCATTTAAATGTGGAGGGGGAAAAGCCCTTTGGGTAAATTAGCACTGGGAGGATTTAGCAAAAGTGAATTAGCTATGACAGAGTCCCCTAACACATATATTTGATGGTCTTGCAAGCCTTTTCCTCGTTACCTGGGATACTACCCTGCTTTGGGATGCCATAGGGTCATTAAAATGTGAGACAGATTCTCCAGAAGAGAAAAACCAGATGAATCTTGACTTGCAGACAGTATGTCTTGCTTAATAGCATTTTCTTTGACTGGCCCTACCTTTCCCTTGGTGCTAAATTTCTCTCTGACACACTCATCTGAAAAAACAAAGAGCTGCCTGTGAATTTCAGCTGCCAGAGCCAAAAGACTTTTGCGAAGGATCTTTACAAGCAATTATCAAGTGTGCTCTCAAAAACTAAATATATTGGTGATGTTTTTTATTTATACATTGGTATTAAAAGCTAGCATCTATCATGTTACAGGAGTAAAAAGATAAATGAAGGCAGAAGCATATAGTAAAAATGAGTCTACTATCCCATATATGCAATCAAAAATAACTAGACTTTTGGTGGCGATCACTTTGTAACACATACCGATGTTGAATTATAATGTACACCTGAAACTTACATAATTTTACATGGGAATTTTACCTCAAAAAAAAAAAAAAAGCCTGAGGGGCACCTGGGTGGCTCAGTCAGTTAAGCGTCTGACTTTGGCTCGGGTCACCATCTAGCAGTTCGTGAGTTCAAGCCCCGCGTCAGGCTCTGTGCTGACAGCTCAGAGCCTGGAGCCTGCTTTGGATTCTGTGTCTCCCTCTCTCTCTCTGTCCCTCCCCCACTCACGCTCTGTCTCTCTGTCTCTCAAAAATAAATAAATATTTAAAAAAATTTTTTAAGCCTGAAAAATCAAATGTGTTTGTGGTAACCCATTCAAACCTGAGTTGCATGGTTTTCGTGGCCAAACCTTAGTTGACCCACAATGAATTATTTATCTTTACCTCTCTTGATGAAACTATTCATATGCTTCATAGCAGAAATATTAGTGTACTTGATCACAGAGCTATTGCAGACCTTGCTGAGGGTCCTGTATAATATGTGTGGTGTTACTTTTCATAAATATGAAAAATTCTTAATTTGGGAACAGAAAATTCTGAATATTGAAACAGGTAATTTCTATGTGCTTTTCTTACTGTTCTGTGAGAAGTCATGCTAGCTGCTCTTTACACACTTGGTATCACTGAAGCCTCACAGCTTCCCTGAAAGCTAGACATTACTATGACCTCCAGTTTCTCAGTGAGGAAACCAAGGATAGGAGAGGTGGAATGCGCTGCTTAAGACCACTCTTCCTGTTACATATTTTTGCATAATAAGCATCCCTGAAATGTAGTGATTAAAACCAATGCTTTCTTATCATGCACATTCCTATGGTTTGACTGGACTCGATGGAGTTCTTCCCACATTGTAGCTACTGTCAGTTAGAAGCTGGGGATGGAATAATCTGGAGGCATCTTCACAAGAAATGGAATTTTCCAGTGTATTAAATGCTGGGCTCAGAAAACGGCACCGTGTCATTTCTTTTTCTGTCTGGGTGGAAACAGAGAGATCACCCAAAGGGGACATAAACTCCTTCTCTCTGTGTAGGAATGGCGGCTGCTCAGCTTTTCAGGGAACATCTGGTACTTGAATTTAGGTCTATCTAGTGCTCAAATATATCCACAGGAGAGTAAAGCCCACATCTCACTCATTCCCCCCTCTGAATGCCACCCAACTTATGTTCTGCTGCTTAATAGTCTACTTCCCCCCCTCCCCATTTTTCTATAATCTACCCCTTCCAGGTAGATTTGAGAAGGGTGCTCTGAGGATGCCAAAACAGAGACCTTTGGCATGTTTAAGGGAATGCAGAGTGAGAATTCCTTCTCCTCTTCTCATCCTGCTCTTACAGTGATCCTGACTTCATCTCATTTTTAAAATCCCCACCTCAGTTGTGGAGAATTTACAAATAAACAAGGAGGAGAGATTCAAAGAAAAGTCAATGTGAGGAGTATACAGGGGAAAAAAGGAAGGTTATGTATTCTGGAGCATTCCAATGACACTGATTACCTTTACGCCTCCTTCTGCCTCCCCTCTACCCCAAAACTCTAATGTATTCCTACTACTAAGATGGAACACATTTCATGTTTAGTTTTGTAAATATTTGTCCCAGCTCCTAGCACAGTGACTGGCTTGTACTGGTTCCCATGTCTGTGGCAGAAATGCATTCCTGGAGCTCCACAGGCCAGCACATATCCCTCCCGGACTTCTCACTTATGAAAACAATAGTTGGGTTCTGCTTGTTAGCTCACAAGGCTTTTGTTTTGGCTATAATAAGACCTTGAACTGCTTTTGCCTTTGTGAGTTAAGCTTCAGAGTCTGGTCAACTTGAAGAGAAACAGAAAAGACCTTGAGAATTGAGGCCCCATGTGATTTATGGAAGAATAATCACAGTGCTGTTCAGAAGGAGTTTATGCACTCGAGGTCTCTCTAGGGAAAATCAAAGCTTCACTGAGATTTAGCTAACTGGCAGTCATAATTTTGAACTGTATCCTCATTTGGCCAGGCCTATCACATGTGTCAAAATGACGTAGTTCTTTCAGGGGGCTTTGGGAGTGAGACCCACAGGGAACAGCTACACTGATAAAATCCAGCTGAACAGTAGTACTGCATTAGGCAGCCTTCCTCAGAGACATCTGGTGTTTGCTTTCTACTTCCTTTCTCTCCTGACCTCGCCTCCTGGATGGTGAAGAAACAAGCAGCTTCCTTTGCCCTGTCTTCCTCTACTCTCCCAATAACTATAGGACGTAATTCTTGTTTCTTAAACAAACTTCATGGTTTTGTGACTCCTCCCAGGTTTCCTTGTCAAATGAAAACTATTGATGGCTCTTTCTTGCAAAAGCTAATCTCAGTGCCTGGAACATCCTTGAATTCTACATCATCAGCACAGGGTACAAACATCAAGTGTATGTAGCTTTTTAGGGTTTACCCTTCTTCTTGAAGCAAAGATGCTGTAGTAGCTGAGAACATTTTCTAAAAGACAATAATAGTCCTCGGGGCCAAGAAAGTAGTTAAGTCCAATGGTCATGGTTGCTATGCGGCAAACACCAAGGGAGAATTTGCTGCTTCCCCAGTAATACAGTTGTCACATGTCAACATAGCAGGGCCTTTGGGATCTCCTCATCCAGATGCCTCATGTTGCCTGTTAAGAAATTGGGACCCGGGTGGATAAATCCATCTTCTCAGAGACCTGCAGTGACACAGCGAGGCTATGACCCAATCCTCCTGATCCCTGCTAGCTCAGCCACCATTTCACAATGCCATATATGAATTAGAATTCCTGCCTTTGTCTGTCAACACATCGTGAGTGTTTTCCTCTGTACCACACTTGCATACCCCTGTGAATTATTCTCCTGTCACTACAAAGCTATTTTTAATTTTCTAGAGCTCCTTGAAAGGGTGGGTGCATTGGTCAAGGGAGCTTTCCTTTTTTTTGGTTCATTTGCTACCATTATATACGTTCCTACCCTCTGTCCTTATTGAGCAGTTGAGCCCATGTTGCCAGGGAAACTGACATGCCTTTGGTCAAAAGATAAAATGGGAGAGAATAAGATTAGATCTACTGGCCATCATTTAACCCTCCCTTTAGTGTGACCAGGCCTGACTGATAGAGGAAATGTGCCCCCTCAGCAAACATTAGAACTCCGGCAAATAGCAGATTGTATCACCCACTCTATACAAGGGTGCAAAGAGGCCTATTCGATGTAAAAGGGCCGCTAAGTACAGTATAGCTCTCTGCAGAATCTACAGCAAAATCTTATAGTTAGGGCTTGTGTCAAAGACATCTGATGTGGAGATCCACTCTGCACCTGCTCAGGGTCTGAGAGACAGTGGCTCCAGTCCTGGTGTCTTCGTGGGAGTCTTAGAGCTTGAAAAACCAGTGCCGAGTGAAAGGGAGATACCCTTGGCTTTGACCTTCCAGTTCCATCTGGTAAACTTACCTTTGTCAAGAAAGGAGGGTGGAGTTAGCATTTTGTTTTTGGAAGCTAGGGTCTCAGGTAAGGGAGGTGGTCATGTGTTCTGACAGCAAAAATAGGATTTCATTCCCCAGCTGGGAGCTAGAAGGGAAGCCTGTCCTCTCCAAGTCATTAGCAGGCTTGAAGAACATCACTCTGAAGGCCAGGGCTTGATTTTCCTGCACCTGCAGCCTATTTAGAGAGAAAGGGCTGAGGAGGGAACCCTGGTGTGTCTAGAAAAGATCCTCCTCAAATTATCTTAAAGCAGAACACTAGGACTGGGACAGAAATTCTTTCTTCTCTGCTTCTAGTCAGCAGAGGCTCCTTTACTTCCTTCAGCCAGCCAACAAACCACAAAAAAGCTGGTAAGCTTACTATTGAGTCTTGAGACCAGGGAACTTTGTGTTCCTTACTCTTCTGAATTTGAGTAGTATATTCCTCAAAAAAAAAAAATGGATGTTTACAACCCTCAAAAGAACTAGCAAACTTAGAAGGATATGGAGCAAGAAATGGCCTATTTAGATCTATATAACAAATCCCACTAATGGAGTGCTACTGTGTGACGGAAAGGCAGAGAAGTGTTTCTTGGGAATACCCTATGAGAGAATATTGTTCATTGTCATCATTTTTTTTTCTCCACTCACCCCCCTCTCCCACTCATAACTCTGATGGTAGCTGGTACCAAGCAGTATAGGGTAAAATGGTTAATCTCATCATAATGTCACTGGTTTTCAGTCCTAATCTCAAAATTTGCTAGAGGCCTAAAGGTCAAACACTATTAATAGCTTCAGATCCTTCAAAATGTGACCTCAGTCTTCCTCTCAAGCATCACCTCAACAGCACTTCCCTTCTATGCCCTGATTCTACGGAACTAACTGAAAAATGCATGTTTGAATAAACAGCATGTGTTTGTTCCTCGGTGTAATGTACATCTCCTTTGCTCCTACCTGATAAACTATTACTTGTCCTGTAAGTTCCATCTGACTTACTTCTCCTTGTGCAAGAATCTTGTTATGGATGTTATCTTTCTGCCACATCTTCTTTATGAATACACCTTGGAGACCATCTCTGGCTCAGAGCAGTTTTACTTCTCCCAAACGATTGGTTTGTATTTGTCTTATCAGTGCTGAGTACTGACATCCACCAGGTTTTCCCTTTCACAATGGTTGCCAGAACTCTCAGATTTATAGCCAGTCTTCAATCAAGAGTATTAATTTTACCAACTATATTCCTGGCTATATTTTATGAGCCAAACTTTGCTTTTCTTTTACATGTGATAACTTGTGTTTTTTGTATCATTTTGTGGAACTCCTTTCTGGAACAAAGTGGCTAGGGATGGAGGGAAGGGAAGGGAAGAGAGGGGAATTCAAACCCCAAAGCTACTTTATTTATGATTCCATCACCTGGAAAAATTAATAATTTTCCCTCTCAGCCTCCCAGCACTTTGAAGGACTCTCAGTTATAATACTTACATCACTACACATCAATTTTTTTTATTTTCTTGGTCTTTTTTTCTCCTACATGAATGCAAAGTCTTTAAAAAACAAGGGCCACTTCTTACTTTTCTTGATATTCCCAGCTTATGGCTCAGTTCCTGACTCAAGTAATTGTTCAGTATATGTTTATTGAGTGAACAGTAGCTGAAAAGTAGCTCCAAAGATTTAATCCAATTACATAAATTGATTTAACTAATTGGAGTTCCGTTCAAGATTTAGACTCATTCTCTGAATCAGTCTTCTGACCTTCAGAACTTTATATGTGACTAGTCACAGTCATATTTTTCATTGTACTTGTCTCCAACTGACTTTTAGCAAATAACCTGCAGCTTTATTTAATACAAATCAGGTCATATTAAATATAATTAAAAATCTCTCCATGAAATAGGATAAGATCCCATTGGGGCACCACAAAACACAATTATACCTTCATGGCATATGCTCTTTTTAAGCAAATCCATTCGTGAATATTAAAGTCTGACAATCTTTTCTCAAAGTTGATATCATCCTATAAATAATGCCATACGCCAAATGGGAATTAAGAAGCCATTGTATTATGTCTATCCTGGATTATTTCTTTAAGCAGAACCATCAACACTGATACATGCCAGGGATTTATTTGAATTTAATAGCAAAACAGTTACATTGGTATAACAGTTAATTATATTCATTCTCTTTAATAGGTGATGAAATTCTACAATATGGGTATCCCAGTGAGCACAGGGCAGGTACAGACTTACTTTCTTTGCAAGTTGAAACAGGTTTGACCACTAGAATGTTTATTCATTTAGGTCTTCCAGGTCACTGCTAGGGCAGTTGCCTGAAATGTCATGTGAATCATTAAAATAAAAATAAAATAGTCTGAAGAAATTATTACTGATTCTGATTTTCTCTCTGTTATTTGCATAAATTGTAGGCCTAGGAAGAAAAAAGAGGATATTGTTAGCTGGAGAATGTAGAAACATTGTTTTTCAAGTTAGAAGAATAGAAGGATTTGACAGTGTCTTCAGATGGTCAGGGACACATTGTCATGTAAATAAAGGGACAACCAAAAGTGAGTTAACCATTAACATAGATGTATGTTACGTACACATGAATTCACAGGCATAAACACATAAACACTGGGTCAAGCCGCTTCTGGGTATATCGTAATGGTGTCACCTTAGTTTCCAAAAGTGACTAGACACCAGGAAAGTGTTACACAGAACGACCTGCTAAGTTAGCTCTGGCTCCCCACCTTCCCGGGCATGCCACCATGCTGAGTTTTGGTAAAAGAAGAGGAAATTTTATCAATATCTGCAGCAGATGGTGTCTGGAAATTTACTTCCTAATCTAGTCAATAACTGTGGTTCTTTCAAAGATGCCTAGTTCTCTTGATAAGAACATCGGTGACTTAACCATTTGGAAACATCTCCTTAAGTTTAGTGTTTGGTGCACTCAAAATAACAGTGGTTTCAGCCATATCAGGGCAAGCCAACGCTGCTTTTTCATTTCCTTCTTCCTTGGTCTTGCACCACTAAAAATTGGAGGGCAGGGTAGAGAATATTGTAATGTACGAAGGGACACCTAAGGTTGTATGATACTATGGCCTTCTTGGCCCCCAGATGCCTGGGGAAAAGCACCTATCCTAAACCTTTCACAAGCAGCCTCCTTAATATCACATCCTTATTTTCTTTTGTCCCAAATTCCTAACAATTAAATTATTCTTTTAAGGCGAATATTTTTTTTTCTAAGGTGTGTGTTATCAGTTTTCTATTGCTGGTGTAACATTTGCCACAAACATAGTGATTTAAAGCAATACCAATTTCATATTTCAAAATTCTGAAGGTCAGAGGTCTGGAATAGATCTCACTAAGCTAAAATCAAGGTATTGACATGAATGTGTTCATTTCTGTGGAGTCTAGGGGAGGACTGGTTTCCTTGCCTTTTTTGGATTCTAAAGACAGCCCACATTCCCACTCATCGCCCCTATCTTGAAAGCCAGCAAAGGCCAGTTGAGTGTTTCTCATGTTGCATCCCTCTCACACTGACTCTCCTGCCTTTTTCCTCATATAAGGACCCTTGGTCCACTCAGATAAACCAGGATAATCTCCCTATTTTAATAGTTTTTTTTAAATTTATTTTTGAGAGAGAGAGAGAGAGAGAGAGAGTGAGCAGGGGAGTGTCAGAGAGAGAGGGAGACACAGAATCCAAAGACAGGCTCCAGGCTCTGAGACAGCTGTCAGTTCAGAGCCCAACGCGGGGCTTGAACCCACAAACCACGAGATCATGACCTGAGTCGAAGTCAGTCGCTTAACCGACTGAGCCACCCAGGCACCCCAATCTCCCTATTTTAAAGTTAGCTAATTTGTAAGCTCAATTCCGTTGGCTACCTGAATTCCTCCTTGCCATGTAACATGATATATTCAGAGTTTTATATGAATATATAAAGCTGATATTTTAGGTTAGGATGTGGACACATTTGGGGTGCCATTATTCTATCTAATAGGCCATCTTTCTGGAAGCCTCACCTTATACTCAGAGATACTAATCTCCAACTAGGGGCCACTTCTCTCCTCCCCATTTGTGAATTTCTTCAGTTGGAGTCCTTCACTCATTCACTCTGGAGCTGGACTAGGCAACCAGATTAGGAGCCCAAAACACTGCTGCCCTTCCAGGCTGCAGAGGGAGAGTGTGTGAGAGCCCCTGCACTTGAGATTTTTGTCTCTTTGAGCCTAAGAACCTAATCAGAGATCTCATTTATAAAAGTTCCACCAGGATGTCTTCATTTTCTTGGCATTTTTTTAGTAGTTGTTGGAACCACTGTCAGCTACCCGTTTGCAACCAATGGAAACTTAGTTCGTAGAAGCAGAGACTTCCAGCAAATAGTCATCAGGTCAGATGCATTTAAAAAAAACAATATATGGGGGGCCCCTGGGTGGCTCATTTGGTTAAGTGTCTGACTTTGGCTCAGGTCATGATCTCATGCTCCGTGAGTTCTAGCCTGGGATCAGGTTCTGTGCTGACAGCTCAGAGCCTGGAGCCTGCTTCAGATTCTGTGTCTCCCTCTCTCTCTGCCCCTCACCGACCAGCTCGTGCTCTGCCTCTCTCTCTCTCTCTCTCTCTCAAAAATAAACATTAAAATAAATAAACAAATAAACAAACAAATAAATAGTATATGACTCTAAAGATATAACAGGGCACCTGGGTGGCTCAGTTGGTTAAGTGACGGAGTCTTGATCTTGGCTTAGGTCATGATCTCATGGTTCGTGAGATGGAGCCCCATGTTGGGCTCTGTGCTAATAGTGTGGAGCCTGCTTGGTGTTCTCTCTCTCCCTCTCTCTGCTCCTTCCCCACTCACACATACTCGCTCTCTCAAAATAAATAAAAATAAAAAAATAAAAATAAGTATTGTTTGAAAAAGAGTAGGAGTCCCACCTTGCAGGAAAGTTGACCAAGGTACCCTCACTTATATGCTATCACCTTAATGTGACTAATTGCAATACTTCTGAAATTGTTAGATTATCTAGTTTTAAGTACATGAACCCTCATGCAATGGACAAGTGACCTAAAAATAGGCAAGTGTTTAAAGACGCTCATAAGAGACTATGTACGAAGCTAATACTAATAAGATGAACACAGGTAAACACCACACAAAAATGATGTCTCTCTAACCTCCAGCACTATCTTTTTTGGTCACAAAAATACCCCTAATCTGGTCAGATTTGGTCAGAACATGAAATTTTGAACAGAAAAATATGTTGTGTGTGTTTTAAATGAATACAACAAAAATAAAATCATTTTGCATTAATACTTATTTCCTCTTAACTCTGTTTAATTTTCTGTTTAGTGCATAGTTTATCATGTTTGTATATCCTAGTACAATAGTCCCTGCTTGTACTTTATAGATAAATACACGCACGTATTCTGAGGACACGTGTTGACATTTGTTTTATGGATAAGTGTGCATCATCAAATTGCACACTGATGCACTAGGGGACAGAACTTGTGGAGGGAGGCAGCAAAGACCAAAGAAAAGGTTGGACCTGGAGAGAAGTATAAAAAGGTTATCAAAAGAAGTGTAGGAGAAGCTGCAGTGTAGGTCAGAGGACAGTCGTGTGTTTGTCCAGATCTGGCATTGCCAGGAACCAATGTCTTATACTGACCTTTGTGTCATACTTCTCTCCTATATAATAGGCTCCATGACATATTTGGTAAAGAGAAGAAGCCACAGAGGTCTCAGCAAAATCCTTAAAATGTTTAATTTCTACTTTGTTTCCAGGGCTTAGAAAATAAGCTGTTGCAAAGGTTACACCAAAATAATTCTCTTTTTATGACTGGGAGCCATGAAGCATCTCAGAGACAGACTCATTTCAATATTTGACCATCAAATTATCAAATTTTATACAAAGCGGAATTAATTGGTAACTTAGCTGTGGTTAGCGTATAACGAGTCTGTCTTATAATCAGTGAGTCTCCCTTCTGGACACAGTAATCTTACATTCAGCTATTCTTCTACCGACTTCTTTTTTAAAAAGTAACAATATGCATTTTGTAGAAAATGACTGGAGAATTTCAGCTACAGAGGTTGATTATTTTATAGTTTGGGAGATTTCCATAACTTCTGTTCCAACGGAATACCGAAGCACCCTTTAGAATGTTATCTTTAAGATCACAGAAGCTAAGAGATTTCAATTTCAAAGTGAGTATGATCCATTTTCTGTTCATTTTTCACACTTCCAGGCAAGCTCTCTGATGGCCTCCTCATTTGTTTAATGTTTTTCATTCTTCCAGTTGCTTTGGGAATCAATTCCAGATCACAGAGAGAAAACTTTTTTCCTTCCTCCCGCCCCAAGCTCACCTTCCCCGCAAAGATTTTTGTCTGCATTAAATAGATTCACTGACCCAGGACCAGCAGCCTACCCATAGCAGCAGCTTCTGTGGTGCTCAGCGGAGCATGGGAAAGGCTCGTGATGCCTGATTAAAGCCATCCAGAAAGCTGAGTTCATTCTAAAGGGGGCATTCAGGGGCAGAGTGGTCCTACAGGCCATTCTCCTAAGTCCGTGTCACTTTTTACCATTAGTATTTTTCTTCAGCTCTTGCCCTCAGTGCAGAGAATCATGGAGATTTGAACAGAGCTCACATAAAGAGTTGCACAGTCTGTGTGTGCTGGGACAGAGAGAGAAACCCTTCCTGCCCGATAAGATGCCCTGGCAGAAGTTCCAGGTATTTCCTCCAGTATCACATTAGTACTTGTTTTAGGGATAATGTTTTGGATTGGACCACAGAGCAAAGGATTTGGGCAGATAATCTAGCAAAGAATGATGAGAGCTGACCTGAACATTCATGGGATTCTTAACATGTTATCTCATTTCATCCTCACAGATCAGAGAAACCCAATTAGGTAGTATTTCCCCACTTCATAGACCAGGGAAGGAAATTTCTGAAAGGTTAATTGATGTGCTGAAGGGGCACATAATAAAGTGCCAGGCTTAGTCCCACATCTGGCTCCTAATTCCTTTTTAGTTCTTCTACATTATGCTGTCCCTTCTGAATGGATTATTAGGTCGCTAATGTTACCGTTATTAATTCTGCCCAAATAATGGATAACAGACAGATCATACATTTAGGATGTTGGCATTCATCTTCATTTTATTAGCATCTATTTTATTAGCATCTAGTGTCCCAGTCCACTTCACACATCCAAAGTCCAATGCAGTATAGTAAGTGCTTCCTACTTTGAAGATCTGCTATAATCTCAGAATTTAATCTTTCACCTGCATAAAAGTTACTCTTAAATCAAATTCTGTGACCCAGACAACTGTCCAGAACTTCAGCACCTCATCTCTAGTTTCCTATTAGAAATATCCAACTAGGTGTCCCACCAGCCCCTCCATTTCAACTTGACCAAAACCACTCATTTCTTTCCCCCAAAGTTAAAGTCCTTTCAGAATTTCCTTATTTCAGTCTCCAATCTGATCATTCTCTTAGTTACTCAGGTTTGGACTATGATCATGTCATAGCCATTTTTCCCCCTTCTTCTCTCATGCCCTATGTCCTATAATTTATTCTGAGCCTATCTATAGTAACGTTTCCATTTTTTCCATTGCCATCGCTCTCCTCGTTACGTTGCTGGGACTACACCCTAGTGCCTTTACCCAGTCTTCTTTGTCCTCTCTCTCTCTTCCTTCTCCCTGGCTTCCTAACTACTCCAAGGTTGATCTCTCTCAATCAACATTTTGCATATACCCCTCGCCTCCGTAAAAGCATGCATTTCTTCTAAAATTAAACCCAGATAGACCACCATTTAAAAGTTCTTACTCACAGCTAACCACTATTGCTCCAACATCTGCATTGCTGTTCAGCTTGATGGGAGGTGAACCACAACTCCTTGCCCACATGCCATTCTCATCTCCATTCTGACTCCTTACTTATGACCTGCTCATTGACAGCACCAAATTTTCTGTTGTTGGTAATGAATAATGACAGGTCAACCCTCTATCCCAAGGAGTTCTATGGCTCTTTTGGAGAAAAAAATACACAGAAATAGTCTAAAGGAAAAAAAGAAATATTCTAAACATTAGTCTTCTTACATCTGTGTTATATTGCTACTGGAGCAGCTTTTCTTGAAATAAAGCATGGATTATATATTAGCTTTAATTTGTACAATTTGACAATCTCAAACAACTCATTTATATCATTTTGAGTAGTCTTTTTGAGTCTGTGTAGTTTTCCAAAATTAAAATTAAAATCCAATGTATTCCCACAGAGGGCCCTTTTTAGTTATGTTCAGGTCAACAATCATTTTTAAATTTTTGACTTAGAAATTAGAGAGAGATGCAGCTAACATTGCCAATCTGGCCAACAGACTGCATGAGCATACAGCTGGCCTCATGCCCATCATTTAAAGCAATTATTGGTTGGTTTATTTCAGTAGTTTTTTTTTCTTTCAGCCATTATAAAAGTAAAACCCAGACCTAGAGTCTGGCCTTTGAATCTTGCAAGCGAGGGATTCTTAACTAAGAGTCACTCTGCGAGATTCTCACATCTTCAGGACTGTCTGCCGTCAGAGGTCCACGGAGAAAAGCTCCATGTCTCTTTGCTGACCACATACAGTCTTTTAATTAGAACAGTGTTGTTGCATTTCAGCCATCTTACAAAACTGCATCTTCATTGTTCTGAAATCATTTTGTCTTTCCTAGAGAGACTGAAAGATGAAACAGATTCCTGTGTTCGTACCCAGTGTTTGTGTATTATTAGGAAGCTGGTGGGAAAGATAGCCTCCTACAAGGACTATGAACTTTATTTGGGGAAGAGGAAAAGCGTGCATACACTGAGATGAAATGGTGCCTCTGACAGTTCTATCATGATGTTTCCTAAACCTAAGTTATAATGAAAACTCAGTTAAATGAATTTGTAATGACTAGAGAAAATGAAAGAGGAATGTCAGTGAATAAGTGCTGAGTTTCTTTTCAAGTCGTTAACCTTTAGACTCTCAAAGAACATATTAGCTGATAGAATTGGTGGCCACACTATGGTGTAAATTGAGCTAAGGTCAGAATTAGATTCTCTGTGGGGCTAAAGAGAAACTTGGCTATAGCCATAGTTTGCACTTCTGAAACCAACTTGCCAACTCTTTTGTGTTGCAAGGTATATGATGAAAAAAAGACTGATTGCTTAAAAAAAAAAAAAGCCCTAAGTATCCAAACACATGTCTTACAATGGTTGTTTGTTGCAAAAGCATTCTATAAAACAAAGCAGAATTTAAAAAGTCAACATCATGCATTGGACCAATTTTACAGATTGTTTCAGTATTGCACCCAAAAGTCATGTTATTAAAATCCCAACAATTTTAGTTTTGGGATGATTAGTGGTAGTCAACATTCAGTCATCACACTTCAAATATGAATATTCTGTCTTGGTTACTAATATATAAAATCAACCTGCATCTTTTTAATTTATTTGGGGAGGGGACTTGACAGTAAAAGTGGTTGTGGCATAGAGGAAGACCAGAGGTCTTAGGTAATGTTAGATTTAGTTTTCAGTTTCTATTCTGTCCTTTCCTAGCTGTGTGCCCTTGATCAAATCAACTAACCTCTCTGAGTCCTATCCCTTCACCTCAAAATGTAGGAAAAATGGCACTTGATAAATAATCGTTTTATAAGTGTAAATATGACATTTATACAGAATATATATGTAATATAATATTTAAGATAATAAAAGTACTTATAAGTTATATATTAATGTATATTATATATTAATATAAATACATGTATATTAGTTAAAACTTATATACAGTATATATTCTGTAATACTATATATATATATAATTACAGTACTCTTCTATGATCCCATACACATTACAAAGTATGTATGTATAATATATATATTTATTACATTTATGTACATGTACATATATAATGTATGTAGGGTCACTGATGAGTATTACAGTATTATTATTTCCACTGAGAACTTTATGATTGAAAGCTGTTTAATCAGTATTATTAGACTAAAGACAACTTTAACGCTGCTGGCTTCTAATGTAATTTACTTTGGAAAAAGCCATCGATGAGAGAATCTCTCTTTCTGTTTTCAACTTTGTTTACAATACCTGGCTTGGCTTTTATGCTATTATATTAGGTAAGCATTAATTTTCCACCAAAACAGATTGCCAACAAGCATACGCATACAAATAGTTCACTGAGGGGTATGGAGCCAGTGCCTGAGTTCTTTTTCTGGAAGGTAACAGAGCTTTCCTCATTACTGCAAATGCATGAATGAATGAACAACAGACGTTCCATACATCCTCTCATCAAACAGCCCCATCGCTTGCTCAGTACTTTTTTCTGTTCAGCATTATTGATTTTTTCCAACAATTGAGTTTGTTTGCAGTAAGCTGAACCAGAGCATACCCTTCCATTAATTAGAAAAAATGTATGGGTATTAGCTTGAGGAAGCAATAGCACTCGTTTTGTGTTTTCTAGTGCAAACTCAGGGTGGTGTTTTTTTGTTTGATTGCTATTGTTTCTTTTTTCCTTTGGACCAGTGTTGTTAAGTCTGATGCAAAAAAGCCTGAAAACCTTTTAAATAACTTGTCCCCATTCCAGAAAAAAAAAAAAAGGCCTACCAAGGTCAGCTGTGAATGGATGTGAAACTAGCATCATAGAATACAAACCTGCACCATTACTCTCTCTTATACTCCTAAGCCTTTTACAGTTGTTCTTATACTCTAGTCCACACTGAAAGCAAACACCTTAATTATCTCCTTTGTTGTAACTACAGATTTTAGAAAATATTCCCTGATTCATATTTATACTCCATAGGTAATTATCATTATGAAAGCGTGTTGAACTAAAAAGCAAGAAAAGGTGTATGTGTGATTTGCTCTTTAGGTTTTTACCATTTCTGGTCAAGCTGATTGAATTAGCCAATGCAGATTTTTTAAACTCAGCAAAGCTTAATCATGTAAGTAATTTCATAGTATATAATAATACAAGCTGCTTTACATCAGCATATTCACAACGCTCTATTTTTGCTGCACAGTGATTAAAAATGACTCATTTCTCTTAAACTTTGAAATTTGACAGTATATTTTGAATGAAATAATTTGTGGTAGAAATACACTGAAAATGAAGACAAGCAGGGTGCAAACAGTTGCAACAGAATAAAGGTAAAATGCAACTTGGAATTATTGACCAGAAATCAACGTGCCTATAAAAAATATAGATCAAAAGGTGTTAAGGAAATCTCTCATAGGAAAAGGAAGGCAGCCAGAAATCACCACATTAGCACCACCGCGATATGTAATTCTATTTCTGTAACGTAAACAGGGTTGCATCGTGACTCCACCATTCACATTAAAAAGACTAAACAGATAATGGTCTAGAATCCGTTTGTTTTTGAGAACCTTCACAGCATAGAGTAAGTCTCTGGAGATCCATTCTTGGCAGAACAGAACTCCTCATGATAAATAGGGTGCTATCACTAAACAACAAAAATGCTACTTGCCGAGACACCTGGGTGGCTCTGTTGATTAAGCACCTGACTCTTGATTTCAGCTCAGGTCATGATCTCGCAGCTCGTGAGATCGAGCCCCACATCAGGCTCTGCACTGAGAGCACGGAGCCTGCTTGGGATTCTCTCTGTCTCTCTCTCTTTCAAAATAAATAAATAAATATTTTTTAAATGCTACATGCTAAGAATAAGTTAATTTCTCCAAGTTCCATTCCCTCAGAGTTATCTCATTCTCTCAAGGTCATCAGAAGGGGGATTCCACGTGTGACATCTGAGAGCAAGCATGTTATTAGTTGGACAAGGATGACTCTGTGAGAATGCGTAGCAGGGACAGAAGTGAACTTTCTCTATCTTCTGGGATTTGTAAAATAGCTTTGTCTTCACTAGTGTTACCACATGGTCATACTTAAAAGTTGACTGCTCATGGGAAGTATAAACCCTATTGAAAATGTATACATCAAATAAAGGTCTCAGCTGCTCACCATGCCAACGTGAGTTTTGGTCACCATCAGGTTACTTTAGTTCTCAGGGCATAAAACGATCATATTCTCTGTGATATATTCCTATTAGCACACTATCATTATTAAAATACACGTTACTTTTGGACATCACAATTCCTAGTCTATTATTTTATATCACATTAACTCAATGTCAAAGGACACATTTACTTTCTCTCTTTTTAGAATGTGAGTTTCCTAGGTAAAAAATAATGGCAGCCTATTTTGGCCCTTGTGGAACTCAATAGCAGTATGTAAATTTCCAAATTGCATACTGTTAAAATGCTTCTATTCTTCAAGTCCTAATAATTTTCTAAGAAATTATAATAATAATAATAATAATATATTTTTAAGGAATTTTTGCTCAGTGCAGAGAGAACTTAGAAATATTAATACAGTAGCAAAACATATCAATTAGAGAAATAATTTTACTGTAAGAAAAGAACTTAGAAACTTGATAATAAGCATAATTTGATGAATATTCTGTAGTGAGTCATCATTTCTTTGCCGTAGAGAGAATTTTCCTCTGTGCACCCATGGAGCAAGTTCTCATAAAAGAATCCAAACCCTGTGAGGAAAAGAAGCTAAATGGTTACTAAAAATGTTCCCAGCTTCTTTGAAGTTTTATATAATATTTGATAATACACTGAATGCCTCTTTGTGAAACATTTAATAGCAGAGAGTGCGGGAGAAAGCCTATTATTTATCAATCATGATACTCTTTTTCAACTCAAGAGCAGTAATTCATTAGGTTGTTTTTATTCACTCACAGTACTGCATGGAACATAGTAGGCCCTTCACAAATAATTGTTGAAATAGCCATAGGATTAGACTCCATCCACAAAGGCTGAAATAAACTGAGGTGATTGAGGATGGAAGCCACTGAATAACCAAGCCCATAATGTTGGCCTTAATTATATGGCTGTTCCAGAGTTGAAAGGGGATAAAGGGACTCAAGCATCTTCATGGTCTGGTTACTGGGCTACTTGGATAGCCATGGGCTTTTTGCTCTTATTCCACTATGGATTTCTGGAGCAGAGACAGTCTAATTAGACATAGAGCAGATATTATAAATATGTTGCTATGGTGAATGCAAATATTTCATGGAGTGATAATGTTTCATACCAATTAAGTAGAAATTCCAAATACTATGCCAATAAGACTTACACTACCATTATTCCATTGGCTTGCCCATGAAGGCATAAGTCATGCATATTTATTTATTTACCTAGAGGGCTCTTATCGAACACACTGAGCTGTCTATTATTTATCTCCCATGTGCAGTGTACCAACTCATTAGGAACATTCCACAAAGTAACAGTGGAGTCACTCTGAAGTGACTTCACTTCAACACAGATCTTGTGTAAAAAGATTTTGGGTAAGCAGTCTTTCCCCATGGAGTTTAGGTTATCTCTTAGGAAGTAAAAATGAATGGACAAAAAATACAGGAACACTTTGGTTTTCCAAATAATTTCCTAATCACTTCTAAAAAGTGATCACTTTTAAATCACTTCTTAAAAGTGGAGATAGTAGCTGGAAGTAAAAACTAGTAAATTAATTTTCTAGCCATTTTGTATGATGTAGAAGACATTTACAGAGTAAATGTGTCTAGTTACTTATTGTAAGCATTCATCCCCACATTTGACTTCACTGGCAAATGTGACACCTTACAAAAGAAATGCGGCCATTCCAGACTTCAGTGCTACAGAGCTTGGGTTTTTTGGCAATCTTAAGAGACTCCATGAATATTTTAATGTCAGATTTTACAATTTCATATATCAAGACATGATTGCTAAAGACTGATAATCCTTGTCTCTGCTACCTTCCCAGTTTCATGACTGCCGTGTGCTCTTGGGACACTCTTAAAGCAAGAAACAGCAAGTAGAATAGAATGTGGGCACTAGATGCCACTAGCTTCGCTGCTCGTAATATGAGGCGTGGTCCAGAGTATTTGTTGACTAGAGCATGCCTCCAACACTTATGAGGATATCTTTTTCTCTCTCTCTTTCTGAAAAAGGTATCATCCATGGAAACCAGCATAATGAACAGATCATTCAATAAATACATTTGATCACCATATATAGTCTACACACCAAAAACTTCCTGGGAATGCACAGCTAAGTTTAAATCTAGCAGGAGGGCCAGACATGAACATATGTGTAATCCACTGAAGTGTGCAATACAGAACTATGCACTTAGTGCCTTGCAACACAGGTGATGATGCCATTAATTTTTCTTTGGGAAGTGATAAATATCACAGCTAATATTAACTGTGTAATTACCATGGGTCACATTCTCTCTTAAGCGCTTTACTTTTTTAAAATTTTTAATGTTTATTTAATTTTGAGAGAGAAAGAGACAGAGTGCGAGTGGAAGAGGGGCAGAGAGAGAGAAAGACACAGAATCAGAAGCAGGCTCCAGGCTCTGAGGTGTCAGGACAGAGCCCGACGTGAGGCTTGAACTCACAAACCATGAGATCATGACCTGAGCCAAGGTCAGATGCTCAATCAACTAAGCCATCCAGGCACCCCTCTCTTAAGTGCTTTACACGCATTAACAGAACTAAGAAGAAATGAATATTATCTCCATATTTTTAGACTCAAATTATAGTGCATCTTGCCTATGGCCATGGAGTTAATAGGCAGTGGAGCTAGGATTTGAACTTAGGCAGTATGGTTTCAAAGTCAGTGCTCTTGATCCCCAGATCACACTGCTTCTCCATTTTCCTTTGGAGTCATCTGGGAGAGGTTCAGGGCAAGTTCATATTTGTGTTAAAAGCCCAAATATAATGATGGCTTTATCAATTATAGAAAGTGAATAAAGAGAATTTTGAGTAAAGGAAATACAATGAACAAAACCAGTAAGAAATGAAAGAAGTGAGACACAGTTGGGAAGCTGCCCAGAGTCAGGGAGGGAGGAGGTGGATGAGCTTGTTAAGTTAGAAGCCCTGACTGGGAGTGGCCTCATAGGCCTTAAAAAAGGATTCGGGCCTTATTCTGTGGGGTCACTTAGAGGATAGTGTTCCGCTCACTCTGAGGTTTATACTGACTTCCTAGCCAGGTCAAAATACAATTTAAGCTATCCCTGAAAATTATAGGCTTTAATTTTTGTCACCATTTTTAAAGTGCGGTATGGTATTGAGGGATTTAGCCACATGATATGGACATAAGAAGACATTTTATTCTAAACATTTTTAAGTGTTTGAATATTCAGTGCACTAAATGTATTCCTTTCATATGATTTATATAAACTCTGTGAAATATGAGGTATCACTTAAGAAATTTTCATGTTAAAAATTTCGACACTTTTTAAAATTAAAACACTCTTATTGAAGCCCCCAAATCACACATACTACATGTCATCTTATGTGTTGGAAATGCCTGTGATAAAAATGAAACAAGGGGCGCCTGGGTGGCTCAGTAGTTTGGGCATCCAACTCTTGATTTCAGCTCAGGTCATGATCTCAGTTTGTGAACTCGAGCCACACATCAGGCACCGTGCTGACAGCATGGAGCCACTTGGGATTTTCTCTCTGCCTCTCTCTCTCTCTCTCTCTCTCTCTCTCGCCCCCTTTCTCTCTCGCCCCCCCTGTCAAAAATAAATAAATAAACAAATAAATGAAAGAAAGAAACAAATAAACAAAAAAGAAAGAAAGAAAGAAAGAAAGAAAGATGACAGCACAACAACCACCAATAACAACAAAATCTCATTTGGAAGGGATCACTTGGCTTAACACTTTATGCAGCTTTCAGGTAGCCAGATCTTTGGGAAGAGGATCCACTACAATGTTTACAAAGTGTTGTGAACAAAAAGCACCATCAGCTAAGAATATTAAGTTTGAAAGTTGCATATTATGGCTAAGAAACTTCCCCTGTCCCAGTGTCTTGTAGCTTATTTATCATGAACGATGCTCCATCTAACTCCCTTATCATCCATATGGTGGTATGGGGTGGGGGGGTGGGGGTCTTCCTGCCTCCAGAGCCTCTGGGCTTCAGTTCTCATCCTCATTCCCTGATACCCCATAGGATAGCTCCTTTTCTTGACCTTGCATTTTGGGGCTTTCTAGTTTTTGCCCTTTGCTGGTGGCTTTGTTTAGTTTTCAGTTAACTATATCTTACCTGAGCACATCCAGAATCTTCTCAGAAGAAGCATTCACTCTGTTCTTTCCTAATGGCCCCTCAATTCTCCATTCCCTCATTCTGGTTCAGTCATTCCTCTCTCTTGGGAAGTACAAGAAACAGCAAAAAGTACCCCCTGTATATGTCATTTTCCTTTCAAAATTATCTTTTTTTATCATAGAGTAGATGTTGCTACTTTCCATCCAAGGTGAAAAACCTCTTATCCATGTTTCTATTTAAGAAAAGCTGGGTAACCTAAGAATATGACACATCAAGAAACTGATAGGTAGTCTGTTAGGGATAAGGTGCTTCATAGTTGTATCATCTGCCCTGTTCCCCACTTTTTTTTCCCCAGAAATGAAGTCTACGGCTTTGTATCCAAATGTTTAGGAAACAAGTCATTGAGAATAAGTAGTAATAATAATAGATTACATCTCAAAACATATTTGAATTTTATGTGTTAAATTAAAATATGGATGGGGATGCCTGGGTGGCTCAGTCATGTCTGACTCTTATTTGCAGCTCATGTCACGATCTCATGGTTCATGAGATCAAGCCCCGCATCGGGCTAAGCACTGACACCTCTGAGCCTGCTTAGGATTCTCTCTCTCCCTCTCACTGCCCCCCCCCAATAAATAAATGAACTTTAAAAAATTAAATAAATAAAATATGGATGGCTAGGGTGTAATTTTGAGAAAAATTATTCACATCATCATTTCTCAGCCATTACAAATAATTATCAGTGGTCGTACTAAGAGATAAAAGATTATGAGCCTCATAAAGGATACTTTTTTTGCACTATTAAAACACTATACCACATTTCACTAGGTCACTTATCTTTCTCTCATTAGGTATTGAAAACAGCTAAATCTGTAATGACCTGTGACATTTATATTTTTCACTACAAATAATTGAAGTTCATTTTTGTGAACCATTTAATGGTTTTTAACCAAACAGAATCTATTTAAATTTATTTCTATAATTATATCACCCTAAAATATTTGCAGTCTGATTGTGTGTCATTTTTCATGAGGAAGGATGGAATTGGAACCACAGGCCAGCTTAGGTAGTGATGGCCTTGAAACTGAAGCATGTATGAATGCCATTTATCTTATGTGACTCACTGGGAAAAAGCTTGAGAAAAGCTATCCAGAATAGGTCACTAAGCATCAGAGGTGTGCTTAGATTCAGTTCTCAAACTATGACTTTGAATCAGCAGAAGTCCAGTGTTTGTTAAGGGGTAAAATAAGCTAACTGCTCAACTTAACCTCTGCTTATTGCTATATGCAATGTCAAGCACCTACTTCATTCTAAAAATTATAGGGGTGTGTGTGTGTGTGTGTGTGTGTGTGTGTGTGTGTGTGTGTGTTTTAGGAAATGAAAGATAAATATATGGATTATATAAGAGCAAACAAGAATTTAAAACTAGATTCTAGTTAATATTTCAACAAATATTAATTAAAAACCTACTATGTGGTCAGAAACTATTGAGACTGTTAGAATCAAATTAGACATAATCTCTTCTAAAGTATTCAGTCTGTTTGGAAGAGGGGCATTAAATAAATTATCATTCTCTCACCAAAACAAATATATAGTTATCATTACTCAGTTTCTCATGTTCTTGCAAAAACAGTTTGGAAAAACTATAAGGATAAATATGCTCCAGAATATGATAGGGTGTTCACCATCTAAGATGAAATCTGTAATAATTGAGGATGAAAGTATATTTTAAAATAATGTAAAAATAATAGTCCTTTGAAATAAAGACTAAACCTTCTAACAAGTCATTTCACTTTTGATCATGTAACTTGAAAAATATGGAAATGTAAATCTAAATGTATGTATATACTTAAGCTTGTTCCATAGATCTAAAATATTTTTGTATGCTTTTATTATAAATAAGCTTTACTGGAATTGGATATCAAAACTGTTATGATATTAAAAGTTGCTAAATATTAGAAGGTTAACTGAGGGAGGTCATTAAATCTGCTTTTCTAGATAAGATTCTTATTCACTGGGGCCCATTCCCTTGGGAATACTTGAAGGAAAGGAATGAATGTTTCTGTTTCCTTTGAATGTTGAATCAACCTTTCCCTGACTAACTTTGGCTTTATGGTCCGTTCACACTTGAGAGATTGTTTTACATCTCTAGATAGTTTACATTAATTGCAATTTCTCCACCAATTGGTTTAGCAGTAATGCAGAAGACACTTAATAAAATTAGCCACTTTCAATATGAATCATTGATGCCATCTTTTATCTGTTTCTAAGTAAAGCAACTGAGGGGTGCCTGGGTGGCTCAGTCGGTCAAGCGGCCAACTTCAGCTCAGGTCATGATCTCACAGTTTATGGGTTCGAGCCCCGCATCTGGCTCTGTGCTGACAGCTTAGAGCCTGGAGCCTGCTTCTGATTCTATGTCTCCCTCTCTCTCTGACCATCCTCCGCTCACGGCTCTGTGTGTGTCTCTCTCTCAAAAATAAATAAACGTTAAAAAAAATTTAAGTAAAGCAACCGAAAATCAAACAGGTAGCTTTACCTAGTGACTTCAAACATCTGTGTTAAGGTATAGAATCAAATCTCTCAACAGGTACAATGTATTTTCCTTTAGCATCACTGATCTAGTGCCTCTAAGGTTGGGGATTCATAAAATGAAGCCCTATAAAGATAGGGGTGTATTGTCTAAAATTGAATTGTGTGTTTTGTGACAGCTGAGTAGATGGACAGTTAATTGAAAATCAGGTTATTCTGGGTAAATTGACTTAATCTGCATAACATACTCTGAACAATTAAAAATAACTGGTAAATAAAAATCATGGGGATCATGAAAGTTATTTTAATTCTCAGTCAAGAACACATAGAATAGGGGCGCCTGGGTGGCTCAGTTGGTTAAGCATCCGACTTCAGCTCAGGTCATGATCTCGCAGTTTATGAGTTCAAGCACCACATCGGGCTCTATGCTGAGAGCTCAGAGCCTGGAGCCTGCTTCATATTCTGTATCTCCCTGCTGCTTGCTCTCTGTCTCTCTCTCTCTCTCTCTCTTTAAAGAACACGTAGAATAATTTTGACACCATTAATACCTCATTCAAGCAGATGTTTCTCAGAGGAACTCACTTCATTGTTTATTTGTCATCACTCCTAATAAACATGTACTTGAGTTTATGTCATCTGCAAATAATTAACATGCCCTACAGAGACATGGGAAACTGATCTAGGCATGTGCCTGCCCAACGTTTAATGACCTTAATCCATCTCAGTGACTCGCCTTTCTATTCAAATAACCAGTTTGGGATATAATTTACTAAAATCAACTTTTGTAGTATTTTTTCAAAAAATGATAGCCTTTTGTGTGACAAACTATAATATTTAGCTATCGAAAGGCCTGCTACCATATTTTTCTCCCACTGAGAACTATTTGTTATCTAATGTCACTTATAGATTACATGTAAATCAAATTATTATTTCCTGCGCTGCATGGTGCCACACTGATTAAAAACTTGTCAAGCTATCAGAAGAATAAGGCCATTTCCCAGCATGGAATGATGCTATTTATTCTAGGTCCAATGATTGGTACCAGAACCGATGCCTAATAATAATATCCTTGACCAGGGGTGGAAAAAAATCCTTTAAAATGATCACTTTTATCATAATCCTAAGGCATGCAAATTTCTGACAATGCTGAAAAAATTGTGCAACTTTAAGAAAATGGATAAGAAGGTAGCTAAAGTCTCATTGTACTTACTACAATCAGCAGACACTATGCAGTTCTTATCATTTATGCTTCTTGAAAGCATTTAACACCATTGACCACCATCCTCTTAAAATGTTCTGCTTCCTGCCTCTCACACTCTCTTAGATCTCCACCTTTTACTTTATTCCTTCTTAGTCTCCTACCTGGTCCTTTGTAATCTGTTCCTCTATTAAGTGTTGTTGATTCCCATGATTCGTCTTACATTCTCTTTCATTTTACTTACTACCCTGGAATATTTTGTGCCTTTATGTGTGTTCACTGCTCCCCATATCTTTCCCCAGGAAAGATCTCTTTCTTGACCTGCAGGCCCATACATCGACAGACCATGAGACATCTCCCACTGGTAACTCACATTCAACTTGGATAAAGTAATCTCATTATCGCCCACCCAAACTGGCTTTTCCTAATATGTGGCTCCAAAATTCATGCAGTCATGTGACAAAATTCCCAGGAATCATCCTAGACCATCTTGTCCTCACTCACATTCTCGTTCATTAAAACCTGGCAAGCCAACCTCTTAAATACTGCTCAGCTGTATTTTAGAAGTTTCCTCTGCCTCCTCAGGTCTGTGTTCCCATCAGCTGTCCATCATCACTATCCTAAACACCTCCTGCCTGCCTTCTTTTACATCTCTAATCCTGGCTTCCACAATATGTTTTCTAAAACACTTAACTGATTTTGTTATTTCCAGCCTTCAGTAATACCACCTGGCCTGAAGTCCAACCTCATTAGCATGGCATGAATAGCCTTCGTGGTCAGATCTTGGTCTGCCGTTCAAGGCTCAGTTCTTAGCTTGAACACATTTGTGCTCTAAGTTTAAACAACTATAATAAAATACCAAAGCATGGCTAGATGGTTCACAATTGTGTCTCACTGTGTGATGTGTGTTTCTGCTTATAAAATTCACTGTATTAGTTATCTATTGCTACACAACCAATTCCCACAAACTTAGTGGTTTAAAACAACACATGTTTATTATCTCATAAATTCTGTAGGTTAGGAATCCAGATGAGGACTTGCTGGGTCCTCTGCTTCAGGGTGTCTTAAAAGCGGCACTCAAAGTGTCAGTCAGGAGTAGGTTCTCATCTGAAGAGTCAAGTGGGGAAAGATCTACTTTCAAGCTCATTCAGTGGGTGTAGCAGAATTTACTTCTTTGAGGCTCAGATTCTGACTGGCTGTTGCCTGGAGACCTCCCTCAGTTCCTTGCCTCATAGGCCTACTTACAGGCCACTCCTTCAGAAAGATGGCAGCTGCTTTATCAAAGCCAGTAGGTAGAGAGTCACAATCTTATGTAACCTAGTGACCAAAGTGACATCCCATCACCTTTGCCATATTCCATTGGGTAGAAACAAGTCACGAGGTTCAGCCCACACTGAAGGAAGGAGATTGCACAAAGATACAAATACCAGGGACTTTTAGGGGCTGTAGTTTCAGAAGCTGCCTACAGCACTGTCCAGCCCCAGTTTCCTCCAGCCCCATCCACCTGCCAATTTGTGGAGACTCCTCTCAGTTATCAAGGCTTCAGTTCTTCAGTGAAGAGTTCCCTGACCAACTTACCCCGAAGTAGATTACTCTCTTCTTTTTACTCTCACTGAACCACCAACATTATTCCTCAATTATTCATTCACATAGCTTTCTCCTTCATTGGGACATTAAGAGCAGAATCATGATTTTCTTTTCCAGTGTCTGGTAGGTTCTCAGTCTAAAGAAAGTGCTCATTAAATATCAAATAATAAATGTATAAAAAAATAAAAGAAACTACAAATATTAAGCACATGAAATTATCTGAAAACATAGTATCCCCTGGGGATACTTAACATCAAATAACCTAACATCTAAGCATTACATTCACTTCAGTTATTATTCAAAAGGCAGTCTTCTGTAAGTGACATTGCAATGTGACAAATTTGTCTTTATTATTTCGTAGCTCCTTCAAATGAGAGACAAGTATAAAATGAAATGCTATGTTGCTAATACAGTGTAGTGGTTAAGAGCATAGGTTTTAGCATCTGACCATGGTACAGAATTCTAACTCTGCTACTTACTATCTGCATGGCCTTGGGCAAGTTACTTAACCTCTTTGTGCATTGGCTTAGTAGTCTATCAATGTGGGGTAGTGATCATACCTAGGTCATAGGGCTGCTACAAATACTAAATAAAATGACTCCGGGAAAGCAATTAAAAGAAATCTGTCATGTACTGGACTCTAAATGAATATCAATCATTATTATTTCCTACCATACTAACATCGAAAGATGTCCATGGCATGTATTAAGTGAAAAAAGCAACTTGGAGAAAAGTATGTTGGGCCTTAATTACCTTTTGTTTAAAAAAGTATATATATATATATATATATATATATATATATATATATATACACTTAGTTCATCTTTGTGTTGATTTATAGGAAAACTATGGAAGTATACATATTAGATTTTTAACAATGATTATTTCCAGAGATTGGTAGAAGGATGAATGTGGTTACCTTTATTTATTTTGTGGACTTCTGTATTGCTTGAATTGTGTTAAATAGGCATATGTCACTCTTATAACCTGTATGGGCTGAATTGTTTCTTTCAAAAATATATGTTGAAATCCTAGTCCTCACTGCCTCAGAGCGTGACCTTATTTGGAAATCATATCCCTGCAGAGGTGATTAGTTAGGGTGAGGTTACAGTAGAGTAGGATGGGCCCTTAATCCACTACTACTATTGTCCTTAAAAGAGCAGACACCGAGAGAAAATGCCATGTGATGATGGAGGCAGAGATTGGAGTTACATAGGTATAGGCCAAGAAATGCCAGGGATTGTTGACGAGCCACAGGAAGCTAGGAAGAGGCGAGAAAGACTTTCTTCCAGGTTTCAGAGGGACCATGGCTTTACCAATGTCTTGATTTTGGACATCCGGCCTCCAGAACTCTGAGACAATACACTTCTATTGTTTTAAACCACCCAGTTTGTGGTACTTTATTCTTTATTATAAGCAGTACTAGGAAACTAATATAAAATAATATTTTTTAAAGTATAAGCAAAATGCTCAAAGACCAGCAGTTGCATAGCTTGTAAGGTTGTATTCTTTCAGTGAAGTTTAAGCTACAGGTTCATTTTACTCCCAACTCTCTCCAGCCATGGCATTAGAATTATTCTCCTCAGAAATCTCAACCAAAGCTTTGTTAAGTGGTTCATATACTGGTGGGAAATACTAAGACATCTGGAAGCTATTTCTTTCCATTCTGTTCCTTCAAACTTTTTTATCCACTTTCCTATGTTATAAGTCATATGAAACGGATAGACTGTCCAGGAGCGCCTGGGTGGCTCAGTCAGTTAAGCATCCAGCTTCAGCTCGGGTCATCATCTCCCATTTCATGAGTTGCAAGCTCCTTGCATCTGTGCTGACAGCTCAGAGCTTAGAGCCTACTTCAGATTATGTGTCTCCTTCTCTCTGCCCCTCCCCTGCTCGTGCCCTCTCTGTCTCTCTCAAAAGTAAATAAACATTTTGAAAAAAGAAGGATAGATCGTCCAAAGGCTAAGGAACATTTGATTGGCTCCTGAGACAGAATATACCAAATCCTAAAGAGAAATATCAAGTAATTTTCCTATATTATGTAACTAAAATGATAATATTTTAGAAATATAATTTTTTTAGTCAATTGGTTGCTAGCCAGTCTTTTAGCTGTTTAAAATATTACAGGAATAAAATTGGTGAACAGAGTTTTTTTTCCTGACTACACCAAAGTTATTAAAATGGAGAGTCTATTATAAAAATATATGCAAAAATGTATGTTCATGATTTTTAAATACCATAACTCATATCAAATGACCAAATTGTTCAATATAAATATTTGTAGGTAAAGTTAGAGCTTCTGAAGAAATGTTCCTTTAATGATGAACTTTCCTATTGTTTCATTTTCTTATATTAGGAGGAAGAATAGGGTCAGAAATAGAGTTTTTTCTTTTTTCAACATGAGTAACCATGGGAGATAGCAGCAGGGAGTGAGAAAAGCATGCAATCATTTTAATTAATAAAATAAATGGTGGAAACAATGGAACCAAGAACCCCAAATAGTGGATCGTATATTATTAGGTCTTGTCTTTGCCTATCACTTTCCCAAATATCTAGCTATTCATCAAGCAGGCTCTCCCTCCGAGGATCAAGGCATTGCTGAAAATTTAAATTTAACTTTATCATGGTTTCTTTTTCTATGGCAGGATTAATTGTGTTCTTAAGACATTACAGTGTTTAAGGTTAATACTGGCCAAAGCCTTCCCTGTCCTTCAGTTTAAAAGATTATAAGGCATATATAGGGGCGCTTGGGTGGCTCAGTCAGCTGAGCGTCTGACTTCGGCTCCAGTCATGAGCTCATGGTTTCTGAGTTCGAGCCCCGCGCTGGGCTCTGTGCCGACAGCTCAGAGCCTGGAGCCTGCTTCGGATCCTGTGTCTCCCTCTCTCTCTTCCCCTACCCCACTCGTGTGCACTCACACACACTCTCTCTCTCTCCTCTCTCTCAAAAATAAACATTAAAAATAAATAAATAGGTAAATTATTATAAGGAATATATGAAAATTATATTACAAAATATGGCTAAAAAATGGAAGAGAAGGGAAGGGGAGAGGAAAGGAGAGAGAGAGGAAGCAAAGAAAGAAGGAAACTGAACATACAAATATAAATCTATCATTCATTTGCACAAGTGTCAAACATTCACTATTATCAGCACAGAAAAACAAACTGTCGCGTTGTTCTGAAGTAGTTATTGTTACTTCATTTTTTATTGAAGTGTAGTGGGCATACAGTATTATATTAGTTTCAGGTGTACAACACAGTGATTTGATATTTATAGACTTTAGGAAATGCTCACCAAAGTAACTCTAGTTATCAACTGTCATTATACAAAGTTATTACAATATTATTGACCATTGTTACTGTTACTTATTGGGATAGCTAACCAACAGTGTTTTCCTCTTTGTTAATGCAAAGGTTAAATAGCCTGAGAATTACCTGCGCAATTGAAATGTACTCTGGGGTTAACAGACGTAGAGTGTCCATCTCTGAGTTATTTTAACAACTAACCCTTGAGACCAAAGATAAAGCTAAAGGACAGTAAAGAAATATAATTGCATTGGACCCTAATGTCATGAAGAGTTAATTAGGCTTCAGTGGGTCATAACTTATTTTGAGAATGTGACATTTCAGAAAACCATCTAGCTCGCTTCATACTAAAGGTGTAATTCAGACACTAAAGGTGTAATTGTTGTTGTTATCATTTTCTTCGGTGCTGCAATTTAACGGTAATATATGTGGTTGTTGTAAGGTCTTTTAAGCTGTTGGGGATTTCAATATTTGACATATAACCTGAAAAAATAATTGTGACATTTCATAGATTTAGTATTGCTCTTTGCGGTTAATGATAATATTGCCTTTTGAAATGGTTATTATTGATAGGACACATGCTCAAATGTTCCCATTGCTGCCTTGTACCACATCATATTTGGGTTTTTTGCTGGTCACTAGGATTATCTAATTAGACCAACGCTGCCACTATATTTACTTGGTATGTAATATGCAATAGGGATATTGCAAAATAGTGAAAGGAAGGGGGAAAACCCTTGCAGTAGTTTCTACTTGGAAAACAATATAGTTACTACAAATTATGGCAGGAACAATATTTTATTAACTGTAAGTCTTGACTTTCTTGATTGCAAATGTTAGGTACCATATTAGGCATACAGCTTGAAAATAGGTAGCACAATGAATTGAAAAGCTTATTTCCCCAAAATATAAAAGGAGTGAGGAACAGTTTTTCGATTATGATATTTAAATATTTTCAAAAAGGGTTATTTTCCATGCAGCACTAGAATAATTGATATGTAATTACAAAAGAGGCTATACCAAAATTATAGCTACAGCCTTTATATTGAGCACAATAGTCTTTATATAGTGTTTCATGGGAAATCTATCATTTCCCTAGGGGTAATGGCCAGTTCTTTTACCACTGGAAAAGCTTAAATGCCTGTGTTTCTACATTTCCAGTTTGCCATACTTGCTAAATCTTGAAAATGGGCAAAGCATTAATTTCTACAACAAAGACTTACTGGGCTGTATTCACTCTTAGTACTTGGGGTGACTTTCAGCTTGCAAGCCTGGCTTCTCCTCTGAAACTAGGAAGGAGGGCCCTGACAATCACAGCATGGCAGTGGCTCTTACCTAGGCTGCCCAGGGGTATTACGGCCTCATCCTCAGTTACTTGGATTTAATTGGTCTGGGTCTGAGACCTGGACATTTAAAAAAAAAAAAAAAAGAAAAACTCTCCAGGTGATTCTAACGTGCAACCAGGGGTTTCGTGATTATTAGATCAGTTGACAAAATACAGACTGCTTAATATTGATGAATTGTGTCACTGTCAGTATGCTGATTATGTTACTACAATATGGTTTTGCAAGAGGTTACCATTGAGGGAAACTAGGTAAAGGGTGCATGGAATGGAATCTCTGTGTTGTTGTTTTTTTTTTTTTTTAATGTTTATTGATTTTGAGAGAGGGTGTGTAAGCAGGGGAGGGGCAGAGAGAATGGAGAGAGAGAATCCCAAGGAGGCTCCGGGCTGTCAGCGCAGAGTGTGACTCAGAGCTTGATCCCGGGAACCGTGAGATCATGACCTGAGCCTAAATCAAGAGTTGGACGCGTAACCAACTGAGGCACCCAGGCGCCCTCTGTGTATTATTTCTTACAACTGCTTGTGAACCTACGATTAAGTCAAAGTAAAAAGGCTAACTTAAGTTTTTAAAAGGCTACCAAACGGGGGCATCTGGGTGGCTCCATCGGTTGAACTTCCGGACTTTGGCTCAGCTCAGATCATGATCTCATGGTTCGTGAGTTTGAGCCCTGCATCAGACTCGCTGCTGTCAGTACAGAACCCACTTCAGATCCTCTGTCCCCCTCTCTCTCTGCTCTTCCTCTGCTTGTGCTCTCATAAAAATAAATAAAATTTTAAAAATAATAATAAAAGTTTCCAGTGAACTCCATTAAACTCACCTGTGACTCTTAAAAATGCAGAAACTGGGCCCCAGCTAAGAATATCTGTCCTTGGGTCCTAGAATCTATATTTTTTACAAGCCCTCCAGGTGATTTCACTGAGGTTGAGAAAACACTGATTTAGGTCCTTACATGTTTAGATTTTGAGGAATACTGGGTCCCTGGCCAGTCCTAGGTAAGGGGAATTAGATTGGCTTTCAAAATGCCATTCCTTGTTCAGTATTCTCCTGCTATTCCTACCTCACTTGTCCAAAAAGGGGGGGGGTTGTATACCAAAGTGTTATGATTATACTAAACTAATGTATAAAAGAATACACAATGAATTATCCATTCACTCCACAGAAGCACTTACTAGATGCCAAATACAGCTCGAGGCACTGCATTTAAGAAGGAGAGGAAGACTGACATTTGTAAACCAATGTCATGCGGCATGGTGATGAACTACATGGATTTCTTAGTCCTTCTAACAACTCTGCCATGTAGCTTCCTTCATTCTGCCCACTTGACAGAAATCACTGAAACTGAGAGAGACTAAGTTGCCTATATATATGCATCGCTAAGAAGTTATGGTTCTAGCCTTAGAATTTTAGAATTCACAGTCTGAAATGGGAGGCTCCTTTTATGGTAAAATATTCATAACACTGACCATTTTAACCATTTTTAAGTACAGAGTTTAGTGGCATTAAGTACATTTACAGTGTTGTGCAACCACCAATACCATCCATCTTCAGAACTTTTTCAACTTCCCAGGCTGAAACTCTGTGCCCATCAAACAATATCAGAGGCTGTTTGTGTTAGGCAACTCCCTCCCTAAAAACGTCTCTAAAGGTAGAATTTCATGTGGTAGGTAAAGAAAATGCAGGAGATGAGCCCCTTGCCAGCATTCCCCAAATCATGCCATGGAGCCAGGCCTCTGTGTGTGAGGCCAGCCTTGATTTAGCTTCATTTTTATTGAATCTAAAAGAAGGAATTATCAGCACTGTTGCATACTGATCAAAAACCCAGCTGTAGAACCAGGCTGCCCAGATTGAAAGCCAAGGTGGCCACTTGTTAGCTGAGCAACACTGGGTAAATAATTTAACCTGTTTGTGCTCCAGTTACCTCTCATTTGTGAAATAGGCATACTGATGGTGCCAAATGAAAATTTTATGTTGAGGATTAAATGATTAATGCATGTGAAACCCTTGGAACATTGCCCGGCACCACAAAAGTCTCGCCGCGCATCCCACCCACTCCCAGCCAAAAGTTAGTTATTTCCCTAGTTGTAATTTTATGTATTTAATTTCATGTATATAATTTTTTGTATCTGTTTCACTGATTGTTAAACTTCTAGTTCAGTAGTAAACACAATATCTAACAACCTAAATGTGTTTTTATTATAATTATTTGCCCCCCAAATTACTGTGATACCTCCCCAAACGTAGGTATCAAGCAGTTTCACTTGGAAAGTTTTTCAGGCACTAAGTGTAGTCTTCAGAAAAGAGTACCCCTGCCCCATCTATAATATTTTAGCACAAAAGAAATTGATTTCATGAAGACTTCTTTCTGTTTTTCTTCCACTTGATTAGAAAATACACCACTGATGGCAAATCCATGAGCAAGCTAAATATATAATTAATTAGAGGAACAAATTGAAATTGACCAAATCTGCTCAGATCTCTCACAGCTTTGAAACAACCACTTTTCAAGTGGTCAAAACAATTACTTAAAATTTAGGCAGGCATTTAAATGCAGGTCAGCCTGCAGCAGAGATACAAAAGAGAAACCAGGCTCCCATGATATTCGAAACGCTAACCCTGCTCCTTAAAGCAAACTAAAGTCTCTTTCTATTGTCAGTAGCTGTCATCTAGGACAAATAGTTTGGTATTTTATAAAAGGAAAGAAAAACTTATCAAAAACATTTCCATGAAATGTATCTCTTTTGAAAAATTACTCCTTGAGTTTGAGTAAACGAATTCTTTAGAAGCCAAACTGTTGAGATGATTCATCTGCATGAAAGAAAAATACTATTCATAAGCATATTTGAAGATATATCATTGAAAAGCAAAGATGATTTTTAAAAAGAAGCCTCAAATGGCCAAAAAAAGAGGAGAGCGAAATCTGTAATTAACTTCTGAGATGATTTAAGTTTGGAAATTAGTATCTGTTTGTTATTTTTTATAGTGTAATAGAGTGGTAAACAAAACAAAGGAAGAGCTTTGTCTGGTTTTCCCACTGTCTAGGAAATTGAAGCATATATGACACTTAGTAACCGATATGAATTTTGCTTTGACAGTAATTATGAAACAGAGTGAGCGGGGGTTTCACTTTCAGATAAAGATGGACAATGAAGGTCAATGTCGGACCTGCCTTTTTGGGTATTCAGTGCCAGCACAATTTAATTGAGATCAGGTAATTGCTCAGAAGGCTACACTGAACGCATTATCATCCTTCAGTGTCAGTGCTGCATGCCTAGTTATCCTGATGTTGTTTGTCAAAAACTGTCACAAGGGAGTGTGTCTCACTGAGAAAAATAACCTGTAATGTCATTGCTCAGCTTCCACACCAAACCCCAAAGTGAAGAGAAAAAGATTTTTTTGAAAAGCCAAAGCCTCTCTTCTCTGAACTGATTTAATTGGTCCATCATGGTAATATAAGAGAACATTTTAATCAAATAAACTCTTTCGGAGAGGTCAGTGATCTTTGTTGAGCTTTGAGCTTTTGTATGATGATTTCAGATGGCCCTCTTACCCTCTCTTGGCATTGAAGAATATTCTATTGGTTTTGAATGTCGCTTGCACAATATTATGAATTATACACATAAAAGATGTAAATATTGCTTTAAGGACTATAGTACCGTGTATTATATTTTTATTGCACAAATCCATCTTTTCTGTGATTTTCTCATTGAAATAGAGAGAAGCAGAAAATTGAAAATTAATTGGTGTAGAATTTATATTTTTTGAAATAAAAGATGACTGAGCTCAGAAAAGTCTGATGTCATCAAAATAAAAACTCAAAAACAGTGATCTCTCTATATAAGAAATTCATGTGATTTATAATAATTATAACATTAAATGTTGCTTGAATCGACACTGTTAAATTTTACTTGCCACTGTTAAAAAACAAAATTCAACTGAGTAAATCTGAAGATCTAATTGGCTTTATTAAACCATTCATGAATCAGGCTTCATCCATCTAGCAAGTAGAGGGAAAGGTGTTTATAGGAAGAGGGTGGGGCAGGGAAGTTATTAGCAGAAGAAAAGGTTTGTTCTAGGCAAGATCACATGTCCTTGGGGGGGGGGATGAGGGGGGAAGAGTAGGGGGTTTTATCATGCAGATTACCTCATCTTCCTTTGGGGGATGGAGGGAGCCCATGTGACAGATTAGTTGATGGGGAAATTCCTGACTGACCCGTTAAGACATTTCTGGGGGAGATTGAAACTGTAACTATATTAGATATTAGACCCAGGTTTAGGATCTTGGCCTAAGTGACACCATTTTGGTTTTCTTTTTAACACCACCTATGATTTCTGACTTCTCTCTCTTGATTTGAGAACCAAAGGAACCGTAATGAGTTTCTAGTCTATTCAGCCTAGACTGTAAACTAAACAAACAAAAATTAATGTGTGCCACATTTGTATCTGTCTCAGTACATTGTATCAAGATAACCCCTGACTTTGTAAACTGAAAGCAGTGGCAAAGAAACCACCGATTTCATTTCTTCAGAATAATAGTACTTAATACTATATACTATGAACTTTATACAAACATTGGAATGCAAATGGAGAAATAGTAAAAATGATAAGTTTACTACCATATATACATTAATTCTCAATGGAAATACATAAATTTCTATTTTTTTCTTTAAATTCCAGTCAGTTAACATACCGTATAATATAGTTTCAGTTGTACAATTGGACAATTCATCATTTCCATTCAACACCCGGTGCTCATCACATGTGCCAGCCTGAATCCCCATCACCCGTTTAACTCATCACCCCACCCACCTCCTCTCTTATAATCAATTTGGAAATGCAGAAGTTTCTTAATATGTGTCCTTAATGAATACATGAGAAAAGAATAAAGAACTTAAATTAGTCCTACTATTAGCACTGAGTCCTGTTTCCTGGCCTCAACTCTTGAGTTTGGCCAAGAAAGAATTTAGAGCCAAACTCTTAAGCAGGTAACCATTTACTAATGGTCAAAGCAGAAGTACACGCTCAAGGTCAGACACCAGGCAAGCCCAGGGGTGGCAACTGTGGCGGGGGTCAGGGTTGCCTTGTTTTTTATACTTGCATGGCTTATGGGTCATAGCTAGGGTGGTCTCTGACTGAGGTCACCTCCAGTCATCTAACGGTCTACTCCTACCGCTCAGGAGGGGGAGTTTTTGGCCTTACACAGTCCATGTCGGAACTGTCATGGAAGCCGTCCCCCACGAAAACCCAGGGTTCATTGCCTTGCCACTTCCAAGAATGAAGAAGTGGACACAAAATGAGCAGCAGGCAAAAGTTTATGAGAGTGTAAGACCAGAAAAGAAGACTAGTATGAAAGCTCTCTTTACAGAGAAGGCGTATACCTGTGACAATAGGCAAGGGTCCTTGTTTTATAAGGTGTTGGTTAGCCCTCCCCTCACCCCTGTTCCCTCTCAGGTGCCACCCTTATTGGCCTGATAGCTCTGGCTGCTGGTTGGTCCATTCTTCCTGATGGGCTCATTTCCATTGTATGAGGGGTAACCTAAGTATGGTCACCTGAGAGACCTGACAGGGTGTAGGTGGGGTCTGTTATATTCTTGAGAGGAATCCTGTGCCTGAGGGGGCTTGCTGTGATCAGATACTCCAAAGATTGTTCCAAAAGAGGTGTTTTTCCCTACCCAGGGACCTCAGGTCCTAATCTTTCCCTCTCTGCTTACTGAATCCTATCTTTTCCTATCATCATGGGCGGCGGAGGGGAGCAAAAACACAACGTAAATGTGTTACAATGAAGCTATAGGTTACTTTAGAGCAGCGGTTCTAGAGAAGGGCACACATGCATGTGCATTCCCCTGGGAAAACCCAGGCTGTTTGCATTCTAGAGGTGGTGGGTGGTTTCAACAGTCTGATAGTCCCGGTTCCCTGCTCCTATGGAGCTAACTTCTCTTCTCACTCTGTCATTATAATTAACATGATTGGATTATATAAATTATAGTTATAAAATATAGAGGCCCTCAATGCATGTTTTGAATGAGGTACAAAACAAATTAAGATTTAACCTGTGGTAGTATCAAAAAACTCCTTGCATGATTTTTGTCACATACGAAGATGGAGGAATTCTCACTGACAATCCCAAATTTTGGAGAGCAACTTGTGCCTGCATGGAATGTGCCATAGACCTAAAGCACCAAGGTGATGTCTGAAAGGGCTTAACATCTTCAAGTGTTGCTTGCACTTTTCTATTTGGTGAAAGAGAAGACATGGAGGTAACTAGGAGAGGGAAGTGGGTCTGCAGAGCCTAGCCTTATCTGGACCTCGGAGTAACAGGCACCCAAGTGGTTGTAAAGAAGAAGGGCCCTCACTAGCTATGGTCTGCCTTGCTTTTCCTAGGACAGAGAATTTCCAGCTTGCGGTAAACTGGAATTGTAAAATTCAGGGATGCTGATGACATGCCACTTGTCTGAACTTAATAGGAATTGTTGATATTAAGAGTCCCTTGATTCCATCTCTCTACAGGAAAAGCAATCAGTAAGGTGGCGGGTTTCCCAGTCTTCAGCCTGAGCTACAGCTGGAGGACTCAAAGCAGGAAGGGGGGTTACAAGCAACAGACCCACAGTTTGGGTTTCTGGTGTTGTCTTTAATAATTTTAACTAGATTTTTTTTAATGCATTTGCTTTGTCCAAGTCACATGGTGTTCCATAGGAAAACAAAAACACAATTGTGCATTGGCAGGTAGCTCCCTGCTCTGGCCTGGACCTGATGGTAAGAGCACAAATTTAGTCCTGTCATCATGAGGGAGTCCATTTTATGGTCATTCTGCCATCAATATGTGGATTTGCTTTCCCTGGCCAGCAGCATGAAGTGAACAGAGCTCACCAGTTTGCTGGGGAATGAGATACTGAAGTAGGACCCAAACTTCTGCTGAAAAGCTCACAGCAGGTATCAACTGGAAACTAATGAAAATTACCATTACAATAAACGAGGCTTCCACTCTTTCAAATGACCGGGAAGAGAAAAAAAAAATCATCCTTTGTGTTTCCTTTGTTTCATGCGATGAGTTATGTGCTACATTCATTGTATTCTTTGTTTTTAAGTGGGATAAAACAGGCAGTGAAAGAAGAGTTTTCTCCCTTAGCTTCATAGTGGTTTTCTTTTTTTTTAACAGTTTAACACCGCTTTCAGTTGCTTTTCAGTGTGAAGTTACTAGCAGTGGTTCTATGCTTTTTTATCAATAGCTCTTTGTCATCCCCAGTTATTTATATGTGAATATAGAGGCTATACTCTCCCAGCTGCTAGACCACTAGGGCATTGCCACTGGTATAATTTATAACATGACTAATTAAAATGAATTTGCTTGCAATAATATTCCATGAGCTATCTGTGGGGAAGAAGTTATTAAAATATTCAGTACTGCCACAGTAAACTTGAATGGAAAGTAATAATAATCATACATTTTTAATTACGTGTTTAATACCCATTTGGCTAATATAGAAGTATTCTGAAAGTTGCTTAGGCTCAGCAAAATGGGGTTTGTTTTGTGCTTAGTAGTATCCAAAGGCATCCTTCTGAATGGGCTTAGCATATGTACTGTCATTGAGACCTGGCCCTTTAATAACAGACACACAGTGTGTTCCTGTGATACTTCACATAGGAGCACCTAAGATCAGTACGACTTTATTTCGCTTATTGCAGGCGTTTGCATACGTGATTTTAAAAAACCATATTTGGAACCCATTGAATGTTGCATTTTGTCTGTTACCCCTCAAATGTCCCTTTTTCACTTTCCATTCCCTTTTGCCATTTATTTCTCGAGCTAGGATATCCCTTGTGAAAATAGTAATGCAACCTTTGAAAGATTCCCATTTTTCCACCAACTTTTTTTGAAAAATTGTAGGCCTACAAAAATTGCAAGACTAGTACAATGAACATCCATATACTCTTAACCCAAGAATCAGTTGCTAACGTTTGCACTCTTTCTCCCTCTGTCTCTTCTCTCTCCCACTCTCTATGTATGTAATACAGTATAATATAATATAATATACCTCTAAATATTATATATATAATTTATATACATACCATATTCACATTTCACCAAGAGTTGCAATAACATCCTTTTGTTGTTCCTCACTGCTCCCCCTCCAGGATTTGATCAGGAACCATGCAAGACATTCAGATGGCATGTGCATTTGTTCTTCGTAAATTTAAAAACAGTTCCCAGCCTTTGTTGATATTTATATCCTTAATGTTCTTGAACAATTGGTTCCCATTTTAAATAGCTTCTGATGTTTGCCTTTTAAGCCAACTTCACAAAGTGGTATAAATTCACACACAACTAATCATGAGTGAGGAATTGTCACAGTTAAGGATTGCACATTAGCAAGTTCTGTGGTCAAGCTTTTTGTTGTTTTGGCCATAATACCGTAAGACATTTCCCCTCCTCATTTGGAAGATGTTTCGATTCCTATGTGGCAAGCTAGTCTCTTAGTTTTTAATAATGCTGTTAATAAGGTATCATAGTATGAAGAGAAGTGTGAAATGTTATTAGTATTCCAAAGGAAATTATAATCTAAATGGTGAAAGGAAACGGAAATGTGGAGGAAATCAATATAACAATTGAATAAAGTTTAAAGTGAAGAGGCAGCATATGTTACAAGACAGTTTAGCATTAATTGCTAACTAAATGGTATAGGAAATAAGTCATTATCTGAAATTCATATAATTATTGACTTTTATAAGGATAATGTATTACCACTTTTCCAAAATGGACAAGACTTAATGTTGACTCTAGGAATAATCATTTACATAAGTGTATGTGTGATTTCAAGGACAATAAGATAATGATGGTTCATAAAGATGTATATTTTTCATTGATCACAACTATGCCCATAAACTTTTGGTGTCTAATCTTTTAAACTATTGTGCAACATTAAAATAATTAAGAAGGAAATTGAAGCAGAAAAGGCCGCTTATGAAACATGTCTTTGCATGGTGCTTCAGCTTGAATTAGATCATTACAAATGTGACAAATCCCTCCGCTAAGTTTATTCTGTTTAATAGTTCTCAATTTTAAAAGCCTGCATTATATTTATGAAGCCTTCCAAGTTTTTATTCACCATATTAAAAAATTATATTTTTCCACTTCATGACCACAGCCAAATAGTATACAGTGTTTAACTATAACTCTTTACAAATTATACTTATTTCTTTATACTATTATGACAAGTTTTATAATATATCTTCTTTTAGAATTCAGTAACCTAGGAATGAAAAATTACTTTAGATTCGGTGATTGTCACTTCATGAATCTTCTGTTTAATAAGCTTTTTCAAATGCATTTTAAGCTGAAAGAAAGTTGCTGTATATAAACTAAAACTGCTCATAGATATACTTTTTATTATGCATCTTCAAACAAAAGTGAATATACAGTGAGTCCTGTTTCCTTTGTAGTGTTCATTGCTCAGCTCAGGATGACAGCGTTAGCCCAGAGCCATCCCCTTTTTTAGCTACCTGGTTACTATTGACTAATAAATTGCACACTTCACATTGGTGATCACTGAGATGCATAACCTGTGTGCAAGGCCCACCAGGCTATTGTGCATGCCTACTACTTTACTAGAGACTAACAACAGAAATGGGGATTTTTATTTATTTTTTTAAGTTTATTTCTTTTGAGAGAGAGAGGTGAGAGAGAGAGAGAGAGAGCGCGCGCACAAGCAGGGGAGGGGCAGATAGAGAGGGAATCCCAAGCAGGCTCCTTGCTGTCAGCCCAGAGCTGGAAGCAGGGCTCAAACTCATGAACCATAAGATCATGACCTCAGTCGAAACCAAGAGTTGGATGCTGAACCAACTGAGCCACCCAGGTGCTCCAAAATGGTGATTTTTAAATCAACTATAAGCAGAATATAAAATGTAGTCTGTCTTCCTGTGTGTACTTTTGCTTAGTGATTGTGTTTTCCTAGTGACAAACGTTAATTTTATGTTTTCTCCTGGACTCAAGGGAAAAGTTATATTGTATTTCATTCTTTCTCTTTTTTATGCTTTATCTATAGAGTCTATACTTTTTATTTGTGTTATTTAACCAACATTTGTGTAGAGCAGTTAGTGTGTTGAAGGCACTGCTTTAAGTGCTTTATAAATGCTAGTTAATCTGAAGGACAGCGTGAGCAAGAACTCAGACACATTTCTGTTGTGAATTCAGTAGTTAGTTTGAATTTTAGTAAAAGATATTTCTGTTTATAGACCACTTCACAGGACCACCGCTGCTCAGACCCTCACCATCTATTATAGTATGGTGTCCAATATGGCCTCCTGCTGATCTATCTGCCAGCTCAGTGAAAAGAAACCCACTGCACTTTAGCAGCCACTCACCATTTCCCCCATTTCCTACAGCCACGAATCTGCTCTCTGTTTCTATGACTTTGCCATTTCCGGACATTTCATTTAAATGGAATCATACAATATTTGGCCTTTTGTGTTTACCTTCTTTCATTCAAGATAATATTTTCACAGTTCATCCATCCATGTGGCAATGTGTATCAGTATTGTATTCCTTTTTATCGCTGAATAATATTCCATTGTGTGGCTATCACATATTTTCTCTAACTGATAGACACGCAGAGTTTGTTCTTCTTTTTGGCCACTATGAATAATGCTGCCATGAACATTCATGTACACCTTTTGATGTGGACACTTGTTTTGAATTTTCTTGATTACATACTGTGAGTGGAATTGCTGGGTCATAGTTTTGAGGAACTGTAAAACTATTTTTCAAAGTGGTTATATATTTTACCTTCCTAATAAATGTACTTTTATATTTCAGCTGACTGATAAAATTTAAACACACAAAAGCACATAAAGAGATTTTCACTTCAAGTTACAACTGAAATGTCTGGCTATATTTTAAAGTGGATATCTAGTATTTAACAATAAAACTTAACATGCCTTTTTGTATGACTGAGATTATTATGCTGCATGGCAACTCCACAATAATTGGTGAAGGACAATTTTAAGGATTCCAGAAACAAAAATGATGGAGGCCTTTGGCAATTCAGTCTTCCAAACCCCAGAATGAAACCAAACAGCGAACTTTGGTACAATACTGAGGTTGCAACTGAAATTTGGTACATCTCCCTTTCTTCCTGCTTTACTCCATTCCCATATCAAAATAAAACAAACATAATGCTTCCTTCCATTTTGTTTTTCATTGTAAGGAACAAATGATATCATGGGAAAGCTAAAGTACATACCAAGGTAAGGAAACTTGATATGAGACACCTTTTGTCGAATATAAAAGTATACAGTAGATAACATTTATTGAACGCTCTCTGTATGCTGGACACCATTGTAAGTCTTTTACCTAATTAACATGCACCTGTGACACATGTACTGTTGTTCTCCACATAGTGCACATGAGGAAGCGGAGGCACATAAGTGTTGAGTTAATAAGAGACAGAGCTAAAAATCAAAAACTCAAGAAACAGCAAATGTTGGTGAGGATGTGCAGAAAAAGGAAGACATGTGCACTGTTGGTGGGAATGCAAATGGTGCAGACACAGTATGGAAGTTCCTAAAAGAATTAAAACTAGAACTTCCCTGTGATCCAGTAATCACACTACTGGGTTTTTACCCAAAGAATATGAAAACACTAATTTGAAGGGGTGCATGCACCCCTTTATTGCTATATTATTTGTAATAGCCAAACTATGGAAGTAGGCTAAGTGTCCATTGACAAATGAATGGATAAAGAAGATGCATACAATGGAATATTACTCATCCATAAAAAAGGATGAAATCTTGCCATTTGCAATGACATGGATGGAGCTAGAGTATCATGCTAAGCAAAGTAAGTCAGTCAGAGAAAGACAAATACCATGATTTCAGTCCCATGGGGAATTTAAGAAACAAAACAAATTATCAAAAGAAAAGAAAAGACACACTCTTAACTATAGAGAACAAACTGATGGTTACCAGAGGGGGGAGGTGGGTGAGTGGATGGCTGAAATTGGTGAAGGGGATTAAAAGTACACTTATCTTGATGAGCACTGAGTAATATATGAAACTGTTGAGTTACTGTATTGTACACCTAAAACTAATATTACACTCTATGTTAACTACACTGGAATTGAAATAAAAACTTAAGTGACAGTTAGAATTCAAATCTAGGCAAGCTGGCCTCAGAATCTGTACCTTAACCACTATTCTGTCCTGTTAAATGGTGTTTATTACCACCACCATTATCTTACCAGGAACTTTAAATGCATTTATGTAACAAGTTGTAGCTTCACACACTATAATGTTTTATATGCAAAACAAACTAAATGCCTTTAATATCTAACTTTCTGATCAGATTTGCAGATCTACTTTGGGTATCTGAAGGGCATTTTGATCCACTAACAAACGATTGTTTTGTGGGAAAGTAGCATTCAGTGAGAATTTCCATAGGATAGAATCAGAATTGAGTGTCCTATGGAAGTGATCATTCCATTTCAGCTTCCACAGTTTAGGCAATTAATTGTTTCATTAGGATGTTATTCAGGCTGTTACTCTATAAGGCTGTCATATCTTTTCCCTGGAAAAACAAATGATGACCTTGTGGTTTCTAAGGTTTTATGCTACCATGAGTGTCACCTCCAAGATTGAAATATTCGAAGCAAGAGAATATGTAAGTTTTCAGAGGTAAAATTGTATCCAAAAAAATACATATGCCCACCTTCAATGGACGTAGGTGAGTATGACTGTGTATCATAAATTATAGTTTTCTGTCCTTCCAATAACAATGCCCCACGTTTTTCAAAGGAAAATGTTACTGTATCATTTCAGATTAAAAAGGTTGCACTGAACAATGTGTTCTTAAATTACAGGGAGGAAAAAGTAATTCTTCATGTTGGTAGATCTAAACCCTGTCATTGACAACATATCTGCACATGAAATCAGTCAAGGCTTTGCACCTGCTCTTCAAGAGTTTGGGTTCATATTTGGAAAAGCATAAGAAACAGTAATGGCTTAAATAAATAGTAGAGAGCAAACCACTTTAACCTGTGCTATTTATCTATTTGCTTCTACCATCAATTCTAACTCTATCTGTAACAGAAAAATGCAGCACACCGCTTCTGACTCAGACCATGTGGAAGTACTATTTTGCTCTGTCCTTGAGAAGAAATTTCAACCCTGCCTTTGAAAATGTAAAATTAATTCATTGTCACTTTTATTATATAATTATGATGAGGTAGTTATAGCGTGACAGAATCTGATGAGACAGTATCTATTCATTTAGAAAGGGAATACATATTCATATTATACATTAATGATTGTATCACCATTACAAACCACTTACGACTTTTCTTTGTGTTTCTGTATGTGCCAGGCTTTCCTTCTTCTCACCTTTTTATTTAAGGTTCTGAGGTCTATGGTGAGAGGCAATGTTAAGGAAAGCCCTTCACTTCATTACTGTGCTTTATGCTAAATTCAAACAGTATTGGTTTATGTGTTTTATTTTAGGTTTAGATCTCAAATGTTTTTTGTATAAGGCAATGGGTAGAAGTTAATTTCTATTCACTGGAGCGAAGGGTGGAAAGAAAGGGGTTGGCAGTAAAAACAAGTGCTAATTAGTTTCCTCTCTTGCTTTCGCCCCTGGTAAGTAGGCACCTTCCACTTCCATTTCCAGCACTGTCACAGAGAGAAGGCAGTGCTCTTCTCCATTTGTTGGGAATCCCTGTGGGTCACTGTTATTATCATTTCCTCATCAATTCCTTTAAAGGATCCTGCAGTAAAGACATAATCTCAGAGTAGCTTTACCCCTTGCTACCTATTTAATACCATTTCTAGTTTAAAAAAAAATGAGTGGAAAAGAGAGTTGATAATATTCCAAGGGGAAAACTTTTTTTCCAGCTCAGAATGTAGGAATTTGAAGTAATCCTAGTGGAAGTAAATACTAGTAAATATACAATTAACTCTTAACCTACAACTTCAGTGAAATTGTAATGAAACATTCCAAGGCTACTTAAGGCAATGAGTTTCATCCCAAATGTTTGTCCCTCAGGAATTGTTTAGTTTCTGAGTTAGTTGTCTACATGTGACCAGAGATGGTGCTATGGATAAAGACTCTTCAACCTTTTTTGCACCACTTTTTTTCTCCTGGTTTCCAGCAGTACCATGGGCTTTCATTGCTTATTCAAGAATTGGGTGTGCCGAACTACTGCTGCTTCTCTCTGTCTGCACCCACATATTTCTGTAGCTCAGAAATTTGCCTTTGAGTTTATGTAGTGTGGATCTTTTATCTGTCACTGTGTGGTAGCTTTAGCATAATTGCATTTAGATTTAGAGATTAAAGCTTATAACTTAATTATGAAACCAAGTACATAAGAAAGAGTTTAATTTAAATTTAATATTTCGATTCAGCACAGCTCGGCTCATATGTGTTCCTGTTAAATTGTCTCTCATTGAATTCATCCTTGTCATTACCTTGGACATCAGCGCTTTTTCAGAGTTGCAGGCTGTAGCAACACAACAATGCAGACCTGACTTATGTCAGAGCTAATCTTCATAAAGTGTTACACGCTACTGGTGACACAGACGTCTTTGCAGTTTGTCTGTGTTAATCAGTGCCTGCATGTATGTGCATGCACAGGTGCACACATACATGTCTTCCTCTGTATGACATGGGCCTAGGACAAACAGGGCCTGGACAAATAACCTAACTAAAAATATACCTACAGGGTCTGAGCTTAAATGATATAGTAGATGAGGTATAAGAGAACACAATTGTGGTCTCCTAACTTTATACGCCATGAACAGACAACACTGTAAACACACAGAGAACACAATACACACACATACACATATATGTTACTTTTAACATTCTAGTAATATGAGTGTTTATATATAAGAAGCCACTATTTATGGGAGTCCTTCAGTAGTACCTTCCTTCCTTTCATCCCTTCTGCTTCTTTCTCTCCCTCGATTTCTGCTTCTTTGCCCTTCCCTCTCACCCTTCCATCCTTTCTTTCTGTAAAGAAAAATAAAAGAATGGTTTATTCAGGTAAATAATTGCTTAACTATTCTTTTTAGGAAAAATGGATTTTATAAAGGAGATGTAATCTAAGAAAGAACTGTACTCACAGACTACTAGGGACTGGTTGTGCATATAAAATAACTTTTCATTATCAATGAAAATTTTCCATTTGTCATTATGTTCACGACCTCAGAAGCAAGAACATATACATTGTCTCAAAGAACAGTTTAGTGGGTTTGGTGAACTTTGTATATAATTAGACCAAGAAGTGATTAACACATACTGTGACATAAGTGTATCACATCAACATGTTGTGCAATTTAAACTCACACAATGTTATGTCAATTATATCTCAATAAAGCTGGAGAAAAAGAAGTGATTGGCAGTGGAAGACTTGAATAAGTTTCTTTCATAAACAGTGTTAAACACTAATAAACAGTTAAAACTATACATGAGCATCATGCTAAGGTATTAACTACTTATTCTTCTCCTAGGTACAATTTTAATTCATAAGATTTTAGTGGGTATAATTCTTTATATATAAAAATTTCCCACTATGCGAAGAATCGTTGGTCATAAATTTTGATGTCAGTACTTTTGAACTAGAAATGCACTCCTACAGAAATAATGTAATTCAGCCTTCCCCACCAAGTACTAGTGAGACCTCTGATTTGGAAAGACATGGAGGCCATGGTGGGAGTCAACAGCCTGACTTCATCACACTTCGTTGTGTTTTTAATTGGATCTTCGGTGACAGTTTCCTTTGAAATTACATGTTTCTATTATTATACAATGTATGAAAATCAATATCATAATTCATGATTAAATTTCAAGCTGAAGCATACTTTTTCTCATTGCGTCACAGCAGTGTGCCTTTGCAATGAAAATAATAACCAGTACCAGAAAGACAAATACTACATGATTCTATTCATATGAGATATTTCTAGTCAACTTCATACAATCACAGAATGGAATGGATCCCCAATGTGACTGCGTTTAGAGATAGGACCTTTAAGGAGGTCAAGTGGAATAAGGCGATAAGGGTGGAGCCCTCATCTTAAAGAATGGGTATCCTTGAAGAAGAGGAAGAGACAGCAGAGACCTCTCTTCATGCACACACACAGAAGAAAGGCTCTGTGAAGACACAGAGAGAAGGTAGCCATCTGCAAGGCAGGAAGAGGCTCCTCACCAGAAACCGACCCTGACAGCACCTTGATATTGGACTTCCAGCCCCTAGAACTGTAAGAAAATAAATTTCTGTTGTTTAAAGAGTGGAATGCTAGTTATGAGGGACTAGGGAGAAGGCAGAGTGCGGAGTTAGTAATCAAAGGGCATAAAGGTTCAGTTATGCAAGATGATTAAGCTCTGGAGACCTGCTGTACAACACTGAAGTGTTCTTACCATAATACAGTAAAGTTTTTTTTTAAAGGAATGAATGAACTAGTAAAAAAAGAAAATAATAGAAAGAGTGCCATAAAAAAGGGTAATTGAAACCTAAACAAAATCACTGAGTAGGATTTTTATACCATGTCTTGGGCATGATGCTTAAGGAAAGCACATCTAATTGGGGAAAGACAGGAGGCAGATGAAAACTTTGGTGAGAATTATAAAGAGAGAATTAGGGCATTTTCAAGGGCTTTGAGCTTGGGAGAGTCATTACATCCTAATTCACTTTCCATTTCTTAGCTGTTCCTTTCATTATTCCTACATTTATTCATCATGGGGGTTGTTTGGGAACTTATAAGTCAGTTAAAGGACTGGGGGAGAGAAATCTCCTGTGATGATTAGACAAGCAAAGAGGGAAAGGAAGAAGTTGGGAGAATGGTGTGCTTTTGTGTGCTGATGTGCTTGAGATGGAAATAGTTACCTGTAAGAAGCAAAAGGGAAGCACAGACAGGTCATAGGCCATCGCTCATCCCTTTTAGAGGCACCTTATCAGGTGTTCATTCACTTACTGAATATTTAATGAACAGGTTTATATGAATACAGTGTCCCAGGCAAAAGGCATTCATGACGAACAAGACCTGCATATAGCTTTCAGTCTATTGGGATAACAGGCATAGAACAAGGAAGCAAATACCATTAAGTGCTAAAAAGAAGTAGAGCACAAAATGAGAACGTTTGATAAGGGAACCTATTATCATCTCAGTGCTGAGAAAAGACTTCTCTGAGGACATCATGTTTAAGTTGAGACCTGAATGATGTGTGGGATTTAATGTATGTGTTGAGGGAAGGGAACAGTGTTCCCAATAGAGGGAATAGCAAGTAATAAGAGGAGGAGAGGACGTTGTACATTATATAAACTAAGAGCTACTTTTTCTTTTTAATTTTCCCTGACTAATGGGACGAAATCAGCATCCTCCCAGTTAGAAAGCCAGTAATTTTGGACCCTACTGTTGCTGCATCCCCTTAACCCCCTTACCCTTATTCTAGTCACCATATCCATTTAAGAACAATTCTTTCTCTTTCTATCTCCAGATCTCAGTCCCTCTGCAGCACTTCATCCTTATCTTAATTCAAGGCCTGGTCACTTACTGTTCAACCAATCGCCTTCTCACTTTCAGCACAATTGACTTTCAGTGTTATTTGCTTGTGACACTCACAGCACAAACCTATTTAGTAACATAGCCCTGCCTACAGAATAAAGAGCATCATCTCTATACGCTCTCTCTATTGTAATCCAGATACTTCTTCATCTCCTGCCACTGGCTTCACACTCTGGTCACATGCATCTCCTTGGTATTTCCTGCCCATTAGCAGTCACAGGTCTGTCCAGATCCTTTGCTTTCTGATCATCGTACTCGGAATCCATCTTGCCTTCCGCCTTGTAATCCTATGACTTTTACCTGCTCCTTCCACTTTTCAGCATTTCTATGCTCTGCCTGACATTGTAATGTGTCCTTTAGTGACTCTCCAACTAGATTTTAATTTTTTTGAGTGTATTTATTTTATTTTGAGAAAGAGAGAGCGAGAGGGAGAGAGAGCGTGAGTGAGGGAGGGGGAGAGAGAGAGGGAGAGAGAGAGAGATACCCAAACAGGCTCTGCACTGTCAGCACAGAGCCTGACGCACAACCATGAGATCATGACCTGAGCTGAAATCAAGAGTCAGACCCTTAACCAGCTGAGCCACCCAGGCTCCCCCAACTAGATTTTAAATTCCATGAGGTCAAGGGATTTGTCTTAATCATTTTTACATTCCTTTTATGCCTTGTTTTCATAATTTTCCAAAGTTGGAGACAAAAGTTTATATTCCAGACTTATAGCAACTTCCTGGAACTGAGAAAAGGGGGCTGGGGAAGAAGAGATAGTTAAAGGGTACTTGGGGAAAGTAATTTAGACTATTTTATGGTTTATATTCTCTTCTTGATCAGCTGTGGGTATACTCAGCATATTGGCTGTGGATAATGATCTAAGAAAAGTCATCAAATAAGGAGACTCAAACTTTGTATGAGATCAAACATCCTCATTTTAAAAAATGAACATTTTTAGCAGCCGTGTTTAAGCTCCTCGATGGCTGGATATCTGGTGTTAGAGCACATGTCTTTAAATACTTGCTTTTAAACACTTGCATGAGAAAAACTGAACATTTACTATTTCAGATACGATGTTATTGAATATAATTCATTATTTAACAAATAGTGATTAATTACTCACTGGGGATCAGGTGTAATGAAACCCAAAATTCACTCTCAGCTTTGGTCATGCTTGTTTTACTCCATTGCTAATTGAGTCTTAAGACTCACACCAGGCCTATAAATTGCCTGACCGCTGCTGTTGGCTCCTTCCCTAACCCTGACACTAATAACACACATGAATCTGAGGATGAGAACTACCAAGTTTTTACCTGTCATATTCAAGCTCTTATTTTTTCCTGAACTAATCCTTTGTGCAAATCAAAAGACATGCAGGCAGAATAACAAATGAAAATCCTTTTGGTCTTTTCAGCCAACAATAAAATATTTCTATAAAAATGGAAGTGTACAAGATGGTGGCCATCTGTTGTTTAAAAACAACAGAACTATATTTAAACCTAATTACTGTGTAAGGTCTGTGCCTTGAAAGCAAGGGTAAAATTGTTTATGTTTATCTAAATGCGGGAAGCTTTTGTGTTCTACTTTGTTTTTGTTCATCTCTGCTGGAATGAGATTGGATAACTTTTACTGACTGAATATAGTTACTCATATTTATTAATAGACAAGATTGGTTGGGAAAATTGCCCTTTTATTTTATTATTCATGAACCACATGGATGTCAAGTTGGACAATACTGATTTTTTTCCCCTTTATTTTGAGTGGCTTGAAATCCTGACATATTGGCATAGTGAATCCATAAGAATTCAGTGATAATGGAAATCACTAGCAGAGTCTGAACTTTTTCTCATTTTTTCCCCCAACGGCTTGAAATATATAAGTCATGATAGAAATAGTAATTAGAGTAATTGCAAAAAGTTTTCATTGAGGGGCTCCTGGGTGGCTCAGTTGGTAAGTGTCTTACTCTTAGTTTCACCTCAAGTCATGATCTCAAGGTTTGTGAGTTCAAGCCCCACATTTGGCTCTGCACTGACAGCATTGGAGCCTGCTTGGGATTCTCTCTCTCCATCTCTCTCTCTCTCTCTCTGCGTCTCTCCTGTCTGTATCTCAAAAACAAATAAAGAAAAATTAAAGAAAAATTTTTTAAAGTTTTCATTCAAGCATATACTAATGCAGGTTAGGTTTTTACTAAAAAGTATTCTTTCAGATATTCAATAAAATGGATACCATTAAATTATATTATTAACATTGATCTTTTTTACTTTAAAAATGACTTCAATGAAAAGCCTGTACATTATTTTCATTTTTGGCACATTTTCAGTGTTAACTAGAGGAATTATATAAGGTAATCTTGTAAAAGGTTTTCATTTGTATGATTATGCTTTCTGTGAATGAAATATACGTGAGGTATATATTTTTTGAATAAGATATTTGTATCACTATTGCAGAGGATTTTTTACAGAGGTTAATAAGCTATTCCAGCAAGCACATGTTGCTCAGATACATATTTTGCTTAATCTGTATTGTAGTTGGAAAATACACAAACATGGGAGTTAGTCACCAATATTTTGCCAACATAAAAATCCTGATTTTTGTCTTCCTTTATCAAGTATGAGAAGTAGACATTGCACATCCAGACCATGATGTAGATCATAATCTCAGAATACCTGAAATAGGGAGTGTCAGGGGGAAAAATCTATTGTTCTTTTAAGATTACTGTGCTTTCTGTGGTCATGATTTAAAAAGGTAAAGTAGGGGCACCCAGGGGGCTCAGTCAGTTAAGTGTCCAACTTTGGCTCAGGTCATGATCTCTCTCAGTTCATGAGTTCAAGCCCTGCGTCGGGCTCTGTGCTGAAAGCTCAGAGCAGGGGGCCTGCTTCAGATTCTGTGTCTCCCTCTCTCTCTGCCCCTCCCCTGCTGATGCTCTCTCTGTCTCTCTCTCTCTGTCTCTCTCTCTCTGTCTCTCTCAGAAATGAATAAACATTTTTAAAAACCTCTTTTAAAGAAATAAAAATGTATTCAGGGCACTTGGGTGGCTCATTTGGTAAGAGTCTGACTCTCCACTTCAACTCAGGTCATGACCTCACAGCTGTGAGTTTGAGCCCCACGTCGAGCCTGCTTGGGATTCTCTGTCTCCCTCTCTCTCTGTCCCTCTTCCACTCACACTTACTCTGTCCCTCTCTCTCAAAATAAATAAGTAAACTTTTAAAAATGTGAAGTATTCTACCTGAATGAGAGCACTTGTGAGGTAACATTTCAGGTAGGGAGTCTCCTCACTGGACTGCAAACTCCATGACGGCAGGGATTAGGTGCTGCTGTGTCTTCCAGTCTACCAGATTCCCTGACATGTGTATGTGCTCAACACAGATTTTGTTGAATGAACAAATAAATGTTCCTTTTCTCTTTCTATCACCCTCATCCTGTTGTCTCTCCTGTGGTCCTCTGCTACCCAGGGCTATCATTCTATTATTTAATGCTAGAAAACCCTCCAATGGGAATATTCCATGCTCTTCACTTTTTTGTTTTTGTTTTTTAGCCTCTTCACTTTCATACCTTTAGTGCTTATTGCAAAAGAACTAGAAATCCACACACTGAGATGTGGTTCTTCCAGAAATATTTAAAATTTAAAAATAAGCATATTAAGCTAAATGTAGCTGTAATAATAAATATGGACTATAGGATGATATTAAAAATCTCAGTTGTATAGAAGGAATAATTTTGGAGGAGTCTAGTATTAAGCCTCGCTTTCCAAACTTGAATGTTTATATGAATCACGTTGGAGATCTTGTGAAAATACAAATTCTTATTGGATTAGATGGAGTGGATCCTGAGAATCTGCATCTATAATAAGCTTCCAGGTGATGTTGATGCTGCTGGTCCACAGACCACACTTTAAGTAAGACAATATTAAGCAGCTGCTTATTCTTTTGGAAACAGTCATGGTTTGAAGCTATACGTTATAAAATTGATAGGCATGTATCAACTTGCTGGAAGAACTTAGTTTCCTGAAAGTATCCAAATGGGACACATACTTGGAGTAAGAACTTTCTAGTGGTAGTCTGGATGGGACCTCAGATATAATCTCTTGCCTCATTTTACACAATGAAACTCCAAAGCCCAAGATACTCAGTGACTTATATAGAGCACACAACCCCTTTGATGCTGCACCCAACTGGGACACAGGTTTTTTGTTCCCAGATCCATGCTTTTTAAAAAAAGATCCTGTTCTCTCTTAGCTATTGAAATTATAGTAGCCTACTTTATATAAAACATTACAAATTTACTGAACTTTAAAATATACTTCATTTCACTTAATATTAAGGGCTTCATTAAAGTCAGTCAAAATGAAAGGAAATAGAGCATCTGTTTTATAGTGATTTTTATTTCCCGTGGGAAAATTTATTAAATTTACAATTATTAAATTTTGAAAACAATACTGAAAACATTTAGAATGTTTTTTGTTGAGCATTACTGAATATCAGATGATGAACAACTTTGGTGAGCTAGTGTGTTTTTTCCCTAAGAGAGAGTTTAATTTTATGACTAAAAATATAAAAATGTAGAAAAAGATAGCAACAGAATCACCAAAACTCAATATTACTAAAATGAAGGTATATTTTTAGATAAATTGAATTTTTTTTTCATTTTTAAAAATCTACATGGATCCCTCTCAACACGAATGTCAAAGATTTCTTAACTGTTTTATTCTGTAGTCTTTCACATCTAATCAGAAAACCATCTTCCTTTTACTGTGTGTGTATATGTGTGTGTGTGTGTGTGTGTGTGTGTGTAAGTGCCAGTGTTACAAATTCTTAAAAGGAGATAGAAGATAATGATTTTTCCCCAGTGTGGTATAAAATAGAATGAAAAGGGAAATTATCTAATCTGCATAAATTAGACACTTAATATTCATTGGAGGTTTTATCACACTACTTAACATTCACTGGAAGTTTTATCATAGTTGAAACATTTAGTTGGTCTAAAGATTTAATTACATTATGTCAGCAATTCAGAGGTCACATGTATCTGTGGGGATTTACTGGAACTTCTTGGATTTTCATGGGAAGAAGAAAATATTTTCATATGGCAGTAGAAGTCATCACCGACCTGTCTCCTCCATGCTACACTCGGCCTTTTATTTCCCTGACACATATTAGCATTATGAGAGCAACAAATGGAAGCTTCTTCTGACACAGGTTGGAAGAGCATGTTACTATGAGAGCTTAAAGGGAAAATCGGGCAACAAAATCACTGGGCTAATTAGGCTCAGACTGTTGAAGATCCTATAACATCCATATTATTGTTGTTGTTCTTAGTATCACCTGAATTTTGTCTCCCAGATTATGAAGCACTTCCTCATATGTTAGTTTCATATCACAGATTATGAAATGCTAGCAATATAAATCATAATAATATTAAAGAATATCATTTTACCATTACATGAATCCTTGATTTGCATTGATGCCATCTTGTTTCCATAGTGATTATGAGGAACTAATTGCTATAGATTCTCAAACAGCATTTCCTTTTGAGAGTTGATAGCAGGTGCTGGCATTTTAACAAAGAGTAAATTAAATAATCCATGGCATGCTCAAAAAATTGAAGTGGTTACTAGGAATTTTTAAAAAATCATAATGATGCTTTGGTGATGCCTTGAATTTTCTGGTACCTATAAGTTTTCAAAAGGGCCAAACAGACCTCTTTTCTAGTTCTTTGCCTGACACTTATACCAGTAACTTCTGGCTGTTAGGTATTTATGCCTGTGAGCTAATAGCACTCTTTAAAAAAGCATAAAGATTCCAACAGGCTTGAAAATAACAATTCATTGAGACATTTTCTTTACAGTTCTCATTTTGTTGTCACTGGCTTAATTTGCTTGCTTTGGTCGAAAGTATGAGCCAAAGTTAGTTCGTGTAAAATAGGCATCTTCTTAATTGGAAAAGAGGCTGGAGCTGCAGAAAAGAGGGATGAATGTCCAGGCGCAAAAAGGGGAACCTCAAGGTATGTCAAGAAATGGAAAGGTAGCCCCAAACCAGATTGTGTGGGCCTCTCTTTCCCTTATGCCTGAATAAAACCCATAATTCCTGATAAAGTGTGTTACTACAGTTGAATAGTAATAACTTTTGTGTGTAGAATCCTGAACTTATAAAATCATTATGCCCCTTATCAAGTGTACTTTCAAATGAAATAGTTGCTGTAATATGCCAGTGAATCCTAGTCTGTCTTGTGAAGTGACTCAGAGCTCTTGAAAGATCACTAATTTTCAACTTCTTCAGCATTCTTAAAATCAGCTGAAAACATATTGTGCTGCTGATATATATTATTTGAAGATATATTTTGTTTAGACCACACAGTTTCTCCTGTTCTGTGTCAACTGGTTTCCCCCATTTAAAAATTGGGAGATCTTCCAGGGTGCTTGGGTGGCTCAATTGGTTAAGTGTCTTGATTTCGGCGCAAGTCATGATCTTGCGGGTTCATGGATTCAGTCCCCCACATCGGGCTCTGCACTGACAATGTGGACCCTTCTTGGGATTCCCTCTCTCTCCCCCTCTCTATCTGCTCCTCCCCCACTCTCACATGTGTTTCCCTATCTCTCTCTCTCTCTCTCTCTCTCTCTCTCTCTCTCTCTCTCCCCCTATCTCTCTCTCAAAATAAATAAACTTTAAAAAATTGGGAGATTTCCCATAAGCATCACCTGTCTTCCTGAACTTCCTGAAAAACTAAAGATCTAACAATATTGGACTCACATTATTCTGGAGCTCAGTATAGCTGCCTCCTTTGGAAGGAACCTTTGCTCTCCAATTTCCCAAGTCCTGACAAACCTATTTCTTATAGGGGGCACAGTTATTCTCTCACCTATTGGCATTCATTGTAGAAATGGCTTTCCTAAAATTTGACCAATGCACTGACTGGTTGATTGATTATGTTGTAGAGAGTTGAATGAACCATTTTCACTTGTCACTTGTCTGTTTTTTATATTGAGTATGTGAACCATGGAGAAGTTACACTTTTAAATGGGTCAGTTTAACACTGTACATTTGTAAAGGCTACACTGAAACAAAACATACTTTAGAATATATTTTCCCATTTAAGTTTCATGTCTTCTAGGTAGGAGAGTAGAAAGAAAAGAAGAAATAGGCATAGCTCTTGTATCTCCTAGTGGTTCTAAATTTGTAAATATTTCATGTTGAAGTGAAGAGTCATTTGAGAGTCTACTCTGTCAGAAGTACACATTTCCTCTCTTGTAATTCATGCTAGGGATATAAGTAGGATATGTCCCCTGGTCCTCCATCCTTTGCAGTGTCTGGTGGGTAAAAAATAAGAATATAGCAATAATTACAATGGAATGTGATTAGGGCTATAGTACAGGCAGGTACACAGGCAGGAAGAAGTGGACAGAAGTCATTCTGCTTGAGATGATCTGTAAGATTGAGCTGATTCTTAGAAAATAAATATGGTTTCATCTGGCACTGGAAATAGGGAAGGTCATTCTAATGAGGCGAAATGTAAAAGCAAAGACCCAGATATGTGAAAGTTGATTTTATAAAGTTTCTGTCTTTTGGAAATGAGGGATAGTAAAGAAAGATGTGCAAGATTGATAAAAAGCCTTAGAAGAGACTTTTTATTCCTTCTCCAAGCGCAGGAGCCTTTTAAGATAGACAATGGGAAGTAATAATGTTTTGAAGGGAGGGTCTGTGTGATTAGAAAGGCAACTCTGAAGGCAGTGTGGAGTTGCGATTAGCAGTGGGAAGAAAACCATGGAACCGGAAAGTCAAGGAGTTCATTAGAAAGCTTTCAGGGACTGGGCAAGGAGGGGAGCTATGAGCAAGAAGTGAAGCAACTGGCAATAGAGAGGAATCAGAAGAGAAATAACTGAAAGTTGTCTTTGAAGAAATCTTTCCAGTTGGATGTTGGGTACTCAGAGGGTAAGATGAATTGGAGGTATGTAGCTTGAGAAAGAGTAAAGAATTCATACCAAAACGAAAATCATGGGGGGCACCTGGGTGGCTCATTTGTTTGAGCATCCAGCTTTGGCTCAGGTCACGATCTCATGGTTTATGAGTTTGAGTCCTGCATCGGGCTCTCCACTGTCAGTGTGGACTCTGCCAGGGATCCTCTGTCCCCCTCTCCCTCTGCCTTTCTCTCTGTCTGTCTGTCTCTTTCTCTCTCTCTCTCTCTCAAAAATAAATAAACATTTAAAAAATCATGGTAACCAGGAAGGGAAGTATTTTCTGCAGCATGCATAACAGTCCCTGAGAAATGTAGAAACTCTGTCATCAAAGTCTCTTCCCCACAAATATTAATTGGGTATTTAAACCAAAAATTATTTGATGCTCAATGTTGTTGGTATTAGAAGGAATATTGTGAAAATGTCAGTGACCTTATGCCATCACGCACACTTGGAATAAAGCTAAAACGAAAACAACAACCTTGATTTAATGTAAGAAAAACACCCATTTACTTAGGTTTGCTTTTTCTGAGTTATTCTAAAGAATAATGAACCAGTATTTGTTTACAAGTCCAAGCTGTTGCCGTCCCAGTGAATACACTAACTATATAGTTATCCTGTACAGAATACAGTTGAAGTCTGCAGCTGCTTGGAAGGATAACAGCCTATTGCTTTTAAGTGCTGCTCGAGGGCCTCCCAAATTGTATATATCACATGTGCTGTATTTTAAGTCTTCCCATCCCAAGTGTACCATGCAAATTCGGTTAAAATCTACATAGCCACTTCACATAACATAGAAACTTAATTTTATTTACATAGGTTCTTTTTCTTTTATCACATTGCTACCACTTGTCTCCCTGGTTCATGATTTCAGTTTTTCTGGAATTCTACGTTTACACGGATAAATATCCCCAGTGTCTAATCTCACTAGATATCCCATCGCTGAAAGAGAAACATACCTTGGGCTCATTTAGTTCTTTGACCCCCACCAAGCTTCCCATTATGTAAGTCTCTGATGCAATATATTGAGTACACTATGATGTATACCCACTCTGCGTTGGCTACTCCTAATAGGCATATATCTTGTATTCAGAATGTGATAGCATTTTTTGGGTGTGAAAAGCATACTGATCCAGTGGTCTTTTCACTGTAGGATGAGCAAAAATCAGATTGTACTTTTGAAGAATATGTGTGGATATGAAGTATGATGGATGAGTAGCTGCTCTACTTTATCAAATTCAGAATTAAAACAGGATTTAAGTGATTAAAACTAGAGGCATTTTCAGTTTATGGACTTTCTTATTATTTAAAAAAAAAGTGATAGTGAGGTTTCCAGCTGAGAGGAATGGTTGCAAAAAACATTTTGTTCCAGTTAGTTAATTTTTCCCTACATGTGCTATATTCATCGTATCCATTTTAAAAGCAAATGAGCCATCTCTATCTCCTCTCACATTTGTGGCAAACTCTTGCTGTGCCAATTCCAAATTACATGTATCTTAGGGAGAATAAAATGTTCTAATCTTGATTATAATTTTAAATTAAAAGAATGAACATAGTTCAATATGAGGATATTGATATGTTGCACTAGTCAGACTGCTTTTGTTCCTTTCAAAAAAAAAAGAAAAGAAAAAATGCCTATAACCAGGATAAAATGTTTAACAGAGTGCATTATACTATGAATGCTACTAGATTTCAACTTAATCAAGTAATCAGTTCATCAAAGCTAAAATTTGTTGATAAATATGCTGTATACTTGAGAGTTCAGCCATTTTGCAGATAATAGCAGCAAAGTTTCAATGAAATTATTTTCATTATAAAAACAGATATTTCCCAAATGAAGATACAAGAATGGGTAATAAGCACATGAAAAGATACTCAGCATCATTAGTCATCAAGGAAATGTAAATTAAAACCACAGTGAGATACCAGTACACACCCATTAGAATGGCTAAAATCCAACACACTGATCATACCAAGTGTCATAAAGATATGGAGTGAGCGGAATCCTTAAACATCGCTGTTGGAACTGAATACTATTATTACTTTAGAAAATTTTGCTAGTGGGGCATCTGGGTAGCTCCGTCTGTTAAGCGTCTGTCTTCAGCTCAGGTCATGAACTCGCGGTCTGTGGGTTCGAGCCCCACATCAGGCTCTGGGCTGACAGCTCGAACCTGGAGCCTGCTTCCAATTCTGTGTCTGCCTCTCTCTCTGTCCCTCCCCCGCTCATGCTCTGTCTCTCTCTGTCTCTCAAAAATAAAAACAAAACATTGAAGAAAAAAAATTTTTGCTAGTTTCTTATAAAGCTAAACATAAATCTATCTGCCCATGACCCCACATTCTTCTCCTAAGTATTTACCCAAGAGAAATGAAAATGTATATCAACACAAAAGACTTATTCACAGATTTTCATTTATAATGTCCCCTAACTGGAAACAAACCTAATGCCCATCGATAGGTGAATGAATAAACACATAATGATACAACCATACAGTGGAAAACAGCTCAGCAATAAGAAGGAACTGATACACATCAGAGTGTGGATGAATTTCAAGCCATGATGGTGAGCAAAGAAGCCAGACATGAAAGAGTGCATCATGAAAACTAAGCAGTGGTGATAGAAATTACCTCAGTTATTGTATGGTCATGGGGGAATCTGCTAGGGGAATGGGAATATTCTATACTCCATATGATAGAAAAGTGTCATCGACCCCAACAACTGAGCATGGAGAAGATCTTCAATTTCGAATTGCTTTAAGATGATCTAAGTATTCAGGCCACAGAGATAGAAAAGAAAGGCACAGTGGGAATGTTGTACAGTTAGGACTAGAAGTTCCTTGTGAAAATGGAAGCAGGATTTAATGATTAGGTATTCATTCATTCAATCAAGAGCCAAAAAGTTACTAATGTATGAATGACGAGCCAGACCATTGGAGGCACTGGGGATATAGATGAAGTCTCTGGCCTCATCTAATTTGCACTTCAGTGGTCTGAGACATACTGTAAATATGCAACAAAGAGAATCATCACAGATTAGTGCTCTAAAGGAAATAAGAGCACCACAGACGGGAAGTCTGGCACAAATCCATTTCTGGAGAATCCCTGGAGAAGAGTGTATCAGGTAGGGACCAAGTCCCCAAGGTGAGAAAGAGCTCATTCTGTTTGATGAGCAAGAAGGAGAGCAGTGTGCCTAAAAGGTGGGCAGACTTATGTGATGAGTGTGAAGAGCCAGGCAGAGAGATGTTTCTGTTGAGCCTTGCAGGCCATAGTAAGGCGTGGGCATTTTAACCAAAGTGAAATGAGAAGCCATTGTGGAGTTTTAAGTTAGAGTTGCATTACTTATTGGTGTTTCTAAAAAATGTTTTTGTTTAATATTAATGCGTGGATTGAAGTAGGAGGAGAGCAAGAAGTAGGGAATAAGCTCATAAAGGCCATTGCAATAAAAAGAAAGTAGGGACATCAGTTAGGTGCTTATGCAATACCCCAGAGAGGAAATGAGAGTAGCCTAAATTAGGGGGTTAGGGGGATGGCAAAAGAGATAATGAGAAGAGGAAAATTTCAAAATGTATTTTAGAGGTAGACCCAACAGAACTCACTAAGAAAATAGGATGCGGAAGAATGAGTGAACTGGAGAAACCACGGTGATTCATCCTTCTTAGTGCTGGAGCTCCGTGCCAGTTACAGAGATGGAGAAATCTGTATGAGACAGGGTGTCATGTGAGAAAGTGTGAGAAATAGATCCGTATCTAATCTGAGAGAGGTTCAGCAAGAAAGAGATGGTAGTCCCAAACCAGGTAAGATAAAGAGAAAGACTAGTTACAAAGCTGTGGGAGGTGTGTAAGAACAGTAGGATAGTGTTGGACCCTAGGGCTTGCACTGATAGGGAGTCATTACTATCCCTACAGTACAAGGGACAAGGGGAACAAGCAGTTAGGATGGCTTTATGGAGAATCCTCCAGATAGGAGATAGGATCCTCAATAGAGGAATCCAGCAAACCCACAGAAACCTGGCAGGAGGGGCCTTTGTTCTTCTTGTGGCTGGAAAACACTCTCACCAGCCAGACCGAAACTGGACCTGAAGGGGTGGGAAGGGATAGGTGGTGGTGAGTTATAAGGGGCAGGGGTGTGCCGTTGGTGGTCACCCAGGACTCGGAGGGTGGAGAGTGAATCTGGAAGGGCACAGTAAGATACCTAGCATAACTCCCATATACTGAATTCCATACAATTTATTTTTTTTTAATTTTTTTTACATTTATTTATCTTTGAGAGACAGAGAGAGACAGAGTGAACAGGGGAGGGACAGAGAGAGAGAGGGAGACACAGAATCTGAAGCAGACTCCAGGCTCTGAGCTAGCAGTCAGCACAGAGCCCGACATGGGACTCAAACCCACGAACCATGAGATCATGACCTGAGCCAAAGTTGAACACTCAACCGACTGAGCCACCCAGGTGCCCCAATTCCATACAATTTAAAAGTACATTAAACTTCCCCACAAGTAATTTGATTTCCCAAATCTAAATTACAGCCAACATATTTTGCGGCAACATAGAAATTTCTGTCCCTAAGAAAGCTTGGAAGGCTTTTTTAGTTATGTATTAGCCATGTATTATTGTTTTAATACTGATTAGAGCAAGCTATTCCTTTACCATTTTTAGCAGGAACAAAGCATATTAGGAATTATGGGATGCTCAAAACCTGAGGACAGCTTTAGCATTATAGAGGATCTTGAGAGTACTAGACAGATGGAAGTGAAGAATGCATCCGTTTCTTTACCATTAAGACCTTGCATAGGTGTTTGTGACATTTGGAACTAGGATAAGAAAGTCAGGTTTTATTCCATATGCTCAAAGTCTTTATTATGTTTGTCAGTATAAGTTAATCTTTTTAGTTATCACATGTAATTCTCTTCCTGCATTTTGCTGGAATTGTCTACAAAGACAGCATCTTTTTGTTTTATAATGCAAGTTATCCAAGGGTCACATTGACTACTATAAATGGTTTTGAAAGTTTATTTAATCAGAAGGCACAGTTGTCAAAGCACTGACATCAATTTTTAATGAAACCTTCATTTAAACCAGACAATTAATGCTTTCCCAATACTTGTTGCTCTGTGATATTTTATTAAGTCTATATGGTCCTGCACTGATTGATCACCAACAGGTAATAAAGCCTTTGGAAATAAATAGGATTTAAATTTGATACGTGTGTATGCATATGCATGTGCAAATTATTCATTGGAGCAATGGTTTTGGATTTATTCACAACTTAAGAACATTTATTGATTCCACAAATATTTACTGAGTGCCTACCATATGCCAAGCACTCTTCTAGGCACTTTGGCTACATCAGTTAACAAAATAGACCCAGATTCCTATTTCTGTAGATATGATATTCTAGTGAGGGAACACAGACAATAAGCAATACATATAATAAAAAATAAACTACGTAGTATGTTAGAAGGGGATACATTCTATTGGCAAAAATAGAACATGTACAAAATAAAGCAACATTTAACCAAACCAAATGAGAGTTCATCTACCCAACGAGGAGCAAGCTAATAAAAACTAACACCGAGCTTTTGCTGTGAAGAAAGCAAGCTATTTCCTGGTGTGGCACCACTGAGGAGAAAGAGGAGCTAATGCTCAAAAGTCTCAAACTCCCCACTGGCTTGCAAGTAAGGGCAAAATGTGAGGCGGGTGAATCCTGAGAAGGTAGATACCACTGTTTGGAGGCCCATGATGTCATGTTAGTAGAGGTAGAGGTCTCCTGAGAAGGTAGACACCTTGGATGATTGGAGGTGATTGGAGTGATTGGAGGCCCATGAGGTCATGTTAGCAGGTGTGCCGTTGTTGCTTTGTCTGGTCCTATGGGGGTTTTTTCCAACTCAGGACTGAGAATCTGAAAAATATCTTTACTTGTATGCTAGTGGGGTTGCATTTTGACAGGTTGCTTGGCCTGTCCAGCAATGCCTGGAGTTGAGAAGACCTCTAGTGTTCATTCTTTCATCTGGACTGACAAGATGGATGCCTGGATGCTGCTTCCATATTTGTCAGGGTCATGAAACAACCTTAGCCCTATTCTCATCTGATCTCCTGATCTCCTTAAATTGAGAATTGAAGCTTTTTAGGCATCATTTCTTAAATGGTCAATCCAAAATCTTTATCAGAAATTCCTGGTACATTCATGCTTAGTATGTTAACATTTTGAATCCCTAAATTAACTTAAAATAATAGACCAGTCTTTCAGTTTTCATTCATAAACTTGCTATAACTAACTATGTTTATGATATTGGAGAGGAAGAATTCCTCTGCCCTTCAAGACCCTTCTAGCTGGACTAAGAATCAAATTGACACGAGTCAAATTAACAGGAGAAGATCAAATTTAGTTTTATGCTTGTTGGGAATCCACACAGACAGGAAATTCCAGAAACAGGCAATGTGAGGCTTATATGACCTCCTGAGCTAAGGGGAGGGGTAGCAATCTGAGAATAGAAAGAGGAGGAAGACCATTACTAGGAAGGTGAGAGGTGTTTAGAAAACAAAGTTTGCCCTTTTATGGAATTAAATTTCTTAGGTAAAGATGAATCTCTGTTAATAGCTCTCTTCTGGTACAGGCAGACAGTTGAGGGGGAAATAAAGAGCTTTTCCTGAATCTGCTGAGTTTGGATTGCTTTTACCTTAAAATAATGTGATGCCAAAGTGGCCCAGCCTGGGGCAACCTGCCTTTGACTCCTACAACAACAAAGAAAACAAAACATAAAATAATTTAGATAATTTCATTTTGTAATCAATCAATTCAGGATATATTTAGTGTAGCTTTTTATTGGTATATCATTTGTCTTTTTATGCATGTGCTGAGAGCAGTGAATCTGGAACATAAAGGTGTTATGCTTTGTTTTTAAAGGGATTCTATTCACATGAGTTTTAATCTAATTGATGTCTCTTTCTAGTATTGAATGCAAAGGAGAAATTATCTTGGGTGTGTTTCTGTGAGTTGGTTTTGAAGAAACTGTATTCCCGTGAGGTTTAATCCACCTTAAAGTTTCCTTTTTATTAAAGCTTATGGGAAATTGCTGAAGTTTCATAAAGCCAAGTCACTAAGCAAAATTCCCCAAAATGACAATAGTTAGAAAGTGAACCAAGGGCAATCATGCCTTTAGGCAATGGGCAAAGTGCCCAGTTATGAACCCAGAACTCATTCAACTAAGAAATCTATATACGATACTAGTGTCTATTAGACTTGACTTCCTTTTAACCAGCTTTATTCTATGTTTAGACTCCCTCTTTTTATTTCAAGGTACACTGAAAAATAGAAGAAAAAGATAATCTCATTTTGGGTGATTGGTAACTTTGGAAAAATTGAATTTCTTTGGTATCTTTCTGGCAATAGTTTGAGGTGAAACAAACTTCTTTTTCAGCAACTTGAAACAACTTATTTCCTCCAGATTAATAGAGTTTGCATTTGACATCAGATAAGTGATTCTTCTAATTTGTCTAGGCTTTCAGCAAACTATTGAAAATTATTCCCTTTCATTTATTTTCCATCTTTCTTCATGAGATTTTTTTTAATATCTCAAGGTGTTCTTGGAGATTGGGGGTTGGCTTTCTAGATCGTGTAAGAGTCTAAAAGAAAACATACCATTAAGCATTTGATCTTCTCAGATCAAAGTCAGTATTTAAGACCAAAATAATGTTATGCAAGTTTTCTGATCTTAAAAAGACAGATAGTTAGTGACTTGGAGAGAGTGATTGTATCTGTCAGCCATTGAATTCACATTTGTAAGTCTAATACTCCTGATGAATTTCCCTCTGTTCTGGTATGTTTCTATCAGGTATACAGCTCATGAGTCTAAAGCAGTATCCAATCAACATAAACATTTCATTACTTCCATATGTTTGGTGCCTTTCTGTTTCTTTAAAGGAAATAAAGTTGTTCTTTAATGTATTGGTGAATTTATATGATTTCTTTGGGAAAGTTACCACTAGGATTTACCATGAATTACAGCAGTATATTTAGTGCTATTCAGAAAACGTTTCATCCCTTTCCATTTTTTTTTGTAGGTTTATTTCCTTTCAGTGTCTCTTTAATTCCTATTTAAAGCCTAGGCCTCAAACATCCATGATTCTTATTATAAACTATAAAATATGTGCTTAATGCCATTATGCTTTCTAAAAATTGTCTTGAATCTGTATAGTTTAATCACACTTCTTGCCTGTAACTAAATTTAACAATATATGTAAATTGTCAGAACTCTAGGAAAACAAAATGAGTAAAAATATTATGTAATGATACAGCTTTTTAGCAATGGCTCCATTGCTTATTTTGTAAAATTATTTGATAAAGCTTTTTAAGTTCTGTTTGCCCATTATATGTATCTAATAAAATCAAACCAGAATTTAGAGAGTGAATATGTTTAAAGCCAACAACCATGGCGCCATTCTTCATTTTTCCTTTTCTCTCACATCTGACATCTAATCCATCAAGTTCTATTGGTTGTATCTCAGAATTGACCCTGTACCTGTCCATAGTCTTATGTCATCCTCTTATTTCAAGCTTCCTCCCTGGTCTCTCAATAATTCATTCTCCACAGAGCAGTGAAAGCCACTTTTTTTTTAAATTTTTTTAATGTTTTCATTTTTTTTTGAGAGAGACAGAGAGACAGAGAGACAGAGACAGAGAGACAGAGTGCAAGTAGGGGAGGGGCAGAGAGAGAGGGAGACCCAGAATCTGAAGCAGGCTCCACTCTCTGAGCTGTCAGCACAGAGCCCGATGCAAGCCCAAACTCACGAACCGGGAGATTGTGACCTGAGCTGAAGTCAGATGCTTAACCTACTGAGCCATCCAGGCGCCCCACCACTTCTTTTTTTTTTTTTAATGTTTATTTATGAGAGAGAGAGTGGGCGTGAGGGGCAAAGAAAGAGTGAGACAGAGGATCCAAAGCAGGCTCCATGCTGAGAGGAGAGACCAGCGCAGGGCTCAAACCCACGAACCACGAGATTATGACCTGACCCAAAGTTGGATGCCTAAATGACTGAGCCACCCAGGTGCCCCTTGAAAGCCACTTCTTAAAGGTAAATCAGATTGAACCACTTTCGTACTTAGAAGTGCCCAATGACTTTCTGAAATCAAACGCCAGCTCCTTAACTTGGCCAGCTAGTCCCTATATCAGCTGGCTCCTGCTTCTTTCTCTGACCTCATCTCTTGTCATGTCCCTTTCTGGTTACATACCAAGCTCACCTTTCCACTTTAGGCCATTGGCTCTAAGTTGCCCCCAAACTCTTTCTTTGCTTCATGGTTTCTCCCTTCTCATCCCTCAGGTCTAAGCTCAGATATCACCTCTCCAAAGAAGCCCCTGACCGTCCTGCACAAAGTAGCCCCAAGTCATTCTCTATCGTATCCCCCAGTGCTGTTTATTTCATCGCAGTTAGCACCATCTGAAATTACTTGTTAATGTATTTGGTTGCTTCTTTGCTGTCTAAATCTCCATATTCCCCAATGCCTTTAGATGTTTAAAGAGAGGAAGACCCTAATCTTACTCACTGTAATACCCAAGATCCTAGGTTAGAATCTGGCATATAATTCATGCTTCCTAAAGATGTGATGAATGTATCATATATTAATGTGTCAAAATTCAGGGCATGTATTGAGCAATTATTCTTTGAAGCACTGGTTCTCATACATTTTCATCTGATATAACTGCTGTGTTACCTCACTCTACATGATCTGACTCCCCTGAAACTGACTCCATATTCTCAGGCTTCTCTGCTTGTTAGAAACACTTTTCCTACCAGTAGGATTTAATTTTGGTAAAATGTTAAACAGGTCTTGAGTTACATAAATCATGCTGGAACTGCCTTTCAAATAAAGAGACCAGTAAACTGACTGACCATGTACTATGATATCCAGGGTTTTTGAAAGTATTAAATCACATCCTTCACCTTCACCTCACTTACGCCTGAAATCTTAGGTTTAGAGTTTTATTTCTTTAGTTGACATTTGACCCATGGTAAGATAGAAATGCTCCTGGAAAGATTAATACTAAACTCATTCAGTTGCTTAAGTATAAGGTAAGAGAATCTAAAAGGATGTTTTGAGAATGAAAACAGGCCAACATTAAAATACCAGGAAGCTGAGATATAGGCAGAAAGAAGCACCCACAGGGTGAAAGCCATTCAGAAATCTTGATCCGCTTATAAGGTAGGTAGGGGTGTATTGGGGTGTTGTGGTCCTTTTCCTGGCTCTGCCATTAACTGCAAATTTGGACAGTTATTCAATCTTTATATGAATAATTAAGAGATTGAGCTGAGTGACCTCTAAACAATTTGAGGTTGGTGATTCTATACTCAATAATTTAACCCATAATTAACCCTCTCCACTTTTCTCATGGGAAAATAGGAGAGAGCTGATTTCATTAAAAGCCAATATGGTTTCTATAAATACAAATAAAATAACATGGGACAAAACAGTATCTCGAATTCAATTTTTAGTATATGTATTTTCATTCCACATATATTTACAATGTTTGATTCCACATATTCACAGACATGAACACATGTGCATATGCACTCTCACATGCACATTGCCACCTTCACTGAGAAATTACACCATTACCCATTTAGAGGCACTGATTCAAAGAAGAGTGAAACCGAAGACACTTCTCTCTTATGCAGTGTCCAATAAGCCATTCCATTTTCTGATTTTCTTCATTACATTGCATTTTATTTATCAATATTAGGTTGAGCCAGAATGCACAAAGCCATAGCAGGCTGAGAAGGTTAGAAGATCATCTATTTCTTTCTTTCAACTCAGCCTCTTTTCAGAGAACTCATTCTTGGTGATTCTCTTTCTAATTTAATTTCCTTCCTTTCACCGAATCCCCTGATTAATTTGTTAACATGGGGTCAATTGTAGGGATACTGGCAACACAATAACAATTAACAATTGCTGGTGCACTAACAAAAGACTTGGTAGTTTGTTAATATTTAAAATTCTCAATCAGGGTCACAATCATACTTATTACATTATTACACTTAATATACTTATTGCTTTTTATATTTATTACAATAGTCATGACCAAAAGAATGATCCACAGATTCCAACTCTCAGGAGGCACTCAATAAATATTTGGTGAGTGAATGAATAAATGCAATATTGGAATTAAAATACACCCTCAACACTTCAACGAAACACTTCATTAAAAAGCATGGAGGGGAACACGGGGTCAGAGGCTGTGCCCTGGAATGGTTATATATTTTCCCATAGCATGAGATCCTTTCCTCATTAAAATGCATGTAATGTGAAGCTCTTGCTCCTGGAGGACCTGCTGTGTCCTACTGAGATTCTCTTCACCAATCTGTGGATTAGCTAGCAGTAGGGAAGGATAGGGCTGATGTTTGTCTGTGCCTGTGTATTTAAATGACTGAAGAAAAGAAGTAATAGGGATTAACATTCTGCTTTTACAAATGTAATTATAAGTTTAACATTGGGACTTTATTTTTAGTGTATTCATCTGTGCATTATGAATGACATCTTCAGGTCATATCATCTTTGAACAGCATTTTTGAATGCTTTTTTTGTATTCATTTTCCATTCTGTGTGGAATTGGAGTAAATTCATCCAGTTTACAAATGAAATTCAAAACTTCACATGAAGATGAAAGAAGGCAGTATTTTTGAAAGGTGAGGATAAATAAATCATCAAAACTTTAAGTGTTCAAAAATTGGTCTAAAAACATATTAACTCAATCTGTTATTTCTTTGAGTAGTTGCTTTAAATGTTTTAAATTTCTGGTGTAAAAACTAACCTAGGCTAATCTGACCATTTAGTAGTTTTCGGGTTCTTAGAGCAAACTTAGAATCCTACAGTTAGAGACAGGTGGAATGATCCATGGCAACCTACCAGGTGCTATGCTAAAATTAAAACAAGTCATAGGCCAAATAGCCCAAATTCTGTCAAGTGTACCAAATTTAGGACCATACAGTCACAAAAAAACATTCTCACTCTCGGTCCATAGGAACTTCCACTAAGTCTCCTTGCAAGATGGGTTCATTTTGAGAAACAGTAGTCAGACTTCTAGTCAGATTAAAGGACAGAATCTTCCATGAAATAGAATAGAAGGTAGACCAAGGGCACCCGGGTGGCTCAGTGGGTTGACTATCCAACTCTTGATTTCAGCTCAGGTCATGATCCCAGGTAGCCTGTTTGAGCCCCCTGTCGGGTTCTGCACTGACAGCATGGAGCCTTCTTGGGTTTCTCTCTCTCTTTCTCTCTCTCTCTCTCTCTCTCTCTCCTCACTCCTCTTCCCCTCCCTGTCCTCTCTCTCTCTCTCCCTCCACCCCTCTCCCCTGCTTGTGCTGTCTCTATAAAAATAAAAAAATAGGAGCACCTGGGTGGCTCAGTCAGTTAAGTGTTGGACTCTTCCTTTCAGCTCAGGTCATGAACTGGCAGTTTGCGGGTTTGAGCCCCACGTCGGGCCCCATGCAGACAGTGTGGAGCCTGTTGGGGTTCTCTCTCCCTCTCTCTCTGGCCCTCCTCTGCGTATACTCTCTCTCCTTCTCAAAATAAATAAATAAACATTTATAAATAAATGAATATTTAAATATTTTAAAATAATCAAAAAATCAAAATAAAAAGAATAGAGAGCAGACCAGAGAGAGTTTAGACCTAGATCTAATGCACTTGTCTGAAGGTATTAGGCCCCTGGCCTTGCTGAGTGTGTATGCTTCATTCATGGTAAGGCCCATAAAATTTTCTGGCCAACTGAACATCTTGAACTCACTCATCAATGAATAATTATTTTGAGCATGGCTTTTTTGAATTCGTTAATCTAGTGCAGATGTTGGTAATGATTCTTAAAATTATTACATAACCATTTTTGAATTGTGGACTTTTAATTTGGGAACTTAAAATGCTAACCACTTAGGTATGAATTAAAGTGAATTTACAGATGCATAATTCCCAGTGAAGTATATTAAGGTATGTCACCACACCCATAACATAATAGTTTTTTAAATAGATTTATTAAATATTATAACAGATAGCTTTTTAATTAGATTTGTAATATAATGTTACATGTACACCAAGAAGATATTAATTGAAATATATAACATTTTATAGATTTCCTACACCTGTTATTTCATATATATTTCTACTCCTAGGTATCACTGGAGGAGGAGTAATCACAGAAAATGAGGTCATTTGAGCTAATGCCCCTTGTGTCATTTAAATGATATTAACTTTCAACCATGTGAATTCTTAGATACTCAAATAATGTAAATTTTACAGGTATGTGGAGTGATCTGTTCCAAGTTTTGACTCTAATGACCGCGCATAATTTTCTCATACTTAAGAAAAGTCTTGGGGCACCTAGGTGGCTCAGTCAGTTAAGCCTCTGACTTCAGCTCAGGTCATGACTTCACAGTTCATGAGTTAGAGACCCACATCAGGCTCTGTGCTGACAACTCAGAGCCTGGAGCCTGCCTCAGATTCTGTGTCTCCCTCTCTCTCTGCCCCTACCCCACTCACACTCTGTATCTCTCTCTCAAAAATAAACATTAAAAATTTTTTTAAAAAGTCTTGGCTGGTGAAGGAGACCAAGTCTGAACTCAGTTGAGTTCTTAAAAAAATTTGGAAGGAAAACAGGGACAAGTTAAATGTCTGCCTTTTGCCACAGAGGAATTCCCTGGATGAGAGAGAGCTCTCAAGTTTCTTTTCCCAAGGAAAAGTTTAGACAAAAGTGCCCTAGGGGAAAAGTTCTGGTGCTTGCCTAAAAGCTAGGTCTAGAAGTAGACTAAGAATTGAAGTTTCAGGGAACCTTCCCTATATACCCTAATGAGAATAGTGTGCTTCCTGTCTTCCACTTAATCCTTTGTGAATGAGTCAAGTGGTTTGCTTTTCAATGGTATATCAGTTCCTTTACCTTTGAGAAGAGGATTTCCATTCATATTCCCATATCTCCTGTTTTCCTATAATCAGTTATGTATAAAAGCATTGGAAATCAACAGAAGTTTTCATTATACTTCTTTGATAATAGAAGGTTCAGAATAAATCTGAGATTGAGTGCTTCCCAGGTGGAATCAATGAGTCTCCTACTATCTACATACATATGACTACCAAATTTTTATTTCTTACTCAAACTCTGCTTAACAAAACTCATATATCCAAATGACTAGTAGAAAACGCCTCTTGAAAATCTAGCAGGCAACTCAACTATAACAGTCAAAGCAAAAATAATGGTTTCTTGCTCAGCACCCCAAATGGCTTCCCATTCATTCCTCCCTATCACAATTAATGTTTGTAACACACCCACTGTTGTTCACGCTAAACACCTAAGAAGCATTCTTCATTCCCTTTATCCCCTTTTTAAAAGTTTATTTATTTATTTTGAGAGAGAGAGAGAGAGTGAGAGCGAGGGAGGGGCAGACAAAGAAAGGGGGGGAAGAGAGAGAGAGAGAGAAAGAGAGAGAGAGAGAGAGAATCCCAACTGGCAGTGGTGAGCCGGGCTCGAACTCATGAAACACGAGATCATGACCTGAGCCAAAATCACGGGTCAGAGGCTTAACCGACAGAGCCACCCAGGCGCCTCTCCATTCTCTTTATCTTTTATACCCCACAGCTGATTTATCAACATTTCTGTAAGCTGCAACTCACCATCTCTGCTGCTATTTTTCCAGTCCAAGCTTCAATCAACTCTCACCCAAAATGCAGTATTTTCCATCTGCTAGCTTGCCTTTCTTCTACTCTAACTCTGTTTCTCTGGTCAAAATAGCAACTGAATGATAATGAAAAGGGGAGAAAAAGATCCTATCACTCTCTTTATTAAAACCTTCATATGACTTCTCTTGTGGAATGAATCCAACCCCCTTCCAGTGGCTACAAATCCCCCACACAATCTCTGGCCCTTAAGATCTTACCAATTTCCTCCTTGCTCTGGCCACATAGACTTTTCTTCTGTTCCAAACAGAAAGCCAGCATAGGCCAGCCTCAGGGTCTTTGCACTCACTACAGAGCTCAAAGTTTCATATTTAGTTAGTTAGGTGCTTATCGTCCCTCTATTCTGAATATAATAAATATAATATAATAAAATCAAGGATCTCCCCTCTCTTCCACTCTACTCTATTTGCCTTCCTTGGGACAGAGGAGTGTGTTTTGTTGAATAAAGGCATGAGGACTCCCACCTGGCAAAGCCCTTTTAAAAAGGGGGGAATCAACGTGACCTTTTCCATTGTGGTTTAGGTCCTTGGTGTTATGCTGCGTTAGCAGAGCTCTTCTGAGAGACTCAAAAATATAGACCACCCTAGTTAAATTCAGTTCTGAATATATTAACTGCTCAAGGAGTCACCAAGAGACCAATAGGATCAATCTGAGTTTTTCTCATTCCCTCAGGTCCCTCGATCCTTCAGTTTGATAAATCAATGCAAGAGAAAGAGGAGTGGCTTCACATTCAATAACAAGGATGGCCTATGATAATTTGCATCATCTCCAAAGAGAATTCAAAGGGACTGACTCGATCTCAGAGCCTTAGGACAGTAGTTCTCAAAGTGTGGTTCCTAGACTAGAAGCATCAGCACCACCTGGGAACTTGTTAGAGATGCAAATTCTCCGGGCCCACTGCTGACTTGTAGAATCAGAACCTCCGAATCTGAGCAAGTCTTATGCTAAAACATGAGTAGTACTGTGCGAGGGCAACAGTGCCCAGCCTTGATTGCACTTGATAGTCACCAGCTGAGCTTCTAAAATGTCTCATGCCTGAGCCCCTCTACTAGAGTTTCTGATTTAGTTGGTGTGCAATGGGCCAGGGCTCTGTTCTAAGTTCTCCTAGGTGATACTGATGAACCTCCAAAGTTTAGAATGCCTGCCCTACTGTGGGAGCAGGTAATTGCAGGTACATCCAGGTACTTGGCAAAGGTCCCTCCTGGAAAGGAATAAAACTTGGAAGTCAAAAATTGTTCACTTCACAATTTTACAGTAGGGGAGAGGGGAAATGACTTGGCCTAAAACACAGCATATGGTTATAAATGTTAGTGTTGTATAGCCTCATCCAAAGCATCAGTTCATAGGGAAGCACATTAAAGCAGTGTAATGTTCAAAACCAAGTTCCGTGGTAAGCATCTACTATAATAGAATGACTTATTCCAGAAGGGAAGTTTCATTTCAGGGGAGCTTATCATGATATCAAATACGTTTTGAGTTAATGAAAATGCAGGAAGCGCCAAGTTAATAGGGCAATTTTCAACCATAAAACCTAATTCAACCACACTGAGAATGACAATGCTCTGCACAGAAGTAAGTCTCACGACTTGATTGATCAAATAGAGAATAAGTAGGACGCTGTGTGGCATCTCCTTTGAAAAAGCTAAGTTGACTGGGAGAGGCAGGCTTCTTTAGAATATGGTTATTTACTTCTTAATTAAACTCCAAATGATTAAAAAGAGATTTCCCTTTATAAGGCCACAGAAATTGTTTGATAAAAACCATTGTAAGCCATGAGATTCTCATTTCCATTGTTGTATTGATTCCTTGTAGTCGTTTTCAGAAAGATGTACATAGAGGTTCTTCAGGTTATGTTTATATATTTGCTTTTTTTAGTTGTTGTTAGAAGTAAGATAAAGTTTGAGTGACAGCAGAAACATTTTATAGATGTTTTATAAAATATAAATCCTGCCATTTCATTGTAATTTTATGAATTGAATCTCCTTGAGAGCTTTACTGAAATTATATTTGATCAATAGCTCTTTTAAAACTTCTTCTAAAATTTACTTCTTAGTAGTATCTTCTTTACATATAAAAGTTTATTGCTACTGTTGTATGCTAAGAACTTTTGTTAGGTCTCTAAGTCATATAGGATGTCCTATTATGATTAGCTAAACCAGTTAGGCCATTTACTGAACAGAGTATTGGAAACGCACTACATGGAATGTATTGTGTTACAAGAGGTTCAAGTTTCTAATTTTGAAATTAGATTGGGAGCGTAATATGTTTAGAAAATGTGGCTAGTTAAATTTACATTTTAAATAGTCAAAATTAAATAATATTACAAATTTAGTTCCTCATCACCCTAAGGTACATTTCCAATGCTCTATAGCCATTTGTGGCTAGTAGCTAGCTACTCTATCAAACGGTGAAGATACAGAACACTTCCATTGTTACAGAAGTTTCTGCTGGGCAGTGCTGTATAGGCTAGTTTGTAAGGAAATTTATTTTTTAAAAGCATTGTTTTCTGGGATATTATAGGATCACTTTAAGAATTCTTAAATAGAATTAATTTAAATGTTGGATAAGGAAAAATGCCTCACAGAGTATTTCTTAAAATAATTGGCCTTCTAGAAGAGGAGTCTAAGTACACAACACACACCATTTTCTATCAGAGTTGATTGCCTAAAGCTGTTTTACATCTCACCTTCGTAACTACATCATAAGGGTTTTGAAGGTTATATCCTAAGTTGTATCCACTGTCCTCAAACCACCAAGGAAGGATGATATGCATTAAGAGGGCACTCAGTGAATTTTTACCAAAACCACCAAAGCAACTTGAAGCTAGGAGAAACTCCATAAATATCAGCTTGGAACTTGATTTGAACTTGTGATTCTGGGCCCAATCAGCACTTCACTATAGGGTCATTCTGAACAGTAGTAGGCCATGACCTCCCTTTAGGTCAGATACTTCATGGTAGAGTCACAAAACCAAGTGTCCTCTCAACCACTCCCTAAACTAGATCCTATCCGCACAAACACAGAGCTCCTATTCCCCATCATACCCCCTTTATACTGGGCCCAGGACCAGCCAACGTGAATATAGACTGCCTCCCAGGCTTTTCATGATTTAATTATTCAGCTTGAATTATCATACGACTTCCACCATTAAAGTTTACCCATCTTTAATTCTATTTCTTTCCTTATTACAGGAGATTGATACTCCAAAAACACATATACACACACAAAAGTCAACACATGTACGCAGAAGTGGCAATGAAATTCCTCCCACCAAATCAGTGATCGAGTTTTGTTTCTAAATATTTGTGATGCATAAATGTCAGAAGATACTTTGACCTTTAACTTAAAATTTAATTCAAAAAAGATTACTTTATTTGGAAAAAATATCTTTGAATATTAGTTTAAAACTTAGAGAAGGACATAAACCTCATAAACAGCTTCATTCCTAGATTCAAGTAAAGCAAATGTTCCAAGTATTTTCTAATCTCTTAATGATTGTTTAGCACAAAATACTGTATCTCCTTTCCAGTAGACTATATGTATCTAAAAGGTACAGATTATTGAAAAAGAAGGCAGGATAGGAAATATTGACACAACTTTGTTCTGAAAATCTTCCCTTAATACCTCGCATGTGTTTTTGAGACAGATGTTTGGAGGACATGTTTTTTAGGGCAGAACCAGCACAAGTGTAAACCTATGCCTGGACACCTGTTAAGCCCTTCTGTGCCATCTGCTTACAGGAATGTACACATGACCTTAAAATAGTTGCTGCTTTTGGAGGTCATTTCACCAGGGTTGAGACTACAACTCCCACAACCATAAGTCTTAAAAAGAGATTTATCTCAGAAGGCAGTGTTGTCTCCAAGCATGAGCTTCATTTTTATGAGCTAAGCTTCAAGTCCCTGACATTTAGAAATGACAGTGTGTCAGTGTGAGGTTCTTTCAAATAATCCTTCTAAGTTTTATCGGCTTTGCAAAATGTTACTAAGTGCCAGTATTCCATTTATGAAATGTTTTTAACTGTTGAGAGTGTGATGTCGGCCAGAAACGGTAGAGTCCTTAGCTAAGATTGATCAAAGATAGTTCAGGAAGTGACTGCTTTATAAGTGGGATGGTGGTGATGTTGTTCCCTGGTTGTGGAGAGAAGTAAAAGGATTCTCTAATTATTGTTTTAAGATGTATACTCCCTTTTACATCTTTTTTTAAAAACTGTTTTTGTGTCATAACATGTTTAAATTACTGTTGGGAATTGGAATGAGTCAAGAAAATGTTTAGAAAAGTATTCATAACTAAGGAATATAATTCAACTATTGAAAAAGGAATTTAATGGCTTAATACACCTTAATATTAAACCTTTATATGATCATGAGCAGTACTTGAGAATTTTATGAATAAATATCCCAAGAATGTGCATGTTCTTATGTATATGGATATGTATGTCTGTGTTGGATTTAATGAGGGTCATTGGCCAACTTTCTGTCCCATTCCTTTGAACAGCTTGCTTAACATATACTTCATTGGAAGCAAATAGGCATAGAAATGTCTAGTAGCTAGCTTCTAATAAACTTATCAGAGAAAAGTTGTGATAGAGAAACTGAGACTTAAGAAACTAAGCTTGATGATGTCCAAGCTTGATTCTTAGATGAGAATGAAAAACAACTTTAATTTAGCTTTTAAAATGATAATAACATTAATAACAATAAAATACATGAATGCTTCTGAAACTACCCGAGATTAAGTACCAGGTGTTTTGTTTTGCTTTGCTTTAATTTCCAGTCCCTTGGGGACTACAACTTTGGTAATATATCATAAAAAATGAATAACTGCAACCAGTAATTTTTTTAAAACAAAGGCATACAAAAATACAAGCCAAGTTTTCTTTTTTATAGTCTCACTCAAATAGCAAATTAGCAAATTGCTATAAACGTAACTAAATAGTTACCCTCACTTTATGTACTTCAGGTATTTGAACAACAATAAAAACAATTTGTAGACTAACTCTGCTCTTCGAGCCACATTTTAAATAGAATTGCCCTATGTCACTGTGTATTAAAGTCGGTACGTAGGTGTATTCTCAGGGAATTATGAGATATCTAAAGAAAAAATAATATGTCTGTATATGTATACCTATATGTATATAAATTTGTTTTGATTTTAAGGATAATTTTTAAATAATTTAACTGTTTTCTGTATTATATGGCTGACCAGAAGGTACAGACATAGACACAGATATATGAAATAAGTTCCCATGTCCATGTTTATGTTTACAATCAAGTCAGCAGTCAGTATTATTCTAAATGTCAAGGTCTGATGAATAAAGACAAGAGTAAGCTAAAGAATCTCATACTTTGAACAGTCACCTCTATTAAATGGGTAAGCTGGGCCTTGAATCCAGGTCTTTTAGCTCCTACTTTAAGGTGCTCTATTTTAGTTGTAAGACACTTGCACACCAGAAATGAATTGATTTGTATGAATCTTTCATTTGAACTATATTTTATTACCTCAAATATATGAGAAAATAATAAAAACAGGCCGTTCCTTTCCACTGTGTTTTTAGTCACAATTTATATAACATTTTCCCCCAAAGTATGCTACTTATATTTGTATAATTACATATTTTAAGGTAAAATTAGAAACCGATAATAGAATATTTGTGAAATCTACCTTAGACTCACTGGTTTTCAGAACCCAGACATGAGGGTTCAGTGGAAGCACATTAAATGCATTAGAAGGCTGATTTATATCCTCAAGGTTTTAAATGTTCATTCTGGGTTTTGGGGGTGAAGGAGGAATAGTTACAAGCAAGTAAAATGCAGAATAAGATCTTACAAGTCAATGGGCAAACTTGTGTGTCATAATTAAATGTATTAGGAGTTGAGAGAAGAGGATACTCAAGTTCAGCATGAACTGGCTTCATCGCTGGCAGCTTCACCAAAGAGCTTGACCAAGCGTCAGGATGAATTGTGTTTCTTTCATTTCTCAATAAATAAATAAATACCTGTTATTGTTGTTTGAATAACCCTCATGTTGAATGTCTAAACATTAATTGCTATGTAAAAGATTAAATAGAAATTTTTGTATGTCTCACTAACTTAGTAAGACTCTGGCAATTAATTTTTTTTTCCCTTAACCATTATAGTGAACTGAATATTGATTAAATAGTAAATCTTTTATTTGTAGATTTCAGTTTGGACATTCCTGCTTTTTGTGTATAGTCATTCTCCAAATGACAAAATACTATTTAGTGAAGGATTTGGGAACAGATTATATAATTTATCATCCATGGCAGTATTACACAGTGAAACATGCATTTCCTTTTGTTCAACCTGTCAGTCACCATTCTGCTTTGACGAAAGGAACAATCTTAAAACATTTTATGAAAGAGTAATTCCTAGGGTCACATTATAACATATTAGTTGGGACTAGTATAAATTTTACAGGTTTCTCCTTAAAATAGTTACACACAAATATGTGCATGGGCATACACCTGCACACAAATGCATGCACACACTAGCTTGGAAATTGTCAAGCCAAAAGTGCAGTGCATGGTGCTAAAAACACTCCACTCACTTTGAGCACATGCCAGGCCTAAGCAAGTCTCTACCCATTGGAAAAAGGGTCTATAGTTAAATTTTCTAAATGATATCTAGTAAGATTATTATGCATTATAAGAGAAAAATAAGAATTTTTTGAAGATTTAAAGTAGCAACATATTTTTGAAAGTATGTTTCTGGGGCACCTGGGTGGCTCAGTTGATTAAGCGTCTGACTTCGGCTCAGGTCATGATCTCAGGGTTTGAGGGTTCGAGCCCCGCTTCGGGCTCTGTGCTGACAGCTCACTCAGAGCCTGGAGCCTGTCTTCAGATTCTGTGTCTACCTCTCTCTCTGACCCTCCCCTGCTTGCACTGTCTCTCTCTGTCTCTCAAAAATAAAACAAAATAAATTAAAAATAAAAATAAATTAAAAAAAAAGTATGTTTCTACTAAAAGAGGTGAAAATTTTAGAAGATATCTTGGTGTTCTCAAAAAGAAGCAAGAATACATGATCACTATGAATGAAAAAGCTGAGAGCCCTAGACAGAAATGTTAGAGAAGGCCAGAGATGCAGAAGAGCTTGTCAAAATGAGAAAGAAATGCAAAGAAAACCAGATGTAACCAAGAATCTAAAAGTTGCATTTAAAGGTATTAGAATATAGGGGCACCCAGGTGGCTCGGTCAGTTGAGCGTCAGACTTCGGCTCAGGTCATGATCTTGCAGTTTGTGAGTGCAGGCCCCATGTCAGTCTCGCTGCTGTCACCTGTCAGCACAGAACCCGCTTCAGATCCTCTGTCCCCCTCCTTCTGCCCCTCCCCCACTTGCTGTCTCCCCAAAATAAACAAATCTTTAAAATAAATAAAGGTATTATAATATGAAATAACGGAGAAAGCTGGCCAAATTGTATAAGAGTAAATGAAGAAATGTCTCCAGAATACAAAATAAAAGAAAAATATATAGAAAAATGAGAGTTTGGGGGGCAGAGTTCTAACCTTGTAAATACATCTAATTCAGATGAAGAAATGAGAAAATTATAAGAGAATAAATATATCTACAATAAACAATTACAAAGATGGGGTAATAGGAGTAATACTTTCATTCTCATCCTTGCTCTATACATACACAAACACATGCATGTGCGTGCACCCACTCACACACACACACACACACACACACACACACACGACTAGGAAAGTTGAAGGCATCTGAAGGAAATTACAACCTTGACACAGAGTGATAGGTAAGCATTTCGGTAAATGGAGGTATGTATGTATTCTTCCATGGGAGAACAAATAAAAATATAAGGCATAAAATTCCTCCAAAAGTTTCCAACCAAACTCAATTTTAGTTAAATCCAATAATGTTTATTTCTTAAACTTGACAAAATTATTCTAAAATGCATTTGAAAGAAATAGTTAAGGATATGTTTAAGAAGATTTCCTATTTCTTGGATTCAAGATTCATGATTCAGTCATGGTAGCTTGTGCATTTTTAGGAATTATCTGGGTTGTTTTCTAAATTACCCGATTTGTTAGTATATAATTGTTTATCGTAATCTGTTATCTTGCTATGGATTTCTGTGGTTTTCTGTTGTATTGTTTTCTCTTCCATTTCTGATTTTGGTTTTTGAAACTTCTCTCTTTTTTTCTTAATGTGGTTAAAGCATTGCCAATTTTAGTTATTTTTTTGGAAAAACTGCTCATTACTTACAGTGTTATGGTACTGTTTATTCTGGTCTCTTATTTATTTCTCATCTTTGTTATTTCAGCTAAGTTTCTTCTTTTTCTAGTTCCTTGTGGAGTAATGTTAAGTTGTTTGTTTGAACTTTTTTCTTAATACAAGCATTTATAGCATAAATTTCACTCTGATACATGCTTTTGCTGCATCCCATAGGTTTTGGAATATTATTTTCTTTTTCTTGTTTGGAGACATATTTTGATTCATCATATCATTTCCTATTTGGCCATTCCTTGTGCAGTAGTACAAGTTTAATATTTACGTATTAAATACTTAGTATTTTTATTTTTGAAGTTTATTTATTTTTAGAGAGAAAGTAAATGTGGGATGGGCAGAGAGAGAGGGAGAGAGAGAATCCCAAGCAGGCTCTACACTGTCAGCATAGAGCCCAGTGCGGGGCTTGAACCCACAAACCATGAGATCATGACCTGAGCAAAAGTCAAAAGTCAGACACTTAACAGACTAAGCCACCCAGGCACCCCTAGTATTTTTTAAAGAATACAGATATACTCAAATATATTTTAAAAATATACCCTTTATACATCACTAAATAGTAGTATGGTTTTCCATTTAAAAAAAGAGTATGTTTAAAATTTTAAAGTAATACAGGGGTACTTGCCATACTAAATGACAGTGTCATAGATTATAGTCATTAAAATAATATGATAGAGTGATAAGAGCAAGATGAAGGAATATGAGATCCACAGCTCACATCTCTCATAGAAAAATATATTTGGCAGCCATTTATAGACAAAAATGCCTTTGTGGAAGTTTTGGTATCCAGGTAGGAGGTTGCACATCTTCAGTGGAGCACAAGATCAAGAAGGACCACTTTCAGAAGAGTCAGAAGGCAGGCCTGTGCCTTGACCTCTTGTAGTCTGAGCTTCGGCCCCACTTATCTGTGGTCTTGCCACTAGCTCCTTCCACCAGGGGACCTGGGAGGAGTCACAGCTGTCCAGCTTACTGGTAAAGGCCTACTGACCTTGGACCTACTGTAATCCCTGAAACACTCTCATGACTCAGCTCTGGCCCTGCTCTGCCACTAATCCAAGACAGTCTTGCCCAGCTGCAGATCCGTCCAGAGATGTGGCAGAAACGATGCCTATAGGTATGCCTAGTAACAGGCCCACCAACCTCAAACCTGACTGCTGTCCTTGAAGCAGTCTTATGACCCAGTTTCAGCCCCACTCTACCATAGCCTAAGGCAATCTTGCCCATCCAGGGACCCACCAAAGCAACTAGGCAGAAACTATGTCCATAGACACCCTTAGTAATAGGCCTGATGACCTTGGACACAACTGTGGTCACTGAAGCAGTCCTATGACCCAGCTTTGTTTGCTCACTACTGCAGCTCAGAGGCAGCCTGTGTGCCAGGGACTAGCTCATTGACCTGACAAAAGTATGCCCAGGAACCCACCAGAAGCTACACCCAGGTTTTCCCCTGGTAACAGACCTACCACCCTGAATCCAACTGCGTCAGTAACAGCTATGAGACCTGATTCCAGCCCTGCTTGGCTGCAATCCCGGAAGCAGTCCCATCAGCCCAGGTTTTTGGCAGGAAAAGCTTTTCGCTTGCCAAAACCAGTCTGCAAAGAGAGAAAGAAATGTCTGCTCCTTCCAATGCACTGACACCAATGCAAGCAACACAGATCACAAAGTATCAGGCAAACATGACACCACCACAGGAGACTCATAAAGCTCCAGTAACCAACACTAAAGAAATTCAGATCCATGCACTGTGTGACAAAGAATTGAAAATAATTATCTTAAGCTCAGTGAGCTACAAGAGAACACAACCAAACAAAATCAGGAAGACAATACATGAACCAAATGAAAAGTTTAATAAAGAAATAGAAACAATAAAAAAGAACCAAACAGAAATCTTGGTCCTGAAGAATGCAATGACTGAATTGAAAAACTTCATGGAAAACTTCGACAGTAGACTCCAACACGCAGAAGAAAAATCAGTGTACTTACAGACAAGTCATTTTAAATTATCCAGCTAGAGGAAAAAAAAGAAAATAGCATGAGGAGGAGTGAAAAAAGCCTCTGTGACTATGGGATTAAATCAAAGGAACCAATATATGCCTAAAGGGAGTACCAGAAGGAACAGAGAATGAGGAAGGGGCAGAAAGCTGATTTAAAGAAATAATGAGAAAACACCTCCCTAATCTGGAGAAGGAATGAACATCCAGATCTATAATGCCCAAAGAATGTCCAATAGGCTGAACTTCACTGAGACCCTGAGACACATTATATTGTCAGAAATGAAAGACAGACTTTCGGTTTCCAATTCTACATGTAAGGAGCTTGGGAAGCTGCCACTCCATCCTAAGAATACATAAAAAGCTGAACAGACTGAAAAATCAACAACTCTTTAAATAAGAGAGATGAAGAAAGAGGACAGAGCACTGCCCTTGAGATTAAAGACACAGAAAGGCAAATACCAGGAGTCATGGCTTATCAAAGCAGACGCTTATGAGCAGAAACTGCTGCAGAAACCAGTACTAGGTAGGAAAACCTGAACTGTAAGTGACAAATCACTAGAGGTTTAGTCTGAGAATTAAAAGTCCAGAAATAAGTGGGCCCACACAGTTTTGTGAGATTTACCTCCAAGTGTTCCACAATGTTCTCAGGTCAACTTTGGAGAAAAATCTCCTTATGCTTCTGACAGAGGGAGGGCAAAAGGAATCACTTGAAATAAGCCAGAGTACTCTGTTCTTCTTAATAAGGTCTAACCATAGGGTAAATGATTTCACCAAATTCTAACCTACTAGGGTATCATCAGAGCCTAACCGACCTGGAGGAGGGAAATAAATAACTCCAGTCAGCTTCAGCCTTCCACATGGGGGAAGGGAAAAACCCAGTCCAGCCCACTCTAACAATGCTCTCTCCCCAAGGAGGGCGTGCATAAAAAACTGAGAAACCCTTGTGAAGTTCACAGGTAAGAGGTCTAGGCTCACTGAAGGACTGAGACCTAATCATAAGACTATAAAATGCTTCCCGAACCCCCCATACCTTACACCATATTACTAAAGGCTTATTTATAGCAGTTCCTTTTACCTGGTACCTCATGTCTGGCTATTAAGAAAAAAATTACAAGGCTTAGTAAAAGGCAAAACATAAAATTTGAAGAGACGAAACAGCATTAGAATCAAACACGGGAGTGTTAGAATTATTGGACTGTTAATTTAAAACAACTATGATTAATATGATAAGGACTCTAATGAATAGAGGAGATAACATGCAAGAGCAGATGTACAGTGTAAGCAGAGAGATGGAAATCCTAATAACCAGCAATAACTGTTAAAGATCAAAAACACTCTAAGAGAAATGAAGAATGCCTTTGATGGAATTATTCGTAGATTGCATATCGGTGAAGAAATAATATCTGAGCTTAAGAATGTCTCAATAGAAACCTCCTAAACTGAAAAGCAAAAATAATGGACTGAAAAAAATACCGGAGTAGAATATTCAAGGACTGAGGGACTACTACAAAAGGTCTAACATAAGCATAATGGGAATACCAGAAGAAGAAAGGGAAAATGGAACAGAGGATATATTTGAAACAATAAGGACAGAATTTCTTTCAAATTAATGGCAGACACCAAACCACAGATTGAGGAAGTGCAGCGAATACCAGATAGGACAAATGCCAAAACAACAACAACAACAACAACAGTAATGACAACTACAAAAAACACTACACCTAGATATGTCATTTTAAGACCACAGAAAATCTAAAATAAAGAAAAATCCTGAAAGAAGCAGGAGGCAAAAATCACTATATCTAGGCAGGAGCAAAGAAAAGAATTAAATCCAAGTTCTCCTCAGAAACCATGCAAGTAAGAAGAGAGGGGCCTCCCTGGTGGCTCAGTTGGTTAAGTGTCCAACATTAGCTCTGGATATGATCTCACAATTTGTGAGTTCAAGCCCTTTGGATCCTCAGTCTCCCTCTCTCTCTCTGCCCCCCCCCCGCTTTCTCTCTCTCTCTCTCTCTCTCTCTCTGCCCCTCCCCTGCTTTCTCTCTCTCTCTCTCTCTCTCTCTCTCTGCCCCTCCCCTACTTTCTCTCTCTCTCTCTCTCTCTCAAAAAAATAAATAAACTTTACCAAAAAACTTTACAAAAAAGAAGAGAGGAATCAGAACATCAAGAATAAGAACAGAAAGGAGGACTGGTAAGAGAAATTGTCAAGGCGAGCAGAGAGGGGAATGCCTGTCAGGACACAAAAGAGAAAGAGTGATGTTAAACAGCATGAGTTCAGAGTGAGAGACAGGTTATTGATAGAGGAATATAAGAATGGGCCAGAGAGACAGGATGGAGAATGAAAGCTAATTTCCCACCCACAAAAAAAAGTAAAAAATGAGAATGGAGTAAAATATTTAAAGTTTTGAGAGAAAAAAAACATATCAAACTAGAACTCTGTACCCTATGAAATTACCCTTTAGAAATGAAAGAAAAATAAATACATTCTCAGACAAACAAATATTTAGGGAATTTTTTGCCAGTAAACCTGCATTGTAAGAAATGTTAAAAGAAGTTTCTTAGGTAGAAGGAAAATAATACAGGTCAGGAAATCAGACTTACATAATGAAAGGAAGACCATTGAAGAAAGAATAACAAAGTAAAATTAAAACTTTTGTTTCTTATTCTTAATTGATCTAACAGATAAGAGTTAGTTCAAAATAATAATAGAGACAGTGTATTTAATTTTGTATGCTTATGTATTATATATATGCTTATGTATGCTTATTCATAAGTGAAAGGAATAACAGCAATGATACGAGGGAAGGGAAAGAGGAATAAGGATTATTTTGCTATTATAAGTTAATTATACTACCCATAAAGTGGGATAGTACCATTAGAAAGTGAACTTGGGTTAGTTGTAAATGTATATTGCACATTCTAAGGCAACCACTAGAAAAGGTAAAAAGTGTAACAAGTCAAACAGAAATGGACAAAGACCATATGATCTCACTCATATGTGGAATTTAAAAAAAACATACAGCTCATAGAGATTGGTGGTAGCCAGAGCAGGGGTATGGGGTAGGCAAAATGAGTAGAGGGGGTCAAAATATAAACTTCCACTTATAAAATAAGTTATGGGAATGTAATGTACAGCATGGTGACTATAGTTAGTAGTGTATTGCATACTAGGAATTTGCTAAGAGAGGGGCACCTGGGTGGCTTAGTCAGTTAAGCGTCCAACTCTTGGTTTTGGCCCAGGTCATGATTTCACAGTTCATGAGTTTGATCCCCACATCGGGGTTCTGCACTGATAGAACAGAGCCTGCCTGGGATTCTCTCTCTCCCTCTCTCTCTTTCTGCCCTTTCTCTGTTCTCTCTGTCTCTCAAAATAAATAAACTTTAAAAAATGTTTAAAAAAATAAGAAATTTGCTGAGAGTAAATCTGAAAAGTTCTCATATAAGAAAAATAAATTTTTTAACCATGTATGGTAACAGGTGTTAACTAGACTTATTGCAGTGATCATTTTGCAGTATGTACAAATATAAAATCATTATGTTCTATACCTGAAACTAATGTTATATGTCAATTCTACCTCAATAAAAATAAAGTAAAAAAGAAGTATAAATGCTATGGTGAAAAGGAGAGAAAATGGAATCATAAAATCCTCAGTTGAAACCACTCAAAGTAGAAAAAGTAAAAGACAAAAGTAGGAACAAAAACAAGGGCAACAAATAGAAAACAGGAACAAATATGGTAGTTATTAGTATGGCTGTATCAATAATGACTTTGAATGCCAATGGTATAAATGCACCAATTGAATAGTTTTTCAGAGTGGATCAAAAAACAAAAATTGCAACTATATGTTCTCTATAAGAAGCCGACTTTAACTCTAAAGACACATGTAGATTAGAAGTAAATGGATGGACGCCTACGCAGCTATCAGAGTGGTCAAAACATGGAACACCGACAACACCAAATGCTGATCAGGATGTGGAGCAACAGGAACTTTCATACATTTCTGAGGGGCATGCCAAATTGTACAGCCATTTTTACATTTTTGATGCTTATTTATTGATTTTGAAAGAGAGAGAGAGAGAGAGAGAGAGAATACAAGCAGGGATGGAACGGAGAGAGAGGGAGAATTCCAAGCAGACCCTGTACTGTCAGTGCAGAGCCCGACACAGGGCTTGAACTCACAAACCCTGAGATCATGACCTGAGCCAAACTCAAGAGTTGGACAGTTAACCACCTGAGCCACCCAGGTGCCGCCGTACAGCCATTTTTGTTATGAGAGTTTAGCAGTACTCTTACATGATCCAGCAGTACACTAGGGAATTTAACCAAAGGAGTTGAAAACTTTTGTCCATACAAAAACCTGCACATGGAGGCTTATAGAAGCTTTATTCATAATTGTCAAAATTTGGAAGCAACCAAGATTTTCTTCAATTGGTAAATGGATAAACTGTGATACATCCAAACAGTGTACTATTATTCAGCACTGAAAAAAAAATGGCTATTAAAACATGAAGTTATGCGGAACCCTAACTGTATGTTACTAAGTGAATGAAGTCAAGCTGGAAAGTTTACATACTATATGAGTCCAACTATATGACATTCTGGAAAAGGCAAAACTATGGACACAGTAAAAAGGTCTGTAGTTTCCAGGAGTTGGGTATGGGGACAGGATATACTCTGTATGATACTGTAATGATGGATAAATGTCATTATTCATTTGTCCAAACCCACTGAATATACAACAGCAAGAGCCAACCCTAAGGTAAACTATGGACTGTGAGTGATTGTAATGTAGGTTCATCAGTTGTAAACAGTATATCACTCTGTACTTTCTACCTAGTTTTGCTGTGAACCTAAAACTTCTCTAAAAAATAGAGTTATATATATTACTTCAGAAATCTTGACATTTACAAGAAAATGAAAAATTAGAAAATGTGAGACAACCAATTATAGATTGAAGAGATATCTATACTCCCATGTTCATGGTGGCATTATTCACAATAACCAAGATATGGAAACAACCTACACCCATCAATGCATTAATAGATAAAGAAAATTACATACAATGGAATATTATGTGTGTTTAATAAAGAAAGAAATCCTGCTATTTGCAACAATATGGATGAATCTGGAAGATATTATGCTAAGTGAAATAATCCAGACAAAGAAAGACAAATGCTGCTTGATCTTACTATGTAGAATCAAAAAAAGTCAAATTCATAGAAGCAGATAATAGATAATAGATGGTAGTTGCCAGTGGCTGGGGGGTAGAAGGAATGAGGAGAGAGTTCAGAGTACAAAGTTTAAGTTATGCAGGATAAATACATTTTGGAGATGTAATGTATAGCATGGTAACTATAGTTAATAATACTGTATTGTAGGGGTGCCTGGGTGGCTCAGTCAGATGAGCTTCTGACTCTTGATTTTGGCTCACGTCATGATCTTACAGTTTGTGGCTTTGAGGTCTGCATTGGGCTCCGTGCTAACGTTGTGGAGCCTGTTTGGGATTCTCTCTCTCTCTCTCTCTCTCTCTCCCCCTCCCCCCTCTCCAAATTAGTAAATAAACTTTAAAAAAATAATAATACTCTATTGCATACTTGAAATTTGCTAAGACAGTAGACCTTAAATATTCTCACAAGGAAGAAGTAACTATGTGAGGTAATGCATATGTTAATTAGGTTAATTGTGGTAATTATTTCACAGTTTCTATCAAAACATCATATTGTTTACCTTAAATATATACAATTTTTATTTGTCAATTATACTACAGTTAAGATGAACAGACAAGTCAATGGATTGGGCACATGGCCTTGAAATTGACATTACTATATAAAAGACTAGTATTTAATTTTTTAAAACCTTTCACTAATGTGGTGTATTTGTGTATTTCTTTTCACAGTCTGTCAAATTTTACTTTATATATTTTGACACTATGTTTTTAGATACATAATTATATATTCTCAGTATGTATCTTAGGTATATTTTTCTGATACACTAAAACTTACCATTATCTCTTGGCTCTCTCTATGTCTAATAATACCTGTTCTTTAAAGTCTTTTTCATGTGTTATCAATATAGTTACATAGTTAAGCCAGCTTTATCTTGCTTAGTTTTGCTGTATGTAAATATTTTTTATCTCATATATACTTTTAATTTAAATGTGTCTCTTATGAACATATTCGTTGCATTTAATTTTGGGAACAATCTTTGTTAACTAGAATTTTAGTTGCTTTTTAATTGTAATAAGTGGTACTTGGAGTCCTCTCTACCATATTTTGTGCTTTCTGTTTGCCTGACTTTTTTATGCATCATGTTCTCTGCTGTTTTCCTTCTTTCACATTGCTTGAGTTTAGAAATTTTATACCTGATATCCATTCTTTTTTTTATACCCTAGAAAATTCACATATATGCTTAATTTATCAAAGTTTACTTTTAACTATATTTTTACTTTCCTTCAGAACAAAGTAAAAACCTAAGAAGACTTTATTTCTGCCATTCCTCTCAATGTGTGTCACTGCTGCTCAGTACTGTAGTCATTTTTTTTAATTCACAAAAGGCGCATTGTTCAGTGCTATACCTCAAGCACTTAAAGCATGGCCTTTCAGATAGTCATTGTTCATAAATCATTATTGAATCTGTTGATTGAATCTACCCAAGTATTTAACACTTTTTGTTCTCATTGTACCTTCCAGCCTTTCTGTCATCATTTTCTTTCTTCCTGAAGAGTAATTCTTTAGAATTTCCTTCAGTGAGGGTCTGCCAAGTACAACCTGTTTGTTTAATGTCTGAAAGGTTTGAATTTTGCTTTCACTCATTAATGATACTTTTTTTAAACAGACTCTCTTATTATTTTTTTAAGTTTTTATTTATTTATTTGAGAGAGAGAGAGAGAGAGAGAAAGAGAGAGAGAAAGAGAAAGTACCAGGGAGGGGCAGAGAGAGAGGGGGACAAAGGATCCAAAGTGGGTTCTGTGCTGATAGCAGAGAGCCCGATGTGGGGTTCTAACACAGGAAACGTGATATCATGACCTGAGCCAAAGTCCACTCACCAGCTGAGCCACCCAGGTGCCCTACTTATTAATCATACTTCGATGGTTTTCCAGACTTTTTCCTGGGATTGATTTCAACTTTTATAGCATTGTGATCCGAAAGTGTGCATAGTATAATCTCAATTCGTTTGTATTTATGGAGAGCTGCTTTATGCCCCCGTATGTGATCTATCTTGGAGAATGTGCCATGCGCACTCGAGAAGAAAGTGAATTTCCTAGCTTCAGGATACAGAGTTCTAAATACATTTCTCAATTCCATCTGTTCCAATGTGTCAGTCAGATCCATTGTTTCTTTAGTGATTTCCTGTCTGGTTGATCTATCCATTGCTGTAAGTGGAGTGTTAAAGTCCCCTGCAATTAACACATTCTTATCAATAAGATTGTTTCTGTTTGTGATTCATTGTTTCATGTATTTGGGTGCTCCCATATTCGGCGCATAGATGTTTATAACTGTTAATTCTTCCTGATGGAGAGACCCTGTAATTATTATATAATGTCCTTCTTCATCTTTTGTGACTGCCTTTACTTTAAAGTCCAGTTTGTCTGATAAGTATGGCTACTCCGGCTTTCTTTTGACTACCGGTCGCATGATAGATATTTCTCCATCTCCTTCCTTTCAATCTGAAGGCGTCTTCAGGTCTCAAATGAGTCTCTTGTAGACAGCAAATGGATCGATTTTGTTTTTTTATCCATTCTGCTACCCTGTGTCGTTTGATTTTGTCATTCAGTCCATTTACATTCAGTGTTATTATTGAAAAATGTGGGTTTGGGTTCATTGTGTCTTCTGTAGAGTTCATGTTTATAGTGGTGTCTCTGGTACCTTGTATTCCTTGCAACATTTCCCTCATAGAGTCCCTCTTAGGATTTCCTGTAGGGCTGGTTTGGTGGTGATGAATTCTCTCAATTTTTGTTTATTTGGGAACACCTTTATCTCTCCTTTTATTTTGTTTTATTTTTACTTTTATTTTTATTTTTTAACTTTATAGTTTATTGTCAGGTTGGTTTCCATATAACACCCAGTGCTCTTCCCCACAAGTGACCTCCACCATGACCATCACAATGACAGGCTCGCTGGATAAAGGATTCTTGGCTGCATATTTTTCCTGTTCATC
>CM053579.1:82651236-82732837 GCA_028646485.1 Cryptoprocta ferox | reverse complement strand
CTTTCGCTTCGTCATTTTGGCTAGCTTTCTGTCTCTTGTCAGTTTTAAAAGCTCGTTATGCCCTGTGCACCTGTTAGTATTGCTCTATTGAAGGAGGCTCATTGACTGTCCAGGGCCTGTCATTTCAGAAAGTGTTCTTTTAACGGTGTCTCTAGGTTTTTCTTGTTGTGCCTTTGATTATTTTATTTCCCTAGTCAGTGATATTTGGGACTCTCCACCATGTGTACTTTGGCTTGTTTCTTGAAGTAGCCCTGAAAAGTAAAACAGACTAACTTATAGGGAACAAAAGCATGGAAATGCACAGACAAATCAAACAAGCAAACCAAAAAGGGAAAGGAAGTAAAGAAAAGGAAAGGAAAGGAAAGGAAAGGAAAGAAGAGAAAGAAGAGAAGAAAGAAGAAAAAAAAAAAAAACAAAGGGGGGAGGACAGAGACAGCAAAAGACTATGGACAGTCTAAAAGCGTATAACCAGCTGAGAGGAGAGATGAGAATAAGGTAAGGGAAATATATCTGGATGGCAGGAGAAAAGAAGGAGAAGCAAAGAAAAAAGTGAAAAAAAAAAAAGAAAAAAAGACAACTCTCCCATGCAGATGGGCGTAGTTTGGTGTAGGTAGGTGGGTCTCGGGGGGCTGCTTTCTGAGGCCCCGCCTTGGTGGTTGTGGGGAAAAGAATGGCGGCGCTTCAAGCTCTGCTCAAACCAAGCGTTGCAAGCCACTCTTCTGAGTCCGACCTCCCTGTGCCGCGGGCGAGCCAAACTGTATTTTCCAAGCTCCGCCTCGCTTCCATATCCTAGTCCATGCAGTTCAACACTACCACCGGAGTTGAGATGTGCTCCCGCTGGCGGCCGGCCTCCCAGCCTGGGTTGCGCTGGAGGTGGGGCTGCCTTTCGCGGTGCTGCTTGGAATGAATGCCGCTGCCGCTGCGCCCAAGGAAGAATTCGCCAGCCAGATGGGAGGGATTTCTCTCCCCGTTACCAGCAGTTATATATGGGGAGACAATGTGTATCTCCGTCCCAGGGCGAGTTTTTCCTCCCTTTTTAGAGATGGTTCTATGAGCGTTTTCCATCTCTCTTTCTCTTCCCCTTGTCTCTCCGGGGCACAGCGCGCTCTCCCTGTGTTGGGTTGGGGCTCCTTCCCCCCGCACCTCCGTGGCCGGCCTGTCCTCCAGTTTCACAGTTCACAGTCACTCACTCAGGCATCTTTGAGGTTGTCTTCTTTCCGGCATCTGTTTCTTCTTTTCTCCCAATTGCACATCAGAGTATTATCCCTTCCATCCTTCTCAGTTCAGTTGATGCGGGCGGGCACAGATTACCGAGCTCCCTACTTCTCCACCATCTTGCCCTCCCTCCTGTCTGTCTTTTTTCTATGTGAGCATGCTGCTCTTCTAGGAAATACAGTCTAACATATTGTGAGTGACAAAAGAGATGCATCAGTGATTGTCTCAGTATACAGAATATGAGAATGGGAGGAAAAGAGAATGGGAAGGAGGGCTGGATTACCGAGATTGAGATTACCTGAGGGGCATAAGAAAATTTTTGGAAGTGATGTATATGTTCCTTATAGTACTGTGGTACTGGTTACAAAGGTGTATTCATATGTTAAAACTTGTCAAATTGTGTGCTTTATGCAGTTTATTATATGTTGATTATACCTTACTGGAGTCATTTTATGAAGTTGGATACATGGATACCAGAATCTTGCCAGTCTTCTATATGGTGAAGTCATTGATAATTTTAGATGCGCCTTTCTCACTTTTTTATGTTGAAAACACTCTTTGACATAGCGATTTCATGTTTCTGAACTCAAAGCAAGTTGTCAGAGGAACAAAAGATTACATACAATCTTGTGCATTACAATGATGTTGATAAGAAGAAAAGTTTAGAAGCAACTTACATACTGAACAGAAGTTAGGTAAATCAATTGTGAAATAGATGTAATGGAATATAATCATCTGGGGAGGGTTTCATGATATAATGTTGAGTGAACAAAATTGCACAAAATCAAATTGTTTACACTATGATAATTTCATAAAGTTTCAAAGGGTGAGAGAAGATAAACCAAAAGAATTGTTAACTGTGTTGGGAAATGGAATTGTGGGGAATTTTTTTCTTTTTATGCTTTTCTTCATATTCTGAATTGTCTACCATGAATATGCATCACTTCTCTCAGAAAAAAAATATTTAGAAAATGACTAAAAGGAACTTTCCCAAATAATTGTTCTTTTATCTTTCCATGAGAAGGCTTTTAAAAGAATCCTCTCATAGAGGATTTCAAGCACGTCAAGAAAATTGTTCAGAACTGCTGAGAGTCTTATGGTGAATGTGACAAGGTTATATTCCAACTTTTGACGTGTTCATCATTAATGTTTTGCTGGTCCCTGGTCTGTCTGAACAGAGAGATGAATACATTAGAGATGGGTAAATAAAAAAGTGATTTTCTTTCTAAATTAATATAATGACACACTTTCATGATGAATTTTCTAAATCATTTTAGGTTATACTTTCCTCTTTGTGAGTTCAATTATCTTTGTCATAAAAAGCTTTTTTTCCCATAGACAACCTTTATCCATTTTTCATTGCCTAATTTAACTATAAAGCTGTTAACATCCCATTTTAAAGCTGATGATAAATTGCCTTTTAACCTATTAGAAATTTTTGAAATTAGGTGGTATAATATTCACAGATATCACCTTACCAATTAAAAAGAGAAAAAAAAACTGAAAACATAAATATGGCTCTAACCTTGAAATCTGATAGGCATTTGGATAAGAAAAAGAACCATTTCATGTATTTAAATTCCTCTAGACTTCTAGCTGTCTGTGTGTCATTGTTATGATTAGTCCTTCTTAACACTTCTGTTCTACTGAATGTGTGAAAAACATATATTTCCTATTGTTAGTGACTCAGTAATGTTTTACCCAAGGCTACATAATCTAAGAAAGTTTCAGTAAATAAGAAAATTCACATTAGCATTTACTGGTTCCTTATATGTGTATGTGTTTCACACCTTCTCTTGTAGGTAATCAAAACAGTGTGAAAATTCAGACTGAGGCTTAGAATAACAGTATCTTTTACTCCAAATCTCCTAGTAAAGGTCACTCAAATTAATTACAAATGGGCAACATACCTTACATTTAAAATGAATACCTCCTAACACCTCTTTTGTTTTACCCTACCATCTACGAACCAAATGCCAAGATTCTGACATAGAACAGTAAATAACTTCTAAAACCAAAATAAGAAAAATCTTTAAAAGCCAATTTCTTTTTTAAAAAATCAATTTGTTTGGGACTTTATTTATGAGAGCTATTATGTTCTAGCATTTTACCAACTCATGGGTATTCCAGGTATTAATGATGCATTTTCTTACACTGACCACTTTTTTTAAATGGCATTTAATTTGCCCCTTTTCCCTTTTTCTGACATTTGCTTCTACCTTATAATTTTTCTTGTATCTAACACTAAGCAGGTGTGTTAGGAAACAATTAAATGTTATTATTGGTTTTTTTGTTGTTTATTTTATTTATTTTTGAGAGAGAGAGAGAGAGTGGGGGAGGCACAGAGAGAGGGGGGTGGATAGAGGATCTAAAGAGGGCTCCTGCTGACAGCACTGAGCCTAATGTGGGACTCGAACTCACAAACCCTGAGATCATGACCTGAGCCAAAGTCAGTCACTCAACTGACTCAGCCACCCAGGTGCCCCTCAAATATCATTTTGTAAAGTTCTTCAGTAGCCTGTGTACTAACATCATTTATTCTTCTTGTTACCATGATAATGTGAAGGGGGTTAACTCTAGTAGTTATAGTCTCCCAAATATAGAGAAATCTATCGATATATATATATATATACATACATATATATGTAGGAATATAACATATATAGAGAGATATCTATTTCTCTCTCTCTCTCTCTCTCTCTCTCTCTATATATATATATATATATATATATATATATATATATATGTCTCTTCTAAATCTGTCTAAATCTGTCTCTTCTAAATCTGTCTGTATCCAGAGATAGAGAATATGTATAGAGGAGAATCTCAGAACAGGCAATTTTTAGTTTGAGAAAATTAAAGCCCTGATCAGGTGTTTCAATTCCTACATACCAGCTCAAGTATAGTTTGGGAACTGTGGGAGCATAATAATGTGTTGTCTATTTCTTCCTGTTTGCTTTTGCACAATAGCTTTGATTTGGAGGGAGGTTTTTTTTTTCTGTGTGCTACACAATTAGCCTAATAGCTAGTTCAGTTGCAAGGGTCCCTTTGGCTGCTTTGGTGGTGTGTCTTGACAGTCTGTTAGCCTTGGAGCTTGTAATGCATTTCACATTACTCATCTCTCAGTCGTCCCAGTATAATGTGGCTGGTGAGTTTCCACTTGTTTACTAGTTTTGTAGAATGTTCCCCAATTGATCTACATTGCACCTGTGGCTTATTTCCCTGTGTTGGCAAAACCCAGAACTGGAAGGAGTATGAAGTATAATGCTATTTCTTAGCTTATTCTTGGTAGTAGGTTGGCACTAAATATGCTAATGCATATAGTGTTTTTCTGCAATGATATCTCTCTGGGAAATCCCATTTAACTTGAATTACAAGCAGCAAAGACAACAGCAATAGGATAAACCCAAGCTTGTCAGAACATTTAAAGACAAAGATCTCAAACAATTCATAAGAATTAAGATGTTTTTCACTACAAGTAAAGGAAATCCAAACTCCACCTGATTAAAACAATAAAGAACGAATGATCTCACTTGACTGGAAGTTCAAAGATGGGGTGCATTTCAGGGCAGGCTGATTCAGCAATGTCATCAAGGGCCCAGGTGTTTTCTTTCTCTGCCCTATAATTCTAAGTGTGACTACATCATCAGCATAGTAGCAAGAGAGTCCCAGGTATCATATATATCTATATCCAGTAATGTCCAGGGGACAAAGATAATCCATCTCTTTCTATGGCTAACTCATAGGAGGAAGGAAATGTTCCCTTAGTCTCTGGAAGACTTCCCGCTACACTTTGGGTCAAAATGGAGTCATATGCTGGTTCCAGAACCAATCGTAGGCAAGATTACTCTTGAAACAATTTCTTCCTGAAATTGGAATGTGTTCAGTTTCCCCTGAAACCTATCGCTGCTTGGATTTGGGCAGATATCTGATAAAAATTGGCGTTTGAATAGTATAAAAAAGTGGAGAAATTCTGAGTAGGTAACAAATAATGTCTGCTATGTGGTTGTATCATCATAATTGGACCCTGAAAAAATATAGAGGGAAATGAGAGCCCCTGTGGCCAATTCACTCTGACCAACATGTGTTTCTAAAGCATAACTTGGGGAAAACAGAAGAGAACAATGAAATTGCCCATCTTTTGGCCTGAGACTAAAATAATGAATATAATTTCTTAGTGAACAGATAGTATAATTTGACTCACTTAACATCCTTTCCAAACCTTTTTACCTCTTCTATAGAGATTGGAAAGTAAAGTCCTTGATTCACAGGCTCTGTAGCAGCTTGGGTTGGCCATGAGAAGAATTCTGGCCAATGAGACTTAGGAATAAGTCACTGGAGCAGGCTTCCTTTCCTGAATAAATGTCAAATTTGAATATGATGTTTAAAGCTCTGTATCTGCCTTGAAACCAGGAAAATAAAAGTCACCTGTCAAGAATGATGGGGCACAAAGGAGGCTAGGCTCTCAATGGCATCATTCGAGTTCTGAACTACTTCCAAACCTTTGACTATGTGGAAAAAACCTAAGCCACAGTAGTAGCTGAAGGCAGTACAATAAAATATGTAGAATATCAAAATTCATTATATACATTTACTCCTATTTTATCTCACTTAGCGTTTTGTTGTTTCCCAAAGGGCAAATTAGAGAAACTCCTCAAATTGCATGTATCACAAATATTTGAACTCATATCAACCCAGGAAACCAACTAATCGCGCTCTGGGTCAGCAGAGACAGCTGTGGCTGAATCTGCACACCATCATTGATACGGATAAAATGCTGTATACACAACTAGCACCTGATCCACTACAAGTTTCACAAATCAGCAGTCCATTTTGAGGCCACCTGTCAGTCTCATTACAACATTGAATGCCACTTAACTGAACACAGAACAGTTAATTATGTCTTATGTAAACTGACCCTGAATTAGGTCTGAAAATATTAATATGCATGAATGGGATTGTATTACAGCAAAGATGTGAAAATTTACATTAAGGATACTTTGTTTAGCAATAATATTGAACTGCTAACAGTCAAATAGTAAGCAAAAATTATTTGATTTTTTTAAAACACAGATGGCTTAGAAAATATAACTTCTGACTACATGCAACCAGATGACAAAAGACTTTAGCTGGAGGGAAATTTGTTCTCTGCTAATAAAAAAAAAAAAGTGCCTTTAAAATACACCATTGTGGGGGGAAACTATTTTTAGTTTAGAATTACAAACTTCTCAACTGCTTTAATACCACAGCTTTATTCCATTGCCTCCCAACTATTCCTGCTGGGGTGTCTGCTGCAGTCTATTGACATGTATAAGCATTTCCATTACCTTTGGAAAACAAAACCAGCAATCATTTTTCAAAAGACACGTTGTCAGTATGTATTTATTGCTAATATTAAACATTCATTATGTTACTGAATGCAATGTACACACAAACTCATTGGGACAAACTTACATTCCCAAAATGGAAAAAATAGAAAGGCTATTCACAACTTAGAAGGACCTAAAGGGTATTATTTCAAGTGAAAAAAACTCAAACAGAGACAGACATATAGCGTATGATTTTACTTTTATGTGGAATCCTAAAAAAAACAAATCAAACAGAAATAGACTCATAAGTACAGAGAACAAATTGATTCTCTGGTTGCAAGAGGGGAAGAGGCTAGGGGAATGGATAAAATAGGTGAAGGAGCTTAAGAAGTTCAAAGTTCCCATTAGTAAATAAGTAAGTCACAGGGATGAAAAGTACAGCCTAGGAAACTGTAGTCAATAGTATTTTTTCAACATTTATTTATTTTTGAGAGAGAGCGCAAGTAGAGGAGGAGCAGAGAGAGAGGGAGACACAGAATCCGAAGTAGGCTCCAGGCTCTGAGCTGTCAGCACAGAGCCACATGTGGGGCTCGAACTCACGAACCGTGAGATCATGACCTGAGCCAAAGTCAAGCACTTAACCAACTGAGCCACCCAGGCATCCCAGTTAATAGTATTTTAATGCCTTTCTATGGTGACAGATGGTAACCACACTTACCTTGGTGAGCACAGCATAATGTACAGAATTATCTAATCACTACGTTGTACACCCGAAACTAATATAATATTGTATGTCAACTATACCTGTGTTTTTAAAAGTTGTGGTTTAAAGGAAAGTATTAAAATTAGAGCTTAAAAAATGTTCTCCAGCACAAATGTGATCTTAAAGTTGGGACAGAGATCCCTATAAGATATTCTACCAAAATATTTATGTTAAAGATAATGATTCTGTTGTATTCTCGGTCTGGTTTCTTTTAGAATACCTCATAACCATTTAATTGCCTTCAGGTAAAATAGGAAAATAAGGACTAGCTAGACAAATGTGAAGTGGCTTTTATACATACCCATTCATACAGTTAAAGTACTAATACAGGCTGCTACATGGTATGTGGATAGTTTCTTCTTTTCAGTAACGCTCACCATTAATGTTGTGTATCATAACAAGGGAGGAAAGCTTTAGGATTCAGTAATATACTGTAACATTCGCCTCTAACAGATGTATGCAAAACCGGAGGATGACTTTGAAATGTTTTATATTACTATTTTTAGCAGCGTAATCCTTTCTTTAAACCAGAGCTTATGAGGGAGCCCAGTGCAACCTCACAGATAAATACAGAGCTCTTGGTTGAAACAAAGCTGACATGTGTAAAAGCTGGTCTTCTTCCCTCACTCATTCCTCCTGAATGGCCCCTGAGGCACCTTGCCCAACTACGAGAATCTTTCATAAGGTTCCAAAGAACCCTGGGACCCTAGTTTTCTCCTATGTCATAATAATTGTAGCTATTTTAGCTTCCCTGTGGGGATGATTTAGGTGGCCAAGACTTGGGAAGAAGGACCCTACTTCTGGGAAATGGAAAGTGTACTGAATTCCAAACTGAATGTCATGCTATCTCTCTGGTTTTTTGAGGGCATCTGATTATTGCATAGAATGGAGGTCTTAGGGGTCCTTGGGATTTCCTAACTGGAAGTTCCAACTCATGTTTTACTGCTTTGGTAGCTATAAAAAGTTCATAGTGCTATTAGAGTACTAGACATTAGCGATCCTTTCCCTTCTTTTTGTGAAAAAAGTGTGTGTGTGTGTGTGTGTGTGTGTGCGCGCGCGCATGCACATGCATGTATATGTGCTTCATGACCTGAAGTTTAAAACCATCCAGTTAGCTTTGGGCCAGTTCTGAGAAGTCCATAGAGGTTCTATTAATGTCGCTCTAAAACATTGCTGGTGAGGCCTATAAAAAAAAAGTATACTTTACAAATGGAATGATTGTGCTATTTTGTCCTTAATTCCTTTAAGCAGAGAAACTAGCCTCCATGGTATACACGAAGAACCACACAAGAGGTGACACAGTCACAGTTGCTCTTTTGGCAAACCCACTACAAACCATCTGAAACTCATTCTTCACATTTCGGGCTGCCTAGAGTCTCCTTTTGTGCCTTTACTTCAGATTGTACACACTTTCCTGGTTAACAGCTGGGCTTCTGTAGGATGCACTAGGCTTTCTGTACCAACAATATACACTTAGATCCTCATATATTAGGGAAAATTCACTTAGGAAATTGGTGGCAAACTCACCAGGGCCATGGGAGAGAGAACATGATGTAGTTGTAAGAGGGGCTTGTGCAACTTGACCTGTGGCCTTTGGCAAAAGGACATAACCCATCAGAGGGTATGGAGCAGGGAGGTGGGAGAATACATATCTTGACCTCATTTTTACCCCACTCTTCTGCTAGTGCCTCCTACTGGCCATACCCAAACTAAAGCTTCCTGAGGCACAAAGGAGGGTTAAGGATTGGAAAGTACAGAAGAAAACAGAAAAAAAAAAAATCTGGCTCTCTTGGAAATGCTCTTCCTATCTAAACCCTTTTATCAATAACAAAATCTATCATTTACTACATTCCAGTCTCTGTATTAAGTGTTCTATATGTATTATTTTCATTTATACATTCTAACTTGTTTTAAAATACAAGTAGTATTATTATTTTTTCCATCTTACCCGCAGGGAGAGTGAGGATGAGAGTTACAGTACCTTTCCAAGGTCTTATAGGCCTTCAGCCTACGTATGACTTGACTCTGAAACCCATACTTTTAATCAGTTTTTATGTAATCTTCTGTTGATACTTCAGTATCATTCTCTGCTAACTCATTAGGTTTCTCTGCTCAATTTCGTGAATTTTTAGACTGCCTTGGACAATACTTTCCTTTAAAATATAACTTTAGGGGCACCTGGGTGGCTCAGTCAGTTAAGCATCCGACCTCAGCTCAGGTCATGATCTCACGGTTGGTGGGGTCGAGCCCCGCGTTAGGCTCTGTGCTGACAGCTAGGAGCCTGGAGCCTGCTTGGGATTCTGTGTGTCCCTCTCTCTCTGCCCCTCCCCTACTTGCGCTCTCTCTCTCTCTCTCTCTCTCTCTCTCTCTCTCTCAAAAAACTAAATATTAAAAAATGTTTAAATATAACTTTGAACCTATAGAGCTCCGTATTGTTACTTAATTGTGGCAATATTGATGAAAAAACACAAAGCTTTTATTTGTCTTTTGTGGGGAAGATGATATAACATAATATAAATTTTGGAAGAGAACTAAAAATGTCTTAAAATACCTGTACATCTAAGCATTTAGCAGTTAAAATGATGAATGGATGAACTTCCAGAAACTGAAGAAAATCTTAATTCTTATTCATGCAGGCAAATAGTAATGTGACCAACCTGATAGTCTGATATTCCCCATTAGTGACCGATCATTTCCTTCTGATTCAAGTACCATAGAGAATGGATTTGGAAGTCACATCCTTACATTGAACATTAGTTTATTTTCCCCAGGTCACTTACAAAACGCCATTTATTTATGACAAATTTCAATCATGACATGACCCATGTCAATTAGCTTGGCAGAGAGTCTACATTCAGACTTTTTCTATTCAAATGGCCAGGGCTAGATCTATTTAGAAAATTAATATTACTTTTAAGTGTGTGTAACTATTTTCACACAACAATTTGACTTTCTGTTTCAAAAGGGAAAGTTTTCTTATCTGAAGACACTCATTTTTCCACACTAGAAGAGACATAAATCCTATACCTTAAGCAATTAATTCTTAGTGCTCTGGCTTTCTTTTGAATTACAATGAAAGGTAGGATGGCTCCGGACAGGACTTAATTTTCTGGTGAAAGCAAGTTGACATTGATCACAATTATTTTGTATGCTTGGTGAATATGCCATCCAATCTTCCAGCAATGTGTGTGTGAAACATGTAAGCATCAGAGTAAAACAGAGTTAACTTAGTTATCTTCTAACTCCTGGCTTATAACCACTTAAGTGGAAGCCAGGAAATACAATATAGGATTTCAGTTTTCTTCTATTTATTATTATTATTATATGTAACATCATTTAGAATAATAATATGGATGCTTAATCTAACTATTTCTCAATGAATTCATTTTGAAATCATGTGAATGTTATTGTCAAAAATACATTTAATTATAAATGCCTCTAAAGAATTCAGATTAAAACATGTGTGATAAACATTTGTGGAAAAGTATTGCCTGTAGCAAACATGTGAATGTTTTAATTTTAAAGAACTAATAGAACTCATTAACAGTGGAGGTTTACCAGATGTGAATCATAGAAGGAGATCATGAATTTCTTAACATTAAGACAATATATATCTATAATTTATATACAATAGACTTTTAACATTTTCCTATTTCTTTTGTCTTTGTGTTTAAAATATTTTGTTTTCATTTTTATGTCTGCATATATAACATTTGGATATTCTGAAAGCTAATTTGGTAAGGTCTTCTTTATGACTAGAACATCTTATTAATTTATCATGTTATAAACCAGAATTTATGTTCTTGTAAGTGAGATGAGCTACTCACTTATGTATTCCACATGTATCTTTTCAGTACCACTAACATGCTTGACATTGTAGCAGATAATGGGACAGCAAGGATTGGATTTTATTCAACTTGGCAGCTTCCGTGTCTAAAACATTGCTTTAAAAGCTATTGGTGTTCTGTAAATATTTGCTGGAAGAATGAAAACCAGTTCCTTGACTTTGGGAAATTACACATACAGATAATGACAATGTTGTACTACAGTTGGAGCATAGTTCTGATATCTGTAGAGCTTCTCGTGGAAGGCACAGGAAGTTTGCCTGGAGGGCAAGATATTATGACTTGACATTTAAAAGGTGGGTAGAAATTTGATAGCTGGGTATGGTGATAGGAGATGGTGTGGCCAAAGGCACAGCTTTGGAAAAGAATAAAGTATCCGTATTCGAAGAATGAACTCCAGACCAGTTTGACTGGACATAGTCTCTGTGCAAAGGAAACAAACTCGGGAAGGTTGTGCATGTTCTCAAATGCAGGCTGAGCAGATTGAACTGTATTTGGGAGTCACTGGAGACTTCTGGGCATATGTGTGATAAGATTAAAGCATCCTTCATGAGATTAATCTAGCTGCAATGTACAGGATGGGTGTCGCAATGGGAGATCACAATGAGGAAATGTACTGTAAGATTAATGTAATTGTTCCCATGGAAGGTAGTAATAGCCTCAGTAGCCAAATGGCATTCCTATATTTGAGACTCTCTCTCCAACATGCTTTAAACTGTTTATGAGAGATTTCAAGAAGTCTCAAGTTGGAAGCAATCACTTTTACTCTAAAATAGCACCATATTATGTGAAAGTACCTCACTTCCTCACTTCTTTAGGATATTAGGCATCCTAAATATGCAAAACATGAGAACTTAGCTTTAAATCCGAACTTTTGCTAGTCTCCATTGGAGACAATTTTAGGCTCTCAATGAGAGCCTATTTAAACTTTTAAACACAATTTAATGAAACACATTATATTGATTCCTATAACATATGAGATAAGATTAAGCTAATCAGAACATGACAACAAGCTCAAAAAGTATAGGCTCTTCTTGTAGGCACAACACCTGAATCAGTTCTGATGCTGTCAATGTACTTTAAAAGTTTAAACTGTCTTTTGCAATTTCTGTTAAAGAAAGCTGGAATATTCACTTCAGGGAAACCAAAACTGAATACCTTATTTTTGCTCCATAACAAGCACCCGTGCCTTGAAGGGTGAAAATTGAAATTGGAGAGGCAAATACAACTTTCTATAAAATCATCATTTTTTAATTTTATTTTATTTATTGTTATTTATTTTATTTTTAATTATTATTTATTTTTGAGAGAGAGAGTGAGCACAAGTAGGGGAGAGGCAGAGACAGAGAGGGAGTGAGAGAATCCCATGGTGGGTCTGCAGGGTCAGCACAAGACTGACGTGGGGCTCCATCCCACGAACCATGAGATCATGACCTGCGCCAAAATCAAGAGTCGGACACTTAACTGACCAAGCCACCCAGGCACCCCTATAATATTGTCACTTTTTAAAGGTCCAAGTCTTAAAAGTACATTCCAACTTCCTAGAAAACATATTTCCAAGTTAGAACTTAATATCGAATAATGATGATTGTTGAAGTGTCAGTATTCCATATTGATGGAAAGGTTGTGTCGCCAGTGCCTTAACATATAATTTGAGACTTAAAAATTAAGGAACTTGTTTTTATTCACTGTCATTTAAGCTCCCTATGTTTGTCTGAAATTTTTTCTGAAGCACACTTGCTCTGAAGTACAGCCGGTTCTTCCATTGTGATAGCTAGTTCCCCTCGAAATTTTCATGTCAGCAACATTTGTTGTATAGATGTGCATGTGCGCACACAGTCACTAGGACATATTAAGTCCAGACCTTTTTCACTTCCCCAGATGCCCATTGCCCTTATGCCTCCTACTGGGTCTTAAACTTTACAGTGTATAAGTATCATCAGAAACAATTGTTGAAAGTATGTACTCCTGCTCCTCCGTGCCCTGGAGATTCAGATTGCAGAGTGTGGGAGCCTGAGACTCTGCATTTTGATAAGCCTCCCTCAGTGGTTCTGAGACAGAGGTGCCAGGGATCGTACTTAGAGTGGCTGTGACTTAAGCCCTCTCTCTTTACTTGTGTTAGATGTCATGGTCCTGCCTTTCAATAGGTGTTATTAATTATTTAATTCTATTAATGAATAAAGCCAAGCTGTGTGGATGGCCAGGAAAGTTTTACTGAAATGCAGAAAACCAGCACGCCCGGCTGGAGCGTCAGCAGCATCCTCCCACATTGAGAATTGCAGTTTTATACTTTCAGTCCTGCGATGTTGCCTTTGTAAGTCAAATGATCCAGTTCATACTATGTGCTAAGATATTTCCAAAGACAAATCACTTCCAAGGGTAGTACCTTTTATGCCCTTAATTACACTTGGGTTCCAGTCCAATTCAAAACCATGTCTACAAAGGCTGGCATTTAGTCAACTAAACATTTGACTGCTTCTTTGTTCCTACAGAGAAAAGCACAGACTAATTTCTGTACAAGTAATTGCAGGTGCAGGTTATGTTTGCAATCTTAAAAAAGGAAGTGTCTCAGTGAAGAGGAAATTAAATGAGAGGGTTAAGTGCATGACCTGGAAAGGATATTTGAATCACCTGTGATTTTCCATACTGTTTTAGAATTCATCTTTCCTACATGGTGGGGCCAGATTACTGGCTGTGTTCTTCTTAATAGAAGGAAGTGAGGGAGTGGAGGGAGGAAAAATAAAAGAAAAAGAAGGAAAAATGAGCCAAACACAGTCACTAGGACATATTAAGTCTTTTTAAAGCTAGCAGGAAGTAGGTCAAGATCTACACAATAAAGGGGTAAATAAAAACACATTAGGAAAAAATAATGGAGAGCTTTCCCATCCACTGAAAGCAATCACGTGCCATCTTGAGGTCTCTTTGCTCAGTTCACTTTCTGAGAATGAACTTTCTCAGCTAAAATATCAGCTGATATCATTTTTGTTAGCAGAGAATATTTCCAAGTTCTACATTCTGATAAAAAAAACTGTTTCTGAGGAGTATCAACATCAGTAAGACAGGTAACTTGAGGCCCTTTTTCCTCCGGTGTGGATTCCATGGCCACATTTGTCCTTCTCACGAGCTCTCAGGAGGTGCTGCTGCCTGTCCATGACCACACTTTGAGACCAGTGATCGAAAATGCACTGCTTACTCCTAGTAAATATTGTATGCTGTGCATAATTAATTTTTTATACTTGTAGTAATTGAGCTGTACTTTAGACATTGAATACAAAGGAAGAATTCATTCCACAGAATTTTACTGAGAATCTGCTAAGTGCCAGGCGTTTCTCTAGACATTGTGAAATATATCTCTCAATGACAGAGACAAAGTAGAGTTTACATTTCAATGTAAAACAGTAGAAAGACAGTAGAAAATAAATAAGCATCTAACATATCAGGTGGTGACATATGCTGTGAAGAAAAATAAGAGAAGCTACATTGCTTAGAAAGGGGACCATAGGGAAGGGTAAAGTGGCCAGAGAAGTCCTCTCTGAAGAGATTATGTTTATCAGGGCTCTGGAGGCAATGAGATAGCAGGAAATGCAGATTCAAATGCACATTGTGGTAAAAAAGCTTAGAGTCAAGCCAGAGTTCCACACTTACCTCTGGCACTCTTCTAGAGTTAATTGACCTGGGACAAATTACTTAATCACTCTGTGCCTCAAATTCCCAGTTTATAAAATGGGGATAGTAACATATCCACCAAAATATTAGTATAACAATTTAATGAGGTAGAATATTAAAAAAATACAGTTTCATATATGAGGTGGATTTACTATGATGATAATGAAGCTAAAAGTTTAGCCCCTCATATATATGGACCTTTTCTGGAGCCCTCTGTTGAATTTTGTATACAAAGTGTCATATTCTTTTTTTTAAGGAGATCCCCAAAATTGTACAAACCTCAGGCCATATGTAGCCTGGACCTTCCCCTGATCTTAGCTACTATTTATTAATCTCTGGGTTAAATGATGCCAGACAAAGGCAACAAGAAGTGCAAAGGCCCAAAGGCTGGGAGAATATCAAGGAGGACACTGTGACCAGAGGAAAGTGAATGAGAGACAAAGAGATTGGGGAGCAGAGATGATATCAGAGGGGACCAAGTGGAAGATCTTAGGCCTAGAGCAGGCCTTTGGTCAAGTACTTTGTTATCCTGAGTGAGATAGGAAGACACTGAAGGGTGTAAGAGAGGAGAGATATGAACTGCTTCACATATCAATAGGGTCACCCTTACTGACGTTTACAGAATAGACAGTTGGGGAGGCAAGATTAGAAGCTGGAAGACCCATGAAGAAGCAGCAATGTAGGGAGGAGATAAAAGTCCTCGGGACTACAGTAGAGGTGGTAGATGTTGATAGTTTCTGAATATAATTTGGCGATGGAACAAACAGAATTTTTTGACAGATCAGATGCAAGAGTGAGGCTTTTCTCAGTAATTGGAGGGTTTAGGTCTGAGTAACTGACTAATGAGGACCAGAATTGGACGCGTGTGTCAAGTGGAAATCAAGAGTTTGGTTTTGGACATGTTAGTTTTGCAATGCCTCTTTGAAGTATCGGATTGTGGTTTTTTATCCCAGGATACATAGCCTTAATGGACCTGTTACAGGTTTGCTACAATTAAATTGCTTTACACTCATATGTCTATTATAAAATTCTCTACAGAATGGACCATATAGATTCTTTGGAGTTAAAACAGATGACTTTTATGACAAAGTAGTTTTTGAAAATGATGGAAGTAGCTTTCTCCTGATAAAGCCTTTATTACCTTTATCATTATCCCTTCCTTAACCACCTAACAGAACATTCCAAGTCTATTATCTCAAGCTTCAACACATTCTGTTTCATTTGAATTTAGTTTTTCTACCTTTCACAGGCTTTAAGGTTTACCATGGAAATGAGACATTTAAGGATCCTGTGATACTTGAAGGTTTACTACATCTGAAAAAGCTGTGTTTATCATTATTATTTATGAAAATATTTATTAAATGATATCATCATTAATCCCAGAGTTCCAGATGTTAGCTATTCTGTACTCAGAGAAATATCTATTGAGTTTCTTTTATTTGTTCATTAATTTAAAAAATATTAAATATGTTGAGGCACCTGGGTGGCTTAGTCAGTTAAGCTTCCGATTCTTCATTTCAGCTTGGGTCATGATCTCATGGTTCGTGGGTTCAAGCCCCACATTGGGTTCCATGATGATAGCCTGGAGCCTGCTTGGGGTTTTCTCTCTCTCTCTCTCCCTCTCTCACTACCCTTCCCCCACTTGTGCTCTCTCTCAAAATAAATAAATAAACTTAAAATATATATATATATATTAAATATGTCAAATTTGTGAACGATGTAAATAATGGCTTAAAGAATATGCCTATATTTTCTCATTTGTCCAGCCTTTATCAGCTTACCTTCCATGGCACTATCATGAGTCTGTCCCTTTTATGTCACAAGATGTAGAAGGTTTCAGTTTAAACTTTCCCATCTAACTAGATAACACTGTCCATATTATTTAAAATAGTTTGTTCTTGGGGCGCCTGGGTGGCTCAATCAGTTAAGCATCTGACTTCGGCTCAGGTCACGATATCACAGTTCATAGGTTTGAGCCCCGTGTCAGGCTCTGTGCTGACAGCTCAGAGCTTGGAACCTGCTTAATATTCTGTATCTGGCTTTCTCTCTGCCCCTCCCTGGCAGTCTCTCTCTCTCTCTCTCTCTCTCTCTCTCTCTCTCTCTCTCTCTCTCTCAAAATTAAATAAACATCAGAAATGTTTGAATGTTTTGTTCTCTTAGACTGTAAGGCCCCAGAGAGAGTGTCATGTTTACTCATTTCATAATCTACTTCCTATCCCTGTGCTTGACCACAGTAGGTGCTAACCATGTTACCTGAATAAAAGTTATAATGATGTGTATGACAATGAGGTATTTGGGTATTCTGTTTTGGTCTAAGAGACTTAGTATCCATAAGGCACTATTGATAACAGCTTAAGAATGGATAGTGTGGTAAAGGCATGTGACTTCAAATTCCAAGTCCATCAATTTTGGGCTTAACTGACAGTTAGGGTACACAGAAGATTCAAGGGCCAGACCATGATACCCAACATTGGTTATGGGAGCAACAAGAAAACAAAGCACATGCTGCCCAGTGGCTTCCAGAAGTTCCTAGTCCACCACGTCAAGGAGCCTGAAGTGCTGCCGATGTGCCACAAATCTTATTGTGCAGAGATTGCTCACAACATCTCCTCCGAGAACAGCAGTACCATTGTGGAAAGAGCAGCCCAGTTGGCCATGAGAGCCATCAGACTGAATGCCAGGTGTGCAGTGAAGAAAATGAGTGGCTTATGTGCACATCATATTTGTATTAATAAAACCATAAAACTACAAAAAGTATATGGAAAAACATGATCTGGAAAGTACCAAAGATTGTATTTGGATCTATGTAATCTGGAAGAATTTTTATCGACCATATCTAATCCTTACTCTGAGAATAATGTATTTTGCTACAATTTCCAAACACTTTGCATAGAATTAGTGAAATGGACTTTCAAAAACTTCATTTCCCTCAGTATAAATTACAAAGGGTTAGTCATTTAACTTCAACTCCCATTAAAAGGTGAGGTTCTTTTTAAACTAAATTGGCTCTCTTTGAGATTCATATGTGGGAAATAATCTAGTACAGGAAGGCTTACTGCAAAAGTCCTCTGACATTTCATTTTGAATTTGACATTTCAATTCAATTATTCTGAATTTAAGGATTGTTAAATCAGTGAATAAATTTGGGGGATTAAATGTCCCTGTACCTTTGCATGTCTTTCATAACCTCTTACACATTAGCCAGAATTAGAAAAAGAAATAATCATTCCTGCCTTAAGCTAACATAGAATAGCTGGCACATTTAAACAATAAATGATGAGAATAAATGACAATGACAAAGTTTCACTTAGTCATTATGAAGCCCATCATAGCTCCATTGGATGATCATATGCAAATTTCCATATGATTCAACACTTTATCCTAATTATACTAATATTTTAAATAACATTTTTTCTTTGAATATATTTCCATATTTTCCCATCGTTCAACAAGCATCAACTCACCATTTACCAACTAGCAGACTCTTCAAAGGGATAAATGAATGGGGCTGACCCAATCAGTACAGGTCCCAAAGGACAGAAGTTGGGAGTACCTTTTGTCCATATATCTCATTCCATGATGGCAGAGAGAAAAAATCATGTTGAAAACAGTTTCAGACGACAAGGCAAGAAGAGCTGCCTTTACCCAAATGGATTCTCAAAACAAGGACAATATGAAGCAGGATTTATGAGATGTGTTTTGGAAATGGGCCTGTGAGCCAGGGCCATATACATTATACATAAAGTATATACATTATACATAAAGTATAATGGCTCCAAATTACAAACCAAGAGGAAAATTAGAGACAGTATCCCTAGACACCAAGATCCTGCTTGCCCTGTTCACTACTGTACTCTCCATGCATAGTGTTTGAAACATAAATATATGTTAGCTGGAAAAAATGCTATTGATCATTTGTGTTTGTATGTGTCCCTGCTAAGGGGTCATGTGAGCAAACTGGATTCAATGATGAACTAAGGAAGGAAGGAACAAAATGATAAGGTGTGCTCCTTGCCTTCCAACACGAGGTGATTAAGCCTCCCATGGAACTCAGCTTACAGGAAGCAATACTTAACATTATTCAGGAGAGAAGAGTCTCAAAAGATGATGAGAAACTGACATAACAGAAATGGAATCCCAGAAAGAAGCCAAAGTATGTGCAAAGTCTTTGAGCTGTACAAAAGGACAGCTTGTCTGGAATATGTCTTATAGTTTAATATGAATGATATGACAGATGACACTGGTAAAATGACATGAATCAGATTATGAGGCATCTTCAGTGACGGGCTAAGGAATTTGAACTTTGTTGAGACTAAGCCCCAAAGAGTTAATTCTAGCATGTTAACATAAAGGTATGGCCCAAATATTTTAATCTTGTTAAAGGTAAATTTAGTTTGTTAGCAGAAGTATTATACTGATCTAAAAGAGCGTACTTAAGTCATGAAAGTGGAGACCCTTTAGTTCTAAGGAGGAGAGAAAAAAAAATATATATATATATTGTCAGAAGCAGTGGTAAAACAGGCACCTTTCGCCTCCCTCTCTAATATTATTCACTTAAAAGGTCTTTTTTATATCAGTCTTCAGGGACATTAGGTCCCAGCATGTGTACCCTCTAGTTTTATTACATAAGATTAGTAATAACCTTGTGTATATTTATGGTTATAGTTAATATACAAGGAGGATTAAATTATGGTAACTCACAGTTTGAGTTATTGTTCATATGGTTTTTCATAATATTGTCAACCTTGGTGGGCCACCAATGACATTATCAGGAGCCAACATCATCACAAAGATTTTAATGATGTTAAAGTAGCAGAAGGAGCTGTTCATGACACAAAAAGAAATACCTTTCTGCTTCTATTAGATTATATTCAAGGACCAAGAAATACTTCAGATTCTGGGTATACTTGGTGTGAATGATTTTATGAATATGTGCCTTTGAGAAGGATAGGATTACAGAGGAGGAAATTAAAGCCATATTCTATCTGCCTTACACATGCCCATATTATCTCTTCATTTTGAAATATCTAGCATCCTTATATAAAGAAAAACAATCCCCACATAATTATATTTTTTCCTACCTAGCACATCCAAACCATCAAATACAAGTTTTCAGTTTGAAAAGAGAAGAACTAGTCACCAGCAAAATATGGGGGTGTCTGTAGGGAATTAGAGGCAGAAAGAGGAAGGGATGGAAAGAGAAATCTTTATGAACATCCCTGACTTTGTACTACAAAGGAAATTGAACATTTCATGCATAAAACAAAATATCACTTGTTAGGCAGCATACGATCATATCAAAGGAGTAGCAAATATCACCTGCCACATACTGACTGGTAAAAGAGAAATGTGTTCAAATGGGCCATGACTCACCTCTCTGTGCCCCACAAGCTTTTTCCTCCCTTATTTCTTCGATAAAAACTCACAGATTTTTGCCATGCAAGTGCATGCAAACACACACACACACACACACACACACACACACACCCCACACACATTCCCTCACCACATACATTGTTATAGAGAGTTTCCTCCTAGATCCATTCATTGTTTAAAGCCCTCCCTGGCTCTTCCTGTAATGAATATCTGTTGGCTTTGATGTTCACTGTCGGGGATAAAGAAATTTCACCAGTGTTTGCTGCATGCTGCTCAAACTTGTGACATTCAACAAGATGTTACTCATTAATAAATGGTGGGGGAGAAATTCAAAGATTAATAAATGTTGTCATGGTTGCTGATGGAATAGCATACAAAAAGAAAAATACCTACAGTTGCCCTCTTACTAGTTTAAAGTACAAATATTGAAAAAATATATGTATATTTAAGGTATTTGGTCTATTGAAATTCTCTTCAGATATCAAATAACCATTATATTGATATAGAGTAAAATATTTCAACTTCACAGATTCTTCAAGAATTACCTTTTATAGTAATATAAAAATAAAATCATCAGATTATATAGGCGCATGTATGTACACACATGCTCACACATATATGTAGTAGATATAAAACAGTAATAGATGATGGATGGATGGATGGATGGATACAGATGGATAGATAGGTAGATATAGATACTTTCTTTTGCCATGTTAAAGAAGCAGGAAACGAAATCTAGTTGTATTTGAGTGGTAGTCAAATTTTAATGATATTTACCATGGGTTCAGGGGAGTTTTTTGTGTGGGTTTTTGTTTGTTTGTTTGTTTGTTTTACTTTCTGTATATTTTCGCCCACACTTACATTCTCAGCCATGGAGCTGAAGGTTGTCTAAGCGGCCTTACAGTTTCACACTTTCTTACATGAATCCCTTCTAGAGCACTTTCTCATGGTGTCCCTGAATATTTCCCAGAGACTTTTCGAGAGAACATACTACTCTGAACACATTTAAAACTTAGAAATATATTTATATGGTTCTAAAATCTGCCACTAGGACACTTGCATTTATTCTACCTGGAGCTCATCTCAGAAATCATACATATGTCTGAGATGACAAAGAGGTTTCATCTGTTGAGAAACTTCAGATTAGTAATAGCTGGCTGGAGCATTAGAACTGTTCTAAGGTCTTTTCAGTCTCATCAGGAAAGAGCGCAGTGATTTATTAGTGATGCCAGCTGCGTGCAGCATATAGGACTGGCCAAGTTGGAATTGAGTCTAATTCTTCTTTCCCTTGAAATACCCTCAAATATATGAATATAATAGACATGTTCCTTTTGAGGGATATCTTCTGCCTAAATCTGAAGTCTTCAGCTGCCTCATGGCATATGATGTGGTGTCCTCTCTAGCCCCCCAGTGTGCTCTGGCTTGGCCTATGACTATCATTCTAGCCAACACCTCATTCATAAAGCACAGAGAGGTTCTGTGCTTGCAGAAATTTCATAAGGAAATCTTTCTCTCAGGGTCACAAATGAGCTTGAACACTTCTTTCAAGTTTCTATGAATTCATATCTATGTCCAATTCAGCGTGCTAAAATCAAACCATCATCTTGTCATTTAACTACTAAGATAGGTTGCCATAACCATCAAAAATTTGCTTTAAATTGCATTTTTGTTTCTTACTCTGCTTTTAAAGGACATTGCTGATTAACTACATATTCTATTTCTACCTTGAAGATTTTGTATTCTTATATGATGTCTGGATAGGCATAGCTGAGGGTATCTTGATGACTCTAGTAGTAAGTGCAACAACACAATTGACACAAAAACTGCTTACATTTGTTAAAAGGAAATCCACTTCTGGAAATATCACAGCATAGCCCCCCCCCCTCCCCCTGCCAAGAGACTGTGAAACAAGCATGATTTTTTTTCTCTTTGTGTTTCTTTGGGTGATGTTCTTTTAAGAGCTAGTGAGACAAAGTGGAATGTTATCCATTTTAGTGCTACTCTGGTCCAGATTCCGTGTGCCCTCATATGATGGACTTCCAGAATAGCCCTGCATCAATCACTAGAACATTGTATAGTATACTTTGAATTACAAACCTATCAATGTAAAATGATTTCAATTGTGAATATCCTCCATTCCTGCTGTGTAACTGGTTAAGCAAAACCATGTTGACCTTATGATGAACAATTTCACTCATATTTTATTTTTGATGTATATGTATGGTTTTATCTTTCCCTTTTATAAGCTGGGCTATGCTGTGTCAACAATGTATATAAAGCTGTTCATGTTTCCTATTATGACAGCTGTACAAAGTCCATGTCTCAGAGCTGTATATCAAAGTGGCAAACATAATAACACAACACAGATCTGTTTTGACAGTAATATGGATTTCATGCTTGTTTCACAGCCCCTTGGCCAAACATTCAAAAACATTGTAGTACCCAGTAAATAACAGACCAGAAGCGAAATCCAGAGGCTATATCCATTATTTCAGAGCAAAAATTATGAGCTACAAGAATGCACAATCCTTTTCCATATCTTGCATTTTATTTTGTGTTCTGTGTTTTTAGGATTAAAGTATTTCATTTCCCCCAACTGTAACTGAAGGTGAAATAAGAGCCTCCTTTAGAGGTTTCTCTTACTTTTAAAATAAAAATATCATTGTTTTTCCATTAATTGTCTTGATTTCTTTTCAACCTACTATGCCAGGCATCTAGTTCTGCATTTCTATAAGAATTAGGTTGTTTAAGTCTTAAAGGGACCCTTGTTAGGCAGATTCTATTATTATTCTATGTCATGAGTGAGAAAACTGAGGCTCAGAGGGATTAAGTGGCATGCCCAAGATTCCGAAACAGTAATAGTATGGTCAGGATTTAGACCCAGAAAGTCTGGTTCCAGAGCCCACAGAGTTATCAGCATATCATGGCATCCACTCCGTAAAAATTCTAAGGAAGGTGAAGGTTTGAGTAAAGAACTCAAGTGTGTTGACCCCCTGTTATGCATCAGGAACTATGACAATCAACATTGACAATTGTACTTAGTCCTCACAGCAGCCCTATTAGTTAGGAACCGACATTACTCCATGTTGTAAGTACCACTCTAAAGGTTAAGCAAATAGTCAATAAAATTAGAGAAGGTAAGAAGACCTTAGATACACAGCTGGTGAGAGAGAAGAATTGGCTATGAACTGCCATTTGCCAACATCTGGACTAGACATCCTTTCTACTTTTATATCATTTCTATTCTAAAACCAAATCTAACCTTACAATACAGTGGTTGACTAAATTTTCTTCCCTATTTTCTCATTTCCATGATCTTTCTACATTGAAGGTCCAAGAAAGTGAAAGGCTCTGGGTGAAACAGAACACACTACTGTGGTTAAACATCTTCAAGCCAATTGAAATCCTATTAGTGTCATCTTGTGTTAATTTTTTCTTGGAAATTGAGTGGCACTGTTAATGTTTTGAAAGGCAGCAAATATAACTGCATATTATATCATAAGAATAGACCATTATAAAAGGAGTATAAGATGAAGTACCTTCACACAAGCTGTAATTGCAGCTGGTAATTAAACTGAAGTGTTTCATTTTCCCAGTCAGCTCATCAGTGACACCAGAAAATAAACAATTTGAAAGTGAAATCCTTATAGGCAAACAATTGTAATTAATTGCATTTTCCAAGGGAAAAAGCATTCCTAAAGCCTGTTTGGGGTGACTTCCTGAGCAACATACACAGTGATTTACACTGTGAGCAGAAGTGTGAGGTTCAGAACCAGACCTGATTTAATTTGAATATTCATGAAGACTCCAGTATGATTTATACTTGAAACCCACCTCCATTGTTAAATTTATTGTCTCTTAGGGGAAAAAAGAAAGCAGATTTATATTCTGAATAATGCATATTGCACAATGAGATGATCAGCACAGAAAGACTTTACCATGGTGGAAACACAGGAAGTGTGACTGCTATTAATTTCTTCAAACTTGGATTCTCCTCAAGTATCAAGAGTATTTTTAGAGATGCTTGGGAGTCGAAATGAAAATATTTATGCATATCAATTTAGGTCCATATCTCATAAGCCTATTGGATTAGAATCATAACATTTTTCCATTGTTCATTTGAGCAGAGAGCTACGTTTGGGATTTGTGCACATCTTTCTGACTCTTCAGATCACATGGAACAACCTGCTATGACTTTATCCCTGATTTCTGCTGCTTGCTCTGGTACCTGACTTGAAGTGGGCTAACTTCTCTATTTAATCAAGAGCTCTAACACCGCTTTCTCTTCTCTTCTTTGTTTATACTTATGATGTGAACATGGCCTTTGAACTCAGATAGGCATGGGTACAGAGCCTGACCCCACTGCTTACTAATACCCTGGATCAGTTAACTTGTACTTTGTAACAAAGAACCCCAGAACAGTGACTTAAAATAACTGTTTATTTAGCTCTTGATTATGCAGGAGGATAGTTTGGTCTGGGCTCAACTAGGTGGTTCTTATGGTCTAGGCTAGACTCTTCTGATCTCAGCTGGGGCCCACATATGCATCTGCAAGGAACTGCCAGGTTAGGTGAGGTAGGATGGTCTAGGGAGATTTCATTTGGCATGGCTTGTCTCTGTGTCATGTGATCTTCCATTTTCTAGCAAGCTAACCTGAACTTTGTCAAATGATGGTGCTACAGGGATCCCTAGATTGATAAGATAGGGTGAGTCCAAACATTCAAGCACTTTTCAAGTCTCTGCTATTGTCCCACTGGCCTAATGACCAAGCACAGACACAGGGTAAAGGGTACTACCCAAAACTGAGGATACCAAGGAACATGAGCATATTGGGTGCCATTACTATAAGAATTCAGCAATATACATACAAGAAACTATGGGCTTGCTTCTTATTCCCTCAGTCCCAGTTTCAGCTTCATCTCATAGGGTTTTGGGGGGATTCAAATACCTAATATATGTAAATTAATCGGTAAACTGCCTGCCATGTGCAAGGCATGTAATAAATATGGGCTTCTTTTCTCTTTTAGATGTCTATGCAGACTCATTTATTGGTTGTACAAAATAAGTATTTTTTAAGTTTTATTTATTTTGAGAGAGAGAGAGAGAGAGAGAGAGAGAGAGAGAGAGATTGCATGGGGAAGGGGAAGAGAAAGCGGGAGAGAGAGAATCCCAAATAGGCTTGGTGCTTACTGATGTGGCACTCTCATTCCCATAAACTGTGAGATCATGATCTGAGCTGAAATCAAGAGTTGGATGCTCAACCAACTGAGCCACCCAGGTGCCCCCAAAACAGGTATTTTAAATATGAGAGCAAGTTGTTAGTGATATATCTTCCCATTCCATCCTTCTTCATTAACAATTTCAGGTCAATCTCTGCTGAAACTATGCATTAAGTTGGAGGATAAACTTCTGCAAAGAAGTGTATTCCTGAAATTGTGTATGAATGAATGCATGTATGTAAATGTATTTCCACAAAAATTAAACATTTATTGAGCCATTTATTCAGTTCCTCTTTTATTCCCTTACAGCCTACCAGTCAATGACAAAACTAGGCCAATACAGTCCATGCATTGCATTGGGGGTCATAGGCTAGAAGAAGTCATAAAGGTTCAGAATGTTCAAAGTATTGATCATTGCCACTGAAGAAGCTAATGCATTATAAAGTCAGGTTGACATTATAAGCAAATAATCAAAAGAGCCCTTAAATTGAACTCAACTTGTACCCCATTGTCTTTAAAATCTGGCTTCAATATTAACGCGTGGATGTTCACATCTTTAATTTTGAACTAGGCCACTGACACAGTAGAGTAGATGAGCTTTCATAATTTTCAAGTGTACTCATACTTTTTTCCATTGACTTGCAGATAATAGATCATTCTATTGCCTTCCTTGCAGCATTCAAATACCGTCTGCTTATCAAAACTGGTTAGTAAATACAAACACTAAAGTATCTTGACCTGAAGATCGTATAAATGAAAATCCATTAAAAAGTCACGGTAGACCTCTGTACTAATCTTATTTGCTTTCTGAAATATGAAATTTGTTTATTTCACCAAATACATTTATCATACATCTCTTGTTTTATAGGTCATTAAAATAGTGCAGAGCATATCAAGCTTCTTATAATGTACAGAGAGATCTTGTATCTCTTGAGTCTTTCAAGACTACTGGAACCCCCTCTGATCTTAGCTGACTTTTTCACCAAAAATAAAAAGAATATTTATTTGGTCACTGTGTACTGAGACAAAGTACTAAGGTTACACTTGAAAGTCCTTTGCTATTGACTGTTTTGAGGATAGGGCAGGAAAAGAATTTGAAGACTTTACTGGAATCATATGTTAACAGAGGACAAGGCGAAAAACCACTTTTTTAACATTTATTTATTTTTTGAGAGACAGAAGAGACAGCGTGAGCAGTGGAGAGGCAGAGAGAGAGGGAGTCACAGAATCCGAAGCAGGCTCCACGCTCTGAGCTATCAGCAGAGAGTCCGACACGGAACTCGAACTCTCAAACCATGAGATCATAACCTGAGCTGAAGTCAGATGCTTAACCAACTGAGCCACCCAGGCGTCCCTAATATATAATAGTACATTTGTCAAAATGTTCTCTTTTCTATTATTCCAATGATAATCTAACACATATATTTTTTTTCATTTTTGATCAGTCTATTTTAGTCACTCAATCTGCCAAAAACCAAAGTGATTGGCTCTCTCATCTTAGGGCTTTCTGAGATGAAAAGATTATAATTATATTTTGTGTTAAATTAATCACTTCTAGCCAGACACAGGATTTCAAGTGTTAGCCACCTTGGTTGACATATGTATATTTCTTACTCCAACTTGATTAACTCAAATGGATGAAAAGTCCACTGTGAAAAATGAACATCAGTTGTGAAATCTTTTCAAGGGGACCAACGGAAACACTAATAGGGCAATTACTGATTTGTGAGCATTTATTAAGAAGCAGAGTCTTAAACATAAAACTATAAACTTGCTAAGAGCATCTTAAAACACTTCATGAACACAACAAGACTGAGGGGTGTACTATATTAATTTTATTTTTTGATAAGTTTAGTCACTGTCTTTATCACAGAGCAGTCTGTCTCCAAGTGTATACCTATTGAAAACCAATCAATTTAAGAGATGTAGAGGGACGATGCTTTATGATGTGTATACATCTCATCATAGAAGCTCAAGCGTATAGGAAATAAAATGGCAGTTGCTTTTAATTGCTAATGATAAATCATGATCAAGACCATTCTGGGAGTAAAATTCAAAATATCAATCTACTTGTGTGGACAGAATATTATCTTTATTATATTGCCATTTTTTTGCTTGATAATCTAAAGTTTGTGTGTCTGCTAAATTACTTATTTAAGCAAAAATATTATCTTTAGTTATTAAAAAAAAGTTAACCATGTAAGGATGCTGGGCTGCCTGGGTATCTCAGACGAGTAAGCGCCAGACTTCAGCTCTGGTCATGATCTCACAGTTTGTGGGTTCAAGCCCAACATGGGGCTCTGACAGTGTGGAGCCTGCTTGGGATTCTCTCTCTTTCCCTCTCTCTCTGCCTCTCTCCCACTCAGGATTTCTCTCTCTCTCTCTCTCTCTCAAAAATAAGTAAATAAGCTTATTTTAAAAAAGAATGTTAGGATGCCAAAATTCATCCTTTTGCCTGTATTCGAATAGATTGTATTCAATTCTCTTTTTACAAGTTGCACCTCTAATGACAGTTCAACTGAACTAGGATTTAGTGAGCAATTATTTAGTTGATAGTCACTGTGCTAGAATATAGTGCCACAAAGATGAACAAAGCATGATCCCTGCCCCGAGAGGAAATCAACATACACAGCAACTATAATACATCCTGCAAGAGCTCAACAAGCAGTATCAATTGAATTACTTAAAAGAATCAAAGGAGTGAGTCTTCGGGGGTAAGAGGAATAAAGGAGGCTTCACGGAGAAGGTGATGTTGGAGCTGAGAATGCAGAGAGATGTATCTGGGGTGCTTGACGCCACCCCCAGTTTTAATGAATTACTAAGAAGAACTCCTGGGACCCAGCAAATAGTTGTAATCATGGCTATGATGTATTATAGTGAGGGGCTACAAAACAAAATCAGCAAAGAGAAAAGGGGCAGCAGGTGAGTTCCAGATGACATGAGACACAAGGCCTCAAGAATCTCCTTCCAGATAAGTGACACAGGATTCACTTAATTCTTTCAGCAAGAAGTCATGACAGCACACGTGAAATGTTGTCTACCAGCGAAGTTCATTAGGGACTCGGCACCTGAAGATTTTTGGGGGGCCTGGTCACATAAGCGTCCTCTGCCTAGCATAAACCAAAATTCCAGACTCCCAGAAGGAAAGCAGATGTTCAGCATAAACCATATTGCTTGCACAAGGCATTTAGGCACAGCGAGCCATTCTTATCAGAGAATGATGGGAGGCCTCCTGAAATGTAAGTTCCCAGAGGCCGGCTAAGAGCTAAACTTGTGATCAGGCCTTTCTAAGGAGAGCAGTCTCAAGCTTGGTAGGTTAACTCGTCTCTATACAGGTGAACAGGGTCTCTCCAGACAGAGTTGCTGGAGAAATGAATTCAGGGTGAGGAAATATCAAGAAAGGGCTCGGAAGTATGAAAAATGATTCCAAACCTTTCATTCAGTGGGATCCTGAAGCCCAAATGGTACTGGAACTTGTTAGGATGTCAAATCCACATTCCTGAGGTCCTGAGATGATCCTGGCATCCCTGAACAGTCATCTTCTTATATAAAGGGGAGTAAAGTGCTTGACCGTGTTAATTCAAAACATTTTGCATCAATTGTCTACCTTCATTTATATAAAGTTGTATTTCTAGTTTGAAGTGTCTGGACATTTGCCTCAATGTTTTATTTTTACCGTTTCTGAACCATAACACATTTGAAGTCATATAGTTCAAAGGTCTCTGTTACAGTAAAATGGAGAGTTTAATGTTGTCCTCAAGGGAGTGTGTGCCATCAGAGATGACATTTCAGAATATACTACATTTATAAAAGTGATTGACACAGAATGTCATTTTTATCACTAGCACTTGCTGCATTGACTATAAGCGGTGGGATTGTGTTCTTTCTTTTCCCCAGCCAGATTAAGACCTGCTTCAGTGTCTATCAGACCCTATCCCTGTACAGTCTAGAGCAGAACTATCCCTCTATTTCATTAGGAGAGAAATGAAAACTGTTAAGCTTATAAATATTTCACTACAGATTGCTGTGTATTAGCTGCTCACTGTTGAATTCAGCTGCTGTGAAATGCTGATAATTCTCTACTGAGGGCTTGAGGACAACTTCTATTTCAATAAATATTATGGCTTGTAGTGATTTATGAGTTCTCTGCATTCACTGACAGACAAGATGGAATATGTTAGCCTTATTAATGCAATTGGTGCAATGTACCCAAAGCACTGGGCCTCAATTGGAGAGATTTAGCTGCTTGGGTATACTCCCACTATAACATAAGCGGGCCTTCGTGGCATAAAAATATATTTCTTGTTTTTAATGTTTATTTCTTTATTTTGAGAGAAGAAGAGCGCAAGAAGCAGGATAGGGGCAGAGAGAGGGAGAGAGAAAGACTCCCAAGCAGGCTCCACGCTCTCAGTGCAGAGCCCAACACAGGGCTCGAACTCATGGACTGTGAGATCATGACCTGAGCCAAAACCAAGAGTTGGACGCTTAACTGACTGAGCCACCCAGATGCCCCATATTTTTTATAAAATATTTTACAGATGATATCTCTGCTTTAGTTTGGAAATATATCAGAAGATATGTACATTTTGTTTATCTTCCACTGTGTTAATACCATTAGGACATTATCAGTGAGTACCAAAACTAAAAGAAACAGCATAAAAACAGGATTATTTTCTTTTTTTATCTTCTTTATTGAAGATAAAGTAGGACTCAGAAAAAAAAATGTTACTCCCCTCAATTGGTATCTTACTGCTGCTATAACAAATTACCACAGATTTAGTGGCTTAAAACAACACAAATATATTATCTTAGACTTGTGGAGGTTGAAAGTCCAAAATGAGCTTTAAAGATTTAAAACCAAGGTGTGGGCAAGACTGTGTTTCTTTCTGGAGGCTCTAGGGGAGAATCCATTTCCTTGCCTTTCCAGCTTCTGGAAGTTGCTTGCATTCCTTGGCTTGTGCCTCCTTCCTTCATTCTCCAAGCCTGTAGCAAAGCACCTTCAAATCTCTTCCTACTCTCTCTCTCTCCCTCTAACCTCTGAGTCCATTTTCACACCTCTTTCTTTGACACTGACCCTCCTGCCTCCCTCTTCTGACTCTGACTATACTGCCTCCTTCCAAGGAAGATCCTTGTGAGCACATCGGGCCCACCTAGATAATCCAGGATTATCTCTCCACCTGAAGATCCCTAACTGAATCACATTTGCGGAGTCTCTTTTGCTGTGTAAGGTGTCATAGTCATAGGTCCTGGAGATTAGGATGTGACATCTTTGGACAGCCGTTATGCTGCCACCACAACCCCTATGTCTTTGTTTTATATAATCACAAATACTGTAGATAATTCAATATTAATCAATAGTATTTAACCAAATTTTGGCCATTTAGCAAATATTTACTGAATACCTACTGTGTAACTTGCAGTGTTCTAGATGCTGAGGAACAGCAGTTAACCAAACAAAGTGTTTGCTGTCATGGAGATTACTTTCTAGAAGAAGAGACAGATAAATTAATATTTGACATGTTCTGAATATTTGGTACTGCAAACAAAATAATACAAGGTTAGGTGGGAGAGTGTGATAGTATATGTACTATGAATATTGATCTTTTATCAGTGAATGTGGTCCGTGATGACCTCTCTGAAAATGCAATATAACAGGTTGAATAGTGGCCCACAAAAGACATGTCCAAGTCCCAACTCCTGGTACCTGTGAATGTGACCTTATATGGAAATAGCTTCTTTGCAGATATACTTAGGTTAAGGATCTTGAGACAGGATCGTCCTGGATTTAGAGTGGGCCCTAAATCCAATGACGAGTATCCTTATAAATGCAGAACAGGAGAAGATACACTGAGGAGGACTGTGTTAAGACAGGCAAGACTGCAGCGATGCATCTGTAGGCCGAGCAGCACCGACGATTGCCATCAACCACCAGCAGCTACGAGCGAGGCATAGAAGAGATTCTTCCTCTAAGCCTCCAGAAGAAGCCACCTGTGCTGACACCTTAATTCTGGATTTCTGGCCTTCAGAATTCTGAGAGAATCCAGTTTGTTTAAGCCACCCAGTTTGTGATCATTGGTTACAGCAGCCTGAGGAAACTAATACAGGCAGTGTTTGAGTAGAGACCTGTCTGAAATGAGAAAACAAGCCATGCAGACATTGAAGAAAAAGCAATTAGGAAGAGTGTACAGTAAATGGTGCATACTGGTATCCAAACAACAAAAGGGGGGCAGTGTGAATAGGACCCAGAAAGCAAAAAGGAAGCGTGTTTGAATATGATTTCACATCTATCTATATGGTAGCGAGTACCTTGTGGGCCATACTAAAGGTATGGGATTTTATTCTGTCTATACGTTAGTATACTTGTGACCTAACAAAATATAGAATTCTGTATTAAATACTTTATCTTTTTTTTCTCGTGCATGAGTTTTTAACTGCCAGAAGGAAGTTAACTGTGGCACAATTCACTATAATCACAAAATAGAAAGGTTACATTCTAGTAGGTTCCAGCATATTCCAGTAATGTAACTATCCAGTTTCTAAATAATTTTGGCCTTGGCCTGAACTCAGAAGACATATTGGTCCCTCCTCTCCCACCATATGCGCAGTTGTTTCCTTCTGTGTCCATGTATATAAAATCTATTGCATTCATCCTCTCAAGCAGCACTGTTCTGTGTAATAGTAGTATCATCAATATACACTGATGCTCACACAAGATCACCCTGCCCTGCCCATCAGTGAGAACAGAGGCCGCAGACTGCAGAATGGAAATCCTGCACCAAATCTAAAAGCCAAGTAAGTTCACCAAAGGTGTGAACTAGTAGTAAAATGACTGAATTTCAGTTTTACCTCCCCTCTTGGTCCCTCTGATCTCTGACTCTAGATAGCCATAAAATATAATCAAGAGGTGGCAGAAAAAATAGACTCAAGGGCTCCTGGGGGGCTCAGTCGTTAAGCATCTGACTTTGGCTCAGGTCATGATCTCACTGTTTGTGAGTTCAAGTCCCACTTTGGGTGAGCGTGAGCCCTGCTTTGGGTGAACCCTGCTTTTCTCTCTCCCCGCCCTCCTGGGATTCTTTCTCTCTCTCTCTCTCTGCCCCGTGCTCACTTGCACCCTCTATCTCGCCCTAAAAAAGAAAAAGCAAAAGAAATAGACTCAAAAAACGATGTATGGGTTATTAAAACTTACAGTATATGTGCTAATAGTTGCTAGAACTGTGCTAGAAATGAGAAAATTGCAACAGGGTAGGAAGGTATAATTCCAGGCAGATATCTCTATGTTAAGAAATAAAGGTCAAGTCTCAGAAAATGAAAGAAAATATTTTCATGGCCTTGAAACTATGTAAGTGGTAGGATCCTCTCAAAGAAATGAGTAATGCACAGAAACAATCAATGTGAGTTTATTAGGAGATGCTTTATTTCTTTAATATTTGTCTCTCCCTCTGCTATGTACAATTTAAATATTTATACTGTATACTCATCAATGAAAGTAAAACTAACCATCCTCCGCGTATGTGTATATATACTTTTTATAATTATATATATATATACACACACACACACACACACACACACACACACACACACTATATAAAATAGTGAATCTTAGCTTACATCCCTGTGGGCAAGAAGAAGAACAAAAGACGATGTAGATTTCATCTCTGCTCATCTCACCATGCTCCTTCCTTTTGTTTTTCATCTCACATGCAAATTAAAACGTTCTAAATGACAAAAGAAAATTTCATTTGTGTAAAATTAAACATCAAATGGGAACTGAATCTCGATTTTGGAATCTCAGCTGTTAACTTAAAACAGAACATTTCACACCCCTTTCAAGGAAGCACCTAAGTTCATTTGATTCCAATGTAGAAATCTCTGTAATACTTTGAGTAGATCATGATAATCTAGAAATATGAACATGAGCAAAGGAATGATCTAGGTTCCTTGGAATCAATAAGTTTGAAATATGCTTTCAGAAAACATTGCTTTAATAAAGGCTATTATAATCCAGAAAGTATACATCCACAACCCACTAAATTATCCTCAGAGGGGTGGTCACTCTAGAGTGACAAAGAATGCCAGTGTTAGCATTAGAATGCCAGGATTCTAGTTCTGCCTTTATTATTAGTGAGGTGACGGACTTCACACAGGTCACTCAACCTCACTGTAATTCAAGTTCCTTAAGTTTAAATGGAGCTGGTGTGAACATAGGCAATAACCACATTGACATTTTAGACTGTATAAAATGTGAGAAATGTTTCATTTTAAAATATAATCGGTGTTAGCAAAACCGTATATTTAGATATCTACAAGTGCTCTAAGCACAACTTATTCGTATAGAAGTCATACATGGACTGCATATACTACCGACATTGATGTTCTTGATTTTGAATGTGAATTAGTCATAGTTGTAAATTCTGTCACTGAAAATAGTTAAATACCTTGAAAGAAAATATAAATCGGTCTTTCCACATATAATTTTATATCTAAGCCTACTTTATCTTGATTTGACATAGTTAAGAGTTTTATCTTATACATAGTAATAAAAACCTTGTGATCTAAAGACATTTTTTGGTTTCTCCCCACATGCTTTTTTCATTTGGTTTATGATTTACTATACAAATAAAATGTTTTAGAAAAATTATTTCCAAATTCATATATTTTGAAATTTTATTCTGCAAACATGATCCATTCTGCTCATTCTGTTCAAATACTACATATTTTTATTTAAAATAACGTAATGTAATGGAAAAGAAGAGCAGATGCATGGTCTTCTCCAGTTAACACATTTCTCCAATGGAAGAATTCAACCCTTCATAGATGATCACAAGCACATTTCACTGAAAAAAATGTGATCCTTAAAAGGTCACAAATTTTGAGATGATGACAACTAACAGCAACAGAGACTAGGAGAATGTATACCTCTAAGAGGTAGGTTGTAGGAGAATGGGCACCTATTAGCACACCCGTAAATGAAAATGGTTGACTCAGCCTAGTAATTTATACCGTCTATATAGGCTATTTTCTTCTCCCCTTGGGTCATTTCCAGTTTAATTCTTTTCTGTCATAAATTTTCATTGGGACTAATATATGCTACCGATCCCTTCCTACTCTTCTATAGCTAAACTTGCTCTGTGCCATGTAGAAAAATAAATCAAGTCACCACATATGTGAGTTCAATATTTTTTCTCTGTTTCCAAAGTGGAGTAAGAATGTAGTTTCTTATCTCACTCCCAAAGGAATAACCCTTTGATCTGCTTATCTCAGGGATTTCAAATAGTGGCACATAGGATGTAGGCGATACAGACCATACATAGGTATGCAACTAGGTCATTATGTTTTTGTTTGTGTTTAATATTATTTTGTTTTTGATGCTTTAGCCATATTTTTTCAAAAGAAAGCAATAAAGTTTCATAGAAGTTTGGATGGAACGTAGACTGGGCCAATGTCAAGAGAGCTGTGCTCTGGTCTGTACTACACTCCTGACTTACCATGTACCTGTAGTTTCCCTGTCTCAAAAATAAGAAACAGTAAAACTCGTTTTTTATCAACCTCGTGGGAATAAATGCAATAAAAAAATAAGGTAAACTGCTGGAAAAGCTTTATTTTGGGGTAGAAAGGCAACTTGGTCTTTGTTGTGGTGTTATGAAATTCTCCCTCATGTGTTGACTTAAATTAAACCTTAAAAATGTAAATGAATATTGCTAGTCGACTTTGAGGCCTGTCTCTGACACCAGAAACTTGAAAGATGGTCCCAATTATATAGTCTGTATTTTGTGAGATGTTGTATGAGGCATGAAGTCTCTTAGATGTTCGGATACCTGGTGACCATGACAAACCCCCTCGAAGTTTGTATAGACAGACTCTATACAGTTAAACAAATATTTTCTCAGGCCTTGATAAATGCTGTGAGGAAAAGAGAGCTAGATATTGAATAGACAGTGTTAGGTGAAGGGGACACTTCCAAACAGAGTGGTGAGAGAAGACCTTGCCGAAGTGGTGACATATGAGTTGAGCACAACTGAGTCATTCAAAGATCTGAGAGACAGTCATTCCAGGCAGAGAGAACAAAAGGGATCTCTTTCCTGAGGCCTGAAAGAGCTTGACAAGATGGAGGAATTTGAGGGTTACTGGACTGGACAGAAATGAAGTGGGGAGACAGCAAGGGATCAGGTTGAAGAGGCAGCCAGGGGCCAGAACAGACAAGCCTTGCAGGCCAGGAGCCAGCATTTTATTCTCAGTACAAAGGGAAGCCATTGAGAAAATATGCAGATTGTTAAAACACATTTCCTCAACATGACAGAATTGGGGCGGGGAGTGTTTACGCAGCATATTACCCAGAAAACTTTGCCCCAATTCCTCTATTGATTTCTCTTCCTCTCCCCAAAGCTTTCCACTCTTAAATGGCTAAAATCTTAACCTCTCTCTGTCTTCCTCCCAGCAAGAGTAAAATGGTTCTATCACTTTCACTTTTAACACCTTCCACTTTGGCATTTGGGGCACCTGCCCTCAGCTCCCCTTGCTGCATATAGTCCCTTGGGAATATGGATTCTCTTCTCTATTCCTCCTCTTCTAATGAGAACCCTCACACTCTTTAAAGAAATAAAAATTCTGGTGAGTACAATTCTTCTATTCTGCACACTCTCTGCCTACTTAAACTTTTACAGTCATCTGCCAAGGGGGGCACAATATTTGTCTGTGCATCCAGGAGTACTTCCTATTCATAGCCTTGTGGCCCACCTCCTTTAAATTCTTTCAAGGGCTTCTAGAGATGCTTCTGGGTTAGGCATGGCCATGTACTTCGAAATTCAATCCATCAGCTCTAGGAGCTAGCACATAAAGAACCGTCTGTGCCACATCTCATTTTGGTTTAGTCAGAACCCCTCCAAGGCCTTTGCAAGGAGCATAAAAAGGTGATTAATGGATGAAAGGACTCATGGTATAAAAGTGACAAAAATAAGGTGAGGTGAACCACCTTCTCCTCTACTGGCGCCTCTATGGTGGCCCAGGAAGGGTCACACTTACCTTCTGGAGCGAATGCACATTATCACTGTTCACAGGTGCCTTGCTGGTTCAGGGTCCTCCAGCTTTGAGCAGCTGCAGCCCAGATGCATCCCCTACACAGTCTATAGTCAGATCTGCAACCTCTTTCTCCTTTTCAGTCTTTGCAGTCAATGAGAAAGCAGCCCCTGTTCTTCTATTCATTGTGAAGTCTAAGATTGTTCAGTAATACTTAAGTATTCCTCACTCCCATAATAACTTAATCTGGAACTTTTGGCCTTCCAAATTCGGTGTGTTGTGCGGTCCTGGATAGCCCTTCGTGACCATTTTCCAATGATTTACAAGTAGAGCACAACTTTCCCCTTCTTTTCCTTCGGTCTGAGGCGAGGTTAGGAATTTTATAACTGAGTCCAAATATCTGTCCACATCGCTCTGCTTTTCTGCTTTCAGTTGGTAAGAAAATGTGCCACCAAATCTGCATAGTTTCTTGTGGGAAATGTGGGAGGCTGCCTAAAGGAAACTCCTGAACACACTCACATAGTCATTTCTCAGTAATTCTACCTTTAAAATCATCTCGACCCATATTTCTGTATCTCTGTGGTTGTGTTTTCAAAACCACCAGGACTCCTGTCTGACTTATTGTGCCCTTTTATATCTTAAGTCCATGAGTTAAGTCAGCCATGATGAAAATACACAGGTAGTTCAGTTTGTTAGCCAAGTTGTAGCTGAGTACCTTTGGTACACCATCCTGAGCAAGTAGTCCTAAATAGTACCTGTTTATATAGTACCCCCCCTAAAAAGCCTGTCCATGCACCCGTAAAATCAAGAGGCCATAAGTCCAATTCCAGAAAGCTGGTGAAATATTGTAGATTCATAAAATGAGATTTTTTTTACAGTTTACTTATTTATTTTGAGAGAGAGAAAGAGATCGCATAAAGAGGGCCAGAGAGAGGGAGAAAGAGAATCCCAAGCAGGCTTCACACTGTCAGTGTGGAACCCAAGAGGGCACTCAAACCCACAAACCGTGGGATCATGACCTAAGGCAAAATCAACAGTCAGAGCCACCCAGATTCCCCCTAAAAAGATACTTTATGAGGGGTTTTAATTGGCAGATCATACCAAAAGTATCTAAAGAATCCTTCTTTGGATAATTTATTACTGTCCCCATAGCTTTCTGTTTAAGGAAGTCGCAAGGTTTCTTGCCTTCTCTGTCATCCCTACCCCTCCATGTTTCCCCCACTTTGTTTCCACATGGTCAAGCTCAGTCGTGGCTTGATCTGCACACAGGTCACCTCTGACATGCGTCTACCCATGGAAGGTGCAGGTCCTTTTCCCTTCTCGTTGCTTTTATTGTGAGCTCTGTCTCCTCTTCCCTGGCCCCACTCCACCCCCACAATTATGGTAAAGAAAAATTAAAATAGTAATAATAATATGAAGCCATTGTTGGCTGCAGCTTGCTGCTAGCAAAAGATTTAGTTTAATTCAATAAACATGTATAGACTGCCTACTGGGTATTATGGACTGCAATAATCCGAATTACAAGTTATTCTGGAAACACTGTTAAGCTCTTGAAATAGTCTAGCATGAGCTGTCTGCCTCCATTCAAATACACACAGGGGCCGCTCTTGAAATTTTTCTCACAGGTTCAGGGGCAGCTCCCCAGATTTACCCCAATGAAGACGTAAATGAATCTGCTCACTTAGGGGTGACCACGCCATGGAGAAGTGATGGATGCCAAGCCAACTTGCCAGAAACTGATTTATAAACCAAAATGCTGATTCATTCAGGGAAATGGGAGATGAGTCTGGTAAGATAACTGGCATCAATCATTTGAACTGAGCACTCCCTCTTAGTGAATAAGTTCAGTGAGGAGGACAAAATTGCAGAGCAGGATTCTTGTTATAAGGAATTAGAAAAAGAAAGAATGTCAAAGGACATTCCTTCAAATTAAGGTTGCTCCGACCGTTTGTTCCTGCCCACTCTGGGGGGAGTCGAGCAGCTGACACCATCAGTTCTTACCCTTCCGCTGGCTTTTCTCTCTTCTCCATTCGTACCAAGGCCGGTGTCTTAAGACAGCAAAGCCCCAACACTGTGAAAAAGATTTAGGTCAGAGTTCATTTGGTATTCACGACATTTAGTCTCCTGCGGTTTTAGGAGATAAACTAGAGAATTTGGTACGGAAATTTGGGAAACACCTTAAACTCATCAGCCACCTTTTATTTAAGTCATTTTTTATAATGAGTTTTTTCAACAGATGAATAGCCATGTCTGTTTCAGCTTAATGCTTATTAGCTGTAATTTTCAAGAGGTGACAGTTTTTCCCATTCAATTTAGCAACTGCTTACTGAGTTCTTCAAGTGCAAGAAGATTCTCCAGAGGAAATATAAATGAGCAAGGCGGTCCTCTACAGAAGCTTATAGAAACGTTCAAGCAACAACAACAAATAGTACAAATAATTATGGTAGAGAATTAGGAAAGCATATAAGAGAGTTTGTTCCAGAAAATGAGACAGTCACATGCCCGAGTGTAAAAATTGAGTAATTTTTGAGCTGGACCTTGAACCTCATAGGGCACATGGGGTTTTGCCAAGAGAGATGGGGAAGGGGTTGCTCTGCACAGTTGATGAGATCTCAGTAAGCTTCCGAGAGAACAGCCCCAGGCACATTTCGAGAAAAAATGATGGCATGGCCCCTATTCGAAGACAGCAAGCAGTACATGTAAAAAGCCAGACCTGCCAGTTCTCTTTTGGCCTTCAAAAATCTAATAAACAAGTAAAAAAATGAAAAACACACACAAAAACCCTATCCCTAATTCTGACACCGACTGATTAAGTTGGCTGCTGTATTTTGCTGGACTTTTCTGGGTAGCCCTCGAATTTGAAAAGCCAGGAAAATTAAAAGGCAGTAGGCATAACATTTAATGATTAAGTATGTTTGGAGCAACTAGATCATAGTCATCAATTGCTGGTCCACATTTAACCATTTGTTCCTGATATTGTGTTCTTAGGAAAAGAAGACATGCGAGATTAATGTACATCGTTTCATTTCTGAGCTTTTGCCAGTCTAGTGTAGCTCTGGAGTCTGGTTATATGTCATTTTCCATTATCTGATTCCACTCAGAAGTGCTCTCATTTTGGGTGTTTTAATTACTGCCAGTTCTTATCCTTCAGCTGGCTTTTCTTTCCTCTCCATTCATAACACCACTATTGTCTTAAGATAGCAAAGCCCCAACGTTGTGAAAAAGATTTAGGTCAGAGTTTATTTTGCATTCACGACACTTAGTCTCCTGTGGTTTTAGGAGATAAACGAGAGAATTCAGTAAAGATACTATTAATCAATAGTTAATAAGAAGGTAGTTTGAGGGGCATTTGGGCAACTCAGTCAGTAGAGCATCTGATTCTTGATATCGGCTCAGGTCATAATCCCAGTGTCGTGGGATTAAGCCCCTCATTAGGCTCTGCACTGAGCGTGGAACCACCTTGAAATCCTCCCTCTCTCTCTCTCTCTCTCTCTCTCTCTCTGCCCCTCTCTGCCACTTGTGTGCACTCTCTCTCTCTTTCTAAAATAAAAAACAGGGGCACCTGGGTGGCTCAGTCAGTTAAGCATCTGACTTCGGCTCAGGTCATGATCTTATGGTTCATGAGTTTGGGCCTTGCGTTGGGCTCTATGCGGACAGCTTGAAGCCTGGAGCCTGCTTCAGATTCTGTGTTTCCCTCTGTCTCTAACCCTCCTACACTCATGCTCTCTCTCAAAACTAAACATTTAAAAATAATAAATTAAATAAAAATTTAAATTAAAAAAGAAGATAGTTTGAACCAAATAACAGGATTGTTTTTGAGTTTCATCTGTCTCATGTAAATACTGGAAAGGAATCTCACCATATCTAACATGACTTTTTTTGAATCTTCTCTCTTCCTCCTTTCACATTTTTGAGGTATACAAGATGACGTCTGGCTTCACATAAATTGCCCTGAAAAGTTTCTGTAGCTAACGGCAGCAGGCTTCCACTTACTTCCAGGAGAAAGATTCTATTCACACATAGTTCAGGCTTTCACTGGCTTGAGCAGCTTACAACAGGGAGAAGAATATGACATTATCAAAGACATTCTTCTGGCTTTTACTTTTTGCTGTCTTTGAATAGCACATTCTGGCACCTAAGTGGTGAGGGGCATGGAGATGGGCTGAACAGAACTGAGTAAATTTAACCCTGACACAGGGCTTTCCGAGATGAAGTTGGAAAAGTATTGTCAAGGTAAGAGCCACGTTAGAAATAAGTGTTTCATATGATATATTTTTTTAATTTTAATTCATTCTTGATTCAACTCAAAGTGCAGAAATATTGGAAGAATATTATCCCACCTGGTCATTAGAATCGGTAAGCCACCCAGGGGCAAGATTGCAGACTGGTCCGGTTCTGAAATCACATGGCCTCCTTTGGGCCCCAGCTTCTCCTTTTTACTAACCATGACTTTGGGCATGTGACTTACTTCTGTACCATTAGATTGATTTTCTCACTTATCCAGTGGATATAATACATTCCTGGTATTACAGTAATGATTACATTAATGGTGTGTTTAAAACACTAGCACATTCCCTGGCACAGAGTAATCAAGCAATAAATGGTAACAGTAAAAATAAGGGACACCATTTCTTTATAGTACCTATTTATTTTTGTGTGGGTGTTTGTATGCCTCTTTTAAAAAATCTGTCTACATATAGACATATAAGACACTCATGGCTACTACTGAAACACAATTTGAATATACCCTTCACCATGCCCTGTGAAGAAATAGAGGAATTTCAGGACTGGTATACCCAAACCACTGAATCATGAAGACAGTATTGGTGCAAAGATTTCCATCCAGTGCATTTTTCTCTGTGAGAAAAATGTTCTTTCATGTCAGTGGAGGAGGAAATTCATTACCCATGAATTGTTCAATGAGACAAATGGTAAGCATCTACCGAAATTCACCTACAGAAGTATGGATAGTATGTTTGTGTATGTGCACACAAATATAGCACCTAAATATATGTGCGTACATGCACAGGATAGAAGAGGGTTTAATTGATTAATTCCTTTTTTAAGGATTTCTTATGTTTATTTATTTATTTTGAGAGAGAGGGCACATGCGTGTGTGCAGGAACAGAGGAGGGGCAGAGAGAGACAGGGAGTGAGAGAATCCTAAGCAGGCTCCAAGCTGTCAACCAAAGCCAGAGGCGGGGCTCGAACCTACAAACTATGAGATCGTGATCTGAGCCCAAACCAAGAGTTGGATGCTTAACCTACTGAGCCACCCAGGCACCCCTAACAGATTAATTCTTATATCTTTAAATGTATTCCCTTTTTACTCAGGTCACACTTGTTCAGTGGGAATTTGAGACTTATTTTAGGAGGTGTTTAGGCTATCTATTATTGCCTCAAGACTCTATGTAAGGGCACCTGGGTGGCTGAGTCAGTTAAGTGTCTGACTCTTGGTTTCAGCTTAGGTCTTAATCTCACAGTTTGTGCATTCAAGCCCCATGTCAGGCTCTGTGCTGTTAGTGCAGAGTCTGCTTGGGATTCTCTCTCTCTCCCTTTCTCTCTCTCTGCCCCTCCCCTACACACATGGGCTTTCACTCTCAAAATAAATAAACAAATGTAAAAGAAAAAGACTCCATGTAAAGATGCTGGGGCTACAAGCCAATCCGACTTTCTGATATGAACTGGTTATTTATACCGAGATACTACAGAGAAGGCAAAGTCCTAAGATTTAAGTTTTTAAAGCCCATTTTCATGAGGGTAATTAATGCTGGAACTGTATGGGGCTGGAGGTAGGGTAGGAGATGAACTCTTAAAGCAATACTATCTCCTTAGCCCAGATTTCTGTTTTCAGCACATATTTGAATACCCAAATGTTAAGATATTAAATTATTTCCACAGCTGCCATATTATTCACTTATGCCCCTTGTGAATTGAAAGATTATAGTACACAGTACAATGTCTCCCCCACACAATTACTCAGAAAGTGGTAGCTGTTATTATATTACCTGCCTTAAACAGTGTCTGGGTCCCTCAGTTTTCCACCATCACTGTTATTTTCTTCCTGCCACTATCTCCTGAGATAGTTTTCAGTCATTTCTGGGTCAAACACGTCTTACAGAATTTGGTGAAAGCTATGTATCCATTTTTAGAGAAAAGTGCATATCCCTACATGGATAAAGCATGCACAATCTTATACCTGTTTTAGCATGCATTGTGGGTTTCATAACACCAGATTAAGAACTCTGGGGCTGCTTCATAAACTGCTCTTTCCTTCTCTAAAAAAATATATATATATATTCTTTTGGCAAAGCTGTGGAAAAAATGGAACCCTTGTGCGCTGTTAGTAGGAATGTAAATTGGAACAGCCACTATGGAAGATAGTATGGAGGTTCTTCAAAAAACTAAAAATAGAACTACCCTGCGACCCAGCAATCCTACTTCCAGGTATATATCCGAAGGAAATAAAACCATTATCTTGAAGAATTCTCTGCACCCCTGTGTTCAATGCAGCATTATTCACAGTAGTCAAGGTATGAAAACAACCTAGCTGTCCATCAGCAGATAGATGAATAAAGAAAATGTGATATATATATGTATGTATATATATATATATATATATAAAATGGAATATTGTCCAGCCATAAAAATTAAGGCAATCCTGCCTTTTGTGACAACATGATGGACCCTGAAGGCATCATGCTAAATAAAATAAGTTAGAGAAAGACAAATACTGTATGTTCTCACTTATATGTGGAATCAAAAGGGCTAACCTCGTACAGAGAGTAGAATGGTGGTTGCCAGGGGCTGTTGGGTGATGGAAATGGGGACATGTTGCTCAAAGGGTACAGCCTTCCAGCTATAAAGTGAGAAGTTCTGGAAATCTAATGTCATAGTGTCTGTAATTAACAATACTGTATTATATACTTCAAAGTTTTAAGGGAGTAGATAATAAAAGTTATTACCACAAAAGATGATATATATGTGAGGTGATGGAAGTGTTAACTAACCTTATTATGCACTTCACTATACATATGTATCAGATCATCACATTGTATACCTTATATACGTTATATGTCAATAATAACTCAATTAAGCTGGAAAAGCAATGACAACAACAAATATATATGTATTTTTCAAGTGCTCTAGATTTTATTTTAGCAAATATTAGTCAACACACTCCAAGCTACTCCCCTGAATCCTTTCTTCTGGCTCTTGAGCTAAAGCCCAAAGTCCTTGATTCTCTGGTAACTGTTCAGACATCCTGAGAGCACTTTGCAGAGGGAAGGAGGCAGTGTAAGGTCCATCAGCTCCTTCTGAGGGGCTGGGGCATGATGTGGTTCTGAATTCAAAATTATTCAGAATGTAGTACAACAATATGGCATATCTATACCATGTAGTACACACCATCTCCAGAGAGTTCAGGAGCAGTACCCCATAATCAGAGTCATATCTCCACCGCAAAACATGAATATTCACACTCAGTGATAAATAAAGACCATAAAAAGCCTTAGAGCAGCTTCAAGGAAAGTTTTGTGACCGAATGAGTTACATTACCAACAAGCTTTCAATTTTCAGAGGTTTTAGGAATTTCAAATGACAAATAAGGAATTGTGGATCTATAGCTGAAGTTAGGTATCCAGGGAATTGGTATAAGATTCACATTCCTCTCTCTTTCTACACTGCACCTAAGGGATTGTAAATTGCTATTAGAAACAGTCATAGATATCAGTTGCATAATTTGTGAATTTGTGAATTACACAAACACAGACATAAGCACAAATAAACTCATATATATGTACATATATTACGTTGTATTTATTATTCCATATAATTCTTCTTTTAGCAGCATTTAGCAGTGCATCCCAGTAGCTCCACTTGAACTAATATAAATTGCTTGCCTGGCCTAATACGAACATAGAAATCATTGAAAAAAGACTTGAAAACCACAGCTGGAAATTAGAAACCTATCTCTGCAATGAGATGTTTTTATGCAAAGAGAAAATGAATTGAGTACTTGAATCTGGAGCCCCTCTCAGCCTCACTTGAAATAATTTTGCCCAAAAATTGCATGGCATGAGTTCACTGATAAGAAAAGCAATGAGTTTTAATAAAATAAGTATGTCTAAATTTAAACTACCTTTCAGATTTCAAATGGTGCAAGGGAAAAACTGCCTCAAAGGTTTAAAACCTACTGAAAACATGAAAGGAACTGCATAATAAAAATCGTAGAAGTAAGCCAAATCTCTGTGTCTCTATCCTTATATTTATCCACCCATCTATCTATTTATCTCTCTAGCTAGCTATCATTTTGCATTCAAGCCATTACACAAATAAAGTATGACCAATGTAAAGATGGTAAAGACTGCTGCTCTCTTTCCAGAAAAATCTAGCTTTCATGTATGGAGAACACCTCTTTATCGCCTCCTTCATCTTCCATCTCTCAAGAATCAGTTGTATACCTACTGGTGCTCTAAATGTGGCTTTTTAAAGCTTCGAGTCTCAGAGTGCCAGAAATGCCCTTCTACTAGAAGAATTTACATTCCAGTTGGAAAAGATGCCACTGGGGTCCCATAGATAAAAAAAGGCACAAAAATCTGCCATAATGTGTTTTGTGCATGATAAAAGTTGCTTGATTATCACACATTCACATTCACAGCTAGTACCTTCCAACCCCTTATTTTTCAGTTTGGACTCCATTCAGATCCCAGGACCACATGGGCCTTGGTGGAAAAAAAAAATTATTACACTGAAACGTATGAAATTCTGTTCCATAGATCTGAAATGGCCAGATGTCAGAAACTTCATATAGTTCACTGTAATGGAAGATGACTTGATCTAGGATCTATTGCCCTAGGTCAGTTACTCATTTGTTCCCCTTCTAACCTTGACTTTGGACATTTTGTCCTAGAGCAACAGCCACTCCCTACCATGAATTTGTCCCTAAAATCTATGTGCCTTCAGACTTCCCTAGGGCTAACTGCTTAACCTGGAGCTTGGATGTTGCCTGGGCATTTGGCTCATGGGTTTATATCTGCCTACTCTTTTCTCTAGACTTGAAGGACTATGAGAATGAGTGCTTCCTTAAATTTTCTTCCCAGGGCACCTTGTTTTTTTCTCATCCTAGTCCCATCCCTGCATGACATCACACTTGATCATCAACCCAGAGCTGTCTGAATTCAGCCATCAGAACTCAAATGAAATGTTCTCACTCTGAAGTAGATATTTTTCATCCTATTCATACTACCCTCTCTGCTGCATTTGACATTACATGTCACTCTCTCCTTCTCCAAAGCTCTTTCCTTTTATAATCTATCGTGAAGTAGCTGCATTGGTTCTCTATACACCTGTGCTACTTGAACCAAACAATCACCATTCACCCCTTAGAGCTCTCCAAGGCTTGCTCTCCTGTCTTTTCATTTTCAGTTCTCTCAGTGCAGTCTCATTCCAGAATGGCTCTGACCACCAACTGTGTGCTGATGGCTCTCTAAGCTCCACCTCTAGCTCAGATTTTACTGTCTAGTGCCATCTTACCTGGGAGGTGCCACAAGGGTCACAGACTCAACTGCTCCTCCTCTTCCAGTGTTTTCTTTCTCAGTTGGTGACACCGTACACTCACCTAAATTAGAACTTTGGAATTCATTTCTGATCCCTCCCTTTCTCTTGATTCCCCATGGCCAATACACCACCCTGTCCTTTCTCTCTCTTTTAATTAGAGGCTTCTTAAAACTATTTCTTCCTACCATCTTTTCTTCTTTGTTGTTGTTTTTTAAATTTTTATTTTTTAATTTTTTTAATATAATTTATTGTCAAATTGGCTAACATAGAGTGTGTACAGTGTGCTCTTGGTTTTGGGGGTAGATTCCCATGGTTCATTGCTTACATACCACACCCAGTGCTCATCCCAACAAGTGCCCTCCTCCATGCCCATCACCCATTTTCCCCTCTCCCTGCACTCCCCGTCAACCCTCAGTTTGTTCTCTGTATTTAAGAGTCTCTTATGGTTTGCCTCCCTCCCTCTCTGTTTGTAACTATTTTTTCCCTTCCCTTCCCCCCTGGTGTTCTGTTAAGTTTCTCAAGATCCACATATGAGTGAAAATATATGATATCTTTCTTTCTCTGACTGACTTATTTCACTTAGCATAACACCCTCCAGTTCCATCCACGTTGCTGAAAATGGCAGGATTTTGTTTTTTCTCATTGTCAAGTATTGTATATATAAAGTATTGTATATATGCAAGTATTGTATACATAAACCACATCTTTCTCCATTCATCGGTTCTTTTAGATTTGCTACATAAATAATAATATCATCTGTGAACAAAGACAGTTTTATTTCTTTCTTCCAGATATGTATATCTTTTATTTCCTTTTCTTGACTTACTGCATTAGCTAGCACTTCCTCTACTGTGTTGAAAAGCAGTGACAACAGGAGACATCCTTCTTCTGTCCCTGATCTTATTGGGATATCTTTGAGTTTTGTACCATCAGCTATAAGGTTAGCAGTAGGTTTTTGTAGATGATCTTTATCAAACTGAGGAAGTTCCTTTTAATTCTTAGCTTATTGAGTGTTTTTATCACAAATGAGTGTTAAATTTTGTCAGATGTTTTTTCTGTATCCATTGACATGATGATGGAAATTTTTTTTTACCCTGTTGAGGTGGTGTATTTACATCAGTTGGTTTTCAGAGTTGAACTGGCTTTACATACCTGGTGTAAATCCCACTTGGCCGTGCTGTATAATTGTTTTTATCATTTAATGCACTTTTAATAGCTCTAGGAGTGAAATAAAAGAACTTTTCTAAAAATGAGCAAAAACAAGGGTAGGAATATATAAGGGCGGAGGACTGAAAAATGGTATAAGGTAACTGGAAATCTCAATATTGGTGCTATCTTTTTAACCTACAAGGAAGAGTGATGTGTAAACTAGCCCAAGGCACAATGTATTGTTCTTATTCAAAAGGAGTTTATAATTCGCTAATGTAAATAAAACATATAAATAACTATGATACTGTAGCTGCATATTTTATGGGTTGTACAAAGTGGTCATGAATTAGGTGACATGACATACAGAAAATCACAGTCCCATCTTAGCACTTCTTTCTTTTACTTGCTTTTGGAACTCTCTTTTGAAAATCTTTTCTAAATTCCTGTCCAAAAAAATATCTTAGAAAAAAAGAGTATAAAGAAGAGGAGTCGGAAGAGGAGAAAAAAATGAACTGTGATTAAAGATTAAAGCCTTTGTGGGGAGATAAGAGGTACATGGGAAATCTCTGTACCTTCCTCTCAATTTTTCTGTGAATCTAAAACTGCTCTAAAAAAATAAAGTCAAAAAAAGATTAGCGTTTTTTCAGAAGAACACTTTATCAAAGGTTTCTAGAGAGCTCAGAGGTTATTATGAACCCAATGCTGCATTTTTTTAGGCAACAATGGATGGAAATGATCTCTGGAAAGTACTCTGTTTTTTCCTTTAAGAGTGGAAAAAATTATTCCTCTACGTGAACAAAAAAGAGTGTTATACTCAGATATTAAGGATTTGAGGAGAAAACAAGGACAAGAAATATTGTGGAATTAAGGGACTTTGTTCCCTTTTCCTTTGCTTTTTCTCTATTCTAGGAAGCAGTTCTCAATATTCAAATCATCTGTGGGAACTTTTAAAAATGTCTATTCTTGAATTTCACCCCAGAGAAATTAAATCTGAATCTCTGGACATAATAACTCAGACATCTGTCTTTTAACAAACTCCCCAGACAATTCTAATATGCAGTCACAGTGGTGAACTACGCCCCAGCAGATCTGAAAGAGAGGTGCCCATGGAGACTTTAACAAAGAATTTGAGAGGAGGTAGATATATCACTTTCAGCTAGTGTCACCTAACCAGCTGATCCTGGTAAGATTGGTAGGAATATAGCAGCCGAAATAAGCAAGGGGTGGGGGGGAGGTCTCCTATCTTTACCGTTAAAAATAAGAGGGTTGGAAGGGCACCTGGGTGGCTCAGTCGGTTAAGTGTCCAACTCTGGATTTGGCCTCATGTTCATGAGTTTGAGCCCCACATCAGGCTCCGTGCTGACAATGTGGAGCCTACTTGGCATTTTTTCTCTCCCCCTCTCTCTACCCCTCCCCAGCTCAAGAGTACACTCTCTCAAAATAAATAAATAAACTTAAAGAAATGAGAGGGTTGGATTTATGATATTAAAAATTACCACTTGCTATAGCATCTTGAACTGACTAAAGCTAAAGAAATAGGTGGGGCGGGAAAGGTTTCCCTAGCTATTAAATCCCTGGTATGAGATTTCTTCTTGTAGCCTGCATCTAAAATGTTCAGTCTTGGTCCACTAATAAACATACACTCACTGAAATACACATTAAATGATCTGAGCATTTGGGAAGATAGTAATATGGAAAGTCAGGTATGAGGTTGGTATGTGGGTGGATGATTTCAAAAGCTCTTAGCTCTTGCTATCAGTAAATGTATTACATTTTTCCTCCCTTTTAAAATTCATGTATTGTTTACTGCTTGCATGGTACTTTTGGGTGTGTAAAGACACCTCTCACTTATTCTAATTCTGAAAATGTGCCAGTTCCTTGGTGTATAGGAAGGAAAGCTACAGTTGGTTATAAAAACGTGATGGATGAGTTAGGTGACTGTATTCAGCTGTAAGCAATAAACGCTGAGCTCGGCAGAAAGTACTATAGGCAAAACACAAGTGATTTACTAGCTCTCCAAAGCACATGAGATTTGTAATGCATGAGACCCTCAGGCCCATCACTTCTCTTCAGCAATGGGAGACAATATCTTGGTGAACAATGACACGTTTAATTTCAACTTCGTGTTGTAAAACAAAAAGGCGGCCTCATTTTTGTTTTATTATGTTTTTTTTCTTTCATAAAGCGTCTTTGCATCTTACTGGAAGTGCAGATGGTTTCTTAAGAAGCAGAAACAGCAGAGCATGTTAGAAACAATACCCATCAGGAGACATTTATTATTGGCAGTGTGTTTGCACATGGTTGGTGAGATCAAAATGAGAAATCCAGAGTGCTGTGACTGATCTGTTGCATTCTGATAGCCGCTCCAGAAAACTGATTCTAATAGCTTAGTGCTTTTTAGGGCAGATGTGTAGCCAGGTGCTTGCTATGGTTTCATATAGATCCTGAAAACAGTCTTGGCATCCTTGGAAGAAAAAAAAAAAAGAGCCAGTGAAAAATAGTAAGAGACGAAATGTTACCCACTGAACTGAGGGTATACATGTAGTCACAAAAGACCATGAACTCAAATCGCAACTCTGTTAATCATATATAGTTTGAATGCCATAATTTCTGCATCTCATTGTATCAGCCTGTGAAATACTGACCTATTTTGCAATTTCAATGTGAGAGATAAATAAAATCTCTTCCCAGGCACTTTGAAAATAGATTCCTCATTTCAGAATAAATGTTAAGCAATAATAATGATGATGGAATAGCTGACACAGTACAAATTTTAAATAGAGCAGAGTAACTTTCTAATTACGGGCTAAGTTTTATTCTTTGTAAGTGTAATTAGAAAGTGACTATGTTCCTTTAATTAGAAAGTTAATTAGATTGTGACCTCTTTTCCTGTCTTATTGTCTTGGACTGCAAGCCAGAAGTAAATTACAAATCCCACTACTTGCGTGGCTATAGCCCCCCAAAATAAGACTGGAGAACCATAAATGTGATTATAAAGACTTATAGTAGGACTTACATGGCAGATAGGACCTTCATGGGCTATGGATGGATCTCCCATTAGAAAAGAGTTTATCTGGATAAATGAAGAAGATACTCCTCTAGATAAAGGCTGTATAGTAGGGTTCGTAAGTTGTGTTCTTCAGGAGGCTGATTCTGATACTTTAGTATGCATGCATGAGAATCACCTGAAGGTCTTGGTAAAACACAGATCGATATATTCTTCATACGTAGAGCTTCCATATCTGGGGTGGGACTTAAGAATTTACATTTTGGAGCGCCTGGGTGACTCGGTCAGTTAAGCCCCCGACTCTTGATTTCAGCTCGGGTCGTGGCTCCGCACTGACAGCACAGAGCCTGCTTGATTCTCTCTTTCTCCCTTTCTCTCTGCCCTTCCCCTGCTCTATCTCTCTCTCATAATAAATAAATAAACTTAAAAAAAGCATTTAAATTTCTAATGAGTTTACAGTCCATGCTGATGCAGCTGGTTTAAGGAGCACACTTTGAACAGTCTTGCCTTAAAATATTAATAGCATTCACCTTAGGTATTGTTTATGATCAAATAAGTTTGAGAGTTCTTAGAGTTAAACAAAATTAAGCCAGTTTCTTTGCTGTGTGATATCTCAGAGCCTTTTATATGTTATTAGACTTTGTGGATTTTCAAGAAGCATTACAACATGACAGGCTGTATGTACTCCTTAGTTTAAACTAAAGTATGGAGGTGGTGAGTTGCCCTTATATTACTAATTTCCAAAGGTCAACTCTGTGAGCTATTTAGCTCTCTTTCCTCATAGCTACGCCAGAGCTTTTACTGTTTCACATACTGCTATTTGAATAGGTTGTTAGAATGGTTTGTTAATTAGCATTAACAGCAGAATGTTGGAGTTTTCATTGGTGTAATTAGGGATTTTCCCGTGTGGGTACTGGTTAAAAGATTGTAGAGACAACCCCTTGTATGAACAAGGTATACAAATCTAGTAAGGCTTCACTCTTTAATGTGAGAAATGGTGTTCTAAATTTGATTCCTAATTCTGGAAGCTTCTTGATTGCCTGGCTCCTACCAGCCTAATTAGCTGAATTCTTTCTCTAATATTATCATATTTGCCTTTGGGTGAAGTTTTCATGCAAAATGATGTTGGATCACCTTAAAAGACATTGTGTGGCTTCATAGAGTTGACTGGCTATTTTGTGCTTGCTTGTTAATAAATGTCTAAAGATGACTTTGCTCCTAGTTGGCTCAAATTACAATCTAGGAGCAAAGCTCCTAAAGGAAGAGGCTAAGCCTTCGGCCACATCTAGCCCGGGGCAGGTGTGGCCATCTGCAGGAAAGGACATAATAGCTGTGTGAGAGGAGATTGCTTTAGGTCAGATCTCAACACTATCCCTCCACCCCCTTTTATTCTTGAGTCTTTGTGAAGCATTTCATACAACCAGTGCTCTTCAAAAACACATGGGGGAAATGCTTGCCGTGTGATTATTTTCAACCTCTTAGAACAAAGGAGGCCTAAGTCACAGGAAAGGAAACAGCATTAGTACACTGGTCTGTGGAGTCTCTCTTGTGTTCTGCGTGAAGATTCCATGCAGAGCAAAACAGAAAAACAAGAGTCACGTGGAAGCAAGCAAATAGAAAAGAGGTAATAATTCCACGTTTACAATCTTAGCGGCAGTTTCCTAGGGAAATAATAACTTAGGATAAATAGTCAATTTTCCTTACTTGGTGGTATAAATTGTATTTTGTCTAGAAAAAGAGTGCTCTAGAGCAGGAGGGCTTTAGCTAAAACAAATTGTGTGCATGAACGATACTGGCAAATTCAAAGATATCCTTGGGTCTGTTCTTATTTTGCTCTATTGAAAACAAGATGCTCGTAGGTACATAATCTCAAAATTGCATGAAATTAAGAAATCTAATCCCTGATATATTGTTGCATACAAAATAGATGTTCAGTAGATGTCTGGGCTTTAGGGTCATTTCTGATCATGCACTGTTGTTGTTTCAGTTGCAAGTTATTACATGGGCTTAGAATATGTAGAAATAGCAGGTATTTTGATGGCCCAGTGGCCCTAATCTACAGTGAACTTTGAGTGAGTGCCATTTCAGGCCAGAATTGATAGAAAGCACTCTACTCTTGAGTTAGATTTGAGTTCATTTGTTGGCCGTATCACTTAGCAGCTCTGTTGGCTGAAAGATACCCTAGAAAATTATGATTTATTTGAGTTTCAATTTGAAACTCTCAAAATGTGATTAATAAAACCTCACCTCATAGAATGACTTATTCACGCAGTTGACAAACATTTATTGGCTCGTTTCCATGTGATGGACACTGCTGCAAGACTGGGGGTACAGCACTGAGCAAGCATGCTCATTACTGTCCTAGAGCCCTCATCTAGTCACAGAAGATAGTGAAGACCACCAGCACACATGCAGTGTAATATCTGGGGATTAGGAGCTTTATGAAAAAAAATAAGGCAGGATAAAGGGCCAAGAGAGAACAATTAGGAATCAAACACAGCCTTTATGACAAATGGACATTTGAGCAGACTTGGAGGCAGTGAGTGAGGTCTTCTGTGCTGCAAGGTACAACAAGGTAGAACATATGTAAAGTACATTGTAAAATATCTGACATAGAGTAGGTGTGTAGCAAATAGTGTATATATTCTACTCTATTTTGGTTACCATTGACAACATTATCGCTGCTGTTGATGCATTTCCATAGACGCTTAACTCGCACATGTTTGGGAGACCAACTCGAGGAAACAGTTACTAACTAAACAAAGGCCCTCACAGATGAACTATCACTTAACGAAGGGTCCAGACTTCTTGATATCTCTGCAACAGAAGTCTGAACTCTGACCACTGCTTTTGGCAAGAGCCTTATTATAATCATTGCAGTAGTTTGTACTCGCAGGATACTGATAGGGAAAGTGTGTGGGATAGTAGCTATTGAAAATAATGTCAGCCACCGTGATCAGTTACTGATTACCTTTTATTCATCATGCAACGTACTGAGTGTTTTACACTCACGATTGCTTTGAATTCTCTAAACAATCCTGTAAGGTTGAGATTGTTAGTGTGTTCTAAAGTAACTTGCCTAGGATCATAGGATTGGAGCCTGGAATGGTGTGAAAACAAGGCCCACAGCCTGATCCACCATATGCACGATGTAAAATATATTGGCAAAAAAAAATTATAGCACTCTTGAAATCGTACATATTTCAGTTAACATCATGGAGTTTATATAACTAAGGTTTTGCTCCTGACTTTGGAACCTAGACTTCTGTGTGCTTTTTGTGTTTAAATGGAAACTGTACTTTTAATACCAAATAACAAACATGAAAATAAACTTTTGGAGAACATATTTATGTACCAAGAACTCTCTGGAAATAACAATTCTTGGCATTCTAAGCGCTGAGAGAGCAAAGAATGCATTTTGACACTTTAAAATAGTGCACCCACCCCTCAATTCCATATGTATCCAACATCTCTCTAAAGTGTTGTAGCTCACAGTCAAAGGCCTGAATGGAATCATTCTTGCAATTCTAAATCATTACTAAGGCCTGTTTAAGACATGGAGGTTTTATAATTTAGGTGTTGTTTGAGAAACCAAACACCTGACTAAGACAGCTTATTAGATTTTTGAACTTTATTTAGTGGAATGACCTCTGGTGCAACAAATACTATAAATTGGTTTTGAATTATTATTCAGAGTAGCCTGTGGCTGGCCCTGAATAGACAGACAATTAGGTAGTGAATTTATTACAAAGTAAATCCCCAGTGACCTACTGTTTTTCTTTTCTAGTGAAGTTCCTGAAAGTATAATCCTATCACTTTTGACTTGAATGAACTAATCACTGTCTCCCCAGATGAACTATAGCGTCACATGCAAGTTTAATTTTCGTCTTATTTAATTTGACCTTGAGGAAGCTGGATCATAAAAAGGCAATATAATCTCCAATTCTAAACCTTAAGCATCTTGTAATTTCTCCACCCAGAATGATTCCCAAGATGCTTTGTGAAATTTAAAAAAGAAAGTGGTCAAAGTTGCCACTTCTAATTTACTCTCCCAGATCTCTTGGTATCTCTTTCTTTTTATCAGTGTCTCTCGCACTTCACTGTACCCAGTGGACAACCCTATGCATGGGGCAGAACCTGGCAATAATAAATGCCAACCATCATCCTCTTTGGCTGGGCCTCCTGCTCTAATGCTTAAAGCAATACGTGACACATAGTTGGCACACATCTGGTGTTTGTTGTTTGAACCACTAACTCAGTAAATTAATGAATAGATCAACCATCCAATGAACAGACAATAGAAAGCTCACCTTCAACTTTCATTTGTTTGGAGTTCAATTCAGTTCAATTCAGTTCAATGGACCAGAGAACCCTTTGGAAAAAATACTGTACATAGATATAGTAGCAAATGATTAAAGATTTACATTTTCTAGAAACATATTGATATCTTCCTTTGACTTTCTGTAAACATCAAACTAAAGGAATGCTTAACTGGAAATTTTTAATTTTCATGGGGCAAAATCATGAGGGAGACATGACTGGATACATTTTTTAAAATTTTTTAACATTTATTTGTTTTTGAGAGACAGAGAGAGGCAGAGCATGAGCAGGGGAGGGGCAGAGAGAGAGGGAGATAGAGAATCTGAAGCAGGCTCCAGGCTCTGAGCTGTTTGTTAGCACAGAGCCTGACACAGGGCTCAAACACACAAACCCTGAGATCATGACCTGAACTGAAGTCGGGCACTCAAGAAACTGAACCACCCAGGTACCCCTGACTGGATACATTTTTGGCATCCTTCTCAACATCCAGCATCCCAGGAGTATAAAATATACGCTAGATTTCTGCTTAACCTGTTGGAATGTCAGATTTCCCAAACTATGTCCCCTTTATTTCCTCTTTAGACTTTCATCTGCAGATACATAATTCATTTGGAAAGCATGAAACGAACACCACTTTAAGGAGACGATGGGCAGGACAAGGAAGTTTTTGGAAACCATCTTTTGAAATAATAATTTGTTTGTCTGTGCACCAGCACCCAGGAGTTTATATGGCCTAAAATTTTAAAGCAGTAATTATAGTATGATAAAACAATATTCAGTACTAAGATCCATTTCACAATTTTAAAGCACACTTCAAATATATCAAGGCATATTATTTGATAACTGTGAGATTAATGTGCAACCAGAAATATCCTTGGCATTTTAGTGCTATGGAATGACAAATACTTACTGCAGATTTGAACATCAAGGGGCTCACATTCCTGCCTCTTATTGTAGGGAGATGTCAAGAAGGGTAGACACTGCCCCTAAGCTTCTTGGAAGAAGGTCTGGTGATGGTTATTGCTGTCCATAAATAGCAAAATAGAGGTCACAAGATACAACTCCATAGCTGGGGTGAGACAGGGAACACTGGGCCAAGCCTTGTGAGCTATGAGCCTCAGCAGAAGCTGAGAGTCTCATCATAGAACTCTCACACACTGTTTCAAGCAAGAATCAGGGTAGTAACTTGAGACTCTTGCTATATCCACTCCCTCTTGTAAAATTTGTTTGACTTCAAGGAGAGGTATAACAGTAACTGCTATTCTGTAGATAACCAGGGTGAAAACTATACATTATGTGTCAATTACTATGAACTATTTGAGAATTGTTTAGTTGAACTTGAAAAACAATAGAACAAGAGGGTCTTCTTGGCATAGTCTTGAAGAAGCTACATAGGCAGAAATGGAAAATTAGGATGGAGGAGGGGCTACCCTAAGTACAACTGAGATTGCTAGCAAAAGAGTTGGAGTGCTACGAATGGGGTCATAGTAGATTAGTGTAGCTTCTTTGGTTTGATTATGAAAATGTGATAGAAAACTACCGTGGGAGGGACACCTGGGTGGCTCAGTCAGTAAAGTGTCCCACTTCAGCTCAGGTCATGATATTATGGTTCATGAGTTGGAGCCCCAGGATGGGCTTTGGGCTGACAGCTCAGAGCCTGGAGGCTGCTTCGGATTCTGTGTGTCCATCTCTCTCTGCCCCTTCCCTGCTCACGCTCTGTCTATTGTCTCTCAAAAATAAATAAGCATTTTAAAAAATTAATTATAAAAAAAGGAAACTACTCTGGGAATGAAAGACAGTGGTGACCTAAAGGAGTGACTGACAAGATGACAGCTAGTCAGGGAATCTGCCTTAGAAGGTGGCCAATCAGGATCAATTCTGGAAAAGGACTGGTGGAAGACATTTGGCATGTTGAATTGACATGGTTTGGTGGTAGATCGGATAATGAGAACAAAAGATATGGTGGTGTAAAACATCACTCAAAGTCAAGGAATCAGACTTTTGCTAGTGACAGAGAGGTAGATGAATAAGAGGGAAAGTATGAGAGGGAGGAAAAGAAGAGGAATTTTTAAATTATTACTTTCAGCGTTATTTTTTCTACTTTGGAACCTCCTAGCCCCCTCCAACTGAAAAGAGATGGTCCCACCTAAAGGATCCTGACTGAGGCTGTGGATACCTAATACCTCAGTCTCCAAGCCATTTTCCCCAGTGTCTGCCTCATCTTAGAGTGCTGCCATTGTTTCAAAAGAGTTACAGTCTGCCATGTGTAAAACCTGTGTGCAAGATTCCCTGCTATGTACTTGGCATATGTTATATCATTTAATCTTAACGACTATTCTGAAAAGAAGATGTTATTACTTATTTTTGCAGATGACAAAACTGAGTTTCACAAATATTACAACTCATGTAACACAGGAGATATGTAATGGCTAGGACTTAAAATGGGCTGTTTAAATTTGAGACTTCCCTTTTTCCAGTGTGCTATAGCAAACTATGGATGCAGACAAGTGTTAGGAGACAGCTGTCTGTTGCTGCCTGTCCTGTTTATCATGCTGAACCTCACACTTGGGATGGTTATATTATCATGTTTAATTGAGAAGTTATTAAGAGCTATCTCTAGCTTGATATTCTCTAGTTAAGATGTAAGAAAAGAGTAGGTATGACCATAAAACTAGAAATATGATTTGGAGATTTGTCTACACACAGATTGTATTAGATTCTCCTTGCTGCTGTGACAAATGACCACAAGCTTAGTGGTTTAAAATAACACAAATTTATCCGTAGGTCAATGACATGGATCTCACTGGGATAAAACCAAAGTGTCAGCAGGGCTGAATTCCCTTCTGGAAACTCTAGGGGAGGCTTGGTCACCTTGCCTTTTCTAGCTTCTGAAGGCTGCCCACATTCCTTGGCTTGTGGCCCACTTTCTCCTTCTTCAAAGCCAGCAATGTCTTACTTCTCTAACCATGCTCTTATCATGGCATCTCTCACTGACCACAGCAAAAACAGGCTCTCTGCTTTTAAGGACTCATGTGATTAGAAAGGGCACCCTGAGATAATCTCTCAACTCAAGGCCCATAACTTTCACCACAACTGCAAAGTCCCCTTTCTCATATGGGGTAAGATATTCACAGGCTTTGGGGGTTAGGATGTGGGTATCTTTAGAGGGACTCTTATCTGATTTCTTCAAAGATGTTTCCTGAACCAGAGAGAGCAGATGAGAGTCTCATATTCAGTGTCAACTAGAGCCATTTTGATACATAACACAGCCACCCAAATGACAAGGAAATCCTCTGAGGCAATGTAGACAGTGATACTCTATCCTTAATTCTACATAACTATAGATTTTCCGTGTCGTGGCAATGCTGTCTTGTCTTAACATGACAGTGACTCCCACACCTTGCTAGATAATACCATATATTCCAGCTCAGCCCACCTAGCCATTAGAAGGGGAACTTTTTTTTTTTTAATTGGAGCAAAGACATGTCTGTCATTTTCTGCTATTCTTTCCATCGGTATCTGATTTTGTGGTAATTTGAAATCTAGACCTTTTTCTAAGCTATTCAAGTTGACGTTTTTTCTTCCTTGACAGTTCCTATTTGAGCAACAATAATCTAGGAGAAGGACAAATACCATGCACTGAATCTTCTACGAGTTGGAATTCTCAGAGAATGAGTATCAGTAGTGTCTTCTAGCCCCTTCTCAGATTCATGGGTTATCCATTGGACCTGGTTATCCATGACATCAATTTGCTACATCCTAAATTTCATCAGAGCAAAATATCCCTAAAGAGAAATGCTATGTCAGGTAGCTTTTTAGCATAAAACCTGCATATATATATATATATATCTCTATATATATAGAGAGAGATATATATATATATATATCCTGAATTATATAAGAAGGAACTTTGTAGCAAGTGTTGGTTTATCAGTCCTCAGCAAGCACCTAGCATGTCTTGCCTGTAAATTATCTTTCACCATTTCTTTTTCTGACTGGTAACGAATTGCCAGATCCAGCTAAATATCTCACCTTTTTGCTTCAATGAGCTGCTTTCCTGGGATTGGCTCCTATGTGCCTACACAGAACACAGTCCAGCATTATTTCAGACACTCAAACTAGGTCAGAGTAGATTCAGGTCCTTAATCACAAAGCACTCATGTCAGATGGATGTCACTATCAAAATCAGAATTCTAGTTTGATCTCATATTGGCCAGAGAATAGAGTTTCTACTTTAAAATGAATGGTGGGAGAAGGAATGGCAAAATAACAATATGGAACATGAGCAGGATGTGTACTTATTTCTGCATCCTTTCTTTTTCTCACAAATTATTAAGACAGATAACACCAGATCCCTTTGTTTGTAACCCCCAGTGTTGCACATGGTTGCTTTTGATGATCCAATATCATCTAGAAGTGACCATTCATGGGCTGGAGGACTAGAAAGGCAAAAGAAATCCAATCCATATGAACGAACCTTAGCAGCTCCCCTGCTTCATTCCACTAATTGACGTAAAGTACCAAAGAGTTCCCTTTAGATAGGCTGTGTCATTTTTTCCAGTATGTAGATAAATACTAGGTGATTCTTCGTCAACATATATGGTTACCACACCTTTTCAGTGGTGTGGATCAAATTGGTCCTCAGGTGGTCTGCCTGCAAATCCACCATTTGTGGGCTTTGGTGGTGATGTTTCTAGAGCCTGTTTGTTTTCTTCTCAATTTAGCATTAATCAGGACAGCAATGCCAATAATGGATCCATTCTCTGCCTCTCCTGTTATACAGGTATCCTTTTCACAGGTCATTATGGATATAGGTAGATATAGACATTGAGAGGTTACCTAAGCATGCCTGTCCAGTCTGTCCTTTATGTTAGGGTCATCTTTTATGTTAAGGCCATCTTCCAATATACTATGACCCAACCATCTCATAAAAGCAAGGCACAAATTCCAATCCTGACAGGCTATTCCTCTGAACCACTATTTGTCTCCACCCATTAGTTTGCTCCCAGTTGAATGTGTTTGCTCTCATCTCTGTGTCGGAGGTTCCTGACGCTCATGTTCCCCTTTGGATTTACTCATTTGGGTGGATTCTTTAGAATTGCCCTTTGGCTAGTAAACCCTTGGTTATTCCTCTCTTAGTGTTCTACTGTCTAGATGACAATTCCCTATTCTAAATCCTAACCAGGTGGAATTCCACTCCCACTCAGCCACCCATAGATCTTCCCTCTCTGTCATTTTCAACAAGGCAACGAAGTGTTTCATCAATGTTTTTTTTATGAAAAAAGATATGTTTTAGGATCATTTAAATCTCTTCTTCAGAATAACAAAAGTGTTCTTTATTGTATATGTATGTATAGTCTAAGACTTTCCCCCATCCCATCCCTCTTCTTCAGCTACCTAGCGTGAATAATGTGGAATTTCCAAATTTTCTTCCAACGTTCATGTTTTACTTATTCCATTGTCAAGACCACATCAAACTACATTATCATTCTTGGGGTACTTGCAGTAAGATCTTTTGAGAAATCACAGTGCCAACAGAAATTATAAAATAAAGGTACTTGGGTAAGAGGAATGATCACTTACCAGGCATTTATAGATTCAGATTGAAAACCGTTGATCACACATTTCACCTCTAGCTTTTGCTAAATAGTCGGTTCTATTGCTTCATTCACAATAAGCTATTGATATATTTTGGCAAAACCATTTACAAAGACTCTTCCAGCAACATGAACAGAGAAAGAGATCCTGAGAGAGGTGCTATGAGTATCTTATGGATACAAATTTTCACCCTCCAGAAATCTCACTTTAGCATTTATCTTTGACTTAGGATGGTCAATTTTAAATATAACTGGCTCTTCTGATACTTTGATACTTCTGATATACTGATCTGATACTTCTGATACTTCTGATACTTCCCTTTTTGTTTTTTCTTTCTTTTAAAGAGAACACAGTTTTAAGGGTTTTTGGTTTGTTTTCACTAGTTGATTTAACGACTACAACACTTACCAACCCCTGCTTCCCTAACACACATATATACAGTTCTTAAATTCCCAATGTCTTTTAAAAAACTTACCTGGTAAAATGCTTGTTTACTTGTTACTATAGATGGCTTGGTGATGTGAATTAGTTCTTTTCTATCATTTATTGTTCCCTCTCAGTGATTTCTAGAGATCCATTTATGATAAAATCATTATTTCATAACTGTTAAACATTCAGAAAACTTGGTGATTTCAGAAATGTGGGCAAATTGCCTTATAAAAGCATACATTTAAGGAAACTGTACAGATTTCAAGACACCACAACCTTGACTATCAAGCGACTTGAGGACCTTATTCATCAGCTTCTCTGATGTGCTTTTTACCAAGATTCATCCCCCAGCCTGCTACAGACTTACCAAGCCAGACTCTCTGAGGATGAAGCCAGGAAAGGGAACCTGCTCTGACAATTTTCATGAACCCTAAAACTGGAGAACCATTGGCCCTCCCAGCCATTAGAAATCTAGTTTGGGATCTACAAGAGGCAATCACAACGTGCCATCTAAAAAAAACCCTGTAGGGGTACCTGGGTAGCTCAGTCAGTTAAGCACCCAAATCTTGGTTTTGAGCTCAGGTTATGATCTCAGGATTCATGAGTTCAAGCCCTGCATCAGGCTCCATGGGGCCTGCTTGGGATTTTCTCACTCTCTCCCCCCTCTCTGCCCCTCCTCTGCTTGCACTCTTTCTCAAAATAAATAAATAAACTTTTAAAAAACTAAATAAAAATTAAAAACCCTATATTTCCTTTTTTTCTTTTTTTTCTTTTCCTTTTCTTTTCTTTTCTTTTTCATCTAAATATAATATATTGTCAAGGTAGCTAACATACCGTGTATTCACTGTGCTCTTGGTTTCAGGAGTAGATTCCCATGATTCGTCACTTACATACAATACCCAGTGCTCATCCCAACAAGTACCCGCCTCAAACGGGTACTTTTGCCCATAACGGGCAAAATTTGCCCATAACCCACCCACTCCCATCAACCCTCAGTTCTCTGTTTTTAAAAGTCTCTTATGATTTGTCTCCCTCTGTTTGAAACTATTTTTCCCCTTCCCTTCCCCCATAGTCTTCTGTTAAGTTGTCAAGTTCCACGTACGAGTGAAAACAGATGATATCTGTCTTTCTTTGACTTATTTCACTTAGCATAGTACCCTCCAGCTCCATCCACGTTGCTGCAAATGGCAAGATTTTATTCTTTCTCATTGCTAAGTAGTAGCCCATTGTATATATAAACCATATCTTTATCTGTTCATCAGTTGATGGACATTTGGGCTCTTTCCATAATTTCGTTATTGTTGATAGCACTGCTATAAACATTGGGATACATGTGCCCCTATGATCAGCACTCCTATATCTTTTGGATATATTCCTAGTAGTGCTATTGCTGGGTCATAGGTAATTCTATTTTTAATTTTTTGAGGAACCTCCACACTGTTTTCCAGAGTGGCTGCACCACTTTACATTCCCACCAACAGTGCAAGAGGGTTCCCCTTTCTCCACATCCTCGCCAACATCTGTTGTTTCCTGAGTTGTTAATGTTAGCCAGTCTGACAGGTATGAGGTGGTATCTAACTGTGGTTTTGATTTGTACTTCCCTCATGATGAGTAACATTGAGCATCTTTTCATATGTCTGTTGGCCATCTGGATGTCTTCTTTAGAAAAGTCTCTATTCATGTCCATTTCTTCACTGGATTATTTGTTTTTTTTGGTGTTAAGTTTGGTAAATTCTTTATAGATTCTGGATTCTAACCCTTTATCCGATGTGTCATTTGCAAATATCTTCTCCCATTCTGTCGGTTGCCTTTTAGTTTTGTTGATTGTGTCCTTTGCTGTGCAGAAGCTTTTATTCTTGATGAGGTCCCAGTAGTTCACTTCTGCCTTTATTTCCCTTGCCTTTGGAGACGTGATGAGTAAGAAGTTGCTGTAGACCAGGTCAAAGAGGTTTTTGCCTATTTTCTCCTCTAGGAAAAACCCTGTATTTCCATTCATGACCTCAAATCTGTACATTTCAGTTGTTTAGGTCCCTCTAAATCCCTTCTTCCTGGAAAAAGGGCAAGAAGGGATAGTGGTGAAAGCAATGAAGTAAATGGGATCAGAAGAGTATTATCTGACACAAGAAAGAGAAGAATGATAGAAGAAGCAGACACTGACCAACTCCAGTTCAGAGCCGTTCTGCCCCCTTTGGCCATCCAGCTGTATGACTTGGACAAGTTACATGACTTTCCTGGTCAAAATGGGAAGATTAAATGACTGATGTAGTGTTCCCAGCACAATAGTAGATATGTAATGGACCCCACATATTAGTTACATTTCTTCTTGTTTGCTATCACTGCTCCTCAAAAGGCAGACTTTAAAACTTTGAGGGCCATCTGTTGACAGTCTAAAGTTTCTGTAGATGATGTCTCCAGGTCATATAGAGATACAGTTTATTTGCCAAAAAGTGTACTCTTCTATACAATTCAAGAAATGAACACCAGTGTGCTTTATCAAATAGCAGCAATGATAGTCTATTATTTGTAGACCTCAGAGTGGGGCTCCTCTTACAGATTACTAACGATCTGGCCACATAAATGAAGAAGGATCCACTCTGCACCTAAGAAGACTGCAGGTAGGGAGTTGGCTGCACAGAGAGGGGTCTCTGAGGAGGAAATGAAGGGTTGCAGTCCCCTGTAGCCCTTACTTAGGAGAAAAGAGTAAGACAGAGAAGAGTGAACAGCCCTGGAAAATGGCAGTAAAGGAGAGAAAATAGGATAAAAGAGACATAAAATAAATAGAGCACAGAGAAGCTAAGTAGGCTGACAACTCATGATAAATGGTCTTTATATTTTGACTTCTGATTCCTGAATCAGAATCCTGCACTAACAAACTACTAAATAGATCAGCCCAAATGTGTTGTAGCACCTTATACGAACAGTGCAGTGCACTAGACAGAATGACCCAGAAATCTCTGCCTTCTAGTATTTTGCAGAATAGCAGGAAACATCAACGTATTTAGCGAAGGAAAGGGGAGCTAATCAGAAAAAATTTAAGCTAATTTCAATGTGCTTCGGCTAAAAAGAAAAAGCCTCATACTTCTTGTTAAAAATAAATGGGGTTTAATTGCTCAAAGTGATCCCAGTCCACAGATTATCACAGTAAATAATTGCACACCCATCTCTTTTGCACATCACAAAGCAGCCTGCTCCATGCACCTCAGATGCCTTTCCAAATCACCACAGAGGGAGATTTTTTAATCATTTCAACAACCAGAGCCCCAGCTTTGTTCTCCAATAACGCCGGAAGGTTTCTAACATCTGTGCTATCCATAGCACTATGCTTTTCTGACTTAATATAGGCAGGGGTTTTGTTTTGTTTGTTTGCTGCTCAGTTGATGTTGTCATATTCCAGAAACAAGACAGGCCTGCAAATCAATGCTTCAGGTACTGCTATGTATATATTCTACTCTTCAGATTTCTATTTGTTTGATTGGGACTACCCAGGGGCTGGAGGAATTGCCTGCATCTGCTTTTCATTCTTAATTTGGGTGAAATGAGTAGAGACTGACTCTAACACATGCTTTTTAAAATCGAGGATCTAAAATGAGTCCCAGCTGTCCCACTAACAGCATAGAACCGCTTGGTGAGCAGCATCCCGAAGGGTCAGTGTCCCATCTTGTTTATGTCTGGGAAAGATGACAAATTATGAACAAATTACCATCAATATGAACACTTCTGCAGAATGGTCAAAATAGGAATACAAAAATACAAAAACCACAGAAGTGAATCTTGTTAATCACTGCATTTTCAATAACAGTCTGCTGAAAAGAATAATTAACAAATTACTACCTTAACCTAGAAAAAGGACATAATCACTATATAATCACTACAAAGACATTAGATACAGGTAAACAAACAGGCGTTTGCCTGTTCACACACACACATATTCTTATCTCAGGAATCTGATTCATTAACCCATAAAGTAAGACATCAGCTAATTGGAGAGTTCTTGCAGTGATAAATGTCTAATGTGAGTCCAAGTTAGCTCTGATTTTCAAAATTATTTAAACAGATGTCAAAACTGTTTTTAATAACTTATGAATACATTTCTCTACCTTAGAGTTTTGGTTTACGGCTTAGACCAAACCACTCTGGAAAAAACACAAGTGTCTAGTGCCGAATCGCTTGGACTTATATGAGCATGTCAGATCCTAGAGCACAGCATTTTTGCCGATTTTCAATCACCGGTGTATCCACAGTGCCTAGAAGAATGCCTTGCACATTGTGGGCTATTAGTGAATTTTCACAATACAAAGAAACCAATAATACTGAACTGTTTCATTACGGTTTCTCCCTCAGAATCACCATCATTGGCCAAGCCTGGTAATAGGCATAGACACCTTTCTTGGGGAGTAATAACCACAGGAAGATATGGGACTGAATGCTAGCTCATGGAAAGTACAGAGTAGGGTGTCTCATGGATGCCCTAATAATGTGCTCCACACAGCCTTAAGCTCAAACTAACTAGAAAATCCAGACAGTCATTTCTTTCTCATTCTCTAGCAGCTTTCACCCCCTGGTGCCTTCCAGACACAACTCAAGGAGCTCCTTTATTTTTCCTGCCCTTTACTTTCTTAGTTAGGAACTCCTCAGTTCTCCCCCACTGTGTTTATATGCATTTAAGAAGATTATTTTTGTTGTTCTTATAACCTCATTTTTATGACTGATGTAAGGATAAAATTTGAGGCATTGACATGAAGAAAAATGGGATCAATTGTCAGAAATCACTCTGTCTACCAGTCTATTCTTTGGCTTTTCACATTGCTAATGAGGATGTAGGAGATTTCAGATTCCTTTCTAACCATGAGGAAAACTCTGAAATAACCATCCATGGTTTGTGTTGTCTACAATCATAATCCTTTTTATTAGCTAAATAATAAGGGAAAATATTTTTCTCTTCTCTCTGAATGAAAGGCAATGATGTTGTTTTCTGTCAGTTTCCAGAATTTCACTTATAAGAAATGGCTTTAAGATATATCAGTTAGAGAATAGAACTTATGTTGGTCCTTTTGGTATTTTATCAGTGCTTTGATTTAACATCTAAAATACCTTCTTATGTCTCTTAGACAGTTAAACATAGGCTTACCATTTGACTCCGCAGTCCCACTCTGGAGCATTTACCACAGAAAAGTGAAAACTTGTGTTCCCACAAAACCTGTACACAAATATTTATAGCAGCATTTTTCTTTTTTGTGCATTTTTATTGAAATTCCAGTTAGCTAACATACAATGTAAAATGAGTTTCAGGTGTAGAATATAGTGATTTGACACTTCAATACAATACCCTTTTATTTGTAGTAGCTTTATTAATAATAGCTCCAGACTGTTAATAGCCTAAATGGCCTTCATTGAGGGATTGGATAAATCAATAGTAGTACATCCATACAGTGGAATAATATACAATAGTAAAAAAGGAACAAACTGCTAATATACAAAATAACTTGAATGGATGTCAAATACATTATACTGAGTGAAAGAATCCAGTCTCAAAAGGTCACAGACTATATGATTCCATTTATATGACATTCTGGAAAAGATAAAACTTAAGTGATGAGAATAGGACAGTGGTTGCCTAGAATTAGGAGTAAAGAAGAATGGCATTCCAAAAGAATGGGACAAGGGAGATTTGGGGGGGAAGGAAACTGTTCCATAACCTAACTGTGGTGGTTGTTACATGTATCCATATATGTGTTGACACGTACAGTACTGTACATCAAAAGAAAACAAGTCAGTTTCACTGTGTGAGAAGTTAAAAAGTAAAATTTTTTTAATAAAAAAAAATCATAGTGTTGCTTGTGAATCTGTACCATAGAGAGATACCTGGAAGGGTATCCTCCAAAACGATATCATCTACATGGAGAGAGTTCAGAGTGAGAAGATATTTATTTGAAAATAGCTATTTCCCTTTTTCAAGTCTTACAAAGTAGGCTTATTTTTATTTAGAAATGATCATGTTGCTTCTTTTGTTTAACCCATTCTCTTACAGCTTTTAGTTAATGCAAAGACCCCAGTCATTAATGACTATTTTTATCCAGTATTTTTCTGGCAAGATTAATACTATTTGTGTATGGTGAGTGTTGTATTACTTCCTGCCAAGCTTGGAAACCAAGATGACAAGTGCCATAAGTAAGTGTTAAAAAAAAAACATATAAAATTAATAGTTTCGTGCCTAAGAGCCTCTCTGTGCACATGAGATTAGTACACCATTCTTAGTTTCATTTTGTAGTATAATTTGCCTCTTCAAAGAGCTCACTTTATTCCATCCAATTGCAAAGCTGGAATGGTTGATATGCCTATAATAAGTTTAGAAAATTAAGTCATTACTACACAGAAGTTTTCAAAACTCTATCTACTCACAAGTATTTTACCTATACTCCTCATAATAGAGCAGATGGAAAGATAGGTACTATCCATATTTCTCTTCCTTCCCTGAACTCATCCTCTAATGCCTTAAAAAAGAAAGCATGATATGATATCACATATGCACACATGCGCGCACATGAAGGAAAAATGAGCACATGCATACCTTTGTAGCCATATCGTTTTGATTTCCACTTTAATTTCAGAATATAGCTACCTTTTCCCATGTTCTAATTTCAGCAAAATAAAATTAACTAGCCTGTATAATTAATGCTTCCCTTTTAGTCCGTGGATAGGTTTCTTCCAGTGTTTTGCATATAATGTAACACAAGATTGTTGGGGGGTTTTTTTCATTGAGATATTTTCAAAGAAGTCCTTGAAATGGCCATGAAGCATGGTCTGTAGAAGAACTATGTGCAATATGCCACTCAAACTACACAAGAATAATAAAATGAGATATTCAAGTAGATAGTGAGAGGTGAATGGATTATTATGTTCATTCTATGACAACAGCTAAATAGTTCATGTTTTCATTTTATGTCAAAGTTAAGCTTTAACTGCAATAAAAAATTTCCTTTCTTGGTAAAATCAGTTGATTTAGCAATTTTGGGCATGAATTGAAGCTTTCAGTCAACATTTTGTTTCTGTCAAATTTCCCTTTTATGGGAAATTCTGTGCCTGATTCTTTTTTTTTAAACATTATTGAAAAGAACCATGAAAGAGCACCAAATGTCTCTTTTTGTTGAGTTTTTTAAAGAGACACCACAAAGAACCCCTTTATTGTCTTGTTTGGAAACTATCTTTATAAAAGGGCTAATTTTATACTGGAAACTACATTAAAACTGCATGACTAACATTTCAGTATGAATCATGGTCACAAACAGGGTCATTGTGAATGGCAGAGCTGAGAGATGCTTGTCAACAACCAGTCAAAAATAGATACTTGCATGAGTTCCATTTTAATTTCGTCTATTTTCATGTGAAAGACAACCTTCCTTCCTTTCTTCTCAGAGCATTTCCTCTCACCTTCATTTGGCTCTTGTCACATCTGAGTTCCCCCGATTCTCACAGACTGTAATACTCTCCAGGGTCAATGACCTGTCAATCTGGAGTTTCTTGAGGCACTTCCAAAATTCCAGTTGTTGGAAAGTCATGACCATGATGGCCCACAGCCCAAGGCAGAACCAAAGTGAGAGTTAACTAATCAGAAACAAGGCTGAGACCCCTGCAAGAAGCTGTCAGGGGCCAGGCCACTGAGTTGACTCCACAAAGAAGTCAGAGAGGATGTGTGGAGTCACAGGGAGGCTGCCTTATTTTGAAGTTGTCAGCTGAAAGCTAAGGAAAGAATTTTCTGGGAATTCTGCTCTATCAAGACAGAGGTTGGGCTTTTAGAATAAAAAACACAGATTTTACCTTAACAAGACTTTTAGCAGTTGCTTTTGCCTTTTGCTAACACTCTTACCATTCTTCCTTGTCTTTAATTCTGTTCCAGTCTCAGTCTCAACCTTCAGAAATCACTGGTCCATGTTATTAAAGACAGGAATTTTTATTGATCAGAATTTAACATTTGAATAATATTATTTTTTAATATAATTCATTGTCAAGTTGGCTAACATGCAGTGTATACGGTGTGCTCTTGGTTTTGGGGGTACATTCCTGTGACTCATTGCTTACATACAACACCTGGTGCTCATCCCAACAAGTGTCCTCCTCAATGCCCATCACTCATTTTCCCCTCTCCCTTGCCCCCCCCCCATCAATTCTCAGTCTGTTCTCTGTATTTAAGAACCTCTTATGGTTTCCCTCCCTCCCCTTCCCTTCCCCCATGGTCTTTTGTTGTTCTCAAGTTCCACATATGAATGAAAACATATGATATCTGTCCTTCTCTGACTGACTTATTTCACTCAGCATAATACCCTCCAGCTCCACCCACATTGCTGCACGTGGCAAGATTCCATTCTTTCTCATTGCCAAGTAGTATTCCATTGTATATATAAACCACATCTTCTTTATCCTTTCATCAGTTGATGGACATTTAGGCTCTTTCCATAATTTGGCCATTGTTGAAAGTGCTGCTATAAACATTGGGGTACATGTGCCCCTGTGAATCAGCACTCCTGTATCCTTTAGATAAATTCCTAGTAGTGCTATTGTTGGGTCATAGGGAATATATTCTTTTTTACACATACACAAAACAACAATTGGGTAGAAGAGATCTGAGTTCAAATATTTACTGTGGCTCCAGCTGCTTGGTGACTCAATAAAATAATCTGAACCTCAGGAATCCCAGCTCTGAAATATCTACATACTATACTGTGAGAGATGAGTGATTCCATAAAGGGGAACCCTTGGAAAAGTTGTATGTGCTCTACTAATATACCATATGTGTAGTAGAACTGATGATAGATTGCTTCATTTATATAGTACTGATGACAAGTGGACTTAGTTTTTTCTATAAGCAGTTGAAGTTGCTTACCAGGAAGCAGTTTGTCTATATCTGTCACATTTCCTTGAAGGTGAATAATAAAATATTCCTAAGTATATCTACAATCTTTCTTTTTTTCTCAACACAAGTTTTCTCTACACTGTGACACTCACACTACTTCTATTCACATGATGACCTTCAGACATTATTGGAGAACATTGCATGTGGTAGTTAGGATCATAAGTTTGGTAACTAGTCCTGGATTCAAGTTTTGAGTCTGCTACTTTCTATGTTGTAATATCAGGTCATTTATTTAATTCCTCTGAGCTTCAGTTACTCTTCTTCCATAAACTGGGTTAAGATTAGTACTAACATCAAGGGTTGTGAAGAGAATAATCTACAATAAGTGTCAACCAACATTTTCTATAATAGACCAGATAGCAGATATTTAAGGCTTTACAGACCATATCACATAGTATCTTTCACAACTATTCAAGCCTGTCTTTATGGTGCAAAAGCAGACCTAGACAATATGTAAAAGAATGAGTGTGGCTCTAGTAAAACTTTATTTACAAAAATAAGCAGTAAGCTGGATGTAGCTCACCAGATTGCTAACCACTGATCTATTTTAGTGCTTGGCATAGTTTGAAACATTAATTTTAATGTAAATGAGATTATATTAATCCTGTGATGTAAATTGAAACTTACATCATTATTCAAGAATATGTCACAATCATATGAGGCTATCCTGTATGACCTCAGAAACTAAAATCCCTAGATCCTAAAGGAAACTACCAGGGTATGAATATTTGTTTGTGAGGAATTCTGCAGTCAAATCTGCTGATCTGATGAGAGGGAAATAATAATCATTAAACATTTTGCAGTACTTTCAAATCAACTACATAGACGGGGGATGCTATATTGGAACAAAAGTCAGATGAAATTTTCAGAAATGTAGGGCCCCATATTTATTCATCTTTCAAAGTATTTATTCTCTGACTGTCTTTTCCTTCCTAAAATTGCTAAATGTATGCACCTAGTACAGGCCTAATGTGCTGAACTTGTAACATTACATTCCTGTTCCTTGTCTTCCTAATATAATGAAGCTGATTATGTTCCTTGTTTTATAATGTTCATCCTATTAGGATAGGCGAATCCATCGGTTACCGAGCACTGCCTTATGTTCATGGTCTTATCATTAGCGCTGTTCTAGCTATGGAGCTGTCAGCATTTTTAGCCCAGATGCTGCTTTCAGGGCTTTGCAATTCAGTCATAAAAATTAGCTGCAGGCAGAAACTTGACATATAAAGTCCAGACCTAAGAGAAAAATTTTATTACATTTCTAACCAGGAGAGGGAAGTACATTTGACCATTGTAAAAAGCATAAAAATCATTGTAGTGGACTTGCTCTTGATCCTTTTCTGTCCTGCCGTCATTTAAGATTGCATTTGTACCCTGCCTCCTCCGTTTTTCATCTATCCATGGAGGAACCCTATGGACTTCCGGTGTTAGACGACTTTACAACAAGTTCCCTTTAGACTACCATTCTGTTTTAGATTGGACCAAAGCAGCTTTTTGAATACCATTTGTCAATGGGAAAAGGAAATTTCAGCCTCTTACTATAGCCTTCTATGAATTCAAAATTCGAGTCATTCTTCTGCCATAATATAGCAACATGGGCTATGACCTGCATCAGAATTCATGGTTTATGCTTGAGCTTTCGAACTGGCTTGTATGTGTGAAGGCATTTCCTTGATACAACACTGAATTGAGGAAGCTTGACTAACATTTTCTAATTAAATAGTGCATTGTGAACTGAAATCACGTTGTACTCTGCAAATATGATGAGATTACTCTATCTTTATTTAAATAAACAAGATGGGTTATAGGATTGAAAGCTTGGATGATAACCATCCCTTCCCTTTCTCAGCTGACACCGCTGTTTTTTGGAAATATTTTTAGCCACTCATCTAATTGTGGGAATTTGGTAGAAACACATTTCTCAGAAAGGCTCAAGGATATTAGAAATGATACCTGATCTCATGATTGACAAGAGTAGTGTTCTACCCATTTATTGCCTCATTCAAGGTTATTCTATTCATTAAAGATAAAGCCTGTTTTTAGTCCCTTTTAGTTTATTTTCTATATGGAATGTAATATATGATATAGAACATGTATCATGTCATACCTAACATGTGATTTCCGGTGACCTTCCTGTTCTTGATTTTAGTAGCCATGCCCCCTCCTCGTCTCCTGTGGCGTGAGAACGGTGCTCACCCCTCCTCCTCTGTCATGCTCCTTTTCCCCTGGGCTTCCAGGACACCGCATGCTCTGGGTTTCTTTCCCACCTCTCCGGTCTCTCTCTCTCACTTTGCTCTGATGGTTACTCCTATCCTCCTTACCCTGAACACTGCAAAGCCCCAGGTCTTCGTCTCTCCTCTCATTCTAGGCATGCTCTCTTCCCCCCTCTATGCCAGTGGCTCCCAAGTGTGTACACCCAGCTCTGGCATTTCTCTAAAGTCGCATATCTGACCACCTCCAACCCCACATCTTCACAACTGAGTCGTGATCTTTCCCTACAGATCTCCTCCACCCACAGTCTCCTCTACCTCAGGAACAGTAGCCCCAGTCCTCAACTGCTCAAGTCAGAAACTTTGGCATCATTCCTGAACTTCTTTTCCTCCCCTCACTCTTCATATCCAACTTGTCAGGGAATTCTGGTGGTTCTCATTGTAAAATTATTTGGGATCTGACCACTTCTCACTTCCTTGACTGTTACTACCCTGACATGAGGAGCTTTGCACAACTCAACCACTCAGAAGCTCCCTGTTTCACACTGTAAGCAGCATTTCTTACAATGGCCTAAAAAGTCCTACCCAAGGGACCTCTCCATCCCCAGTATGACAGCATATCTACCCCTCTCTGACTTCCTCACTCCACAGCAGCCCCTTGGCCTCCTTACAGTTCTTCTAACATGCCAGCTACTCTCCCTTCTTGGGACTTTGTACTCACTGCACCTCTGCCTGTGATTGCCCCTGTAACACATCTACCTGGTTAACACCCCTGCCTCCTTCACGTCTTTGCTCATATGTCACTATTTCCATGTACCCTATTTTGACACCTTATTTAAAATTGCAGACTCACCCTACTGCTGGCATTCCTGGGTTCTTCTTTTTCTTCTTTCCCATATATCTAATCACCTTTCAACATACTGTATCATTTGTGCCCATTCCTTATCATCTTACACTAGGATGCAAGGTCCCATGGGGCCTAAAAGTTTTGCTTCGTTCTTTTACTTATCCCAAGCACCAGGAGCAGTGCCTGGCACATAGCAGTAACTCAATAAATACCTAAAGTGCTAAATGCATGCATAACCACTGAAAAAAATTATAACGTATAACAAGCATTCACAATAGATAGCACAATGCCAAATGATTTGTTAAACATTTTAATTTAGGGGAGATGATTTTTTACAAGTAATATTTGTTTTAAATGATTTTAACTAGAATTTTAAAAGATTGATATTTTACCTAATTAAGGATGGATGGCAACATTCTATATTTAGCAAGTTTGAAATAGTTACATTGTCAAAGTTCTCTTTTTAAAGTTTATTTATTTATTTTGTGAGAGAGAGAGACTGACCAATAGAGCAAGTGGGGAAGGGGCAGAGAGAAAGGGAGAGAGAGAATCCCAAGCAGGCTCCATGCTGTTAGCATGGAGTCTAACACGGGGCTCGAATTCATGAACCATGAGATCATAACCGGAGCCAAAAGCAAGAGTCGGACACTTAACTGACTGAGCCACCCATTGTCATTTTTTTAATGTTTATTTATTTTGAGAGAGACAGTGCAAGTCAGGGAGGGGCAGAGAGAAAAGGAGGGGGGGGGGCGCCTGGGTGGCTCCGTGGTTAAGCGTCCAACTTTGGCTCAGGTCATCATCTCACAGTTTGTGAGTTCGAGCCCTGTATCAGGCTCTGTGCTAACAGCTCAGAGCCTGGAGCCTGCATTGGATTCTGTGTCTCCCTCTCTCTCTGCCTCTCTTTCTCTCTCTCTCTCTCTCTCTCTCTCTCTCTCAAAAATAAATAAACATTAAAAAATTTTTAAATAAAATAAACATTAAAAAAATTTAAGATGGGGCACCTGGGTGGCTCAATTGGTTAAGCCTCCAACTTTGGCTCAGGTCATGATCTCACAGTTTGTGGGTTTGAGACCCACATCAGGCTATGTGCTGACAGCTCAGAGCCTGGAGCCTGCTTTGGATTCTATGTCTCCCTCTTTCTCTCTGCCTCTCCCCCACTCACACTCTGTCTCTCTCTCAAAAATAAAATTAAAATTTTTTTTTAATTTTAAGAAAGGGAGAGAGAGAATCCCAAGCAGGCTCCATGCTGTCACTACAGAGCCCTATGGAAGACTCGATCCCACCAATCTTGAGATCATGACCTGAGCTGAAATCAAGAGTCAGATGCTTAACCAACTGAGCCACCCAGGTGCCCCTGCCAGAAAGTTCTAAACAAAATTTTTCCGTGGAAAATTAAGTATGTAAAGCAATGGCATCCTCATGATTTTTGTAATAAAATGTCCAAAGGAGGTCAGCTCAGTTACAAATTTAACTAAGTGGCTCACAAAAAAAAAGCCCTTTTATACATTGGAAGCAAAAGTAAAACCTTTGGAAGATTTTTCTTCAAATTTTTGACTGTTGTTATATTTTCCTAAAATGCCATAATTTATTTACCTGTGCATGCTGCCTGGAAGCAAGCAGCCAGCAGTGTTTTTACTATGTGGTTTATAGACCCTCCTCCTCTGTGGGTGTGTTTTGCCCCAAGTTCTGCTTTCTCTACTCCAGAGGTTTTGATCAGATCAAAATTTTCTTTAATGAAGCTGATTAGAGGGTGAAAACCAGCAATAACTTCAGGGGGAAAGTAGAAGGCTCCCTAAGGCATTGAATTTTAACCAATTTAGTTAAAGCTATTATTGATACTTACTCAGCATGTTACATTAACTCATTGGAAATCTTTAAGAATGATGATGGTGGAGTCGGTGCTAATAACTTAATGACAACAGAATATGTTAAGTGCTAGAAAAAATAAAATAGATCTAGATTACAACTCCTCACTCGAATCACTATAATAATTTTTTAGTAGTTACCATTCCCACAATACAATTTAGGTAGAAATAAAAGTAAGAGTTAGACGCGATATGGAGTAGACTAATAAGATGTAGAAAGCAGAGTTACGTTGAAAATGATAGTTCCTAATATAATTGTGTTGCAGAGCCTTTCATGAAAAATACAAGCCCATGAGTTAAAGTTTGTATGAAGCCCTTACTGAAACCTTATTTTTATACACTTGCGCTTTGGATGATTTACATTTCTAATTTTACATCTTTAGTTGAGTGTGCCGTAAGCAAAATTATGGAAGCATGTTTCTCGTTAGAGTAGGTGGAATCCCCTACATATAATCGATCCCAGTCAATGAATAGGAATTTCCTTTCTGCAATGAATATTGCTGTGATCCCATAATCTGTATATTATTATATATTAAAAATGCTTCAGCACAAACAGGGACGGAATTATTAATTTTTAGCTACTAAAATAGCCCAATCAAGTCTCACAATTCCCACTCATAAAAATGGAAAACTTATTAGAGTAAAATCACTACAGATTTTCTCCTCAAGTTATATGAACAAGAAAATTGTAAATTTTTCAGCAAAATATATTTTAATATCATTCAACTGTTTTGCATAAAGCATTTAATGTTATGAAAAAATTGTAATTTGAACTATTTGCATAATAACTTCTAGTGCTGAAGATACCTTATGGCTGTATCTCTTCGGCTTTCCAGACCAACACACCTAACAGTGAAGCCACGTTGGGTTCTTTATGCTTATTTCAACATTAAAACTATTTTTTAAAGAATCTACCATTGGAACCTTATTGTTGCATTGGTTAATGAGTGAGATCCAGTTACATTGAATTTCTTAATTAAAAAAAATGGGAGGGGCACCTGGGTAGCTCAGTTGGTTAAGCGTCCAACTTTGGTTTGGGTCATGGTCTCGCAGTTCGTGAGTTCAAGCCCCACATTGGGTTCCATGCTGACAGCTCAGAGTCTGGAGCCTGCTTCAGATTCTGTGTCTCCATCTCTCTCTGCACCTCCCCTGCTCGCTCGCTCGCTCTCTCTCTCTCTCTCTCTCAAAAATAAATAAACATGAAAATATATATATATTTTTAAAAAATGGGCTGACACATTTCAGGATTTTTCTGATGAAGTGTTGCAATATTTTGATTCAACAGACTTATATAACTATGAAGATACAAATAGCAAGAGATTGTTTTTGTTTTTCAATTGTTTTTTGCTCAGTAAGAAAGATTTCTAAATATAGATACCCAATATGATGCCAGGAAGTGGAGAAAAGCAAAACTTTTCAGGCTAGTGGTGGATCTTTTTATAAGTTCATCCTCTTTTAAGAGGTGAAGTCACTTGTGTCCAGTGATGGATGTGAAGGGTCTCTGATACACAGGTTAGTCTTCCTTATTGTCTCAGGGAAGAATAAAAGGGCTTTATCATTAAGAAAAAATGACTGAAAGATTTCTGTATTTATAACTAATGGTATAATTTTGAATTTGTCAATCAAATAAGAATCCCGAACACTCATAATCCCTGTGAACTCTTCATGCAACACTCAATGTTTATTTTGACTATAATGATCTTATTATGAATAATAGAAATACTCATAACTTTGCCTTACAGTTGTCGATAAGGGGCTCAATTTTGAGGGGGAAATTTATCCGGGTATCTACTCTTTCTCACTGTGTTGTTTAAAAAGAAACTCTTAGGAGCATAATATAATGGAAGTTTATTTGGGGATCACATGAAATGAAGTCCATTCACCAATGGATTGTCGGAAGAGAGCTCTGTTTCATGCAGTGGAACTCAGGAGCATGGAGATGCTGTTGCATTCAACAAATGGTTTCCAAATTCACCATGTCTGTTGAAATCCAGATTGCACATTAGAGAAATGAGTGAGTTTTTTAGGGAGGAGGAATAGAATTAATAGGTCAGGCCTGGGAGTTTCATTTATCATTTTTGGCCACCTGCAGTTGGCCAGAACTCAATCGTGAGCCTACACTTAACTGCAAGGGAGGCTGGAAATGTGATTTGGCTGTCTGCCTAGAAGGAAAGGAATACAAATTTGGTGAATGGATAGCCAGTCTCTGCCATAGTCATGTTTTGTTTGTTTGTTGTTTGTCTCCATGAAGACAACTAACAATTCTGCATAGAGTTGGAAAATTCCCCCTGGCACTACGTATCATATATACATGCAAGAAACAGGTTTTAAGATCTTTGCATTTTGATACAAGTATGTCTAAAGAATGGAAATTTCAACCACTGTTGTTGACAAAGTTTATGACTTTAACCGCTGTGTTAAGCTCCTTAAAAAAAATGAAAACGGTGAACTCTTTGAGACATTGTCCTTTGTGAACGATGCAGCAGCTGGGGGATTGGGGGTGAAAACTAGCCCCAGTGAAGGCTACCATACTTTAGCTCTGTCTTTTGTGATGTGCCCCCTTCAGTGTACCTATCCTTCCAGTTACTTTTCCCATCAATTTCAGGCTCACTAAAAAACACCTTGTTGAACAATTCCTCAGCAACTGTTTTCCATCAAACAAGTCTTCAGAGCTCTTCACAGGGCTCACTTTTTAAATATTGAGAATCAAAGACAAACACCAAATCATCTAGAGGTTTAATATAGTCCTTTATGTAAACTTGAAGGAAACTGTAAGATAAATAATAGAAGTAACCTGAACCTAACAACCAGTTGATCTGCATTGTTTTTGAGCACTTTAGAAGACGTCCTTTGTTAGTGTCGGTAAATAAAGTCACATTTTTTACAGCTTGCCTACCTCCTTTTGGGTCAAAATAGATTCTAGCATATTCACAATCCAAGTTTTCAAGCAAATTTCCTTTTTAAAAATTTTTTAAATATTTATTTATTTTGAGAGAAAGAGGATGAGCATGAGCAGGGGCGGGGCAGAGAGAGAGAGGAAGAGAGAGAGAATCCCAAGTAGGCTCTTCACTGTCAGTGCAGAGCCTGATGCAGGGCTCCATCTCACGAACTGTGAGATCATGACCTGAGCTGAAACCAAGAGTGGGACACTTAACCAACTGAGCCACCCAGGCACCCCAACCAAATTTTCTCTTAAAAGAATTATCACCTTCCAAAATTATGCTTCCAAGATGAACTCTTTTGTTTGCTTTTTTTTTTTTACTAGCTAAAGTGTTCTTTTTAAATTGCAAAAAGAAACAAAAACAAAAATAAAACCACAAGCTCACTTTTTTCTAAATGTGTATGATTGACTTTAAAATGCCAATGAAGAATGACAGTTTCATGGAGCATACCTTCATGCTTTTTTATGAGCCAGATGCTAAAATAAATGTAGGCTCATTTCCATCAGCAAATTAAAAATTGTATTTGAAATAGGAAACTAAGTGTAGCCTATATAGTTTAGATTCATTGCTGTTCATTCCTGACTGGAATCATCTGGGTGTTACGTTTCATGTCTGTGACAACCTTTCAACATTTCAGGTTGTTTCTTCTCATGTATGTTACATATTGTCACCAGTGTCAAATTTACACTTCAAAATTCCTTTTTTTATCCCTGACCCATTTCAAAATATGATATATTACACTTGACTGTAAAGATATCTATTCACAGAGGTGTAGTCCAGCCCTTTTTATAATAATAAATACAAAATGAAACATTAAAATGTTCATGAGTATGATATTGGTGAAATAAGCTAGGATCCACATATTACGATGCTCTATAGTTACTGAAATGACAAAATAGAGCTATTTGTACTGATATAATCTAACTCGTCCTTTGTAAAGGATATATGTGTATGTGTTCACACATACATGTGTAGTATACACATATTCACATGCGCATATGCATATGTTTGTATGTGCATATTGGCTGAGAAACATAAAGAATTATTTTTATGGTTACCTGTGGAGGAGTGAAGCCCAAGCGTGGAATGCGGAGAGAAGCTTTTTATTTTTCATCTTCTACCTTTCTGAACTCTTTGAATTTTTTTTTACCATGACTATCTGATTTCACATGTCATTTTATATGTGTGTGTACATATATGTATATATACACATACGGTATATATGCATATACACATGCATCATTTATATATAGCCTGTAGTAACTGTTCTTTAAGTTTTACTCTAACTAAGGAATAAGAATCTTAAAGATGGAGGAAACTTCAAGCTCCAAATAACGTTGTAGTGTTTAAATTCTGCTTTTCATTTCTCTGCTGCCGCTTCTGTTCCACTTATCCACTAAGCTCATTTCCACCTGAGAGTTAAGGGCAGCAGCCTCTCTAATCACAGCTGGGAAACTTGTAACTGGGAGCTAGGCCGTAGCCCTAAACCAGCAGCATCCACGGAAACTAAATACCAGAAATTAGCAATGGTTGCAAAATGGAGTCCAAGCCCACTCCCCCCTCCCTTCTAGTTACTCACTAATGTTTCCTAACTGTGTGCAGCTAGGCTGCAGTGCTTGGGTTATGAAGAGTGCAGAACTTTTTGAATAAGGCAAGGCTTACTCTGGAATAAGGTGATGCTAACCAAAAACCTCACTGCAGTTAAAATGAGGTAAGAGTTCTGACTACTTCCATCAAATTCATTCTGCCCCAGGAAAAAGATGATGATTTGATCCTAATTATGCTAACAGCATCTCAAGAGCCTCCAGAGAAAACGCCTATTTTCTAAAATGCGGATCACTAAATTATACTGTACTATTCAACATGCCTGTCACTGAACCTTCAAGGCTTATCCCAACTTAACTTGCTTTTAGCCAGCTTAGGATTCAAATCCATAGTTTTCTCACAAATTCTGCTTGCCCTTTAGTGCCTAGGACACCGTCTCTAGGCATATGGCTCTTCAAACCCCCGTGACTCCTCTGAGCCATTCAAGGGAGCCCAGGTTCCAGCTGGGGTTGGGCATTCCGCTCACGTGGAAGGCCCCACCCCCTGCTTAGAGTGTCCTACATTTGTTTCCTTCTGTGACAACAGGTAAAACCCACAGGTCCCCAAACGTGCTGTGCACGTAAGTCATCAGAAAGGCTTATTAAATAAATAGATTCTTGATTTCTGGGCTACACTGATATACAGACAGGTTTGAAATCCCGTCGCTAGGCTCGCGGCTTCTGAGTGCTGTGTCCTAGAGCACCACCAGGGACGCCTCATCTCTTCTTCCTGACAGACAGGTCCCTACACTCCATCGTGCAGTAACCACCCTTTTTACACATAGCCTACCTTCTCTTTCTTTGACTCCCAGTTTCCTTCTCATGAACTACTCAAACCAACTCATTGAGAGCCGTATAAAAGATGCCAGCACCAAGAGATTGACAGTCAGACCTTTGCTGTAGGCCAGATTTGCCTCTGTTGCTCTGCTCCCCAAAGGCCTTTGCCTCCAGCCTCTTTATTGATTCAGGATGAGTGTCCTGCTTTCCCAAATGGCCATCAATGGGGGCTCGAGGGTAGTCACCACTAGTATCCACTGAGAGGCTTTTTAGCCCAAAGGGGGAGACATGGCTTTTGAGCCTAAAATCCTCCTTATAGGCTCTGAGGCTCAGGGTTCTATGAGCCTCCTCTGATGGGTCTCATTCAGAGGGATGTATCAGTGATGTCATTGATGAACATTGCTATATTCTTGTAGGTTTTACAAAGGGGCTTCTGTTACTAAGAACTACACAAACGGTTATTATACTGGGGGCGCCTGGGTGGCTCAGTCAGTTAAGGACTCTTGATTTTGGCTCAGATCATGATCTCATGGTTCACAAAATCATGCCCTGCATCAGGCTCTGCACTAACAGTGCAGAGCCTGCTTGGGATTGCGTCTCCCTTTTTCTCTCTCTCTTCCCCTTAACTGCTCATTTTCTCTCTCCCAAAATAAATAAACTTTTTAAAGAAGATAATCATACACGCTCTTAGCAATAAGTAAGAGATTAAAATGAAAATCTTCACTTAAGAGATTTGAGTGTGATGGTTTGATTACAGTGTGAGCTGCAATGCCTATGAAAATCTTCCAGTTATCTTAGAGTTTACATAGGACAAAGCAATTTTAAGTAAAAAGTAGATGAGTACAATGCCAGTATAATTTATCTTAAGAGACTTTAACCTGTCATCAAGGAAGATTTAGGAAGGTTTTCACTGATCATGAATGACTATTAACACCATTTCAAAGGACTTGCTAGACATAGAAAACCATTGTTAAATAAATGTACAGATACCCCATAGTCTTATAGATTTGAAACAGTGTTGAGAAATAGTCCCTAAGACAAAGTGTTAAGTTTGTAAACTGATAGGCATAGTTGCTCATAGGTTCCAGAAGTGTTAAGTATATATTGTGTCTTTGATTACATAACATGTTTTCTATTCCTACTCAAATGTGGTTTAACATAATTGCCTGAATTTGGGTTCCAATTTATCTGCCTTAGACTGTCACTTAGGTATACAATTACTTTTTCAGTAGTGAGAAGAATATCTTACTAGGAGCAGTTCCTGAAACTAGGACAGTATTTCATAGTTCTCTGGAATTGAAGGTTTGTTGTTTATTTGTTATCTTGTTTGCTCATTTGTTTGTGAATGACCATAAAGTGAATCCTCACAAGGAAAGATATCTTATGTTTCCTTATGGATTTAATCTCTGAAACTTTTAGACTATCACTAATGATGTCCCAGGAGTCCTTGGAGTTAAATTAAGAGGGTGTACAGTTCATAAGTTTTTATTTAGATACAATCCTTGCTTGCAAATAAGTTTACAATCCGATAAAGAGGCAAAGTCATAATGAACCTGAAGAAATGGATTGAATTTAGACAAGTATCTAGAGAATACAGCAAGGGCTTGTATTACCAGTTGGGGGGAGAAATTGATGGGAATCTTTGAGAAAGGCTTTCTGGATGAGCTGGATCAAGTCTAAGTTCCAAAAGACAGCCATGGGATGGTGGGTAACACAGCAACTTAAAATGAAGTTGGGAAAACAGTCGAGAGTAGAGGGTGGCAAGAGAGGGTTTATCTTATAAGGAAATTCATCAGAACAGAGCATAGTAGTGAAGAGCCTTCACTTCAGTGGACAGCACTTGCTCTTTGCTCTTTTTATCCTTTGGGTAGGTTAACCCTGAGTTCAATGCTTGTGGAGACTAATACAGAATGAAGGGAAATATGGCATGATATATTAAATCAAAAAGTCTGGGGGTGCCTGGGTGGCTCATTGGGTTAAGCATCCACCTCATATTTTC
>CM053579.1:82589640-82650736 GCA_028646485.1 Cryptoprocta ferox | reverse complement strand
AAAGAGGTTATAAATACTGTCTCAATGGCCTTACCTACTCTGGAATGTAGGAGAAATAATAATCACAGTGAATTTATTGTCAGATTTCTTGTCTCAAATATTTGCTTTCAGCTACTGTGATAATTTTTCATTGATGTTCTATTATGACTATAGTTTGCTTTGTTTTCCATTATTTTCCATCATGGAACTGCATTTTGTTTTGAGAGTAAGAATATTTTGAGGGAAGTGGGTTTTTAAAAAAAAATTCATTTTTTACTTTCCCACAAGCTGGTGAACCAGTTAATATTCAAATATTTGTAAAATTATGTCATATTCCCAAAAGTCTATAAGAAGTCCATTAACTGGAGAAAGAATGGTTGAGAATTTAGATGATATAATCAGTGATTTTAATACAGAAGTGGTTTTCACACTTTTAGCACATAAAAACAGTTTTAAGATGGATTTACGAAATTCCATGTAAACATTATGATAATAAAGCCTCACAAATGGTATCTTAATATCTCTAACAGAATAGCTTATTTTTTAAAACCTCAGCTTCTTTATTGCCATCAGATAAATCATCAGTGTTGCAGTTATTTCTTTTCAAAAGTCCCAGCAGACAAACATGTTTCTTTTGACAAACAACTGTAGGTTTTCATTTCTATTCACTCAAATAGACAAAAAAGATACCTAAAAGCAGCATGAATTGCCTTCCTGTGAAATTATAACTCATATATAAAATAATTAGTATTTTCCAATATCATATTTTAACCAGATCACAGATCCATAACCCAGGATTTATGAATTTATGGATTTATGAATAAATTCCGAAGGGCCTTAAAATTATAAACATACAAAATATTTTCATGGCAGGGCAATTACTCTATCTTTCATCAGTTTTTTCATGAGTCTGTTATGCCAAAAAATTTAAGGCTGACTTGGAAGAGGGAAATTAGAGATTACTGGGATGAGACTTTTTATTGAACTGTCCCTTTTACATAATTTGAATAAGAGCTAGTTGTGTGACTTAGCCTGCTATTATTCAATCTCAGCATCTAATGGTGGCAAAATGTCTTTCCTGACGATGGTTATTTATTCATTAACTTTCCAATAAGGATTTATGGAATGCCTACTACATGGAATGCCTACTATATGTTAATGTTTGCCAAAATAGGGAAATCAGAAGGATGAACCATTTTGAGAGATAGATGTCACGTCAAATTGCTAACATGTTGAGTGGGAGATGCTTGTGGGAGATCCAAGTGGAGACGTCCATTCAGGAGAGAAGCAAGTGAATGAGTTAGATTTGCAGATCAGTAGAATGTGGGTGGTAAAGACATCAAAGTCCTTGATATATATGAACCCATCCATGTATCCATAGTGTAAGAAGGAACAGCCAAACATAAAATACATATATATGTTTATAAATATTTATTTATTATTTATTTATTTGCAGAGAATTGGTTTACACAATTATGGGGACTAAGTAGTCTCCACGTGACTATCTCTGCATTTAATGCTGAAACCTAAAGTTCAGAAGTAGGCTGTCAGGAAGAGAAGATGATGAGCAGGGTAGAAAACCTTGAGCATGAACTGAGCTTGCATGCAGTCAAGTGGTAAGATTATGAGCAGGCTTGAATTCCACTGAATGGACTGAAATCCATGTCACTTCTCATTGCCTCTGACCTTACCAACAAGAATGAGCCAGGGTCCTTCATCATAGAGCTAAACATACACACCTTGTAGCCTAGAAGTCAGAGACGCTCAAGGAAGATCCAGGGAAAAAGATAGCCATTTCAGGCCCAACTACTACTTCATGTCAACAAAGTGAGTTGGCATATCAGCGAGAATGTGCGCACACACGTGCATGTGCAAAATGGCTGCTGCTTCCCTTCCATCCTTCCACTAGTATGAGAGAATCTCTCTCATAGCTACCCTGACAGGACACATATAAGGAAATAGAATTCTGGGAAATGCAGTTCAGCCTGGCCAAATCAGCATATTACAGAGCTATCACTACATGCACTCTCAAAGATGGCAAGCCTTTGTGAGTACTAGAGTAAGGGGTCTCTGTCACTGTGCTTCATGAACATGCTGGCACTTGGAGGGTAAATGAAAGAAGTAATGTAGAAATCAGAGGGTGGGACCATAGAATCGACTTGCTTATCCTCACAGTTGTTCCATGAGCACTGCTCACATGTATGTGTACAAGTTAGATAAAGAAAGGGAGTAGTATCTAATGAGTGTACTCAGTTTACCTCTCTACTATCTCACATCCCAAACAGCCATTCCTAATATTGAAAGGAAGTGTCCCCTGTCCACTTTTTTTTCAGGCACTGTTTTTCTAAGATGGATAGTATTGATTATTACAGTGAGAATAGGAGGCTCTCTGAAAATTTTAAGAGTAGTTGAACAAACAGAAGTGACTGTGTTGGCCTAAATAACGTGGAGAGCATAAATACTATTTACAACTCTTCTCTGGCTCTCCAAAAAGAGCATGTATTGCGGTAGGGTATAACCTTATGTATTGCCATGAAACACTCTAAGTGGAAAGGCTTCATTCATACTGTACCAAACCCCTGTTTTTGGAGTAAGATGTTGATGGAAAGAAAGATGTTGAAGAAACCCACATAGTCCCTAACTATGGATGAGGAAGATATCTCTTCCAATACTTATTTTGTTAATGCTGTGTTTCCAAGGAGTATCACTAATCAATAGTCTGTACAGTGGTATTTTTCTCAGCATATTTAGAGTTACGGAACTGATCTTGGCTGAGAGAGTTGTTTCTCCAAGAGCTTTCTATGACTGTAGACCATTGGAAAGAGGAGGTAGTGGAGGAAGATGATCTGTTGTGGTACCTTGAAGTAGAATATACAGTGATATTTTAATGCTATATTTATTTTTTCCTAAATTATAAGAGCAATATTTTCACATTATATAAATTTTGGAAAATAAAGACAGATGTAAAGAAGACAAAAAAGAAATAACCAAGGTGTGTCAAAAGTGCCTTAAAGCTTCATCTGTGGAATCTTGAGAGTCTCTTTCCTGCTTCAAATTAGAACATCAAGAAACATAAATTTGACTAAATAGTGGTAGAAAAAAGTACTAATTAAGTAATGTTTCAGAATTGCAATTTTCTGCTCATAAGAACTGGTTATGTTTAATAACTTTATTAATTTTATCTTAATTTTGTTACCACAATCTCTTTACTATGTGATGTGCATGGTCATGGTAAATTAAAGTATCAGATCAATTAAGTTAATCAGATCAATGAGTTTTTTCATTAATCCAAGATAGTGTTTGGTTCAGAACACACATCCAGTCAGCACAACTTGCCATTAATTTTTCCAACAGCTAGCACCAAGGAGTTAGAATACTATGAGACATCATTCGGATCTGAACAAGTGGCTTTAGTCTTTCCTTTATTTTGGGCTTCGTGAAAGTTGCCAGAGTTTTACCTATTTCAATATTTTCCTGTGTCAATTAGACATACTAAAAAGTATTCCCCCACAAGATTCAGTCTTAGGGGGAAAAGCAAGCTTATTAATATAATAATAGAACACCAGTGATGTAAATTATTCTATAAATATATTAGAGAAAGTATTCATCTTTATGAAATGCTATAATTGGTCATTTTTCTGTAGACAAGAAGACTCCGTTATTTTCATTTATGTCTTCAACTTCCCACATAGAGAGTTGCTAATATTAGAACATAAAAAAATCACAGTATAATAGTGATGTGCACAAAAATGGACTTCAGAAAATCATATACCTTTTTTAGGTAAGAAAGCTGTAAAGATATTCTCAAATGATAACCTGTATAAGATGCTGACATGTCTCAGATGCTACTTCACAATCCCTTTTATAAAAGACATCTTGACGGTTATAAACCTTCTAGATCAGTGTCTCATAAGCCTTGCGTAAGGCACTCAGGATTAAAAGCCATGTGAAAACCCTCTGAAAAACTCACAGAAGAGTAACCAGTCTGTCTATTATTGGGTTCTGTGTGTGAGTGCGTTTTAATAAGATCCCGGGTTAGTATAAAGGCCAGGAATAAAAATAACACCGTAAGCGAGGATAAAATTATAGAAAGTGAGACTGGGAACCCCAAAAGAAGGAAAAAAAATTAAGAAGAACATCACAGCTTCTCAAGAAATTGCAGGTTTAGAGTCAATAAAAATACTTTTAGGGGCACCTGGGTGGCTCAGTCGATTAAGGGTCCGACCGGTTCAGGTCATGATCTCATGGTTTGTGAGTTCAAGCCCCGCATTGGGCTCTGTAGTGACAGCTCAGAGCTTGGAGCCTGCTTCAGATTCTGTGTCTCCCTCTCTGCCCTTCCCCTGCTTACTCGCTCGCTCGCTCTCTCTCTCTCTCTCAAAAATAAATAAACATTAAAAAATAAAATAAAAATACTTTTAAACACGGGGAGGAAAATGTCTCATGAACTTAAGGGTCTATGATCAGGAAAGAAGGCTGAAAGTTACAAGAGCAGGGCTACTTTCTAGTGACTTTAAAGAGGTCAATGGGAGAATGGATTGCAAGGGAAGATACAGATTCCAAAGAGAAATAACATGTCTTTTTCAAGAATGAAAAGAACTGAAAGGAATAGCTTTGCTCATAGACTAGAAATGAAAATAACAGTGAATTTTTTTAAGTACTGAAAATATGTATGAATGCTATCAACTTCTGAAACTTCCTGATTAACTCGGCACAGAAAATTCCCTCTCATTTTGAGATTCAGTTGTTTAAACTGCTTCCGTGGCAGTTCAAACTACTATCATTTCTCCTTTATGGAATATGGACCAAAAAACAAAAAAAAAACAAACAAAAAAAAAAAACAAAAAAAAAACCAAGCTGTGTAGTGTATTTTAGGCTCAGAAGCTTTCAGAAGCATTTTATTAAGTCACTATGGAGGGAAGACACATAGACACTGTATGAAACACCAGCGGTTACACTGAATACTTTTAATATAATGCTCACTAACAAAAGGCCTTCTAGGGAGGAACGAAGAGAACATACAACAGTGAGTTCATTGAATGTGCATTTACATTTTAAGGAATAAACATGCATGAGCTATCATTATGTTCTACCCTAGTCATGTTTTATCAGCTTATGAAATTTCCTAAACAATATTTCATTAACCTTCAAAGCCCCCTAAACCTAAGAATTATGGTTTATATTTTTTAAAACATGAGAAAAGCAGGCTTTGTGTGTATCTAAATTATCCCTTGAGTGTTAGGACACTTAGGAGGAGGGGGTGGATGTCTCATTAAAACTCACAGATATTTAAAAAAATACAGATAAAGCAAAATGCAATTTGAATTGGACCTTTCATTTTAGTATAACCAGGCCACATAAGAAACAGCAAAACAAAACCTCCTTTTTAAGTCAGAGGTAGTGTATGTGTTTTAGAGCAGATGCTATTGACTGTATTAACCTTAAATAAATGAAAGCTAATGCCTTATAATTTTCCTCTAATTAAATCTAAGTTCTTTCTGAAAAGGAGACTCCTTCCTAATTTCATGCTTTCTTTCTCAAAGAAGAGTTTTATATTTTCTGTTTCTTCATTCTGTACTTAGGTACTGTGGGAAATGATTAGAGGACAGCAAGAGGTAAATGCAGCTCTTATCTATAACACTAAGTGGAGCAAATTAGTATAGTGCCATGACTTTTATCCTGCCACACTTAAACCTGGGAGACAAGAGGATAAAAGTACTTTTAGAGGTACTGTTTGGACACAGGCTAAGCTGACTAACAAAGCCCCAAAATACAAAGTCTTCAATAAATTAGAAGTTTATTTCTCTCATTAAATAGACCAATAGAGAGAAGCCCGGCCTGGTAGAGTGATTCTGTTCCATTAAGTCATTCAGGGACCGAGCCAGATTCCTTATTTCTCATTGCTCCACCACTTTGTCTTCATATATAGGGTAGAAACCAGTTCACTGCTTTCAAGCCTACAGGAATAGGAAAAATAAAAGTCCAGAGCATGTGGCTTCATCATAAAGGAGACTGTACATAAGGGAGATTGTACACATCACTTCTTCCCCTATCTCATTGGCCCAGTCTCAGTCATATGGCCATTTCTACCTGTGAGGCAAGTGTGGAAATATCATCTATAGCTGGATAGCCGTGTGCCCAACTAAAACTTTGGGGGTTATATTACTAAAGGGAAGAAGGTTGATAGACACTGGGAGGCATTTAGTGATCTCTCCCTTAATAGGTAAAAGCCAGGGTTTTGAGAAAACAGATTAAGCACACACGAAAAATGAAGGCAGTGTTTAGGACATGGTCTGTTCAAAAGGACAACAGCAACCTATATATAAGCTGTTGGGGACGTTTTGATACCCTTCACCATCACCACTAATATCCCTTTCTTTCCTCCTTCTTTTCATTTCCCTAATCTACATCTCCCTCTGCTTTCTATTCTCTTGTGTCAACTGCTTGTGATACTGAGGTGTAAAGATTTTGCTGATCACTGACCCACAGATAAATGCTTTCTCTGTGTTTCTTAATGGCTGATTTAAGTATAATTGAAGCCTAAAAATGGAATAATTTGCTTTAAAAATGTGATACTCTGGAAGGATTGGAAAGCATCATGAGAGTTAAAGGAAGCAGTGAGGGATTTAGTATAGTGACTCTCTAGTTAATGGAGCAAAAATAAAGTAGTTGTCTTATCAAAATGCAATCCCAAAAACTTGAGATTGGTAAGGACTCTGCAATAAAAACCTAAAAATGTTTGCATTACAAAAAAAGAAACTCTACTTTGTAAATGACTCAAAACAGTTTTGGAAATGCACAAAATTATCAGTAGTTCTGATGTCTTTGTCAGAAAGCAAACCACAAGTCACTTCTATCCACTCTTCAGCTGATGGGCAAAAATGCCCTACTTTCTTCCATACTTAAAAATGACTAAGATGGTAAGTTTTATGTTATGTATATTTTAATTCAATTTTTAAAATTTCCAAAAAATGGCCCTATTTCCTTTCCTTTATCACCAGGAGTTTCTGAATAATCTTTTTGAGCAAATCCATTTCCTGGCAGTTGAACATTTTCCACTAAGCATTCATCAGCATCCTCCTTTTATCTAATACCCATCTTTTCAACACTCAGCTGCAACATCACACTTTTCCAGGGGTGGGGTCATCAGAGGGCACCAGATGTTAACTGGTGCTTGATGAGTTCCTTTCTTCAGCCTGGTGTCCACTGATTGTTGTGGATGCCATAAACTTTTGTATTGTGCAGGTAAAAAAAAAAAAAGGTAGCCATCAAAAGCTACAATTTGAGTCCTTACAAGCATCTTTGAACTATCAAAACACAATACAGTAATAATATTCCCATTTGTACACCTCTTCCTTTCCCATGAGATTTTCCCATCATTCTGGAGGGTTTTTGCCACTGCCTCTCTTCATTTTATTAGTTTGGGAAATATCCTCATCAATTTATACAAATCCCTGTTTGCAGCCCTCATGTTCCTAAAAAATATAATTTGGTCTAACTGGATGCGCGAACTGCAAGTCATTATTTATAGAAAAGTTTAAGTCCCATAATAATAGTAATACTAGTAATAGTAATAACTGGTAACAGTTTGTTAGCATTCACTCACATGGGTTCTATGGGTGTATGTTTAATTAATTTCAAATTGTTTGTGCTTACTTAGATCTTCTTGTAATCTCTTGCCAACCAAATAAGTTGCTTTGTTCTTAAAAGCTACAGAAATATGCTCTAAGATAGTAGGAAATAAATGTTCATAAAGAAATCTGATGATACAGCTGAAATGTGGTTAGCAAATTTAAAAGTGTGTGACTAGTTTCTCTGTGATTTTATTCTCTTGAAATTTGAGCATTGTTACATCTTGTATGAATAACATCCTCAACTCTGACCTTAATATAATGTATCCCTTGCATTTCTTTCCTTTCTTTTGGAATCCTTGGAGAAATGTCTGATTTCCATAGAACAATCTGTGGTTAGATACTGGCAATTATTATGTACCATGGGTCTTGATACTTATTTGGGTAAAATATCTTGAGGAAGTTCCAGGGGAACTTTATTTGTCTGTCTGTGTGTGTGTGTGTGTGTGCACGTGCATCTGTGTGTGTGTGTGTGTGTGTGTGTGGCAGTGGTGTTTGAGGGGAGATTCTTTGTTTCTGAATACAGCTTTCCAGAACCAGAGCCATTCAGTGTAACCAGTGACAAAAGATAAATATGTTCTGTGAGCTGCTTTGCTTTTATCTTAAATGGAGAATCTGACAAAACATTTATTTTTACCATGACTGTACAATAATTTTAATATACATAATTACTGGTACAAATGAAATTAAAATCCCCCTACTATTCAACATCTTATTTTAAGAACAAAATACTCTTGAGGGGGGGTTCAAGATGGTGGCAAAGAAGATCCTGAAGTCACTTTTTTGCATGGACACAAAAAATTTACAAGTACACATGAAATAATTTCCTCTAAAAAAAAGACCTGAAAACTTTACAGACAGAGCTTTCACAACAAAAGATAAAAGAGCAGCATCAAAACAAGTAAGGAAGACAAAGACTGGGTTTCACCAAAAAGCACCTGCTCCAAGCATGACAGTGCACAATCAGAAGAGATCTCAAAAATGTGGAACTTTTTCCCTGAGAAGCAAGCGGTCTTTGCTCTATATCAAACACCACAACTTCTAGACCATGCACAAAAGAGATGAACCACCAAAACACCTGGCTTTGAAAAACAATGGGGATTATATGCAGGAAAATCATAGAACTGTAGGGAGTGGAAAATCTGCTCTTAAAGGACTCACACACAGTCTCACTTGCCATGGGACCCAGCTCAAAACACCAGCTTGAGAAGCACCTAGACCATATGTGAAGAAGACCCACTTACTAATCTTAAACTATGTTACAGAGAGACAGAAACTTTATGGCGTTCTCTCAAAGAGACAGAGTCACTAGCAAATGTCATTTTGGATCACTGGGCATCATTCTAAGTTGATAATGCTGGTGCTAGCAGGTGTCATTTTGAAACTCTCCCCACTGATTTGTTAGCACCAAAGGGCATGCCCCACTGAGGGCCCTGCCCACCCTCGAATCAAAGCCATGTGTTATCTGGGCTGGGCAAGAGCTCCATTCACCCCTGCACCACAGCCACAGCTTCACCATAGCAGGTGGGCACATGCAGCTCACACAGGGGACACTGCTTGAGCACCTGGCTGTGGTGGCCAGGGAGCATAGCACTTCTGAGCCATGGGACATCTCCTACACAAGATCACTCCTTCAAGACTGAAAGAGTTAGCTGTTTTGCACAATACATAGAAACAAACACAGAGACACAGGCAAAATGAGGAGACAGAGGAATATGTTCCAAATGAAAGATCAAGACAAAATCAAAGAAAAAGACCTAATGAAACAGAGATAAGCAATCTACCTGAGAAAGAGTTCAAAGTAATGGTCATAAAAATGCTCACCAAATTCAGGAGAGTGGATGAACACAGTCATAACTTAAACAGAGATAGAAAATTTAATAAAGTGCCAAACAGAAGTTACAGAACTGAAGAATACAGTAACTGAATTGAAAATTGCACTAGGGAAGTTCAGCAGTAGACTGGATAAAGCAGAAGAATGGATCATCAAGCTGGAAGACAGAACAATGGAACTCACTCAACAGAGCAGAAAAACAAAAAACAACTTTAAAAAGTGAAAATACCTTAAAGGGACCTTTGGGGAACCATTGAGCAGAATAATATTCACATTTAGGTGTCCCAGAGAGAAAGGGCCAGAAAACTTATTTGAGGAAATAATGGCTGAAAATTTCCCTCATCTGGGGAAGGATAGAGATGTCCAGGTCCAGGAAGGCTAAAGAGTTCAAAAAACAGAAAATCCAAAGAGATCCACACCAAGACACAGTATAATTAAAATGCTAAAGATAAAGAGAAATTTTTAAAAGTAGCGAGAGAATGAATTATTACATACAAAGGAAAGCCCATAAAGCTATCAGCAGATTTTTTCAGCAGAAACTTTCCAGGCCAGAAAGGAGTGAAATATTCAAAGTGCTGAAAGGAAAAAAACTTTCAACCAAAAATTCTCTACCCTGAGAGATTATCATTCAGAATTGAAGGGGAGATTAACAGTTTTCCAGATAAAGAAAAACTAAAGGACTCTTGCTATATTGACCTCTTTATCATTATGTAATGATCTTCTTTGTTTTTTATTAGTGTTTGTTTTAAAGTCTATTTTGTCTGGTATGAGTATATCTACACCACTTTTCTTTTTTAAAAAATTTTTTAATTTTTTTTATGTTTGACAGACAGAGAGAAAGAGAGAGAGAGAGAGAGAGAGAGCAGTGGAGGGACAGAGAGAGAGGGAGACAAAGAATCTGAGGCTCCAGGCTCCTAGCTGTCAGCATAGAGCCTGACATGGGGCTCGAACTCACAAACTGTGAGATCATGACCAGAGCTGAAGTCAGATGCTTAACCGACTGAGCCACCCAGGTGCCCCTACACCACTTTTCTTTTTGTTTCCATTGCATGTAGTATCTTTTTCCATCCCTTCCATCTCTTCACTTTCAGTCTGTGTGTGTCCTTCTGTAGTAAGTCTCATGTAGGCAGCATAGAGATGGGTCTTGTGTTTTAAGTTCATTTAGTCACCCCATGTCTTTGGATTGGAGAATTTAGTCCATTTACATTTAAAGTCATTACTCATTAGGTATATACTTATTGCCATTTGGTTGTTTTCTGGCTGTTTTCATGGTTCCGCTCTGTTCCTTTCTTCTCCTCTTATGGTGTGATACCTTTCTTTAGTGTTACATTTTGATTCCTTTCTTATTTTCTTTTGGGTTTTTACTATAAGTTTTTGCTTTGTGGTTACCGTGACATTTGCGTGTAACATCCTCTGTGTATAATGGTTGGTTTTAAGTTGTTAGGAACTTAAATTTGAATACATTCCAAAACTTGGCATTTTTATTCCCCACCTTTTGCATATTTTTATTGTATGCATCCCTGAACTAATTATTGTAGTTTTAGTTACTTTTACTATTTTTGTATTTTAACCTTCATACTTGCTTTAGAAGTCATTGATTCACTGTCTATACTATGTATTTAGCCTTTCCTAATGGGAGATATTGACAGCAATACAATAATAGTAGGGGACTTTAACACCCTACTTACATCGTATCATTGGTTAGATCATTTAGACAGAAAATCAGTAAGGAATGGTTGGCTTTAAACAACATATTAGATCAGATGGGCTTCATAAATACAACATTCCATCTAAAAACAGCAGAATATGCATTCTTCTCAAGTGCACATGGAACATTCTCCAGGATAGATCACATGTTAGGCCACAGGACAATTCTCAGTAACAACATGGGTGGAACTTGAGGGTATTATGCTAGGTGAATTAAGTCAGATGGAGAAAGATAAATACTGTATCATTTCACTCATATGTGAAATCTAAAAAAGCAAAGCAAATGAACAAACAAAATAATACATAAACAAACTTATTGAGACAGAGAACAAAGTGTGGTCCTCAGGGTGGAGGAGGTTGTGGGTGGGCTAAATGGATGAAGGGTTTTTATTGTATAGTGATGCATGGTAACTAGACTTTTGGTGGTGATCACTGTACAGTGTATACTGATGTCCAATTTTAATGTACCCCTGAACCTTACATAATGTTTTATACCAGTTTTACCTGGATTTTTTAAAAGAATGGCCTTGTCCCTCCTGTTGAAACGGAGAAATTCTTATTGGTGCCATTTGGGTCATATGTCAGCCCCCATAGCCAGCCACTGGCTACATGCTGATGTCAATCACCCAAGAGGATAGGGTACTGTAATTGTCTGGAACTTAGGAAAGCAGTTCTCTTAGATGAGGAGGGTGGGATTGGGAATTTTGTTTACCAGAACAAGGAACAATGGACAAACAAAAACAAACATCCCCCCTTATAGATCACAACTTTATGTATATAAAATATTTGTATAAAGTATGAAAGAATATCTGATTATGTTATATGCACCTCCCAGAGAACTTGAGAATCCACTAGCTAAATTTCTTATTCCTCTCCACAGAATTTTCTGTCCATATGGAAGACTTTGACCAGTTTATTCTCAACTAAGCCAGGCTATATTAATTTCCCTGGCATCAAGATGTGTTGATGATTAAATGAGAAAATAAATGATGTTTGACACATGGCAAAGGAAAAAAAAAAAAGAACAAAATGCTCACTATTGCCTAATTCTGAGTAAGACCTCTGGATATTGATGCTTTTTAATTAGAGAAGAAATTTTCTTTTAATTAAAAAAGACAGGTTTTTTTTTTATTTTTCAGTGTTAGAGAGTGTCCTCTAGTGGAGAGAGAGTCTCTGCTCTCAGCAGCGTTAGAAATGGTCAGATGATATACCTAATTAGAAGATTGCACTAAATAACCAGTGTCCCTGTGGCCGATTAGAATCCACTGGTTGAAGGAAAAACATTATTTTTCCTCTCAGGCCTCCTCACGTTGGCCTACTTGAAAGCCTGCCATATGACAAGCATTGTTCTCATTTTAGATAGCAAACGATTTTTCATGATCAATTTTCTAATGCTTCCTTCTGAACCGGGTAAGATTGAGCTGACAGTGCACTTTTTGACCAAAAAGGCAGCAGAAGCATTTAGTGCATTTTACTGTAGCTTTACCGATATCAACTTGAGACGGCAAGAATACCTTTATCTTCAGAATTCCAGCCCTGGCTGACTGATACATTTGATGTGTTTGGCTCCCCAGGCCGTGGGTTAAAGTTTTCTGCTCTCAGTTGAAGGAAAACAAAGAAACAAAGTGGAGAGGACAATTAAATTAATGTGTCTCTCTCTTCTCTGTAACTTGTGGAATTCTGATGCTCATTTCCTATATTTCTGGTTAAGTGTAGTAAGATGTTTTAGCGCTATCATTTGGCCATCAGAGATGAGACTGACAGTGTTTTTTTCAGTATCTAAATGGATGAGGAGAAGGAAGAGCTGTGGTTCTTGACTCTGAATCACAGGCTAGGATGGCCTTATCAGAAATTTCATGTTACAGCTAATTAAAGACCAAAGGAAAGAATAGATGGAGTTTCTCTTGATTAAATAGTTAAGTAGTCCAAACCTCAACAGAGTAAAGATAAAATTCTGTGGCCAATTTTTATATTTGAAAAAAAGAATAAGGATAATGTTCATAAAATCTTTCAGGAATCAAATAAATATCAGAGGCATATCATGTATATATAAATATCATAGGTTGATTATCTCAATGGCAGTGATAAGCAGTGAGGCAAACATTGTATTCCTGTTAACAGATAACTTCCAGAAAAATTTACAGTCATGATCTTTGTACAGATATAAGAATGAATACATGTTAAAGAAATTTTACTTGTATGATATGACGAAATCAAGCAGATGTTATGACCAGTCCAAAGGTAAAATCAAAACAGCAGATTCGTGCAGAGTAAACGAATGTTGACGTGAATTCCAACTCGAGACAAAACTGATTTTTCTCTGGGTTGTGGGTGGGAAAGAGCTAGGAGAGCAGAGGGGAAAATGAAGTCAATTAAATCACTACCAGACATGAGAGAATTTACATATCAGTTACTTACAATTTACAGAGTCGAAAAATAGCTAAAGGCAGTGAAGAGCTAGAATCTGATAACTCAGAAAGGTGTGCAGTAGATAAATGAGTAGTTTTCCACGGAAACACAATTTTTATTTCCTACATTCCTTAGGAAAGAGAATATATTTCTGTAGCTTGGATTAGGTCATCAGTGACCCAGTCAGACATCCTTGTCTACACTGCTACCTGTCTACCCACCACTGTCATTATTATGAACCCTGTTTCCTCTTCCCCAGCCTCCCTGTCCCTGCTTTCTGCTTGAGGGCCCTGCCTAAATGTTTTTCAATCTTGTTTCTTTTCTGAGCCCCAATTCCACTTTAAACAAAGGCCAAGGTAAAAAGAAATGTTCCAGACAGTTAATTGTAACCACTCACAAGAGAATCACCTGGGAGTGCTTGTTAAAAATGAAAATCCCAGGGGTGCCTGGGTGGCTCAGTTGGTTAAGGGCCGACTTTTTGGCTCAGGTCATGATCTCACGGTTCGTGGGTTCGAGCCCTGCATCAGGCTTTGCTCTGATGGTGCAGAGCCTGCTTGGGATTCTGTCTCTCCTCCTCTGTGTTCCTCCCCTGCTTGTGCACTCTCTCTCTCAAAATGAATAAATAAACATTAAAAAAAAAAAGGAGATCATGACATTTGCAACCACAGGCATGAGCCTGGAAAACATTAAGTGAAATAAGGCAGACAACAGAAAGAAAAAAGCTGCATGATCTCATTTATATGTGGGATCCAAAAAACCATGTACATAAAAGGAGAGAGTAGAACAGTGGTTATGGGCGGGGGGGAGATGGTCAAAGGGGACAAAGTTGCAGTTATGTAAGATGAACGAGTCTAGAGATCTAATGTACAGTATGATGACTATAGTTAAAAAGTACTGTACTGAATGCTGGACATTCACTAAGAGAGTAGATGTCAGGTGCTCTCATCACAAAAAAATAGAAAATTAACTGTGTGTGAGATGATATGTTCATTAGCTTGACTGTAGTAATTGTTTAACGATATGTGTGTGTAGGTGTGTGTATAAAATCATCATGCTGTACACCTTAAATATATCAAATTTTTTATTTAAAACATATATATATATATAAGTCACTACATTTTGCTCTTTGTTTAGAGCATCTACATGCTACCTGTCCCCTGTTACTATCATTGTGCTTTTCTGTAAGGATAGTTATTGACAATAGCTAACTACTTAAATTTCTCAATGAATACAGAATAATTTTGCTGAATTCTACGACTTGTTAGATTTTTTTTTCTTTTAGCAGTAACATTAAATCTAAAAGAGAGCTTGGTGGGGCACCTAGGTGGCTCATTTGTTTGCGCGTCCAACTCTTGGTTTCAGCTCAGGTCACAATCTTATGGTATGTGTCATGATCTCACAGTTAGTGAGTTCGAGCCCAAGATCGGGCTCTGCCCTGGCAGTGCAGAGCCTGTTTGGGATTCTCTCTCATTCTCTGTCTCTCTCCCCCTTCCCCTGAATTCTCCTTCTCTCTCGTAAAATGAGTAAATAAATTTTAAAATGTAGCTTGAGAATGGACCTCAAAAATGTTTAGTTTTTCCAACCAAGAATGTACAGATTTTATACATATGTATGTATGTATATATGTGTGTGTGTATTTCATAAAACTTTTTAACTGACTTGATATGATTTTGTGATTCATTTATCCACAACCATCTCTCATTATAATTTGTTGTTTGTTTATTTCTCATGTAAATAAAATTTTTATTACTTTCTTTTTGGTACTATGGAAATTAGTATGATATTGAGTTTTAGATATCATAGACCATAGTTAACCATAAGGTTTTCCTCTTAAGGATGACAAAAGTATGATAAAAATCAGTGACTCCTAGAGAATAAGATTAAAGAAAAAATAATTTAAAAGCACATTAACTAGCTAAAACAAAAGTACATTAATTTGCTACATATCGTATACTTTTAAAAAATGTCAAATTTGTCAGGCTTCCAAATTTACCCCATTAAGTAATACTTTTTTCTCCTGCATTGCCTTCTTCACTTGTTTATTTCCACAGGGTCCCAATATGCTGAGGTAGATCGTCCTACAATCTCATATTAGGCAGACTGTGTCTCATTTTAAAATTTTATAAGCAAGCTTTTAATAATTTTAGAATCAATACTCTTTAAACCTGCATTCTCTGTTGTTTTTATTGCGCATATTCTGGCTCTTAAGTTTCTTAAGGGCATTTTTTTTCTGGATGTGAAATTCCATCCAAATATGTTGAGAGGGTGGATAGCCCTCTCACTAAGCATTACCACATACACTCCATTTGTCCTATAGGGATGATTAGTCATATTTTTGACAAGATATGGGCGTATTTTTTATATGATTCTGTTTAGAATAGCTCAAACTGCATATTGAATAACTCAAAATGTACAGGTTTTTACATTTTGTAACGCAAATACTAAAGTCTGTTATATCAAAAAGCCAAATTTTAACCCTTTCCTAGTAAGACATTATTATATATTCCTTTTTTTTAACTTTATTTATTTATTGTGAGAGAGAGAGTACATGCACACACGTGAGCAGGGAAGGCAGAGAGAGGGAGGGAAAGAGAGAATTCCAAGCAGGTTCCACGCTGTCAGTGCGGAGCCCAACACCAGGCTTGAACCCACGAACTATGAGATCATGACCTGAGCTGAAATCAAAGTCAGACACTTAATAAACCGGGCCACCTAGGCGCTCTGAGATTATTATATATTTCTTATATTTGGACAGTTGAAAGAAAGAACTCTTTCTTCAAAGAAAGTGAAAATAGCAGTTCTTCTACATTGGTTAAGTGTGCAATTTTATTATTTTCAAAGAATACTTTTATCATCCTTTTAGGGCATCCTACGATGTTTTTTGCTTATGTCTTATTGTTGTAGCAAAACTACAAAGAAATCATCATATAAAACTGATGCTGATTGGTGTTCTTGTATTGAATTTAAAGGAGATGATCCCATGGGTCCCATTTATAGTAACTTCTTGTTTAATATTTGTCTACTTTTAAACATTTGGAAATAACTCTTCTTAGTTTTTCTTTTTCTTTTTTTTTTTAATTTTTTTTAAGTTTATTCATTTTTGGGACAGAGAGAGACAGAGCATGAGTGGGGAAGGGACAGAGAGAGAGGGAGACACAGAATCTGAAGCAGGCTCCAGGCTCTGAGCTGACAGCACAGAGCCCAATGCGAGGCTCGAACTCACAGACTGTGAGATCATGACCTGAGCCGAAGTCAGATGCCCAACTGTGACTGAGCCACTCAGGCACTCCTCTTCTTAGTTTTTCTTAAAGAGTGTAAGCCTTTGATAATTTATTCTGCTGGTATGAATTCTCAACTAAAATTCGAAGTCCATCAGAGGATCTACAACACAACAGTGGGGAAATAAGCATTTTAGGCATGATGTTGACAATTACATTCTGTGGTCTAATAAAAGCCCTTTTATCCTGATATTGTTTTTATAATTTTGAACAACATTGGTTATTAATAACATAATTATATGTAATAAAAATTTTTGGTTTAATATGAATGGTAAGAACCACAAAGAGATAATAGTTCACACTCACTAGAATGACTATAATCTTAAAGATAGATAATGAGTTTTGGTTAGCATATGGGGAAATTGAAACCCTCATTCATACATTGCTCGTGAGAACGTACAGTGGAATAACCACTTTGGAAATGCATAGTTTGGCAATTCCTCAAAGATTTAAACATAGAATTATCTTATGACCCAGAAATTTGACTTTCAGCTATAAGTTCTACTTTTATATTCCACTCAAGAGAAATGAAATCATTTATGTCCACACAAAAATGTGTACAGGAGTATTCAAAGCAGCATTATTCATTATAGCCAAAGAGTGGAAACAACTCAGATGTCTATCAACTGATCAATGGATAAACAAAAAATGGTATAGCCACACAATGAAATATTATTTAGCCACAACGAGGAAGGGCATATTGATATATCCTGTAACATGGATGAACCCTGAAAACATTACGCTAAGCAAGAAAGTCAGGCACAAAAGGGTACGTACTATATGATTCCACTTATACAAGATGTCCAAAATAGGCAAATCCATAGAGACAGAAATTAGAAGTAAGTTAGTGGTTGTTGAAGGCTGGGGAGGATTGGGATGAAATGACTAGTGACTCATTGGGTCAAGATTTCTTGGAGGGATCAAAGTTTCCGAGAGTCGATTGTGCTCCGGGTTCTGTGAATATACTAAAAACCATTTACACTGATAAATTGATATGTGAATTACATTCTTATATATATGCAGTTTCTTTGAGAGAACAGTTTTTAAAGAGAATGGTGTGCTGGTAAATGTTTAATAATTGGTTCTCCAAGTGTAATTCTGGCATCTAAGTGATCTTGACATTTTAATTTATGTTGGCCAATGAGAGTGAGACATTGGAGATATATGTCAGAACTGTATTTGTTCATCAGTGATGTAAGCAACTTCTTTACTGAGTCAAATTACAGTTTTTGAATCTGAGAGGAATATTTTTATGTTTGTGCTTTTACTAATATAACAGCTGTAGATATGACACTTTTAAGTTTAGTCTACATTAATAACATTTTCTCCATGTTGCCTCAAGTATAGACAGACAACGAAAACAATAAATCATAACCTGGTTTGTAGCATTTGGCAACTTCTGGGGTATATACTCGACCATAGCTGATGATAGCAAGCTACCAACATAATCTCAGTAAATGTACAGTTGGGAAAAGAAGTACAGTGGCAAACTATTATATAATATTTCTGCTCTACACATACTATCGATGAAGAATATAGCCAAATAATTGGGAATTTTTGAGCTTTGAATGTCTACTACCTTTGGGGCTTTAAAAATTTTTTTAATGTTTCTTTATTCTTAGAGAGAGAGAGAGAGAGAGAGAGAGTGAGCAGGGGAGGGGCAGAGTGATAGAGGGACGCCAAATCTGAAGCAGGCTCCAGGCTCTGAGCTGTCTGAGCCCGACTTGGGGCTCGAACCCACAAGCCGTGAGATCATGACCTGAGCCGAAGTCAGACGCTTAACCGACTAAGCCACCCAGGTGCCCCAGTACCTTTGTTTGTAATACAGTATATTTAATTTTAAGCTTCTGTGATTTGATTTTTAATAATGACTGTGTTTAACAAGCTGCTTACAGAATTTTGAAGATTGTAGTAACTGACTTCTACAGACTGGTATGAACGGCCGCAAGGCCACAAGTGAAAGAACATCTGAATGAGGAGGCTCTGCATTTGCAATGTTGAAGACTAGTTTATAAAATAGACTTGGCCTCTTGAGATAGGCTGTAGACATGTAACCTTTAATTAATGAAACTTTGAAAAAAAGGAACCAAGGGAGAATTCAAGTACAAGAGATATTAAGCAGGTTATTTATTTGAAAGTACTTATTAAGTTCCTAACACATTCAAGACACTGTAATGGGTCCTAGTGATGTACAAAGGTAAATACACATATAATTTCTGCCTCTGGGGAATAAATATTCTAGTTGCTGGGTTAAACATGCAAACAAACCAAGTACTGTAAGGAATACATTATGATAAAATATAGATGTGTGTCCCAAGGGCTATGGGAGAAGAAAAGACAGAATAACTATTTCTAGAAAAGCCAAGTCATTCTTTTGGAAGAAGTAGAAATGAGGAAAATTTAAAGCAAAGAATATAACATTAAAAAGCATGAGAATGTGAAATGAATCATGGATGGACTGCTTCTAAAATGCAGATGCTACAAACCTGTTACATAACTGACATGTCCTGCCTCATCTGCCCAGGGTATAAACACAGTCGTATCATTTTGAATTTCTTAATTCTTATTTCCTAACTGCGTAAATCCCTAAATAAAATCTCCTAGTTTCTATTTTTCTAATTTTCCTATCTTCCCTTCTTAATTTCTCTCTGCCCTGTTTTGGGTAGAAGTGCATCACCTCTCCCTAGGTCCCACCCTGTCTCGTGAATTTCCATCAACTCTCAGTTCTCATTTGAGCTAACAGGAAGGGACCATAATCCTTTATTCCTGCTTTCACACATAGGTAATGCACACTTGGGATCCAGAGTCACAGTTCTCTGGCACTCATGTGATTAGCCGTCATTTCTCAGAAGAAAAGTGCTTACTGGGTGGACACAGCTTTCCTCCCCAACACTTAGGCAATTAGGTTGTCTCAGGTGTGAGCCAGACTTAAGCTAGCACTTCCTTCAGGACTGACTTCCCGGGGGGGGGGGGGGACGCTACTGTCCTTTCCTCCTAGCATAGCTATGCATAAGGGGCATGGTGCCTTTTGTTCAACCACACAAGTAAGTACAATTAAGAGAAACCACTCCAAAACCTCTTCACAGAACAGAGCTCTCTCTTCTCAGGTTGATTTTCTATCCCAATTGCATTGAGAAGCAGCTGACAACTCCCCAATCTCTCTCTCTCTCTCTCTCTCTCTCTCTCTCTCTCTCTCTCTCTCTTTCCCCTCCTCCCCTTCCCCCTATACAATACCGGTGCCTGTAAATTATAAAAATAAAAAATGTGTTCTACCTTATCAGGCTTTCTATTTCACCTCCACTTTGAAATGCTTCCTATCATCTTGATAAAAAGCATAGTGACCTGTATCACTGCTTTCACTTTTTAAGAAATTATGTAGAAATAATCTGATCTTTGCAGTGACTATTCCTTATGTGATCCCAAGGTATTGTAACATTTTAAATCCTTCTTTATTCTCTCTGGTCCAGTCCCAGTTTTGCAAATACAGTAAGAGTGATTTCCTTAGAATTCACATGTGATTATTGCCAGTCTCCCACTTGAAACCTTTCCCTAGCTTAGCACTGCCTTTAAATGGAAACCCCAAGTCTTCAACATGGCCCACCTAGAAGGATAGGGCTGCCACTGCTCTGGCCTCATTAGTGCTCCTCTCTTCTCTCCCTAGTCCTCTCCCCACCCTTACATGCACTTGAGCTTTAGCCACTCTGAAGTTATGTATTTCCTCCAAAGTTCCTTGGCATTCTCTCATTCATGCTCTTTCCTCTCAGCCTGGAGTGCTTTTCTGTTTTTCCCTCCACCCTCTTTTATTCCTTCCATGAATTCAAACTTTTGACCTGCAGCAAGCCCAGTCCAAGTGTGCATAGAGTTCCCCTAGGTGCCCCTATAACACTGCCAATACCTCCAGTACTGGGGCTCAAGGCAAAGTAGGTAGTCAAAGACCAAGTGAGCCAAGATGGTTGAGAAAGCAAATCATTTCTTACATGGGTGCAGGAGCCATTTCCTAGGTGTGGAAGCACAAAGCTTGCAAATGAGAGACATGAAGAATTAGGTAATGGAAAATCCCTTCATCTGGGAAGGTACGATTGTGACAAAAGAGACAAACTCAGTTCCCAATGAGAGATTCACTTCACTTCTCTGCTAACAAAGATCAAGATGAGCTGCTAATGGCATGATCATTATTTATAAACCCCCATATTTAGTAAAACTGTGATGGGAAAGTAGGCAATTTCTGGAGACTTCTATTTATTAGTTCCAGCCACTAACTCCCACCTAAAAACTAAAACTTGATCTCTTAAAAAGACTGATTGTATAAATTACTGATACATATAATTTTAAAACTCTATAATATATATTGATTCTTTAGGCATGTGATGTTAATCATCACAGCAGGTACTACTTTGAGATTTACTGCTGAGTACATGACTACTTGGCACTATAACATGTAGTTAAGTTGCACAAAAGCAGTGAAAGCAAAGAATATTAGATTTGAAATTGTTTTGTAACATTGGATTGACACTTCCCATAGAAATTTGCAGTTGATTTCCAGTCAATAAGATTGACATTCAGTTATTCATTTTGTAATGTAAATATTCTCCAAGGAACGGTGGAGGTTTACATGTTACAATATTTAGAAAATATTTATATATAAAAATTAATAATAAAGGAACCTATTTGGAGCTCCATTTTGCCTCTTAAAAGCTTGTAGACATTTTCTTCACTTTCCTTATCTTGTCACTAATGATGACTATTGTATATAGAATCAAATTCCATGAGGAATCGCTTACTTAAAGAACATGCAGACATAAAGATGAAAGAAGCCTATATCATGCCATCTTAGAAATATTCAATGATCAAGAACTTATGAATTGTTCTTACACAATGGACATAGTTAAGCTAATATTAATTTTATCCAGTAAAAATGTTCTTATTGTAGAACTTGGAGAATAGAATTTATTTTTTTTAATTTTTATTTGAATTACAGTTGGTAAACATACATTATAATATTAGGTTAAGGTGTACAATTTAGTGATTCAGCACTTCGATGCAACACCCAGTGCTCATCATGAGTGCACTCCTTAATCCCCATCACCTATTTAATCCATCCCCCAGCCACTTCCCCTCTGGTGACCATCAGTGTGTTCTCTATAGTTAAGAGTTTGTTTCTTGGTCTGCCTCTCTTTTTTTCCCCCTATGATTGCTTGTTTTGTTTCTTAAATTCCACATATGAGTGAAATCATATGGTAGTTCTTCCTCTGACTTTCACTTAGCATAATATTCTGTAGCTCCATCCATATCATTACATATTGCAAGATTTCATTCTTTTTATGGTTGAGTAATATTCCATTGTGTGTGTATGTGTGTGTGTGTGTGTGTGTATATATAAACATTGGGGTGCATGTATCCCTTCGAATTAGTATTTTTGTATTCTTTGGGTAAATATCCAGTAGGTCAATTGCCAATAGTTCTATTTTTAACTTTTTGAGGAACCTCCATATTGTTTTCCAGAGTTCCTGCACCAGCCTGCATTCCCACCAACATTGCTAGAGAGTTCCTCTTTTTCCACATCCTCACCACCACCTGTTGTTTTTTGTGTAGTTAATTTTAGCCATTCTGACAGGTGTGAGATGATATCTCATTGTAGTTTTGATTTATATTCCCTGATGGTGAGTGATGTCAAGCATCCTTTCATGTGTCTCTTGGCCATCTGTCTATCTTCTTTGGGAAAATACCTATCCATGTCTTCTGCCCATTCTTTAATTGGACTATTTGTTTATAAGTTCTTTATATATTTTGGATACTAACCCTTTATCAAATATATCATTTGCAAGTAGGTATACTCATGCAATCACTCATAAGCACAATTTCAGAATATGTTCACTATTAACGCATAGCTCTGAGGTTTCCAGTCTTTAGGACCCTCCTTCATTGAACTTTAAAGGCATTTAGTTGTCAGGATCCTTTAGAATCTTCTAAAAAATTTATGAAGCTGAGAAAGTTTGCTTGTTTCAGATGCCGACAAAAGTGTTGCTGGGGGCTTCTTTTCAGCCCTTCTTGTAATACCTGAGGGGAAGGAAAAATTCTTCCTCTACCGTTCAAGCCCTTCCAGCTGGACTAAGAATTGATATAAGACAGATTTACAGGAGAAAAAACTCAGAGTTTTATTACGTGCACACAGAGGCCCAATAATGAAATTGATTCCTAAAGAAATGACTAACGCAGGCAGGTGTTTTGGTTTTTTGGTTTTTTTTTTTTTTTTTTTTTTTTTTTTTTACTTTTCAGACAAAGAGGCAATAAATCTTTGAGGAATTGACAGGACAAAGAAAACTTGGAGAGTTTCCATTAGTAAGGAATTCCAAACAGAATTTGGACTGCAGTAGTATATTGGTAAAAATAACAAGGGTTGTTTTTACAGCCTTCTCAGCTCTAAATTCCCTTTGTCTGGTGATAAGGATGTCTTCTTTACTTTCTGGTACAGGGAGGGTACCTTTCACATGGGATATTTATTTCCTGCTTTCAGTGAGACAGGAGATGGTCTGGATGTCCTTCTTGTACAGGCTGTCTCTTAAGTAACTTTTATTTAAAATAATCAGTATGCTGGGGCACCTGGGTAGCTTAGTCGGTTGAGCTTCCGACTTCGGCTTAGATCATGATCTCATGGCTCATGGGTTGAAGCCCCGCATAGGGCTCTGTGGTAACAGCTCAGAGCCTACAGCCTGCTTCGGATTCTGTGTCTCCCTCTCTCTCTGCCCCTCCCCTGGTTGGTTGCTTGTGTCTCTCTCTCAAAAATAAATAAACATTAAAAAAATAAATAAAATAATCAGTATGCCAAAGTGGCCCATCTTGGGGCAGTCTGCCCTCAGCTCCCTATATACCCTGCCAGTTCCCTTGCCCCAGCTCAAGTTGGAGTAAGCCCTTAAAGCTCCTTATCTTGTCATCCGTTTTCTGGCTCCACTTGGAGGCAATAGGAACTTATAACTAGTATGTACTGGAATATTTCAGTTCCCTAATGCTGGCTAAGGCTTGGGGAAACCAGGTGTTTTTAAAAATGGCATAACCTGTCCAGAAATAAACCTTACTTTTATTAAATTCACTTCCACCATTTAGTCAAAGACCTCCACTTACCTTATTAAGTGATCAACCAATCTGTACTCATTGTTACAATGGTGTCTCCTGAGTAGCATGTTGAAAGAAACTAATCTCTGCAGTTGATTTTACATCTAATAAAAATCCCAAGTATTTATTCTCATGAGTTATTCATTTTTTTAGTGTGCTTTTCTACCTGAGCATGTGTCAGTTTCCTAAATTAAAACATTATTCCATATATAGTGGAAATATTTTAATAACGTTTTGAGAGGATTCTAGACTTACAGTTCCTTCTGTTTCCCATCCAAAGATTTTGTTTCCTTTCTATTTCCCACTTCCAAAACTCAAAAACACCTTCCACCTGCCATGTAAAATCTTATACTTACTAATATTATGTACCCTCTGATATCATGCTTTGAGAAGGGCACATCACCTCTGTGGTATCTTTCCCAATAATTCATAACCTAAATCTAATCGTGTAAAAACATGAGGCAAGCATAACTGGTAGAACCTATAAAATAGCCGACCAGTCTTCTTCAAAATCTTATAACTCCCATTTCGTTAAACAAGCTGTCAAAAGCACATATTGTATAAATTTGACAAAAATTAAAAATACCTGAAAAAACATTTTGGGTAAATGTTTCATTAAATTAATGAAGTGATTAAAATGTTACCTGCCAGTTTGCCTAAAATAAGAGTGTACGAATAGTTTTATAACACATTTCCGTCCCTTCTCTCTGCAGGCGACTCAGCTAATCTAACCTGCAGAGCTTTCTTTGGGTACAGTGGAGATGTCAGTCCTTTAATTTACTGGATGAAAGGAGAGAAGTTTATTGAAGATCTGGATGAAAATCGAGTTTGGGAAAGTGACATTAGGTAAAATATTTTTTTCTTTGAACTTGTACAGTCAAGTTAACATTAGCTCTGTTAGTGAATAGAAAGTGATCTAAAGGAAAATAAATGGGTTTTTATTATGTTGGGTGGGTTACTATCATAATAAAAATATCTCAATATTTAATGGCAATGAGGCAAAATACTATTACGAGACAGACAATGGAATTGCAAAACATGAATGCCATTTGTAGAGAATTTAAAGGAAATAAAAAGGAGTTTTTCACTAAAGAATATACTGAGTATGAGACAGACCAAAATACCATCAAATATGGAAAATGTGATATTGTACCTTTTGTTTATAAGAGCTCTTGTTTTAATTGTCAAGAGAAAGTATTTATAAGTATTTGTAAGGTATGAGGACTCACCCAAACACAATCTTTGTCATTTCCCTTAATATGTTTTTACATATTTGAGCCATTAAGTACACTATACAACACTTGATAGGAATGATAAAGAAAACACAAAATATTTTCATTGTCTTTTTAGTCTGACTTTAAGATCTAAATGTTAATATAATGGTAATGATAAAGAAAAACCATTAAAAAATACCATCTTTTTGAGGGCATAATGCTTAAACCTCTTTTTAAAAAGTACTTATTTGTTCATTTACTTTTAAGTAAATATTCAGTTATGACTAAAATTATGCTTGGACATAGATACTCATTTTTCATCATTGTAAAGTAAGCAAGTACATAAGTAATAAAGTTATAAGTGAATCAAAATGCTGATCATGTGTAAACATTGTCCCATCTAAAGGTCGTGTCTTCTGGGTATATATGGACATTTAAACGAAGGTTCCTCTTCCTAAATGCAAAGACTTGTAAAACTTGATCAAAGGTGTAAGTGAAAAAGTTTTTCAGTGGAAAATAAAAACGTATAAAACTGTCATATAGGGTTATTTCTATTGGGATCTTCTTCCTGGCAATAAATACACAAGAATATTGTACTCCAGTTGGGTTCTGAAATGCCCAGATGGACAATTCTCCAATATGTACTAAAATAATGTTGTTCTACCATTTTTCATATTTACAACTTCACTATTATCTTTTATCCACATAGTTTGAAATGTTAAAGTTAAGGAAGGACAATAAACCTCCTAACTTTTCCCCTCTCTCTTTTTATGGGTGCTCAAGAAAGAATCTAGAAAGATATTTTTCTTTAAATCTACATTAGGAAATAATGTGCAGATATGAGTTACCAAACAGATCAGAGGGTGGAGGTGGCCATTGGAAGCAGGGAAAGGGAGCCTTGATTTGAAGTTTTCTATTTGCTCTGAAAGGGTATGAAAATCTTTGACGGTGAGGTTAGTGCTTACCATTAATTTTAATGTCAGAATTAAACACTTCATCAGAATATTTAGTCTACAGGTTTATAATTTCACATTTCTTTTAAAGTAGTCCTCCAACCTAAGACATTAGAATTTCTTATCTCACCTTATCATATTTCTTAAAGGGAAAGCAATCTGTAAACTTTTCTTCAAGGTCTTTCTCACCTCTTTATCATGACAGTGTGATTGTCCTGCTATGAGAGATAATTAACTGCAACTTCATTAGCATGTCCAAAAACAAGTTTCCTCATTAGAAGTGAAGAGGAAAAGGGCATGATATAATTTAATTAAGATGGCATCAATCCAGAGACAAATTTGAAGCGTAGATGCTGTAGGTATTGTCCCAGCATACTCACATACATCTAAATTTTTTTCTTTTTCACGTCTTGTGTATGTTTGTGTGGGGTTTTTTGTTTTGTTTTGCCTTATATTTTAGAATTCTCAAGGAGCATCTCGGGGAACAGGAAGTTTCCATCTCATTAATCGTGGACTCTGTAGAAGAAGGTGACTTGGGAAATTACTCCTGTTATGTTGAAAATGGAAATGGACGTCGGCATGCCAGCGTTCTCCTTCACAAACGGGGTGAGTGTCACCTTGTAAGCTTGAGTAGTCCTGAAACTAGAAAAGAGAGGGAAACAGTGGGAACCAAAAAAAAAAAAAAAATGTGTTTTTCTACATCAATTTCTCCTAAATAAAATAATCACAATGGCATTAGGGCCATCAAGGCAGATAACACAGAGGAAGGGTGACTAGCTCAGGATCTAGAGTCAAATATAGATTCCTTGCTGGGCTTTACCACCAAATCTAGAACCTTGGGGGTGATATCTCAGTTCCCTAAGCTTCGGTTTCCTGATCCTCACCAGCCAACAGTAAACAATGGTAGCAACTTTTCAGTGTGTTTTAAGGATGAAAAAAGCCAAGAAATGTGAAGGGCTTGGCACGAAACCTGTACATGAGAGAAGTGAAGTTAAATGCTATTTATTATTGTTACAAATGAGCAAACCACTAAAAAACTAACGAGAATAATTTTAAGTCAGATTGTGTTCTCTATTTGAAGCTTCCTTCTTTGGTGTAAGAATCATGGCTGAGGGATTCCCCATTGCAGGACTTCTTGCCATTGTTTTCTGCCTTGGATAACTTTTACATGTGTAAGATCTTCTCAGGATTAATAATAATTCATTAATTACTCATTAATGAATTACCACTCAATTATTACTCACTATTAATAATTTAAGTAAGACAGATCATGGTCAAGTACAATATCTGCTGCACTAAATCTGATTCCACAGCAGCCCCAACACCTTAGTCACAGGGTTAACACATGCGTAATTATAGATTGAATTGTTTCCAGTTAGAGCCTATTAAAAAACAAAATTCAGCTGAGTAAATTTGAAGATCCAGTTGGCTTTATTAAACGACCCATGAATGGGGCAGAGCTGGCACAAAATGGAAGGCTTTTATAAGAAGGAGGGTGGGGCAAGAAGTTATTAACAAAAGACAGAAAGGATTGTTTCAAGCCAGGATGGCTTCCCTAGGTGGGTGGGAGACTGGGAAAAGCAGGCCTTTTTTTTTGTTTTTAATGTGTATTTATTTTTGAGAGAGAGAGACAGAGACTGAGACAGAGCATGAAGAGGGGAGGAACAGAGAGAGAGAGGGAGACACAGAATCTGAATCAGGCTCCAGGCTCTGAGCTGTCAACACAGAGCCCGGTGCAGGGCCTGAACTCACAAACTGGGAGATCATGACCTGAACTGAAGTGCCCCAAGACAGTGCTTTTTATCATGCAGATGACTCACCTGTGCTGATCTGGTTATTCCAAATTGGCTTTTAAAAGATCACATTCCTGTGGCACCTGCCTGGTTCAGTGGTTAAGCATCTGACTTCAGATCAGGGCATGATCTCAAGGGCATGATCTCACGGTTCATGAATTCACGTCCCGCATCGGGCTCTCTTCTGGTAGCACAGAGTCTGCTTCATATCCTCCGTCTCCCTCTTACTCTGCCCCTCCCCTGCTCACACACTCTCTCTCTCTCAAAATAAATAAACATTTTAAAAAATAAATAATAAATAAATCAAAGGTTACTTTCCTGAGATAGGTACCAACCATAAATAAGTCTTGGTTTGCTGTTGGGCAGGGGGCTTGTTTTTTTCTTTTCTAACAAGATAGTTGTAAACTTAGAACCATGCCTTCACTGCAGAAATGTTTCATGTACATTACAAGAGAAAAATGGCTTTTTTCATACATTATGCTAAGTGAAACCTTTCCAGTTTGAGGAGCGAGTACACTTGATGTTCTCTTACTCAGCAAATTTATAATGATTTTAATTTCAAAGCACATGTTTAATCGTAGACTCTTTGAGGTTGAAAAAGAAAGAGAACATTGAAGACTGTTCCCCCCACTTCACTGGGCAATAGATTTCCTTTGAATAATGTTACTGAAAGCTATTAAAACAGAGACCACTGTTGTCAGGTGACTGGGGTATTAAAATAGTCTACTTTTGGAGGATGTGAGTAGAGGGAAAAGGTAAGGAGCAGGTAGCAATAATTGGTTCTTTCTTTCTATAGCTTAACATGAAGGAATTGAGAATAGAAATGTTATACCTATAAAAGGACAGAAATAGCTTCCGAAGGTTGGAAGCACCTTAACTGTTGTGTAACTGACCCACTCCGTAACATCTTCCTAAGTGTTCCGCCAGCTTATACTGGATCGTATTCCCTCTGAAGGAAGCCAGCTCTGTCTCTAGAAAACCCTGTTAGAAAGCATCCCTGTTTCACTGCCTACCCCTTGACCCCAGTTCTACACTTTTAATCTTTCTTCCCCCAAACAGCCCTTCAAAAGCTTGTTGACTCTTTCCATGATACTCCTGGGCCTCTACTTCCCTGGATTCAACTTGTTTGGTTTTTTTAAATTTCTTTTTCCTTTCTGTGGATATAATACTTTCACCATCCTGGTCACTCCCTTGAATATGCTCTAATTGGGGTCTGAATTATTTCTCAAGAAGGGAAGAAGAGGGGAAAAGATATAGGGCACGTAGAAAACTCTGTTGAGGTAGGGTACCTGGGTGGCTCAGTTGGTTAAACATCCAACTATTTAAAAAAGGTTTTTTTAATGTTTTTCTCTTTTTATTTATCTTTGAGATAGAGAAAAAAAACACAAGCTGGAGAGGGTTGCAGAGAGAGGGAGACACAGAATCTGAAGAAGGCTTCAGGCTGTCAGCGTAGAGCCCAATGCAGGGCTTGAACTCACAAATGTGAGATCATGACGTGAGCCAAAGTTTGACGCTTTAAGTGACTGAGCCATCCAGGCACCCCAAGCACCCAACTCTTGGGTTTCAGCTTAGGATTCTGTCTCTCCCTCTCTCTCTGCCCCTCCCTCACTTGTGTTGTCTCTTTCTCTCTCTCTTAAAAATAAATAAATAAACTTAAAAAAAAATCTGTTGACTTGGACAACACTTATTTCTTTTTAGGACAAGGCAAGAGTAACCATTAAGTATTGATTGTCAGGGAGCAAGAATTCCTGTCCCCCATCAAGGGTCCTTCTAGCTGAATTAAGAATCAAATTGACTTGAGACAGATTAAGAGGAGAAAATCAAATTTAATAGTGTATGTATGGGGGATCCACACAGACATGGAAACTCCAAAGATAGGCAAAATGAGGTGTATGTGTCATCCTCAACTAAGGAGAAGAGGGTAGGGGTCTGGGACTTTAGAGGAAAGGAATGCATTTCACAGGATGGTAAGAAGAAGAACAGATGTTTGGTAACTGGATGTTTGCCCTGCCATATGGATGGACCACTCAGGTAAAATTTATCTCTGCTAGGGGTGCCTGGGTGGCTCATTCAGTTAAGCATCCGTCTCTTGATTTCTGCTCATCCGATTCTTGATTTCAGCTTAGGTCGTATTCTCACGGTTCGTCAGTTTGAGCCCCCTGTCAGGCTCTGCGCTGACAGTGTGGGGCCTGCTTAGGATTCTCTCTCTCTCCCTCTCTCTCTGTTGTTCCCCGCTCACACGCTCTCTCTCACAATAAATAAACTTTAAAAAAATTATCTCTGCTAATAACCCTTATTCAGGGAAAGACCACTAATTTTGAATCTTCTATGTAGTTAAGGAAAGGACAGAAGTTTCTCTTGAGCCCATAGGGTCTCGGTTGCCTTCAGCTCAGAATAATCTTCATGCCAAAGTGTCCCATCTTCGGGTGGCCTGCCCTTGGCCCCTACACGATCATAAGGAGAAAAGAAGGAAAATGAATTGTATCTGAGGAGGATAAACTACTGAAGCTCTTTTCTTGCAGACAGGCACACAACCAGGAAGGGTCAAACACCCCCAGGCTATTTTTAGCATTTGTGGCCTAAGGTTAAGTTGCCCATAGCTACAAAAGCTTCCAGCTCTACAAAAATAAATTATTGAAGAATCAAGGAAATTGTTTGAAAAACTTTCCTGATACTGTCTGGTTCCCTAAACATGAAGAAGAAAATTGTGGCCAATGTTGGAGCAGTCTTTAATACTTAAATCCACAACAGTTTTCAAATATGTATTTATACTACCTGCATTTTGGTTTTAGTAAAACAAAAGCATTAAGAAGCAAAGAAAGTGTTTGTTCTTCAAGGTCGTGTACTCCAAAAGTTCCTTTTAAAGTTAGCTTGTGGCTTCCTTTTAAGGGAGCTGCAGCAAATGAGTCATCAATTCACAAAGGCAGCAAGGCATGCAGTCTCTGGCCCTTGAGAGGCTTATGATCATGGGGAATGTTCTATCCCAATCATCTTTGTGAAAAAGAAAGGAATTTGGTCAACATGAGGCATGACTGCAAGTTCCTCAGCCTTGCAAAGTTCAAAAGGTCAAGGCACAGCACACACAGGTCTATAGTTTTGGTCTTGGACCAGAGTGTCCCTGAAAGAGTCAGATTGTTGTCTTTCTAGCAATTACAGAATTCTCAGATGAGTCGCCATATTACTCAGAAGACTAAAAAGCTCAGAGAAGGAACTGGAAGCTGTCACTATTAATCATATTTTTCTGCCATTTACTCATAAATCCCTTAACTTATCTTTCAAAGCCTTTCATGTTAAAACCTCCCTAAAGACATATGTTAAACCATATGATGAGTACAGACCTTGCAAACCACCATTGTCAGGTTTTCTGACAGGTACACTTGCCGGGACACACCTCTGTGCAAGTAATGTAAGCATGTTTTCCTCCACCATTACCTTCGGTTCAGTACTGTTGATGTGATAAAAATGATATCAGAGCCCTCCAATGGGTGGTGTGTATTAGGATAGAAAACCTGTCCTTTCTTCCATTCTAGGTTCTTTGGCTGGTCTAATAATTAAATTGACATAAGACAGATTACCAGAAGAAAAACCAATTTAATGTCATACATATGGGAGCCCCAGAGATATGAGATTCAAGGACAAGTCTGCGGGCATTTGAAGCTTAACATTCCATCCTGAGCTAAGGAACAGGGCAGAGGCCTGGGGCTTCAAAGGAGAGGAGGGTAATTCACAGGACAAGAAGAAGAGCTGATTTGGTAATTAGATGTTCGCCTTGCCATCATATAGATAGATAGGTCCTTCGGATACAAAAGTTATCTCAGGTGCTAGATTTCTTTCTGGGCCAGGCCCCCTATCTAATCTCATTTAGGTAGTTAAGGGAGAGATAAAAGGTTTTCTTGAGACCACTATGTCTTGACTGCATTTAGTTCAAAACCGTCCTCATGCCAAAGTGGCATATTTTGGATGGCAAAACCTCCCCTTCTTATGGATTCTTGGAGATATCACTCACATGTATCAAATGAGTCTTTTCTTGTGTGTGTGTGTGTGTGTGTGTGTGTGTGTGTGTGTTTATTTATTTTCGAGAGAACGAGAGAGAGAGAGAGAGAGAGAGAGAGAGGGAACTAGCCAGGGAGGGACAGAGAGAGAGCAAGACAGAATCCAAAGCAGGCTCCAGGCTCCCAACTGTCAGCACAGAGCCCAATGCAGGGCTCAAACCCACAAACTGTGGGATCGTGACCTGAGCCAAAGTCGGACGCTCAACCAACTGGGCCACTAAGGCACCCCTCAAACTCAGTCACTACAGCATGCAACTCTCTATCTCAGGTTTGTGGGTTCGAACCCCATGTTTGATGTAGAGATTACTTAAAAAAAATAAAATCTTAGAAAAAAAAAAGAAAGAAAAAGTTTCTATGGGAATATTCAAAATTGTTGATTCCTTTAGCCAGGGAAGGTACTTTGACAGACAGTTAAGATCACGTCAGATATGCAATGTAGATATATTTTACATACTCTACAGAAAACTAGATTATGCAGGGAACAAGAGATGAAGAATGAAGGGTCAAGGGCCATGGAACATTAGTCTTCACTCTAGTCCCTGACCTGACAAGCTTGTTTGAAAAGCAAGTTGTTTGAAAAACAAAGTTGGCACATTCACTTCTATGTTATTCCTTGTTCCCACTGTTGCTCATATGTGAGTGAATTTCATGTTTTAGTCTCTGAATCTTTTACCCAGATGCTTTTGCTTAGGTTTCTAATTGCTGCTGGCTGACTTGACATGCATCCAACACTGGCCTTCAGCTTTTTAGTTTCCCTCCAAAACCCTGACCTTTCCTATTCCCTCCATTTTTTGTTTTCCATTTCCCTGACACAAAAGATTCTTCAGAGCAGCACTGTGCTGTGGCCTCAGGCCTAGCCGCTCTTGCACCCATCAGACAGTCCCAAATTTCTTCTTCACTGTGTTTCTTGTCCCTACCATAAATCTGGATGGCCTCACAGTGTGGACATGTTTACTATATGGAACAAAGCAGTTTAATGGCTAAAGGTGTAGACTCTGCAGCAATGCTGTCTATTCCAACCCGACTCTGTGTTTACTGTGTTATTGTTACTGAACTTAATCATGTCCGTGCGCCCAAAGCTCAGTAAGCCAATCTCTGGGACATGGATTTTGTTGTTTGTTTTTTGTTGTTGTTGTTTTTTTCAAAAAGTTTATTTACTTATTTTTGAGAGAGAGAGAGAGAGACAGCACATGCGCAAGCAGGGTAAAGGCAAGAGGGAGAGAGTCCCAAGCAGGCTCTGCATTCAACATGGAACCCAACATGGGGCTCAATCCCATGACCATGATATCATGACCTGAGCCAAAACCAAGAGTCTGACACTCAAAAACTGAGCCACCCCTGAGACACTGATTTTGAAACAAAGAAAGCTTTATTATCAAAAGGACAGCCCATCAAGAAAGCTGGGGTCATTCCCAAAGTAAGCCTAGGGACAGCTTATATGTGTTTGGGGAAGGAGGTAAATACCTGAGAGGAACGAGAGGGGTTTCTTGAAGCCTTGAGAGGGAGGGCCTTCAAAAAATCTAGAGGTAAGCATTTGGGAGGTACAATCAGATACCTCAAAACAAATGTTACCATAACAGTCCCCATTAGATTTCTACAATCAGAGATCAGGGATAAAAAAGACAAAGTTAGTGATTGATCGTGCATGAGGTTAAGAGGTGGGCATAAAACATAAGTGAATAGGGAACAAAACACAATGCACAGCTGATAATGCAACTAATACCAACTATAGTGCTGCTTACGTTTTCAGAACACGTCCAGGAACCAAGCATCTGGCCCCACTATCTTGGGTAAATCACTTAATCTCTGTGAGCCTCAAATTTCTCTTCCATAAAATGGGAATAATAATAGTATCTAGCATATAGAGGAGCTATGAAGATTAAATAAACTAGTATGCGTCAACATGTATAAGTGTCTGACACATATTTATCACCCAATAAATGTTAGCAGCTATTACGTGATTTCTCAGCTCCACATACATGATACTCTGAGTAATTTAGGATGCAGAATAATGTGCTCCATTAAAAACTCTCCCAAACCTAATTTTAAAATCTAATTTGGCTTGTATTAAAATGCCAGCTTTAGCTCCAGCTCCATTGATTCTATATTTTACCTTATAATAGATTTACTTTAGTTTGAATGTGCTGTCCTAAAGGAGATCTTCTTTCATTTATTCAGGCATTGAATGATAATTACTAAGAACCTACTGTGTGTCTGGCACTCATAAAATTAAATGAACAGGAAATAAGAGCCAATATAATTTGAAATGCCACCATCTTCTTTTTAAATTACATTGATATTAAGCATTCCTAATATAGAATTGTGCTTCTAGGAAATGTTTAGCTTTGAAACTGTCACATTAAGGGAATGTTCGTTAACAATCCTGTTCTGAATGATTATGTTTAGATACACTGATTACAATAATATGGCTATCCATTCATCATGAAGTAGTTTGAGAACTAGGAAAGTATCTGAAAGACCGGCACTAGTTAATAATGATAAACATCTCGGTTTTCTCTTTTCCCTCTCAAGCCCATTTTAATTCTTGCACACATACACTTTCTCTCTCCCTCCAAAGAATGTAATCAATAGACATTAGACTTGCTCAGTAAACTCCCTAGTCCCCAAAATATCTTTAGTAATGTTATTAACGCATACATCATTTAGGATGCATTGTTTTAAAGTCAGATGAATTTAGACCCAGTGGACTCCTTATCCCTTTTTGTAATGAATCATTTTTGTAATATATGCCCTTACCCTTGTTATTATTTACCTACTATATTTATTTACTGAGAGATACAGTAAAATCACAGAACTGTTTAAGCCTCTCTTGGGGCTCAACATTTGACATCTTTGATCACTGACTTCAAAATATGGAACAGCCAAACATTGCCCAGATATCAAACCCTCCTACCTCTCTTTCTGGTGGCATCTCCCTAGAAAGACAATGACTCATTGAAAACTGAATAGGCAGCCACTAAAGAGTCACTTTTACTGAGTTATTACTCCAGGGAGGAAAAAATTTTCCCTTTACCCTTCCAGGTTCTGGTCTGAGACCTCCCTGTAATAAGAAACCAGATTAACAGGAGAAAAACAAACAGAAGTTTAATAACTTGTATACCTCCTCTATGCAAGGGAGATATCCAGGAAAATCAAGTAACTCCCTGAAATGGCCTGAGCTACCACCTCAAATACCATCTCCAACTAAAGGCAAAAGAAGACACTGGGGGTGGGAGAGCCAGTTCTGGAAGATTTCCAGGAGAAACACAGTAATCAAGGGTGTGGTTGTTATGCAGATTTAAGTCCTTGCTTTCTCCATTGGTGAGAGTTTTTAGAGATTTAAAGTCATGGAGCAAGGGAGACACCCATACAAATGGAGATTTCCCTTATACGTAGAAGTGTCTTTTACAAAAGGGTAACTTCTTGCTTTTCAAAATTTCTCCTGGTCTGGTCTCTTAAAAATAATCAGCCTAAGATAATCCACCTGCCACAAAGACATATTTTGGGGTGATATATTCTGTTCCCCTTCATTGCTTCTGCAATGCCCACATATTAAGGAACTTTAGTCATGTTGCTGTAGCATCTCCACATCAGAGCCATGAGGTTTAACACATTCTCTCCTTGGATAAGATCTGACATTTTGCAGTCAAAATTTTTCCTATCTTATAACATTTTTATTGCTTCTCTGTTCCCGAGTTGTGTAAGACATCTAAACAGCTGACCTCAATTCTGTCCTTTTTTTTTTTTTCTTGATAAATAATGCCAAAACAAAAAATACACTTGATGGCTATTACCCCAGTAGCACAAATTGTCCAATACTGGCAATTTTGTTCCTTTGGGTTTCTTGATATGGACATTTCAGCAAGGTTATTTGCCACCAAAATTACAGGCATAAAAACTAACCTTTGGAGCTATTTCCTTAGACATAAAATATATGATGTAAGTGAGGTTAAGTTCAACTTATTTTTGCCTCAGCACTGAAATATCTTTTCAGAAGTCTGTTGATCCTAGTTTTTCCTGATCAGCTGCAGCATGAAGACTTTTTATGTAGTATAGTTTTGCCTTTTAGTCATTTTGGTCATTCTCTTTGCTTCAGTGTGAACTAGACTATCCAAGCAGCATCTTTATTAGGAAAGAGGAGGACCACTCTTTGTGGATGATTAGCTTATTTCTCAATTAATAAATATCAAGGGGATGATCCTGGAAAAAGTCAGTGTTGATACCAAGAATGATAAACCTTCAGTTTTTATCTTTCATGTTGAACTAATCATGTGGGCCAAAGCTGTTAGTATTTAATTATACATGGACATAGTCAATGGAAGTTCTTTACTTGCCTTATTGACTTTTTCAGCTGTTTTCCAGCTAAACGTTAAATGCTTGATAAACACCTCTAACTTGTATTTCTGTATTGTATTACTCAACATACATAACCCACTTTGTAAATGTGAACGGGATGATTAAATGTATTCTGAGTAATATAAACTTTGTCTGCAGCGGGGTTTCTGAATCTTGCCACTATTGACAATTTGGACTGGGTAATTCTCTGTTGTGGGGGTCAGTCATATGCACTGTAGAATGTTTAGCAGCATCCCCAGCCTCTACCCATTAGATGCCAACAGTACCTTCCCTTGTTGTGACAACTAAAAATGTTTCCAAATATTGTGCAATGTCACCAGGTAACAAAATTGCCACCAGTTGAGAACCACTAACTCACAGAAAGACAGGTATTTTCATCTCAAAAACCCTTCAAGATTATACCCAATGTGGTTGTGTTACTGAACTCAAGAGGTTTGCCACTTGAGGTGCATCAAATTGGACACAACCCAAGGAAATGTCTTTGCAAAGAACTTTTTATTATATGTTACAAGTAAAGAGGCAGGGAGATAGCTCTCAAAGCGCTGTCTCCTTATGGAGTTGGTACAGAAAGCCTTTATTCAGTGTATTAGGGAGTGGGAGCAGGAAGCTTGCCTTGGCACTTTTTGGCTCAAGTGTGCACACCTCGCATGTCAACATGATAGTGCATACATCCTATGTTCAAAAAATGGCAAAACAACTGCCCATAAGAGGAGATCTTAGTGTTATAATGAACTGAAGTTAACTTGAGGTCAGCTTAGTGAGGGTTCTGCACACGTCCTTAGTTCCAATCTGGCTCAGACTGGTTCACATAAGGGGCCATCAGGCGAGAGACACCTGGCAAGGCACTATCAGTTGAAACACCTAGTTGGGTGTCTCCATGCAAAACAAAACACATTCCTTCCCTGCTTTTGTCCCTTTTCTTCCTCCCTTCTGCCTATAGCTTCTAGCTTTCTTATTTGAGTAACTTCCTGTTGCATCCCAGCCAGCAGTTGGGTGTTTCTTATACCACTGGAATTCACAAAAATTAGGTTCCTTGTGTTTCCATTCCTTGAGAGTCAACAAGACGTCTGTAGAACAGCCCTTCACAGTCTTTTTTTGTTGTTACTGTGTAACTGATTGATCTATCATAGCCACAAACTCAGGAAATGAACGGGTGAGCCCTGGGGTGCTGCCCAGGTCAACTGCCCCATCCTAAGGAATCCCAAGGAGGCTGGACAAATCAAAAGCGTATCTCCTGACTGAGTTTACTTATGCTTTTGTGGAACAAATTTGGACAAACTCATTGCAAGAGAAGCCAATAACTCAAGAGATGAGGAATTGGAGAAAAGAAAGAAATTTACTTTGAATGATGGCAGTTGGGGCAGGTGGCTGGCTCAAGCCTTAACAAATGAACTCTGCCGAGAGGATGGACACCTAGAGTTTTGTAGGGAGAGTTTAGGGCGGTGCGTTCAAGAGAGTGGGCAGAGAGCACATGATCATAGGTGGGTGTCAGTATGTGTTCAGCCAACGATCATGGACAGGGAAGAGGACTTGGGGGTTGTGGTCTGCTATGCATTCCATTGCTATCAGGGCTTTTCTGGCTTGGTGGTTGGAATGTTCTGATCACTGGAAAACACCTTCATCATTGCCTCCAGAAAGTGTGATAAGAAATAAGAACAAGGGGCTTCAGTTGGAGCATGATATAACCAGTCTGGTCTATTTTATGTTCTAACTTGTAGGGTCTTTAGTTGATCAAGAGGGCTTGCTGACAGTTGCATTCTTTATAGTACATACAGATCACCTAAAGAGTTTGTTAAAAAGTGGTATGAATTCATTAGTCCAGGGTGGGACTCAAGGTTTGAATTTCAAACAAATTTCTTTTTGATGTTGATGCTGCTGGTCTGTGGACTGTAGTTGGCATACCAAGGTCTTTGCCTAGACAATAGATCTTCTAATAAACTTGGTAGCATCTTAACAGGTGAAGAGCAACTAGCTCTCTTGAGTTCACTGTTTCCATGAGAGAGAAATGAAAAAGAAACATAGCCAGTCAGTGGGATTAATTACAACTAATTGCCTCATTCTTCTTACGTGGTCAACACCTTTGAACCTATATGAACATTATGCATTGCCCTCACACTCTACTCTTAATGAGGTTACTTGCCTCATGTATTCAATGAAACGGTGCTTTATAGAATATATTTGCTACTCAGAGAGATGTCCGAGAGGGCACTCTCTTCAAGTATTAAATAATTAACCTTTTAAATCAGGAGGGCCCTCGTTGGACACAATTCTTATATATCCCTTTTTTAAAAAGGAAATCCACATAGGAATGTGTCTTAACAACATGTGTGTGCATAAATACACGTATTTCAGCCTATGCAAATAGGCTATATAGAGTGTTCATTCAGTGTAAATAGCAATTACCAAGGAGGAACAAGGTATATATGATGGGCAGCAAATACCACTAATTTCCTGTTTTGAACACTTGTATTCAGCTAAATCTCAATTATGTATAGTAAAGAAGGGCAGCATAGTATAAGAATGGACCTATGCCTGGGTGGCTCAGTCGGTTAAGCATCCGACTCTTGATCACAGCTCAGGTCTTGATCTCAGGGTCATGAGTTCAAGCCCCACATTGGACTCCACACAGGGCATGGAGCCTACTAAAAAAAAAAAAAGAATTGAACCTCCACATCTGATTGGTCAATGATATCACTGCAAAACAGACAAAGAATAAACTGGGTAAACAGTACCTACATGTTCAAAAGTTCAATTCATTTTAATAAGCATCTGTCTCTAGCAGCTAATAGAGGTTATAAATCATAAGTAAACTTAAAATGAGAGCACAGGGAATCCACTGGAACTCAGATCTTTGTATAAGAAAATCTTTACAGTACACACAAACAGGCAGTTTAAAAAATAATAATTCCATTTAAGTTATTTGCAAGAAGCCCACAGTATCACCTAGCACACACATAGCCCATTTCACATATGTGATCAGAGATCACATATTCATAGCCACTCCCCACCAACACACCACTCACTCTTCCTTCTCAGAACCACCTTGATATTCTCATTATTTCTAGGTCAAAACAACCTGTTGACTGACGATGTTTCATAGCCTGATCAAAATCTCACTTCACTGCAGTCTGCTTAAAGATGACTCATATAATGCTGCTGTATGAAAAAACAAATCATTCCCATTCACCAAATAGGTATTGAGTGCCAGCTATGGGCAAAGTACTGGGTTAGAAGTCTTTAGTTATTGAGTCACTACTGCCAGAAGGGTGTCTGCCACCATCCTGGGGCATTAAAGCAACATTTCAGAAGAGGGAGATGGCTGTGCATTTTTATGGCTGTGAATTCTTGCACTCAGTTGAGCAGTGGCACAACTGGGTCATAAAATTCAAGGTATAACTTTTAATAAGCAGTTCCTGTATATCGAACTTTGACAACCAGGTCAGTAAAGTGAGAAATTAGACATGACACATAAAAAATGCTAACTACTCTCTCAGGTCATATAATAGGAAAAAATGTGTTGATTTCCAATAAATTACCATGGAAACCTATATTAGATTTTAGTGTTGAGGACTACATTTGCCATCTATAAGAAATATGTTAGCTGTTTGTCTCTACTTTTACGGCACATTTACTATTTTTAGTATGTGTTCTATGAAGATTAGTGTATCTGGAGGTTGATTTCTCTAAATTAAAAATGGACATTTAAATGCTATTGTTAGGGAGGAAGAATTTCCTCTACCCTTCAAGGTCCTTCTAGCTGGACTAAGAGTCAAAGTGACATGAAACAGATAAACAGGAAAAAAAATCAAATTTCATATTTAAAATGGGGAATCCACACAGATATGCAGATTCCAAAGACAGTGAGGCAACCTGACATTTATAGGAGCTAAGGAGAGGGGTTGGTGTCTGAGGATACAAAGGGGAGAAAGACCATTAGCAGGAAGGTGAAAGGAGATGTTTGGAAAACATCCCTGCCCTGATATGCAGATAAGTTTCTTATCTTAGTTAAAGAGGAATCTCTGTTAATAACTCTCCTCCTGGTACCAGCGGGCAGTTGAGGGGGAGGTAAAGAGCTTTTCCTGAATCTGATGGGTTTTGTTTGCTTTTTAACTCAAAATTATGTTCATGCCAAAGTGGCCCATTTTGGGGTGGCCTGCACTTGGCTCCTACACTATGAAAATATATTTTATTTTTACTTTGCACAAAAAAAAAATCCAGTGGTATATTTAAGAAAGCACAAAAAGGTCAGTTTCAAAACTCCCCGAGAATCATTACCATGAATTGAAATTTGATATGAATGAAGATTTACTGAGAAGAAATTGTGAACTGTGATGGAAAAACAAACTGTTTCTTGAGAACGTTTTGGTTTTGACTCTTTACTTATTGTATGCGACCTAAAGTGGGTCTCTTTGTGCTATTGTTCTTCATTTTTATCGTTTGTAAACTAATTGCCCTTAAGCTGCAGTGAAAGAATCTTGTAAGAACATATGAAACCCTGGGTGACTGATAGTACATATTAACCCATTTGTTAGATTTTATAGATTCTCTGAGTTTTGAGTCTGTGTACCTCATTTTGCAAATCTAGAAAGTGAAATGAACTGGTTTCTCTTCGTAGGGATGTTTTTATGTTTTTAGGTGTTTGTAGAGTTGACTCATATTTTTATTTTCTTATTTTTTATTTTTTTAATTGTTTTTTTTAAGTTTTATTTTTGAGAGAGAGAGAGCATGAGCAGGGAGGGACACAGAGAGAGTGGAACAGAGGATTAGAAGCAGGCTCCATGCCGCCACCAGCAGAGAACACCATGTGGGGCTTGAACCCATGAACCATGAGATCCACACCTGAGCTGAAGTCAGACACTTAACTACCTGAGCCAGCCAGGCACCCCAGTTGACTAATATTTTTAGATGACAAGTTCCTTTACCTGAAAAATAGAAATTACAATTCCCTAAAATACGCAATTGCAGTTCAGAGTACTGACCAGTAATGGTTGCCAAATTCATGGAGACTAAAATGGAAGAGACTATTATCAAAGCCTAAAAGAATGACACATAAATTGCCTCACTTAAATCAGTTTTAAATTCTAATTTTAGTATGTAATGTAAAATGAGTATGACTTGAAAACTCCTCTCATCCCACATTTCCAGGGCAATGACTCACAACTGCTTGAGTATCAGAAAAGTTTTCCCCTTTTCCTTTCTAGGTTCTATGGCTCATCTCATAATTACATTGGCAAAAAACAGACTCCAAAGAAAAAAACAAATTTAATTTCATACGTACAAGAGCCCCACAAAAATATGAGACTCAAAGGCAGTCAGGCAATTGAGGCTTACATGTCATCCTGAGCTAAGGAATGCTTTAGGGGACTGGGTGCTTCAAAGGGGAGGAGGACAATTTGTAGGCAGATAGGAAGAGCAGATATTCGATAGTTGGATATTTGCCCTGCCATGCCAATTAAATCTTTCAGTTAAAAGTTGTGTCAGGTAATAGATCTCTTTCTGGGCTAGGCCCCCTATTTAAATTCTTTTAGACTAAGGAGAGGTAAACGTTGTTCCTGAGTCTGCTGGGTCTTAATGGCCTTCAACTCAAAATAATCCACATTCACATTTTGGGGTGACATGTTCTCTTCCCCTTCAGGTACACTTCTAATTCTCCCCAAATGAACCAATATGTGTATATCATTTAAACATATAAGTATTGAAAGTAGCTTAAGGACTTCATTAAAGGTATCACAATAAAATTCCTTATTGGCTATCTTCTTGTGTAGACTACTATCACTGGCAACTCTTTAGTCACATAAAAAGTGATCATCTTCAGGGGCCCCTGGGTGGCTCAGTCGGTTAGTGTTCAACTTCGGCTTAGGTCATGCTCTCACAGTTCGTAAGTTCGAGCCCCACGTTTGGCTCTCTGCTGTCAGTACAGATAGCATAGAGCCCGCTTCAGATCCTCTGTGCCCCTTTCTCTTTGCCCCTCCCCTGCTCTCTCTCTCTCTCTCTCTCTCTCTTTCTCTCTCAAAAGTAAATACAAATTAGAAGAAATTTTTAAAAATTGTTACTATTCAAATGTATTTTCAACTGTTAGCTACTCACATACTAGTTTGGGTTTCTCATCTGTAAAACAATGCAATTAGAGTAAATGAAATTTCAAATCCATATCTTCTCTAATATGGGACTGTGTTTTAACCTACTTTTTGAGGGAATATTTGTAAACTGTTGCCAAAAATATTATTTGTATAAAGAAAAGCTCCATAGTGATGTTAAATAATTCCTGCTAGACTTGCCTTGCTGAACCAAGCATCTATAAATGATAGTTGAATAAATAGGTATGTGAATAAAACTTAGGCTCAAGAGTTTACCATAAAGACTCTTAGTAGAACACCATCTTGGACAACTCCATTCTAAACAGTTTAGAGTAAAAGGCAATTGCAGTAAAGTTTACAGTTACGTAAAAACCTAATACACTAGAAAGAGATGCATAAAAATTTTTTTAGCTGAAGTAGTAATAATAGTCGTGTCAGGGCCATAGGATTCCATGTGATCTTTCATTTCTCTTATTATCCTTATATGATTTTCAAAGTCTTTACATTGAGCATGTTTTATAGAGTCAGGGGAAAAAATGAGAAAAAAATCTATTTTGGTACAGCCCCTGAAAAATTTTAAAGTGCTTACAGGAAATCTATCATTCACCTTTTTGCTATAAAATCAAGTTATTCACACATTTTAAAAGTATATTAAAACCTACTTGCTTCAATGTACGCTCTTGTTCTCACTTTATGTCTATGTTAGAAAACACTGTTGGTGGGGACGCCTTTACTTCTATATTATTTTCTCAAACCATTGCTAATTTTCATGCACCAAAAGTCAACACGTAGAGCAAGACAGTAAGATAATGCTTTAGTCTTTGTGAAACAGGTCCATGTTCCTGCCATTTTGGTAAAAGTGAGTTCATTACTGAGGACAGGCCCTTCATACATCCCGATTACACGGGCCACTAAACTAGCCACCCACTTTATTCTCAACTTCGCCATGGTTTAAGGAGCCACTTACTGTTCCCTTAGGAGGAATCAAGGAATGGTAGATTCTGCTACCAGTAGTTCCCAAACCATGCCTATTTCTCTGTAGAGTATTAATGGGAGAAGAAAAAGAAACATAAACACGTATTAATAAATTCTTGACTCTCTCTCTTTACAGAATGAAAAAAAGAAGGCAAACTTACCACTATTTTTCTTAGCACTTTTATGTTTTCAGAAAACAGAGAGCTATCAAAAAGATACGAGAGATAAGAAGTGGAATTTTCTGTTACTTCTGTTGAGGGAAATAAACCAGCATATGGTTTGATTATTGTTTTTGCCTTAATAGTCTCTAGCTCTGTGGAGTCACCAAGATTTTGAATGAAACTTGTCTCATGAGAGAAACAGTTTTTGCCAAACACATTTTATTCTAACACTTTCAATAATTAGGAAACATATTAAAACCCTAAAGGAAGAAGATTATAGGAATAACATAAAATTCTGAAGTTGATCAATGCATACTGTTTTGTATTTTGCAATGCATTTTGTTTTTACATACATAAAATATTTTATAAATCTATTTCCTACCATCAAATATACTACAAATCCTAGTTTTTTTCAGAAGGGTTCAGTGTGTCTGTAGAGAACATGGCTCCTTCTACTGGTTATCCAAGTAGTCCAGATGTTCTCATTCTTTGGCCGATCCAAAGCCTTCCCAGTAGAAGACCAAAGTGCTCTAGGACTGCTTTCAGGATAAACACCACACCCCCTAACGAACAGGAGTAAAATGGCAATGCTACCTTCACTCTGAGAAGTTTCTCTCAAGAGACATTTTCTAACATTCCATCTGTGCCTGTCTATTTGTATGACACGTTGAGAAGGAAATTCCTAGTAGAGAGAAAGCAAATACTTTTTCTTCTAAGAGATTTTCTTTTAGGCATCTGTGAACTTTGACCTTGATAAACAGTGGCCCTGTCTTCTAAGCTGGTCACCTGAGGCCCATTTTGCTCTTTATTCTAGTGGTCTCTTTCTTCTTTGTCTGATTTCTCCTCATCATACTCAATCTTATGAGGCTGAAGATGAGGGAGTCCCCATCTGAATACTTTATATGTTTGCATGTGTGTACAGATACACAAATGTTCTGTGTATATCCCTTACGGTGGTCCTTAACCAGACCTATTTCAAGGACTGCTTTTATAATCCAATGGGGAAATGTTTTCAGTGATAAACTCTATCTGTGTTAGTAATGCCACATTGTGCTTTCTGAAAATATGTCAGTTTTCCACAAGGGAGAATCATTGTCCTATTTTTCTGACCCAGTTTTGGGAAACCTGGTTTAATTGATACCACGCATCCTTCAAATAAATATGTATTGACAAGGTACATACTAGTTGCTTTGAAAAGGAAAAAAAAAGATAAACATGTTCTAGCTGAGAAATCGAAACATGCGGTTGACTACCACCATCCATCACACCATACATTTGCTTTCTCGGTACTTCACGCCAAACGACTTGCCAAAAACCTCTGCAGACACCATCCTGCACTTTGTCACAAAGTGTCTGATCCCTATCCCTGAAATCTCCCAGCACAAACACATACACCCTGACTGAGCTGCTCACCTGACCTGCAGTTATGATACTTAGAGTAGAGCATTTCTTACATGTATATAAGAGGCTGACAGAATGAAACTTAAGTGCACAATAGACGTTAGCTTTTGTTATTGTGTTATTAAATATCTACATATATGCCAGACTCTGCAACTAGACCTGAGCTCCTTTAAGGCAAGAAGCTTATTTTATCCATCATTTTGTCACTAGAACTCAAAGTGCTACACCTGGTGCATTAAACCAGGCGCCCGGGTGGCTCATTCGGTTAAGCATCTGAATTCAGCTCAGCTCATGATCTCATGCTTTGTGAGTTTGAAGCCCGCCTTGAGCTCTGTGCTGACAGCTCAAAGCCTGGAGCCTGCTTTGGATTCTGTCTCTCTCTCTCTCTCTCTCTCTCTCTCTCTGCCCCTCCCTCACTCTCTGTCTTTCTCTCTCAAAAATAAATAAACATTAAAAAACTTTTCAAGCACTTATTAAACAAAGGGAGAGTGAAAGAACGAATGAATGACTGAAAAGAAAACAATTGAATAGCAATATCAAAGATGTAATGATTGATTGATTTCTAAATGTCAAGTGCATACAAACCTTCCTTGTCCTGTAAGTCTGTACAAGACTGTATGGTCATTGGATTTATGAATGAGAGAACATTTCTATACTTGTATTATTTAGTTGACCATTTTTGTATAGAATGATGTTTTGTTACCAAATTAATAGACTGCATATTAGTAATTATACCTCTTCAGTTGCTTGAACTTCATGACATGTTGGCTGGGAAAATGGCTCACAAAGATATTCTGGGAATTTTAGAATGGGAATGCAATAAAAACTAACTTTTTGTTAGAAAATTGACTTTGTTCCTAATCATCCAGTCATTGATTTATTCAACAGATATTGATTGAGTACCTACTATGTGTCAGATAGATAGATCAGTAAAAAAAATAGGGATAAAATAGACCAAACAAAAAAACAAAAAAAAAACCTTGCTCTTGATAGAATTTAAATTCTAGTAGGAGACAGATAATAAACAATAATACATTTATTAATAAACAAATTAATATTATATCATGATTAATGCTTTAGCAAAAAATAAAGAAAAATGGATGTAAAGTGTAGTTTGTGATTTGGAATGAGTGCTCAATAGACCAAACTGAGACGGCGTTATATGCACAAAGACAAAAAGCAAAGAGGGAGGCATACACAAATCTGGAAGAGGAATATTCCAGTCAGAGGAAACAGCTACAGCAAAGCCCTAAGGAAAAACAATTGTCTGTAATGTCAAACCATAAATAAAACTAAACAACGTAACGCACTATAGTAAGTCACCAAAAAAGCTACCAAAAACACATTTTCTAAGGAGACAAATCACTTTTGGAAAAGCTTCATTCAAAGTGCGAGCCTTAGCCTTGCCTTGCAGCATTGGTAGGGTTTTAATAAGTGGAAGGGGGAATGTCTACATCGGTCCAGAATTGGGAAAACACATGTCAAATTCAATTCACGTTGGAGAGATGATTCCGGCTGGAGGTTAATTAGCTGCTTCAATTAAAGGAGTGAAGGACCGTGAATGCCAACATAAGGGTTTTGGACTTTTTTCTAGGAGCATTGTAGAGCGACCAACAATTAGTGAAAACAATTCCAAAGCAAGGGCACATTTTCGAAAGATTACACTGAAGGCTTTGTACTGATTACATTAGAATGACTATAAATAATAAAAGTTTCAGTCAAGACAGTTCAACACAAAACACACTCTAATTACAATAACACTTGAGATAATATGATCTTACTGTTTGTCTTTTATTTTTAACTTTTGATTTTGAAACAAAAATACTGGACGGTACAGAAAAACTGCAAGAATAGCATAATAAATCTCCACATATCCTCCTCGACTAGATTCACCGATTATTAACATTTTGCCATATTTACCTTACCTCTCTTAATGTGGCTACGTAAATAAAAAGATAGAGCTACACCACGTATACAAGCACACAACATATTCTTGATGATCCATATGAAAATAATTTGCAGACATCATGACTAAATTCTTCTGTGTGAATCTTCTGAAAACAAGGGTGTTTTCTTACTTAACCACAGTATAGTTATCAAAATTCAGGAAAATTGAAAACGGTAGAAAGCTATTTCTAAAATACTGTCTGTATTTACTTTTAAAAGGCTGTCGCAGTAATACTTTTCTACCGTATTTCCCATCCAGGATTACACATTGCATTTTGTTTGTCAAGTCTTCTTACTGTCTTTTAACCTGGGGCAGTGCCTCAGCCTTTGTCTTTCATGGTGTTGGGAAGAAATTTCCTCTGCCCATTGAGGTCCTTGTAACTGGACTAAGTATGAGACAGATTAACAGGAGAATATCAAGTTTAGTAGGAGGAATCCCCACAGAAGTGAAATTCCAAAGACAGTAAGACAACCTGAGGCTTCTGTGACCTCCTGAGCTTGGAAAACAAAGGGTGGAAAACAAAGGCATTTAGAAGACAAAGGTTGTCCTGTTAGGCACATGAATTTCTTAGGTAAAGAGGAGTCTCTCTTAAGAGCTCTCTTCCTGGTACTGGCTCTCCTTTCCAAGGTCAATTTAGGCAGTTGGAGAAGGTGGAGACCTTTGCCTGCATCTGCTGTGTTTAGATTGCTTTTAACTCAAAATAATCAAGCCCAAGGGCCTGCCCTTGACCCCTACAATGGCTTGGACAGTTTGGAAGAGTGGAAACCAGATTTTATTTTTGTACAATGTCCCTCAGTTTGGTTTGCCTGATATGTCCTCCTTTTTTGGATATTTACCTGTTTCTGGCTCGAGTACTATGTAAATGATAATTGTGCCTTCTTAATGCATCACATCAGGAGGTACGTGATGTCAGTTCCTCCCATTACTGATGATGTTAATTTGGGCTACTTCCTTAAGGTGGTGTCCATTTTTGGTTAATAAATAATCAGTGGGGAGGTACTTTAAAACAGTGTGAATATCCTGCCTCATTGATCTTTCACCCAATAATTTTAGTATTTGTTGATAATCCTGCCTGAATGAATTATTATTAGGATGGCTGAAACGTCGTGATTTGTAATTCTATTATTTCTTCTATTTTTACCAAGTGGCATTCTTCTTTGGCTAAGGGAGACCTTTCTTTTTAATTTGTTTGTTCATTAATATGAATTCATGGAATCAATGTTTTTTTGATTACTGTCATTATTCATCTTAACTTGTCTTTTAATACATACCACTTATGAATATTCCTTTTACTTCATAGGAAAAAACAAAACTTAGCACCCTTCCCATCTGGTTGGAAGGAAGAAAAGCACATTTTAAGGGTAGGCTTTAGCTAACTGCAGAAAGAATGATGTATTTTTTTTCCTCTCGTCTTTCATTTTATTTTTCAATTTTTAAGTTTATCAACATGTAACAATTCAGTTCCAGTGGCTTCCGGGCGCTTAGACTAACTATGGCCCTAACAATGGGTCCTAGCCAGCAACCATAACTGCATTCTTGATTGGCAGTAAGTAAAGTTAATTTGATACTTTTGCTGAAAACCTCTCTCCAAAATCACAAAATATACCACTTTGAAGGTAATCTCTTGCCCAGATGTTTGGTTGTACAAATCAAGCTGCTAAATTCAGAGACCATTTTCCTGTTCATTTTTATTATTATTGTTATTATTATAATATTATTATTTTGTATATCCTGCCTTGTTCCAAAAGGCACTTTTGCAACAGCGAAACTGCTATCTTTACATACTAGTTTATACCTTCCCCAAAACATTTTCTTGCTATTATGTGAATAGCAATTCAGCTTCTTAATGTGTTACCAAATATATATATATATATGTATATATATATATATATATATATATATATATATATATATAAAACTGCTTCTAAATTGCATCGATGTATTGTAGAATTGAGTTGAATATCTTTGTAGGCTGAGCATAATTATCCTCCTGCCAGGAACAAATAAGTTATGCTGCTCCAGAGAAATAAATATGCATATGAATTTATGTGGATGGATAAATCCTTACAAAGTTTAGCTCTTTATAACACAATGAGAGAAGAGGAAATGCACTTGGTGAGGCTAATGAATAAACCAGGATCATTAGATTGTCTATCATGCCTTTCCCCCCCACAAACTTGCACTTTACTGAATGTAAATCAGGGCAGAACATTTCAAAGGACTTTATATAGTGAATGAGGCAATTTTAGGCTGAACTATATAAGGAAAAAACACCTAAAATCCTCAGTTATACTTTAAACAAGATTATGCACATAAATACATATAGAGAAACAAAATGAAAATCCAAGTGAGGACTTCAAAAATACACAAAAACTTTGATTTACTTTGTTAACATCTTTACCTGTTCAAAGATATCTAGCAGAAAAAGCTTGCCAACAATAATACCAGGTACTGGCCAGTAGAAAAAATAGGATCCCCAACTGCACTAGGTAATTGCAGCAAGATTAGTGTAAACCAAATGCATTTATTATTTGCAGTGTAATCCAATATACTAAGAGATGGCATGCGCTTTATTTTAATTAGCTGTTTCTTTTAAAGGGTTGCTTGGTCCAACTGTCTTGATAAGAAAAAATTGTAGTCATTGCTCAAAATGCTTGTAGCAAATCTAGTTTTAAATTGAAGCAATTTATTCCGAAAGCACTCTACTCCTGCAGCAATAATCAATGTGTTTTCCCTTTGCCCAAACTGGAGCTTTCCAAAGACTATTGTTAATTGCCTGTAACTAAATGACTGCTGGTGCCCTTAAATGTAACTCTTTGGCACTTGTTCATTTGTTGTGTTTAACCAAATGCCAGTTTCCCTTAGGTTTTGCTGAGCGATTTTGCTTTACAATTTTCAATATTCAGTCTCAATCCCTTAAAGGGGGGCAGAGTCTATCATTTTAACAAAATAACACAAAGGCTAAACAGATTTTTAAAAGGTCTGCACTTTCTCTTTCCATCTTCTGATGTTGAATTGTGCTGAAACGGAATCTTTTTATTTTTTAAATGCTGCCACTCCAGGCAACTTGAACTTGAGCTGAAAAGCAGATCCCATTTCAAAGGGAAAATGACATTTGCTGGGGCAACACCTTTCACATTGTAATGTAAGGATAAAATACAGCAGTGGGCCCAAATCATTTCTTTTAACTGTAATAGAATTTAACCCCTAGTAATTTTGTCTTGACCCAATGGATAAGCAATAATGGGTAGCACTCATATTAATGAATGTGTCCAGCTTGGAGCAAAAGAATGTGGAAACTAAATCTAATACACCATTTTTGGAGGGAGAGTTTACACACAGTATATAAACCAATGCGAAAAACTTAAATGAAAAAAATTTTAACCTCTCACATTTATAATATGAAGGCATGTAAGTTACTCTTGCATAAAACTAATGTAGTAACCAAGGAGCAGACACTGGTATGTGGACTGTGGCGAAAGACACATTTCTTCTCTGACTTCCAAGGACATTGTAAGAACACCATACTTCTGCATGTAATACTACAGAAGTATCTGGAGGAAATGTGAGATACTCTCCAGATCCCTGGATAAATTTGCTCCTTGAAAATGCCGTGTCTTTGGACCTGGTTTTGGTATCTCTATTATTAGTAAATGACTATCTTATGGCTCAGAAGACTTATTCTTGCTTATTGCTCATACTCTAGGTATATATAACTTTCCATATGTTTGTACCTTAAAGTATACATTCATGTGACACTAGACCATTTCTGTAATTGCTAAGCCCCATCAACCCCTCTGTCTTTTCCTCATTACATTTCAGACAATACTATTGGTTGGCCTACAAAATAGTATATATGAGGTAGGAGGTAGTGTATATAATTATTTGACTGGCCTTAGACTTCTAGCAATGGGAATAATTCACAGTTGGGCAGTGACTTCTCTAAAAGTAGGAAGGACTTACTCTCATATAATTTTTCTCTAATTTTGCATATTCAGTGTTTAAAAGTCTTAAAGAAGTGTTTAAAGACCAGTCTTATAAATACCATCCAAAGAAAATGAGAATTCCACTCATTAGATTAATAAGATTATGTTTCAGGCACAGTTTTGGATTATTTCGAAAGCCGTTCACCTAGATAGGGGGTGAAGCATGCTAGTTGCCCAGGCCTGGCACCCTGTCTCTAGCATCCATGAGTGTGCTTGGAGCCAACATAGAAGCGTTCCCGACCTGGGCAGATACCTGCAGAAGCAGCTGTCCTGACTCCAGCCTTCTTTACAGCTTTTCCCCACCTAAGCCTTGAGTTAGAATTTTTAATGGCTATTTTGTTTCAAAAAATCAAAGTTTTAAAGAATTGCAGTGTGATTAACATAAGGTAAAGTGCATAGATTGTAAGTGTTCAGTTCATTGAGTTCTGACAATTAGAGGCTTGTATATCCATACCTGAAAAGAGCTAGAGAATATTTCTTTTACCCCAGAAAGTTTCCTCTTGCCCCCTTCCAATACAGTTTCCCATCCCTCATCCACAAAGCATCCATTTTGTGAGTTCTATCACTATGGTTTATGTTGGCGTGTTCTTGTACTTCATTTAGACAGAATTATATAGAAGATACTCCTTTGTGTCTGGCTTCCTTCACCTAACATAATTTTGTGAGATTCATGCATGTTGCATGTGTCAGTAGTTTATTCTTTTTACTGCTACATGTATTCTATCATATGGACATACAGCAGTCTGTTCAGTATCTCCCGTTAATCAACCTTTAGGTCGTTTTCAGTCACAGCCACTATGAATAAGACTACTCGGAACACTCTTGAACAAATCTTTTGTGGATATATGCTTATATTTCCTAGGGTAAATACTTAGGAGTGTACTTGCTAGTCATAGGGTAGATTCCTAAGCTAACTTTATTAAAAACTACCCCAAATTTTCTAATTTGGTGGTACCATTGGGCTCTTCCACTAACAGAGTTTGAGAGTATAAGTTAAGCCTTCTCCATTATTTTTCCCTTTCTTTTCTCCTGCAAGAAATTTTAGAGTGATAAATTATGAGTGTTTAATGCATTAAAATAGAAAACAGAATGAATCTGAAAAGAAACCACAGTTCCAATGTTTATCTTTTCCATCATATCCAGTATAATTTAAATCAAATGATTTTGGCATACAAATTATGCCTGTGGGCATAAGTTAGAGTTTTCTGCAGGTTTCTGTGTGTGGTGGAGTTAACTCATATACTGAGAGAACCAGGCCCAATGCACCCTACGGAATTGTCTACCCACTTATCCTTTCTGTTCACATAGGGATGGGAAAACATTATACCAAAGAGCTTTTTGTATTTAATTATGGTACTTTTGTACTAGTATCTTGTATAGGTCCTCACAAGATTCAGCAGATAAAGCTGTCTGATATTTCTAAATACAAAATATAAAATTTTCCAGAAGGTGCTTTTCAGCATTTCACTTTTCATAGTAATTCATTTAGACTCTTAAAGATTTAATAACTCATTTACTTTTTCTTTCTTAAATTCATAAAGTCCAATCACTTCTAATAAGATTTTCTTCTATTTCCCATTTAAGTTTAACAAGAGCATCAGAATACACTTGATTAAATAGCGGTTATATATGTTTTTTGATTAAACTGTTGAATTAAAAATGAAGGACTACATAATTAAAAATATGGCTGAGTTCTGTAATTATCACAGGAAAAGTGACATCACATGCAAACACACACGCACACGTGTGCACAAACACAAAACATTCTTGTGAGAAAATGATGTCCATGTTTTCAAGTTACTTATCACTGATACTGCATTGTACTCCTGAGGATTTCACCCCATTTTTTGAGATCTCAGGAGTGATCTTGTAACATAAGAGTAGTTGTTACTCAAGCCGTAGATTATTTTAACGTTTTCACTATAAGCCTACATTACCTATGCTATGAAATTAGATAACCCGTTGATGGATTATAAATTAAAGCATCAAAAATACTGTTATTTTAGAGCCATAATTTGAAGAATGTTTGTATCTAATGGTGATTAAGGAAACTAGCACTTTTCAATGTAGTCATCAACAATAGTGAACAATAGGGGCTCCTGGGTGGCTCAGTCGGTTAAGCATCCAACTTCGGCTCAGGTCATGATCTCACAGCTTGTGAGTTCGAGTCCCACGTCAGGCTCTGTGCTGACAGCTCAGAGCCTGAAGCCTGCTTCAGATTCTGTGTCTCCCTCTCTCTCTGCTCCTCCCCTGCTCATGCTCTGACTCTCTCTGTCTCCTTCTCAAAAATAAACATTAAAAAAAAATAGTGAGCAATTGCTACCCATCAGTAACTTGGGACTATGTTGATCAAGACAGTAGGCATACATAGGCACTTGAAGTGAACTTCATAGTCTGTGCATTCTGGCTTAATGTTTAAAAACCAGTAGCCTTGATTTTGTTACAATGTGTATGGGCTCTAATGGGGAAGAAAAGAAGTGAGTATTTTATCCCCAGAAATGCCTGATAATTTTTAATGTAATATGGATATTCAAGTGGAAAAAGAAAACATGTATGTAGTAAGTGGCAAGTAAATCCCTCTTTTGGGTAGAATATAACAACCTGCTTAGTAAAAGGGGAAACAAGCAAAAAGAAAATTCTAAGTATCTTAGTGAAGGGAAAATACTACGGACATAGTCTGACATGACATCCACGAGGGGACTTACTTTTTAAGCCCAAGTATTTAGCCGCCAATACTGTGGCAAGCCACACTGGCACGACTATTCAGAAACATAAAGAACAGTAGTCATTGCTACTGGCAGGAGACAGCAGACCATATACCTTAGGTGGTCCACCCAACACTCTATGTAACAGTCCACACTGCCCTTCAGGAACTGCGTTGCTGGAACTCTTACGTCCCCTCAGCCCCAACCCCTAGGTGATAGCTCAGGTGAGAAAGATCAAGATTCACACTGGGTGAGTTCAGAAACTGTCCTGACTTAAATGCTTCATATCCACAGGAACCAATATTTCTTTGATCAACCCCACAAGCATAGTTTGTGGGATTCTCCCAAGGGATATGTTTATATGCGTTACTGTACTCAAGGAAGCCCAAAATTATCGTTTCCAAACAGGTATTTATAATTCTTTCCGTCCAAATGTGGTCTACCATCTTTACCATAAGCAATGTCGCTTAGCAACACAGTTACCACAGACCACCTTATCTGGTTACCAAGGAAACAGAGCTAGAAAGGTCACATTCTCATGCAGAAAGGGAAGAAGTTGTGTTAATCCATTACCTACATCTGGTCTCATCCACAAAACTGTGAAATCAAGTTGAATTTGTGACTTGGAATGTGAATATGGAATAATTCCCTTTTGTGATTTTTGTTGTTCTTGTTGTTCCTAGAGCTAATGTACACAGTGGAACTTGCTGGAGGGCTTGGTGCTATCCTTTTGCTGCTTGTTTGTCTGGTGACCATCTACAAGTGTTACAAGATAGAAATCATGCTCTTCTACAGGAATCATTTTGGGGCCGAGGAGCTGGATGGAGGTAAGATGAGTTCCCTCTTTTGATGTTCTTTCTGAATATTCTTATTTGTTTCCTGCCTTTGTTTTACTGAGAGGCAAGAAAAGTTACCTGCAAAGCCCCTGGCAGCAGCTCTTCTCATCTTTCACTGTTCAGTTTATGAATTCGTCTTTTATATGGAACTCTATGATGTGTGATACTTTGGAGCCAATAGGTAATTTCCTCTGAAAATTGTAAAGCAACACCTACCCTTTTCAGAAACCTATTGCAAGTAGTACTTGCAAATTATAGACGCTGATTGCCACGCTATCAGTGTTCATTTTCTCTCACCTTGTAATCAGCACCGAACGGCCAGCTTTACTTTTCTACAGGAAAGGAGTGCCTCTTTTAATTGTATTCCCTAGCCCCATGGTTTGAACTGAATGTCAGTTTGTTCCTTGTTTAGACTGACCAGTTATAATAAACTGTGCTGAATAGTTTAGAATGCATAGCAATCCTTTCAATCCTGTTTATGTAGCTAAATTTAGACAGACTAATTTTTCTTCCAAGTGTGGACCAACAGATAATAAAGTGCACAAGCACATTGTTTTCATAATAATACATCTACCAGTTTTACTCAAATTGGACAAGTAAATGTTGTTTATATAGAAATCGTAATTATTATTTACTCCTTCTGGTCAGTCATGAATTATGTGTGCACTCTAAGAAGAATTTGGGGTCTTTAACATGGAAGTCCATAAACCATCCATTAGAGGGCTGAAGGTTTTTTTCATTTTGGTCACTTGAAAGTGATTCATACATGACATAAATTTACAGTAGAGGAAGCATATGCAAACTCGCATACACAGTGCAGATGGTAACGGTTTCTCGATCATATTTATCAACTTTTTTTCACTGTCACTTTTGCGCTGAGAGGCACAAAGGAAAATGAAGGGATTGGCCATGTTACCACCATTCCAGAATCCTCTAGAATAAATCCACAGGTAGAATTGTGGGTTGTCAGGCTTGGGAAGAGAAAGTTTGTTCAGTCTCTGTTTTACCTTCTTCCCTCCCCCCATGGAGTGAAGTCTGCTGCAGCACGACTGGGTTTTTTATTTCTTAACTGTTGACTTGCCTATTTGTTTCTACCTTTCTTGCCTTGTATGCAAATTATTAAATTTTTTGGGTACTACTTCAAAGAGATATGTGAAAATTGTCAAAGTCAGAGCTATTATTGATTGAGTATCAAGCAAAGTGCTAGGCATTCTTAAATCATTCTTGCTAAGACTCAAAACCCTCTGAGGTCAGTATTGTAATCTCCATGACATTGAAAGGGCAACTGAGTGAGGTTCCCAGGGGTTAAATAACATACGGATGAAGATAACACAAGTATTACTGTAAGTGGCCAAAATGGGATTTGAAAATAGGTCGATATCCAAAGTCTTTGTTTTCTTGAACACTGAATCCCTAATATTTTTTGCCTTTTAAAAATTTAAAAATTTCCAGGTGCCTGGGTGGCACATTCGGTTAAGCGTCCAACTCTTGATCTTGGCTCAGGTCATGATCTCACGGTTCATGAGTTCGAGCCCTGCATTGGGCTCTGCTATAATGGTGCAGAGCCTGCTTGGGATTCTGTCTCTCCTTCTCTGTGCCCCTCCCCTGCTTGTGTGTGCTCCTTCTCTCTCTCTCTCTGTCTCTGTCTCTGTCTCTCTCTCTCTCTCTCTCTCTCTCTCTGAAAAATGAATAAACATTAAAAAAAGAATTTAATATATTCAGTATAATTTAAAGATCTGATGTTGTTTGTACAGTTAGCACAATAGATGTTTGAAAAAACAGATTATCTGAATGTCTTACTTGATTATTAACCCTGTTTAAAATGTTTCATTTGTGTTCTGAATGAGATGAAAGATTTCCCCCAAACTATCAATTTCCAGTGCAGTTTTTATTTGTCATGTTATGAATGGTCGAAGATTCTGGATAGTTTAGATGCCTCTAAACCTTAGTCACATCCCCTTAGGTCTTTCTCTTTTTTTTTAATGTTTATTTATTTATTTATTTATTTATTTATTTATTTATTTTGAGAGAGACAGAGAGCACAAGTAGGGGAGAGGCAGAGGGAGAGAGAATCCCAGCAAAGCTCTGCACTCAGCACAGAGACCCATACGGGGCTCAGTCCAGCAAACCATGAGATCATGACCTGAGCCAAGATCATGACCTGAGCAAAATCACGACTTGGACGCAAAGAAAAGATAACTGTTAAAAAGAGACCCCAGGCTTTTCATATTCTTGACTTGTCTTTAAAAAATGTAACTCAGAAGTCAAAAGTTTAGTGATGCCTTCTTTATTCTTGGCCCCCACATCACCTCCCCTAAAAGGGGAATACGTAAAATACTCTTAAATGTAAGGAAAAGCAGAGAGTATGAAGAAGAATAGGGCAAGTTTAGATAATATTTTGAAGCTATGTCTTACTCTGGTGATATGATAGTGATAGATTCATTGACCATTTGTTGAATATTTATTAGATAGCAAGTGCTGTGTTGGCTACTTTGTTGATACTCAGAGAATCACACAACTAGAAAGAATTTTTAATGTTTTTATTTTATATTTTTAAATTTTTAAAAATGTATATTTATTTTGGGGTGGAGGGCCAGACAGAGAGGGGGAAAAGAATCCCAAGCAGGCTCTATGCTGTTGATCTCATGAACCATGAGATCAGGACCTGAAGCAAAATCAAAAGTCAGACACTTAACCAACTGAGCCACCCTGGCACCCCTGAATTTTTTTAAGATTTTATTTTTAAGTAATCTCTACACCCAACGTGGGGCTTGAACTCACAACCAAGATCTGTAGTCTCATGCTCTACTGAATGAGCCAGCCAAGCACCCCTAGAAAGACAGAATTTAAGCCCAGGTCCAAATAACTCCCAATTCCAAGAATTTCAGCCACTGTGTCAGACTGGGAAAGGAAGTATTTGGTGTCAGGAACACATCCATGCAGTTCCTTTCAGCTCATTACCATAGGTATTACTTGCCTATATCAGTTCTGTATCAGAATGATTCTGTTTTTCCAGGATAGAACGTATTGATGCTTTGCTCTCCTGGTTTGTTCACCTTACTCTTGTCCCCCTCTACATAACTTTACATTGTATTGTTCCCTCTGGAGTCAGGTCTTAGCATTTTTCATTCTGTAATATCCACTTTTTTGGATCATCTTTACAGACCTATCTTCAATTGCATTTATGCACTAATAGCCTTTAAATGTCCTTCTCCCAGTTCTCTTGTTTTATCATCAGTTAATTGTACCTCTTGAAAATAGAGTTATTCCTCACTCTTAATTGTAGCTCCTTATCCAAGCCTCCTACACTAGCTTCTTGGTCTTCATTCTCTACCCTTCCATTTTATCCTCCACACTCAGCCAGACTTCTCTTTTTAAGTACAAATTTACTGTGATTCTTTGCAAACCAAACCAAAACAAACAAACACACCTGTATGTTGCCTGCCAGAGAAAGTCTAGGCTTTTTAGCTTAAAAAACAACTGACAGCACAGGGTGACCCAGCTTATATTTGTAGCTTTGCCACCTCTGTGGAGTCTGACCATGCATAGTTTCAGCTAGAATGAGATGCTGGTCTTTGGAAAAACAAAACTGTTGAGAATTGACCTAAGACCTTGCAATAATGCGTAATTCTAAGATCTTTTTAGATAAATGAGGTATCTACAATGGATAGGGGTTGAAGGGCAACTACTCCCACCACCTTGATTCCATTCCATAATGAAAGAAAATGTGGATAAATTCTGTTGCATAAGCATTTATTAACAAACATGTAAACCCATCCTGTAAACTTGAAGATGTTTCAACTCTCTGTCATGTGTGTCTGAGTGTGTGTGTGTGTTCTAAAAAGCCTTTCAAGAAAGTTTCCCCTGAGACAAATATGACAATATACCAGTGGCAAGACTAGGCTCATTGCGTAATGACATCTAAGGCTTTTCTTCATCCAGACACAGGACCATTTTAGAACCATATGTGGAAAAGTGTCCCTAAGGGTGCAGGCCACTGGACCCACTGGAAACTTGTAGGTGTGTGATGTATATGTACGTTCTGTTAAGTAATCCACATATCTTTAATAGCACTGATTTTACCATGGAGGGTCCATTTCCAAGATTCATTATATTTAGTAAAAAGCCAATAATTTTAGCAAACAAATTTTATGTCTAACATCTATTGTACTAAATAACAAAGTGTCCACTTTTGATCAGATATAAAGATAGTTGGAGCACCTGGGTGGCTCAGTCGGTTAAGCATCCGACTCTTGATTTTGGCTTGGGTCATGATCTCATGGTTTGTGAGTTCTAGCCCTCCATCAGGCTCTGCACTTACAGTTCAGACTCTGCTTCGGATTCTCTCTCTACCTCTTTCTCTGCCCCTCCCCTATCATGCTCTCTCTCTCTCTCTCTCTCTCAAAACAAATAAATTAACATAAAAAATTATATACGTTTAAGCTATACAATATGATATATATATATATATATATATATATATATATATATATATAGAGAGAGAGAGAGAGAGAGAGAGAGAGATGTATACATTGTGAAATGATTACTAGAGTAAGGTTTGTTAACTCACCTATCACTTAATTGCTATTTTTTGTAGAGACATTTAAGACCTATTCTCTCAACAACTTTTGAGTATATAAAATATAGTATTGTTAACCATATTCACCATTCTGTATATTATATCCCCAGAGTTACTTACCTTATAGCTGGAAATATATACCCCTTGACAAACACCACCCTCTTCCCCCTAGCCTCCAGCCCCTTGCAACCACCATTCTACTCTGCTTCTGACTTCAGCTCTTTTTATTCCACATGTAAATGAGATCATACAGTATTTGTTTTCCTTTGACTTATTTCAGTTAGCATAAAGCCTTCAAAGTCTATCGATGTTGTTGCAAATGGCAAGATGCCCTTCATTTTTATGCCTGAATAGTATTCCATTGTATATATTGACAACAGTTTCTTTATCCATTCATACATTGAGAGACCCTCAGGTTGTTTTAATGTCTTAGCTATTGTGAATAATGTTTCAATGAACATTAGCATACAAATATGTTTTCCACATAGTGATTTTATTTCCTTCAGACATATACCCAGAAGTGTAACTGTTGGATCATATAGTAGTTCTATTTCTAATTTTTTGAGGAAACCTCATACTGTTTTCCATAAGTAGCTGCACCAATTTACACCCTCGCCAGCAGTGTACAGGGTTCCTCTTCTTCTGCATCCTTGCCAACCCTTGTTATCTCTTGTCTTTTTGATAGTAGCCATCCTAAAAGGTGTGAAATGAGATCTCATTGTGGTTTCTGTTTGCGTTTCTGTGATGAATAGTGATGTTGCGCACCTTTTCATGTACCTGTTGGCCATTTGTATGTCTTTCCAAAAATGTCTATTTGGTTCTTCTGCCCATTTTTAATTTGGTTATTCATTTTTTGACATTGAGTTGTATGAATTCCTTACGTATTTTGAATACTAACCCTCCCCTTATCTGATATACGGTTTGTAGATATTTTTTCCCATTCCATAAGTTTCTTCTTCATTTTCTTGATTGTTTCGCTTGCTGCGCTGAAGCTTTTTTGTTTGAGGTAGCTTTTTGGTTTGTTTGCATTTTTGTTTGTTTATTTTTACTTTTGTTGCTCGTGCTTCTTGTATCATATCCAAAGAATCATTGCCAGTGTCGAAACCATTTTCCCTGTATTTTATTCTAGGAGTTTTATGATTTCAGTTCTCACATTTAAGTCTGAAATCCATTTCATGTTAAAATTTGTGGATGGTGTAAGACAGGGGTCCAACTTTATTCTTTCTGATGTGGATATCCAATTTTCCCAACACCGTTTATTAAAAAGATTGTCCTTTCTCCAGTGGGTATTCTTGGCCCCCTTGTCAAATACTAGTTATCTGTAATATGCATGGGTCTATTTCTGGACCCTTATTTTGTTCTAATGGTCTCTGTGCCTGTTTTTATGCTAGGACCATACTGTTTTTCTTACTATAACTTTGCAGTATAGTTTGCAGTCAGGAAGTATGATGACTCCAGCTGGGCTCTTCTCTCTCAAGATTACTTTGGCTATTCAGGGCCTTTTTTATTTCCATATGAATTTTAAGATAGTTTATTCTATATCTCTGAAAAATTCCCTTGGAATTTTGATAGGGGTTATATTGAATCTGTAGATGGCTTTGGGTAGTATGGACATTTAAACTATTAATTATTCTGATCCATGAACAAGGGATGTCTTTTCATTTGTGTCTTCAGTTTCTTTCATTAATGTCATAGTTTTTTTTTATTTTTTTAATGTTTTTTTTTTTATTTTTGAGAGAGAGAGAGAGAGAGAGAGGAAAGAGAATGTGAGTGGGGGAGGGGCAGAGAGAGAGGGAGACACAGAATCCAAAACAGGCTCCAGGCTCTGCGCTATCAGCATAGAGCCCAACGTGGGGCTTGAACTCACAAACCATGAGATCATGACCTGAGCCAAAGTCGGATGCTCAACCAACTGAACCACCCAAGTACCCCATGTAGTTTTCAATGTATAGATCTTTACCTTTCTGGTTAAATTTATTCCTCAGTATTTTATTGTTTTTGATGCTACTTTATTTTTTTTTAAACTTTATAGTTTATTGTCAGGTTGGTTTCCATATAACACCCAGTGCTCTTCCCCACAAGTGACCTCCACCAAGACCATCACCCCCCTTTACC
>CM053579.1:82551824-82589140 GCA_028646485.1 Cryptoprocta ferox | reverse complement strand
GCACATTTTCCTCATAGAATCCCTCTTAGGATTTCTTGTAGGGCTGGTTTAGTGGTGACGAATTCTCTCAATTTTTGTTTATTTGGGAACACCTTTATCTCTCCTTCTATTTTGAATGACAGGCTCGCTGGATAAAGGATTCTTGATGCTACTTTAAATGGGATTTTTTTCTCTGTTTTTTTCCCAGATAATTTGTTATTATTTAAAAATGTAACAGATTTTTATATGTTGACTTTGTATCCTAAAATTTTGCTGAGTTTGTTTAGTATATCTAACAGATTTTTGGTGGACTCTTTAGGTCTTCTTATATGTAAACTCATGACATTTGCAAAGGGAAAATTTTACTTCTTTTTTTCCTATTTAGGTGCCTTTTATTTCTTTGCTTTATTACTCTAGCTTGGACTTCCAGTACTATATTGAATAGGAGTGGTGAGAGTGGACATCATTACCTTGTTCTTGAGTTTAGAGAGAAAGCCTTCACCTTCTCTCCATTGAATATGATTTTAGCCGTGTATTTTTCATATATGGTCTTTATTGTGTTCAGATATGGTCCTTCTGTACTCAGTTTGCTGAGAGCTTTTACAATGAAATTATAAATTTTTTGTCAAAATCTTTTTCTGAATCTATTGCTAGGATATGTTTTGTATCCATCATTCTATTAATATGCGATATCATGTTTATTTATTTGCATATATTGATCTATCCTTGCATCCCAGGAATAAATCCCACTTGACCATGTTGTATTATCCTTTTAATGCACTGCTTAATTTAGTTTGCTAGTATTTTGTTGAGAATTTTTATGTCTATATTCATCAGAAATATTGGCTTGTAGTTTTTTTGTAGTATTCTTTTTTTTTTAATTTTTTAACATTTTTATTTATTTTTGAGAGAGAGAGAGAGAGCGTGCAAGCAAGCATGCGGGCAAGCAGGGGAGGGGCAGAGAGAGAGGGAGACACAGAATCCAAAGCAGGCTCCAGATTCCGAGCTGTCAGCACAGAGCCCGATGTGGGGCTCGAACCCACAAACCATGAGATCATGACCTGAGCCAAAGTCAAACGCTTAACTGACTGAGCCACCCAGGCACCCCTCTTATAATATTGGTATCAAGGTAATATTGACCTTATAAAATAAATTTAGGAATGTTCCCTCCTCTTCAATATTTTGGAAGAATTTGAGAAGGATTGGTATTAATTCTTCCTTAAGTATCTGGTAGAATTCACCAGTGAAACCATTTGGTCTTAAGCTTATCTTTGTTGACAGGTTTTTTTTATTATTGCTCCAATCTCGTTAGTTATTGGACTGTTCAGATTTTCTATTTCTTGAAAGTTCAGTCTTGGGAGGTTGTATGTTTCTAGGAATTTATCTATTTCTTCTTGGTTAACCAATTCGTTGGCATATAATTGTTCATAGTAGCCTCTATCATCCTTTAAATTTCTTTGGTCCCAATTTTTATGTCTCCTTTCTCATATATAATGTATTTATTTAATTTCTCTCTTTTTTTCTTGATTAGTCTAGCTAAAAATTGTCAATATTGTTTATCTTTTCAAAAACCCATATTTTCATTTCATTGGTTTTTTCTATTGTCTCTTTATTCTGTATTTCATTTATTTCTGCTCTAATCTTTATTATTTCTGTCTTCTGCTAACTTTGGGTTCAGATTGTTCTTCTTTTTCCAGTTCCTTGTGGTATGAAGTTAGATTGTATATTTGAGATCCTTCTTTTCTCCCAGATGCAGGCATTTATCTCTGTAAATTTTCCTCTTAGAAATGCTTTGGTTCATCTCATAATTTTGTTATGTTGCATTTCCGTTTTGGTTTGTCTCAAGATATTTTCTGATTTCCCTTTTGTTTTCCTCTTTGACCTATCACTTGTTCAGGAGTGTGATATGTAATATCCACATATTTGTGAAGTTTCCATATTCTCCTGTTATTGATTTCTAGTCACATATCATTGTGGTCAGAAAAGATACTTGATATAATTTTGTGGCCCAACATATGATCTATCCTCAAGAATATTGATTCATGCTTAAGAAGAATGTGTTTTTTGCTATTTTTGGCTGTCTGTTCTTTATATGTCTGCTAGGTCCATTTGGTCTATAGTGTTCTTCAAATCTACTTGTTTCCTTATTAATTTTTATCTCAATGATCTATCCAATATTGAAAGTGGGGTATTGAGACCTGCTAATATTATTATATTGCTGTCTATTTTCCCCTTTCATTCAATTAATATTGGCATGAAATATCTAGGTACTCTAATACCGGTTACATATATATTTACAATTGTTATATCCTCTTGATGAATTGGCCCCATTATCACAATATAGTATAGAGTAGCCTTTATCCCCTGTGACTATTTTCATTGCATTCATTCTATGTTAGCTGATATATAGCCACTCCTACTTTTAGTTACTATTTCCAGGAATATCTTTTTCCATTCCTTCACTTTCAGCCTATGTGTGTCTTTAAAGTGAGTCTCTTGGAAGCAGCATATTGTTAGATCTTATTATTTTTTTCTATTCAGCCACTCTTTGTAGTTTGATTGGAGAGGTTAGTCCATTTACATTTAAATTGATTTCTGGTAGGTAAGGACTTACTATTGCCACTTTGTTAGTTATTTTCATTTTGTTTGTTTTTTGTTATTGTTCCTTTTTCTTCTTCCTCTCTTGCTTTCTTCCTTTGTGATTTTTTTTAACTCATATGCTTTAATTCCTTTCTCTTTAACTTCTGTGTAGCTACTGTAGGTTTCTTCTTTGTGGATACCATGAGTTTACATGAAACATCTAATAGATATAACAGACTTTTATTTATTTTTTAATTTTTTAAATTTTTTTTTTAGAAAGAGAGAGACAGTGTGAGCAGGGGACGGGAAGAGAGAGAAGGGGACACAGAATCTGAAGCAGGCTTCAGGTTCCTAGCTGTCTGCACAGAGCCCGATGCGGGGCTTGAACTCATGAACTGCAAGATCATGACCTGAGCCGAAGTCCGATGCTTATCCAACTGAGCCACCCAGGTGCCCCTAACAGACTACTTTAAATTGATGACAACTTACCTTCAATTGCATACACAAAGTTTACCCTTGGGCCCCCTGGGTAACTCAGTCAGTTAAACATCAAACTCGGTTTTAGCTCAAGTCATGATCTCACAGTCATGAGTTCAAGCCCTGCCTTGGACTCTGCTCTGATAGCACTGAGCCTGCTTGGGATTCTCTCTCTTCCCATGTCTCTACCACTCCCCTGCTCGCTCTCTCTCTCACAAAATAAATAAACTTTAAAAAGTCTACACTTTTGCTTTCCTATTTATGCTGTTGTTGTCATACTTTGCATCTTTTTATATTGTGTATCCATTCACAAATTATTGTAGCTATAGTTATTATTTTTAATTTTATTTTAATTCCAGGGTAGTTAACATACAGTGTTATATTAGTGTCAGGTGTACAATATACTGATTCAATAGTTCCATATATTTCTCAGTGCTCATCAAGATATGTGTACTCTCAGGACGCCTGGGTGGCTCCATTGGTTAAGCGTCTAACTTCAGCTCAGGTCATGATCTTGTGGTTCATAAGTTCCAGCCCTGTGTTGCGCTCTGTGCTGACAACTCAGAGCCTGGAGCCTGCTTTAGATTCTGTGTCTCCCAATATCTCTCTCTCTCTCTGCCCCTCCCCTGCTCACACTCTGTCTCTTTCTCTGTCTCAAAAATAAATAAACATTAAAAAAAAAAAAGATATGTGTACTCTTAATCCCCTTTGCCTGTTTCACCCATTCTACCATCCGCTTCCCTTCTGGTAACCACCTGTTTGTTCTCTATAGTTAAGAGTCTGTTTCTTGGTTTGTCTTCTAGTTATTAAGTTTTTAAATTTTAATTCCAGTATAGTTAACATACAATATTAAGTTAGTTTCAGGTGTACAATATACTGGTTGAACAATTCTATACATTACTTAGTACTCCTCATAATAAGTGTACTCTTTAATCCCATCACCTACTATATATACAGTATACTAATTCACTAGTTCCATATATTGTTCAATGCTGATCAAGATAAGTGTACTCTTAATCCCCATCACCTATTTCACTCATCACCCACCAACCTCCGCTCTGATAACCATCAATTTGTTCTCTGTACTTAAGAGCCTGTTTCATGGTTGTCTCTCTCATTTCTTTTCCCTTTGTTCATTTGTTTTGTTTCTTAAATTCCACATATGAGTGAAATCATATGGTATATATCTTTTTCCGACAGACTTATTTTGTTTAGCATTATACTCTGTAGCTCTACCCATGTTGTTGCAAATGACAATCTTTTTTATGACTGAATAGTATTCATATATATATATATATATATATATATATATATATATACAAACCACATCTTTGTCCATTCATCTATCAATGGACACTTGGGTTGCTTCCATAATTTGGCTATTGTAAATAATGCTGCGATAAACATATGGGTGTGTATATCCTTTCAAATTAGTGTTTTTGTATTCTTTGAGTAAATACCAAGTTGTGCAATTGCTGCATCGTAAAGTAGTTCTATTTTTAAACTTTTGAGGAAACTCCATACTGTTCACACAGTGCCTACACCAGTTTGTATTCCTACCAACGGTGCAAGAGAGTTCCCTTCTCCATATCGTCACCAACACTTGTTGTTTCTTGTTTTTTATTTTAACCATTCTGACAGGTGTGAGGTGATATCTCATTATAGTTTTGATTTGCATTTCCTTGATGATGAGTGATATCAAGCATCTTTTAATGTGTCTTTCGGTCATCTGAATGTCTTCTTTGGAGTAATGTCTGTTCATGTCTTCTGCCCATTTTTTAATTGGATTATTTGTTTTTGGAGGGCATTGAGTTGTATAGGTTCTTTATACATTTTGGATACTAACCCTTTATCAGATATATCATTTGCAAATATCTTTTCCCATTCTGTAGGGTGCCGTTTAGGTTTGTTGATTGTTTCTGTCACTGCGCAGAAGTTTTTATTTTGATGTAGTCCCAATAATAAAAGTCTCCTAAGGCTTTTATTTCCCTTGCCTTAGGAGACATACCTAGAAAAACGTAGCTATAGCTGATGTCAGAGAAATTACTGCCTATGTTCTCTTCTAGCATTTTTATGCTGTCAGGTCTCACATTTAAGTCTTTTATCCATTTTGAGTGTATTTTTGTGTATGGTGTAAGAAAATGGTCCAGTTTCATTCTTTTACATTTTGCTGTCCAGACTGTCTTTCCCACTGCATAGTCTTGCCTATTTTGTTGAAGACTAATTGACCATATAATCATGGGTTTGTTTTTGGGCTCTCCATCCTGTTCCATTGATCTATATGTCTATTTTTGTGCCAGTACCGTACTGTTCTGGTTACTACAGCTTTATAGTATAACTTGAAATCTAGAATTGTGATACCTCTACCTTTGTTTTTATTTTTCAAGATTCTTTTGGCTATTCAAGGTTCTTTTGTGGTTCCATTCAAATTTTAGGATTCTTTGTCCTACTGTTTTTCTATACACCAGTAATGAAGCAACAGAAAGAGAAATTAAGAAAGCAATCGCATTTACAATTGCACCAAAAAGAATAAAATACCTAGGAATAAACTTAACTAAGGATGTGAAAGACTATACTCTGAAAACTATGAAACACTGATGAAAGAAGTTGACGATAACAAACAAATGGAAAGATATTCCTTGCTCATGGATTAGAAGAATGAATATTGCTAAAATGTCCACACTATCCAAAGCAATCACAGAACTAATGCAATCCCTATCAAAATACCAATAGGGGCACCTTGGTGGCTTATTCAGTTGAGCATTCAACTTCAGCTCAGGTCGTGATCTCACAGTTTGTTAGTTTGAGCCCCACATCAGGCTTGCTGCTGTCAGCACAGAGCCTGCTTCAGATCCTCTGTCCCCTTCTCTCTCTACCCCTCCCCCACTTATTCTCTCTCTCTCTCTCTCTCTCTCTCTCTCTCTCTCAAAAATAAAACATTAAAAAATAATAATAGTAGTTTTCACTGAACTTGAACAAATAATTTTAGTTACTTTTTAAATATTATTTTCATGAACTTTTATACTAGAGATATAAGTGATTTTTTTTATCAGTGTTTCAAAGTTTCTCCCATCATATAAAGCTCAGACACATTAAGATTAGTCAATATATGTGATTTACACCGCCATTACAGTGTTAGGATGTTGTGAATTTTCACTATATATTCACCTTTACCTTTGAGTTTTATATTTTTATGTTTTCTTGTTCTTACTTAATGTCCTTTTATTTCAACTAGAAAAACTTCTTTTGCCATTTCTTGTAAGGCAGGTCTAGTGGTGATGAACTCCCTTAGCTTTTGTTTGTCTGGGAATGATTTCATCTCTCCTTAATATTGAAGAACTACTTTTCTGATATAGTATTCTTGTATTCTTGGTTGACATTTTTCTCTTTCATCACTTTGAATATTTTATCCCATTCCCTCCTGGCATGCAAGGTTTCGACAGTTCAGTTTTTATAGTTTCTTTAAGATAATTATTTTTAATCTTCTGTCAGACAGACTGTAGATCTCCATTTCTTTGGGGTTGGTTAATGGAACTTCATTAGCTTCCTGATTCTTCATGATCTATGCACCCTTGCACTGATGTCTGTGCATTTGAAGGAACAAACACCTGTCGTAGTCTTTACAGAATGATTTCAGCAGGTAAAACCCTTCTCCTATCTGTTCCCCAAGCCAGTGGGATTATCTCCAAAGCTGCAGCCATGCTGAGTTGGAGCCAATTTTGAGGCTGTTGCTGGGTCTGCAGTGGAGTCCATGTTTGACAGGCTTGTTACCACGGGCTCAGGCTGGCTAGGATCTTCTCTGGTACCTGGGTACATGGACCTGCCTCTAGTATCCTGCTCAGCAGGATAGTGCTTGTTAATTGTTTTAGGGGCCACAGTTGGGTCTTTAGTCAGCAGGTCTTTTACCAATGTGTGGACAGAGGTGACTCCTAACAGGTCCCTGGGAGGGCTTCTGCCTGGTCACTGGATAAGGCCCTGGGTGGGCAGGACTTGCTCTGGATGATGGCTGGCAGGATTTATGCATGGATGTTTTGTTTGTCCATTTTGCTGACGTCATTCCCGTTTTTCATTATTTGTTGAACAGTGCAATAAGAATTGCTTGAAAGTCATAGGAAGAATACATCAATGACTATATTTGAGTTTGTACAAACTATTGCAAAGAATACGTACACCAGCTATTTTCCATTTCTGTAGTGAACAGAATTACAGTTGAGGGTTTAAATTACAGAAAATCAAATTTAAAGAATAAAGTTTAGAATAAGAAATATACTCTTGCAGTACCCTCTTATGATTAACCATTTTTAAGCTATTTATAAACTTAAGTTGAATTGAAAATATCACAGACCTATTCTTTAAAAACCTTAACATAATTTTGTTCCTCCTATGGTTATAAAAATGTCAGTTTTTCAAAGTTTCTCCAGTCACGTAAAGCTCAGACACATTAAGATTAGTGAGTTTATGTTCTTACAGATATTAAACAAAATCGAGGACATGTTACCCAAGATTCATATTTGTCTGGTAGTGGGGAAAATGGAAAAAACCTTAGAATGTATATGATTTTAAGTCAGAAAACATTGCTGAATTTAGTATAGTATCTGGCACAATGTTTGCAGTCTGATAACTTACAAATCAGGACTTTGCTTCTGGTGGTAAATAAATGCTTAGCCCATTACTGCTGTGACATAGATTCTGGGGAAAGTGAGGAATTAGATATCAATCAAGTGTCCCGTTGATTTGAAGATGCTGCTGCAGATATTCGGAAGGGGCTTTTGAGCCATGTTTACTACGAAGATTTTCTGCATGTGAGCAACTTCTTTTTATCTGAGAGATATTAGCTTAACTACTATAAATTTGTCCAGATGACATAAAGAGATAGAAAAGTGACTAAGGCCTTAGTACCGATTCCTGAGGTTTATTTAGGCTTAATATGGTTAGTGTATGTATTATTCTAGGCAAGAATCTATTTTCTTTTTGATAAAAATGTGGATTTTCAGCTTTTTTGTTTAGAGTACATCGCCTGTAAGTATCAGCACCATTTACAACGGAACCGATGCTGCAGTGTTTAGTTTTTGTTGTTCTCTGGTCAGTTACCAGCAGCTGACTGCAGTACTTTGATGCCTTTGAATTCTCTGGATGCCTATACCCTGTCCTAGAGCAGAGTTCCTCAACGTGTGGTCCCTGGACCAGCTGCAGCATCACTTGAGAGCATGATATAAATGCAAATTCTCAGGACTTATTCTAGAAATATTAAATGGAACACTCTGAAGATAGGGCCCAGCAATCCATATTTACCAAGCCCTCCAATTGTTGCCATTCATACTCAAGTCTGAAAACCACTTTTTCAGAGGAGCTTACAAGGACTCTAAAGTCTTCCCTGGAGTCACAGTGAGAAACTACACTTTAAGACTATTCCAAAGGAACCTTGCTAAATGCTGACCCCACAGCTCCTAGAAAGTCCTTGAGGAGTCCAGGCAGCATGGAGTGTATATCTCCAAAGCCATCACTCTTAGGAAATAGCCCAGGTCTTGAGAAAATCCCCATACTGGCTGTTAAGATAGAAGTCGTGTGATACCCAAATGAAAAATTATTCATTTATTTAATCAACATGTTCTGTTTGAGCATCTACTAAGCCCTCATAACATATGTCAGTCAAGTATATCGTAGTCAAAGAAAAAAGATGTGAGCACAGTAATATCATACATGGGAAAAGAGATCACCTCCAAGTCAAAGATGTCAGACTCAAATTCAAAAGAAATTAACTACAGATCTAGCTGCTGGTTTTTGGCAATGAGTAGCCATAAATATTTTCCAAGATACTGTAAACATAATCAGTGGTGATATTTGGAAAGATAAATTTTACAACTCTATGTGGAATGGGCCAGAAGGAGAAAGAAACAGAAGGAAGACCTACTAAGATAGAATTATAACAGCTGAGAAATGAGTAGGGTCCAACCTAGGATGGAAATAGAATCCAAAGGACTTTTACCAATGAATGCCTACGACATTATCAGTAATTAAAAAGGATAAGTGGAACATACATCTGACATTTGGAGAATAAAGAAGTAAGATTGTAATGTTATTAAAATTAAAGTGAAATAAAAGGTGAAGAACAGAGCTTGAGATGGGAAGCATGTTATGTTGTCAGCATCCAAATTAAGGGGTCCAGGTTACAGGTAAAAGTGGGATATAGTAGGTAGTTCTTGAGAAGGAAAACAGGACTGCACATCTAAATTAGGGAATTATCTACATAGATGTGATTATTGATGTCATAGGAGGAAAAGAGATTTAAAATTTTTTTTCATGTTTATTTATTTTTGAGAAAAAGAGTGAGCAGGGGGAGAGAGGCAGAGAGAGAGGGAAACACAGAATCCCCTCTGATCTGTCAGTACAGAGTGCCACACGAGGCTCAAACTCACGAACGGCGAGATCATGACCTGAGCCAAAGTCAGATGCTTAACTAACTGATCCTCCCAGGAGCTCCAGGAAAGAAGATTTTTAGGGGAAAGTAGGCTGAGAGACAAATGAAGCAGGTCACAGAAAACATCTTGAGGAACAACAGCCTTTATGAGTTGTAAGAGCGATGTCCCTGGAAGAGGTAGAGAAACAGACAGTGTCATGTAAGCAACAGTGATATCAAGCTAGCCCTTAACAGTATCATTGGACCAGTTGTTTACATCTCTTCTGAGAGCTCTGTTCTTATTGGTGTTCATATTGATATGATTTTTCAAAATTTTTGTCTGTGTTTTTTTTTTTTTTTTTAGTTTTTAATTTTATTCAAACCCAAGTTAGTTGGGGTACCTGGGTGGCTCAGTTGGTTAAGCGTCCAACTTCGGCTCAGGTCATGATCTCGCAGTTCGTGAGTTCGAGCCCCGCATGGGCTCTGTTATGACAGCTCAAAGCCTGGAGCCTGCTTCAGAGTCTTTGTCTCCCTCTCTCTCTGCCCCTCCCCCACTTGAATTCTGTCTCTCTCTCAAAAATAAACGAACATTAAAAAATAAAAAATATATTAAAAAATAAATGAATCCAAGTTAGTTAACATATAGCGTGATAATGATTTCAAGAGTAGAATTTAGCAATTCGGGGATGCCTGAGTGGTTCAGTCGGTTAAGTGTCAGCTCAGGTTTCAGCTCAGGTCATGCTCTCACGGTTTGTGAGTTCAAGCCCAGAATCAGGCTCTGCACTGACAGTGTGGAGCCTGCTTGGGACTCCCTCTCTCCCCTCTCTCTCTGCCAGTACTCTGCTTGCACCCTGTCTCTCTCAAAATAAATAAACTTAAAAAAAAATTTTCCAAAAAGAGTAGAATTTAGTGATTCATCATTTATATAACACCCAGTGCTCATCCCAACAAGTGCCCTCCTTAATGCCCATCATCCATTTAGCCCATCCCCTCACCCAACACCCCTCCAGCAACCCTCAGTTTGAGAGAGAGCACGTGCCACACTCAAGCAAGCAGGGGAGAGGCAGAAGGAGAGGGAGAGAATCTTAGGCAGGCTCCACAGCCAGTGCTGAGCCCAAGGCAGAGCTTGATCTCACTACCATGAGATCATGACCTGAGCGAGCCAAAATCAAGAGTTGGTCACTTAACCTATTGAGCTACCCAGGGGCCCCTGATTTTCAAATATTTTTAAGCTTAAAGAAGACAAAGGGCTAGGAATGAGGATCTAGTCATTAGGCTTCCCAGAATTGGGCAAACTTCAACATGGTATAGTGCCTTGTAGCAAACTGGAAGAGAGCAACTTCCAAAAATAAAAATAGGATATGCATGAAATCATTCTACCATCCACAGTCTGGTTTAAGGAATACTTCCTTTGGCCCATGACCCCTGTACTACTCTTAGCAACATGTTTGTCCCCTAGAAATAAACTATTGACTTGTCTACATCTCCTCTTAGATTAGAAGCTACTGATTAATATTGTAAAGGAAGTCTTATATATCTCATAGGTATGGCTTGTGAATATCTAATGAATGGACATTTTAATTAAATACTAACTGGTATTACATACTAGCTTTATTATGTGCTATTTTCTATGATTTCTTACTCAACTGAAGTGTTTACATCAACAAACTGGTACCACTATAGACTGCTGGCATATGTGCATGACATGCTATAGCAAATATAATTATTAGTTTTGGTGAAAATTGAATTTTATTTATAATATGTATAGCTATTTCCTGGTTGAAGAATAAAAAAAAATACCAAATATCAAAATATGGCATATTTGGATGATTGCTATTTTCTAGACTTTTTTTTTAAACCTGAAACCTGCTTTGTTTTTTAAAAAAAAATCTTCTATATCTAATTTTTTTAGTGTTTATTTATTTTTTTTGAGAGAGAGAGACACACAGAGTGTGAGCAGGGGAGGGTCAGAGAGAGAGGGAGACACAGAATCAGAAGCAGGCTCCAGGCTCTGAGCTGTCAGCACAGAGCCTGACACGGGGCTCGAACCCACATACTGTGAGATCATTACCTCACTGAAGTCGGCCGCTTACCCAGGCACCCCAAGAATCTTTTATATCTAAAGATTTTCGTTCAGGCATCCTATAGTGGAGTTGTTAGTTTCTTATATGCCTGTTTTAACTTCAGATACAGTTAACAGTTTTCTGACTTTGCCCTAACAAAGTTTTAATTATAGAATGACTTCTAGCTGGCTCAGGACTGTCAGACTACTGAAATGAACACACCCATATGGATCTCTGAAAGTGAGCTATAGTGTCCCCAAAGTGAAATGGAATGTCCCAAAGCCACCCAGAGCAACAGTCAAGGATGTCCATCTATCTTTGATGTTTTACAGCCCCGAAGTTTTAAATTTTGTGTGCCAAATACAAAGCTCATTTTGTTCTGAAATTTAGCGATGTTTCAGTTCAACTTCATCTGATAATTGAGTAATACGCTGACAATCATCAGGGAAGTACAAAAGAGAGCTAAGGATATTGATATTTGGTAAACTCAGCATATTGATAGTATTTAGAATTGAGGTGAATTATGAATCCTGATAATCACGTTCTAAAAAGGCAAAAAGGCAACTGATCAATGAAAGACTGTCCAGATAGAAATGACTTATTTTAATTAGAAGTGACCAATATGAAATTTGGAATGTTTAATGTTAAAAAATTAAGATAAAGATAATGCATGATAGTAGTCATCAAATATTTGAAGAGTTTCTTCCATGTAAAAAGGGGAAAGAATGAGGAAAGAGGTTTTAGAACTAAGTTTCATTCATTTATATTGTAATTATTTTTTATTCTTATGGTCAAATGATAAAAAATATTTGGCAATATTTTACGTGTGAGATAAACAGAGATCATCAAAACAATATGGCTTCATAAAATAATTCAGTATAATAACATTCTCATTCCCAACATGCAAGAACTGGCTCCCAGTAGAAAATTAATTATTCCATGCTTAATTTTATTTCCTCCCCAACAGAAAATGAGTACAGTGCCCACCATCAAATATAATTCCTCTGTGGTCAAGCCAGGTGCAGTTTTCTTTTTTTCAACAGAGTAAAATGACCAAAGGCAGGATTAGTTGAAGGTACAATTATTTAGAGTAAGAGCATACTATTCAATTATGTGCCTTTTATATGCAGTCGAGATGCTCCATAATCTGTGAATCAAAAATGTTGGAAATTAACATTTCATTGCTCTTTTTGTTGATGTGTTTTTACTACTGTCCTCACAACAACAACAACAAAAATAAAAATGTGACCCTTTCTAACCTCCAAATTAGTTCCAGAATATTTGGCATTATTGACTTCTTATTGGAAATTAATAGACTTCTGTCTTTGGTCTCGCTGAAGTAGAACATTTAGAGATGTTTTTGAAAAGACTTGAATGTTTTCATGTCCTGTTGTTTTCTCTGGACAGTAGTGACTTCAACTTTACTCTGTAATGTTTTTGACAGACAATAAAGATTATGATGCCTACTTATCATACACCAAAGTGGATCCTGACCAGTGGAATCAAGAGACTGGAGAAGAAGAACGCTTTGCTCTTGAAATCCTTCCTGACATGCTTGAAAAGCATTATGGATATAAGTTGTTTATACCAGACAGAGATTTAATCCCAACTGGAAGTAAGTTAATGTTTTCAGTTGAGAGTGTACATGTTCTTGGTCTGTCTGTGTATCATCATTTTTCAGGCAGAATTTTAACTTTTGGTTCTCTACATCAAAAACTGTGTCTATCAGTGTCTCAAGAAAGAAATGGCATTATGTATTCATATGAAACTTAATTTTTGACACCCCTGAGAAGCCACTTCCATTGTTCTGGAAAGCATCTCATTTTAGGAGCCTTGACATTTAAAGACACAGATGGGAGATGTGTAACTAGGAAAAATATTCCCAACATTGAGAAAAGTAAATTCATCTTCTCAAGGTATTACCCAGCAAGCAACTATTCTCCTTTAATGTGTACAAGAGAATCTATGGGGCTTTCGGGACCAGATGTTTGATCCACTCATTCCAATAAACTCTTTTTCTCTTTTATAGCCTATATTGAAGACGTGGCAAGGTGTGTAGATCAAAGCAAGAGGCTGATTATTGTCATGACCCCAAATTACGTAGTCAGAAGGGGCTGGAGCATCTTTGAGCTGGAGACCAGACTTCGAAACATGCTGGTAACTGGAGAAATTAAAGTGATACTCATCGAATGCAGTGAACTACGAGGGATTATGAACTACCAGGAGGTGGAGGCCCTCAAGCACACCATCAAGCTCCTGACAGTTATTAAATGGCATGGACCAAAATGCAACAAGTTGAACTCTAAGTTCTGGAAACGTTTACAATATGAAATGCCTTTTAAGAGAATAGAACCCATTACACACGAGCAGGCTTTAGATGTTAGCGAGCAGGGGCCTTTTGGGGAGCTGCAGACTGTCTCGGCCATTTCCATGGCTGCGGCCACCTCCACAGCTCTAGCCACTGCCCATCCAGATCTCCGTTCCACCTTTCACAACACGTACCATTCACAAATGCGTCAGAAACACTACTACCGAAGCTATGAGTATGACGTACCTCCTACCGGCACCCTGCCTCTTACCTCCATAGGAAATCAGCATACCTACTGTAACATCCCTATGACACTCATCAACGGGCAGCGGCCACAGACAAAATCGAGCAGGGAGCAGAATCCAGATGAGGCCCACACAAACAGTGCCATCCTGCCGCTGTTGCCAAGGGAGACCAGTATATCCAGTGTGATTTGGTGACAGAAAAGCAAGGGACACCCCGTCCCTGGGAGCTTGAGCAGAGTCTGCAGTCCAGTGCCTGGAACTAAGTCCTCGACTGCTGCTGTTAAAAACATGCATTACAATCTCTAGAACACGAGGAAAAACAGGGTCTTGTACATATGTTTTTGGCAATTTCTTTGTAGCATCAGTATCTTCCTGTTTTACCATGTCTCTTACCATTACATTTTTTGACTTTGTTTTATATGTCATTGGAATTTGTAAATTTACATTTTTTTAAAGAAGAGACTTATGTATAGATAGAAAACCCTTTTTTGCTTCATTAGTTTAGTTTTAGAATGGGTTTTATTTTCTTTTCTTGCTTTTCTTTTGCTTTTAACATTTCCTTGGGGTGCTTGGACAAATCTATCCGATGGGACAAGGAGCACCGGATCCTCTCTTGGGTTCTGCCTAGGATCAGCAGGGCCATGTGGGCCTTCGGAGAGCAGTGCGACGAATGCCAGCATTGCCATTTGGGGGAAAAAAAAAAAAGATGAGAAGAACACTTGTTCATAGGAGGGCCCCGCCAATCAGAGCGCTGAATCTCTTCCTTGTCCCACCTCATTTCCCACCTCTACCCTTCTAATGGCGGCATGATGTGTAAACTCTGAGGAGGGGTGGGGGTGGGTCTAACTGTCTTAACATTTAATTCACTGCTCGTCAGAATACACTCCAGACCCAGAAGTGTGCTAGTCACTTGGCAGTGACCACTACAGAGTGCTAAGAAGAGAAGATCAAGGGCATGAAAATGGGGGAGAGAGTGTTGTTTCTGTTTTTAAATGAGTTGATGTACCCTTATATAAATATATATATATATATAAAACACACATACACACACACACACACACACACACACACAACAAAACAAAAGAAACAAAAAACAAAAAAAAAAAACAAAAAAAAAACAAAAAAAAAAAAACAAAAAAATCAAGCCCTATATTTGATCACTTCCTGGAAAGGCATGAATGTGTTTGTGGCTGTTTTTGTTAATATTCTACTTCCTCTTTTCCCTCTATAATTTTTCTGCAAATGAGATTATGTGCAAATGCCAGGCAAGTTAACTCAAAAGGGTGAATTCAACACCAGTCGAAATGAAATTTACATTGAAGGCTTCCAAACCAAAGGGAAGGACAGGATGTGTCATCAAATATGTTTTGTCGCCTTGTATTATACAAAATGTTATTTTCTAAAGAGTCAGAACAAATCTGTGAAACTTATTATGGGGTCCCCTTGTATTTAAATGTTAATTCACTGTATTTAATTTTTATGCTACATCCATAATCAAGTGTTTGGTTTCAGTTTGTGAACATAAGCAACACTTATTAATATCGAAGTGTTTGTATAAGAACTCAGGAGGTCAAGCATATGAGTACCAACAGAAATCAATATTTTCAAAATAAACATTATTTACACAAAATAGTTTTTAAATTAGATGAGAAAGTGTTTAAAATAATTTTACTGTATAAATAATTAGTTTTATTTTAACTGTGTAATTCTATCTTACAGAAACAGAAAGCTGATGCTCCCAGGAAATTCATCCCTTACCATTTAGCTTTATGTTTGAAATCAATGGCATAAGCAGCTAATACATATTCATGGTGAAGATAATGCAAAATCAATCATCAAGGAACTTACAGAGGGTGGAATTGTTAAAGGGAAATATTACCTACGTAGCTCTTAGTTTAAAAAATTCGATGTGATGAAAACACGGATATAGAACTTCTACGTTACTTTAGTGACTCCTTGTAGGAACCTCCATTCCAGTCATCATCTGTGGGCTCGTGTAGTTAACTATTGTATGTTTGGTTTATTCCTACCACCATATAACGGAAAAACAATTCTACAGTTTGGGTCGCAATACTAAAGGTGTGAGTTGGCCAAAAAAAAAAAAAAAAAGAGAGAGAGAGAAAGAGAGAAAAAGTGTAAACTTAAAAAGATTCATTTGGGAGGGTAAGATCGAATTGCAAATGTATGAGATGAGCCTAAGAATTTTGCAACAAGGCAAAGGTCTCAGTATTTGTGTGACAAGGTAAAGGAGCCTTGGGATGTGCAGTGCTTTTTATTTGCTTAAAAATGTTTCTTTCCCTGACAAGTCACCCGGGGTCCTTCTCTACAATCTGTTCTTTATTCCCATGCTCCCCTTGGACCTGTGTCACATTTTCACAAACCAGAACTGAAGCTGCAAGGACACATAAACTTTGACAGCTTTGCACATTGGGTTATTTTCTGAATCCAAGAAGGCCATTGTTTAGTTTGTACTATGGACACCTGTCAGGGACTGGTGCCAGTGAACATCACTGGACTGGATTCCAGACTCCCCCAGTGCTCAGAAAACTGCAAACATGGCAATGGCCTGGTTTCTTTCTTTGTTTTTTAATTTTTCTTAAGTGCACGATGGAAGTGTGTAGAGGAAGTAATCAGACCACAGTCATATTTTAGACATCCATAGGTGTTAATTTAGCTGCATTGGGAGTACATTTTTGTTCTATTTTTAGTGTAGATTTAAGCACTTTGAATAGCATGATTCAGGGATTGATGGGTAATATTTGATATTCTCACAACTTAAGATTTTTTTTTCCTCTAATGCTTTGTCATATTTTTTTAAAAGAAAATAAATGGAGAAGAAGCTATCTATGGCTTTAGAAACATTCCTCCCAAGTATTCCTCTATCAGCTCCGTGTGAGAACAACTGAAGGATACTGTCATGTGTTCACGTGCTCTGTGTTTAATAAAAGTTATGTTAGAACTCACAATAAAAAGAGAACAAATGTATTTTCCCTAGTGCTTAGGTTTCATCCTTCTCTTATTTCTGTGGGGACCGTGGGGGATAAGAACATCCTAGTTGTAAAAACACAGTTGAAGGTGTGACTATGTTAGCCAGGCTGAGGGAGAGAATGGGCTTCTGGACTTGGACACGTGTGATGATAGGGATTGCCTGTTTTTCATCATTCACTGCTCGGGCTCCGAGTGACACATTATGGATTCAAAGTCCATCTGGTTCTTTAATGTAACCTCTACTTGCTGCCTATGAGCGTCCTACCCTGTATACTGGTGCTCAAATCTTTGATTATTTAATTTGTAATTCATTCCTTAGATTTCCTATGAGCAGAGAAGAAATTTGTATCTCATGCAGCCAGCTGATTTAAGTTTAGATCAATTCTGTGAAATAAATCTAAGATATGATGAGTTAAGAGACCTGAACCTACTATATCTCTGTAGCTAAACACCTGATTGTTCAAAGAGTCAGCATTTTCTGTTAATTACTTTCTTCATAATCTATATATTTGAACTCTATTGACTTAATCTTAAATATCTAGACACTGGCTTCTTCCTTATTTCATTACTATTTAGCATTTTATAACAAGAGCAAATATTAACTCAGAGCCAATTCCTAAACTCTAAGAGATGTTTGTTTATCCTAGAATAGTCATTAACTTTGACAGATACCAGTTATGTAAATTAAGATCACCATCTCTAGGAAAACATGAATTCATACGTTTGTAAATTATGCTCTGATTCTGGAATGATACCCTAGTTCTCCTTTTTCCAAGAAGCATTTTTTTTTTATCTTGTGATTCATTTCTTTTTTTTTCTCTATTATTTACTTTGTTTGTCATTAGTCTAAGAAGAAAGCTTAGTGAGATCCAAAGGAGACCGTCGGTGTTGCGCAAGTGAAATGACTGAATGGAATAAAAGAATATGCAGGCAGGGAAGAGGAAAACCCCTTACTGTCTCTGATCTGAATGTGCTCGGTCATCATTCCCATCCTTGTCACAGTTGGTAAAGAGAGGTGAAATATTATTCAATGGGTTAGAAATCCCACCTAAGGGCACATATTCCCTATCATCGAACAAAATTTTTAACAGTATATACAGTATTACAAAGAGATGATGAAACGACGGACTTCCCTAAAAGGAGGAGCTTGTCCGTGGAAGCAGAGCTATTCCTTGCTTTATCCTGAACATTCCCACTTCACTATTCTGAGCCAAGAAAGTAGTTAACAGTCAAATTTTGATTAGCCTTAACAATAGACCTTAAACTTAGGTTCAAGTACACTTTGAGTCCATAAAAAGGATTAAAGGAAATAATGAAGGCCTTGAAATTCCAGACACAATTGTGAATGTGTGCAAAACTGTGTTTTCTGGGATGTGAGTCTCAAAGACATCCATCATCTGAAAAGCTATCGATGTTTGGATTTAGGGCATATTCTCAGAAACTGACATTTGCATAAAGCACGTATCTTGCCAGCACTGCTGTGCCTACTCTTCTTTACCTTCATTCATGAAAATTCAGGGAAGGATTCCCTTTCTTTTAACCAACAGAGGCAGTTCCTTTTCCAACATGACCAGACTTTGTGGGAGACTTGGTCTATCGTGAGGAAAAAATTGGTAGGACGGCAAGTAATTTGTGCCCAGAGAAATGAGAATTGACTCAATTACTCTGATAATTTACTCATTTCTTAATTTACTCAAAAGATAGTTTTGGAGGAATGTGAAGCGTGACTTGGCACGATGCCTTATTTCATAAAACTTCTTTACGATTTGAGTTTAATCATGTTTCCCACAACAAAACAAAGAAGAAATAATCCGGTACAGGAGTAAAAGAAACAACCATTTGACGTGTTTTTCCAAAGAGACTTAGTTTCCTTGTGCCAAGATTTAGAATTGGTTGTATACTTGATTTTCAGCAATTGTGCTTTTGCCAGTTTCAGGATTTGGGATATGATTTGGAGCACTATGAAGAATTTTAAGACATTTACCCAAGTGAGGTGGTGATTTAGTTTTGCTTTTTACTCATGACTGGCAGCAAGGTGAAAGTTTGTGCTCTGTTAATAATTATGATACTGTCACAAGGAGCTGTAAAACCTGAGTTTGAGTAAAGAGAAGGATGATGATGATGATGATGAGTTAATCTCGGTCCTAATCTCGTGTGTCTTTTCATCATCAGACTTCAGTCACATGCATTAGAAAATGCCCTAAGAAGAAGGGACTCAATTCTCATTTTCCATCGACTATCATTTCTTTCTTCCAGTCTCACAATACAAAACATCTCTCTATTACAGACAAGTAAGATATATAAAAAGACCATTTTCCTCCTGCCCTTTGGTAAATGTCCCTCTGAGTAGTCTCTGAGTCCACTGGCAAACTCCTATTTCTGAACTGTTCATTAAATTTAGTAAAGTAAGGCACTGTTGTTTTCCTACCATTCACTGCCTTCATTGATGCATCCCCCAGGGTCCACAAGCCTGAAAAGTATTCTCTTTCTTAACAAACGAAGGCAATCGCTCTAAATCATTACACTGTGTTCCCTCCACTACTAAACGAATAGAAACCGAAGAACTGCACATGAACTTGAGACTATTATGTGTAATATTGATGTTGTATAAATTTCAATCTTCATAGTCCAGATAACCTTAAGTTTCAAAGGGCATGCTGGTCATTAAAAAAAAAGATTTAATGTAAAATGACATATTACATAGTGCATGAACATGTGGCAAAGTAATTTGGATCTATCCTTACTAGTCAATGAGAGACTAAATTTGGGGAGATCAGATGTGAGTGTTTTAGGTTAATTCTCACCTGGGATGAAGACATCTTTATGTTAGGATACATGGACAGTTGTCCAAATTCCTTGCAGCATATGCTCCTTGTAACTAGAATTTTTAGTGTGTTCTTTCCGCCAAAGTAGTGGAGATATGTTCATATAACCTGCTATTGAATTGTAAAAACTTTTACATTTTCAGAGTTTGAGGGAACCCAAGTAGGAAAGTGAATTTAGTCATTTTCCTCTGCTGGTGTTCAAGTCAAATTTTAAACTCAGACACTCAGATATGTTCAACAGTCAGTAAAAAGTGCATTTTACATAGTGTTTCCCTTTAGTTTTGTCTACCCTCTTTGATTTTGTACAATCTAGAATGTATGTAACTCACGCGTAGGTGATGGAGGCGCTCTTTTTTTTTTCTTAGAATACTTACAATTATATATTTGGTTTTGCTTTGACTAGCAATAGGAAAATAGACAAATACAAGTGTAAAAATGAGAAATTTTAAACTTGAATTATAATTTGTGTTTTATAGTCGTTTCATAAGTCTGTTGCTCTCTATGAGTATGCTCTCTATATATCCTGTAAAAATAAATTTATATGTTACATAGAAATTCAAGAAATTAAATTATTTATTAAGCTACAAATGTTTCTTCTGGTTTCTACCTGATTATAGATGAAAATAAATTAAATAATGTGTTGTTGGAACATATGTAAGTACCTTCGTTAATTTGATAACTCTTGTTAAACTTTTCTTTCCCTCTCTGTTTATGTCTCTATAAGCTTATAATTCTTAGACTTAATTCCAATTATGATTGTGAAGAAAGGACTTAAGAAATGGCCAAGTGGCTGAACAAAAAGAAAACCTTGTTAAAAAATCAAGTTCATTTACAATCCCTCTTCTGTTCTTCACTCCTGGATTATGGAGAGGTTTGAATCACAAACTTGATCACTTAAAAGTCATTAGCACATTAATGATTGTTTCAAGGTTAAATTCTACATTTTTCCTTCATCTATTTCATAACATCCTTGGAGAAACAGAAATGAAAGGAATTGTAACACGTGAGTCCTCTTTGCTGTTTCTCCTCCTTGCTTCTTGCTCCCCAGGTATTTTATTCCTTGCTTTTTAAGGTACTACTCACATAGCAACCTTAAAATAAAGTCCCCTCAGGTAATATTTTAAAGTGACCAAGATCTTTAATCACCTTATTTTTCTACTCTGTCTGCACCTACTTCTAGTGCACAGTCATTCCTAAAGAGAAATGTTTTTTGGCCTTACGTTTTATTTTATGTTAAAGATAAGTACACTTATTTATTTATTTGGGGGGAGGGGGAGGTGGTAAATCTTTACATCACAAGCGTAACAAGTGAACAACCATAAACCTCTTAGAAGCAATGGGCTGTTTAGGCAGAATTCCTATCTTAGGACAGCCTTTTCAGAAACACTTATCAAAGATGATGCCAAGATAAATCATTATGAAAATGGCAAGTGATATTTGTAAAAAAAAAAACCCATAAGGTTATTTCAGGTTGGATTTCAAAGTAATTAATATATTTAAAATTTCATAAAGTCATTTCTACCTCGGTAGGGTTTTTCAAATGTGAAAAAATAACTTCTACTGAAAAAGTAAAATGTTATATGGATTATGACTCAGTGTATAATTCCCATATTGTTTTTCAAATTGTGAACCCTTGGACCTGACCCATTATTAAAGATATCGGGAGAGAAAACTCTGTAATTGAAGAATATTTGGGACTATCTGTGCACCTTACATACACACATTTAAATTCTCAGGAATTTTCAATTACACTCATACTATTGGCAGGTGGTTAAAAGACTGATACCCATGGAACATCTTAACTTATTTCTAGAAGATTCCTAATTGATATTCGATCTACATTTATGGGAAAAATAGAAACAGAGATTGGAGCAAATATTCAGAGAATTAAAATGGTCATGACCCAATCACTTACTGCTGTGGGATTTTTAGCATTTATGTATGGCCTGTAAGAGTAATTCAGACAAATTCCTTGATCAATCAGTGTTTCATGCCCAGTGATAGTGATGTGTGTGGGGAGGGCAGGGTGAAGTTCTGAAGAATAGGGAACATCTAAATATGACCAATAGTTTAGCCAATGCCTGCTTAATTTAGGAATTTTTAACTCGATTGGTTTCAGATGGTACACAGAGGGAGGTTATTATTGGAATAGTTAGGTATTACATTGAATATATGCTAGGATTAAAAATAAAACTACATAATACATCAAGCTTGACTTTATAGGTACTGTTCCCAGTTCTGTTATATGGCAGAATGATATATAATTACATGATTCAAATACAAAAACAGGTTAACAGTCTAGGAAATATGATTAATGGCAAAAGTCATCAAGATGCTTCATGAATGACTGGATTAAGGAAAAACTGCTAAGGTAGTCAAATTTCTAACTTCTGGAGAAAAAAAAACTAATAAAAGGTGAACGATTCCCCCAAACAGTAGAAGAAAATGCCAAAAACCTACCAAAATGACTGTCAAAACTGTAAGATTAGAAGACTCAATAGCTGGTTTAAATTAAGCAAAGAAGTATCTTAGTACTCTAACTGTCCTTGGCAATGAAGCGCTGTTGACACAATTATGAACTTGAAAGGAGAACTTACATCTGAAAGAAAATCCTTTTTTAAGGGCTTCAGCACGCTTTTCCTAAGTAAAAGGTAAAATGGATTGCTAAACATTATAAGGTATGAATAGAAATTGTGATTTTGGTACCCTTGATACTGCGACATAAAGGCTTGAGAAGGGTGAAATCGTTCATCCTGAGGGTCCTTCTAATGGGCCTGTTGTCATACTTCTGAGACCTGGGTGCAATTACAATCACCTGGGAAGATTTATTAAAGAGTCCCAGAGATTCAAATTAAACCAGTCTGGGTTTTGTCCCCATTGTTAGTTGCTAGGGTTTTTTGGTTTCATTATCTTTTCTTTTGTTTTCAAGAAACTCTCTAGGTGATTCTATAAAAACACCAGAGTTGAAAACTATGGGAACCAAACTGATGGGTCTCAAATTTTAGGCTCCAGAAGAATTGCCTGCAAGGCTTGTTAAAAATGGAAATTCCACTTTAACTCTGATAGTACTAGAGTGAGGCCCAGAATCTATTTATTTAATAAGCATCCCAGGTGATTGTAATGTGAAGGCCTACAGACAACTCTGAGAAACAAAGGTGTAGCATTTGTTGTTTCTGTCATCACAATTGCTGTCACTCTTTGGAATACAAGATTAAAGTTTGCAGCGAATAAATGTTACCATAAACTGGGTCTTCCTTTTTTAACAATTTTTCCCAATTTGTCAACTAGCACTCACAGTGAAGATGTTCTGAGAAAAAAACCGTACTATATATAGACAATTATACTTCATTTGAGATTATCTCAAAAAGAAGGGGGGAAAAAAAGAACTATTAAAAAAATGGAGTCCAACTTTTTCATGAAATACATGACTTCAAAACATGCCCCAGCATAGAAGAAAAATAAATGAATTAATAGTTAAGTGTTAATTAAGAACACATTCTTCTTAGAGAATGTATTTCTGCTGTCACTTGTGTTTCTATTAAGGAAGAAAAAAAGCAAAATTAGGGCTACCAAAGCTATTGATTGTAAAAATAAAGACATCGATATCAAATTTGTTAAATTAATTGGACTTAATGAACAATTAGTTTCCCTCATGTTAACAATGAGTTCATAGAAAGATGAACTCTAATGAAGACTTTTCCAACCATCCTTTAGCGTAAGAATCACTCGTACCATTTGTTAAAAGCATAGATTACTGGCTCACCCTCCAAAACAATTGAACCCTGGGAAATTTTTATAGTCACATTATTTGGTGACCCCTATTCTGGTGAATGATGTAAAGTCTAAGACTATATTCATGCAGGGCACATAAATTTAGTTAATTCTTTGTGAGATAAGTTAAATGCACCATCTTGCATTATTTCCACAAAATGACAACATACACAACGATGAACCAGTTGGTCCTTAATTTCACACCTTAACCATTTATACTGGCAATATTTTTTTCAGCCACATATATTTATCTCATGAACTAATATTGGCTATTATGTCCTTTGTTGTACCAGGAATGATGACCAGCGATGAAGTTGGTAGCTTCTGTTTCTTAAGAAGAATGACCTATTTGATGTGTGATTCTCATGAACTAATCGTGTCACTGATCCTAAGTGCATATTTCAAGGACATGGCTCCTATTAGTTAAGAGAAAATATTCTCATACATTACTTGTGGAGTGGCCACATCATAGAGTTTCTAGAGAATTCATTCAACTTTTTCCACCCATATCCTAGTGACTTCCACGGCCACTATAAGATCTCTTACAATTTATGGTTTTATAAAACTAGAAGATCCAAAATATAATATTCAGTAGTAGTAGAATCCTACTGAGTGCAACTTAGCCTTTTTTAATTTCTAGACTAAACCAAAAGAGACAATATAACCAAGTGAGTTTGATTTATTTTCAGAACGCAATCTGGACAACAGCTCCAAACAGTCAACTTTGGCAACATGAAGCATTTAGTGAGCTAAATTAACATACATGTGTGCCTGCATGTATAATGTCTGTGCACTCTAATAAAAAACACACACTTGTAATACGTTTAAATAAAGTTCATATATCACTACATTAAATAAACAGTTATATGAGTTCCCAAGATAATGCCCTCCATCAAGAAATCACTCAGTGATCATTTTTGCACAGGCTAAAAATAAATACCCAGGTTTCTTTTCAACTAACTTTTCTTTAAGGACCTGTATTTTATCTTAAAGGAGAGAGTCAGCTTATTCTTGCTTTTTGCAGAAAAATGCTGTGATTGTTTCCATCTTCTACTTTTCCATTACATGGTAGCCCTGAATTATTTATTTATAAAAAGTGGGAAGGTATTGTACTCAGCAACTATGATAAGAAAAGCCTGTGAAAGCGTCAAAGTTATTACCATGGATTTCCTATCTTTTAGTCGATTTTATTTTTCCAGGGCTGTGAAATAACTTATTTTTTCAGATTTCATTTAAATTACATCCTTAACAAATAACATGTCCTCAGCAAAGCCTAACTTTAGAAATACAGTTACCGCTGAATTTTTTTTGTTTTGTTTTTTCTCTTACTTTACAGAATCCATGCCATCACTGAAGTGAGACAGAAACACAATAGAATCAAGTACATTTACTGACACACTTATGAGTACTGCACCTTACATATTCTACACCACGGGGTGAACTTGTATTCACAGTCTTCTTCAAAATGGGCATCTGAATAACTTGCTGGGTATTTTCATGAGAAAACTGGACATGTGATAAGATGTTACAAGAGAGGGTAACAAAAATTCCTGCTGGTGGAGCAGTAGAGAAGTATACGTTTATGTTGATATCTCTAAAGATTTTAACTATGGCTTATAGGTAGGGTCCCATAACCAACTGTAGCAAGTATAACATACTTAGAGTTTTGTACTTTCATTTTAAGAGGGAAGGAGATCACTCACTCAATATGAATGCTGCATATGTTAGCAATAGAGGTAGTTATTTTGTAATTTTGATTGCACTTGCCTTAAATTTTTTCCAAAAAGAAATTATATATATAAACAAATACAGATGAGGATGGTTAAAGAACATTGTTTAAAAATAGGCAAGTTCTGCACTGATTATACTTTTTTACATAATTTAATGCATAATGGCAAAGTATATTTGCCAGACCCGTGTAATGAGTATATGAGCACATGATAACAGCAGTTTGTACAAGCACAAAGTGTTCTATGTTTAGATTAAAACTTAATGATAACTTTTGGTGTGACTGCTTTAAATTTCAAAAAGTTGGATGTTTAAAGATAAATTTATTACTTGCATAAGAATATTTTTGTATAATACTGGGAAAGGTTTAAAAATGGACTTGCTTTATGGAGTGCAATTTTCAGAGAAAATAAACAGGGTATGTGTCCAGTTTGTAAATGTTTTCTTTCCAGATTACTCTTTCACTGGTTAAATGCAAGGATATGATGACTTGGATATTTTTTGTGTGTGTGAACTGAATAATACCAACAACAATAACAAAAATAAAGCAATGTGAATAAGTTGCGTATGCAAACTTCTTTTAATTAATGCCAGTACATCCTGAAAATGATAGTGAACATCCGGTTCTGTGAGTATAATGCTAGAAATATTTATAATTGTGTTTTGCTATTTGATGTATGAACATATATCCCTTATAAGAAAAATATTAAAAATGTTGTTTTTAGGAGAATTTTTATTCTTCATGCTTTGGTCTAACATTATATTTATTTTCTAAAATTAAGAATAAGACAAGTTAATAGCACCCCATGCTTATTAAATATTTATGACATTAGAACTAATACATGACAAAAGTTCTTCAGTTTGTCAAAAGTTCTATTTGTACCTGACCATTAATGGATGTATGTCTTGGGATAAAAATGTTAGAAGATTTATGAGAAAGAACATATTTATAAAAAACAGTGTGCTGGTTAATATTTAAATATATGATAATATATATCTCCTTATAACATACCTGTTAGATACCCGGCTTTGAAATCAAGAAATATGATTATGAGTTGGTTTGGGGACGAAGGAGTATCTATAAGGCTAAAATCGTCTCTTAAAGATTAAAAAGAGACCTACATCATTTAAGAAGATAATAGACCCTGATAAGATGTGTGAATTTTCATATATGCTTTTCTAAGTATTATCCGATAAGTGGTTTTAAGGAAGTTCTATAAACTCCTTCTAAGACAAAAATGCAGAAACTAAAAATGAGCCATATTTACTGGTAACATGACCACCAAAGAAAGAACCACCTTTTTTTGGACATAAGGTCTCATACCTACAAGCCCTATGGGGTACAGAAAAACTGTTGGACTAATACAGAATTTTGTTTAAGTTTGTAAAGTATTTCTTCCAAGATGCCAATAGCATTAATATGAATATCTAACTTCTAGTTTATCACAGATGTTCCTATACCTATGGTAAGTATAGCTACTTCTTAACCAATAACTGCACAGTTATTCTATATTTTGAGGATCTGTGTAAAAGCTTGTGGTTATTACTCTATTAGGTCACACCCAGGGGAAATGCTCAAATCAAGAGTGGGTGGATGCAATTGCTCAAAAAAGTATCAAAGAAATTAATTTGGAAAAGGAAAGGAGCATTTAGATCAGTGAAAATAACAATGAAAGAATTTATCTGTCTTACTGCTCCCTGTGTTGTTGTATATGACATCACTGAATCAAGTATATTCACACATGTGAATTTTTTTCTTATGAGTCACTTAAGAATTTGTCTAAATTAACAATATAGAGTCCTCCTCTTTGTTCTATTTAATCTCTATCAAAAGAAAGGAAGAAAAAAATTAACCTTGACTCCTCTACCCCCACCACCAGGTCTTAAGTGGTTTTTTGTTTCTTTCCTGAATGTTCTGAGCAGCCCTGTTCCAATGCTAGTAGTGTTGTCACCTAGACACAGTTCTAGGCCTGTATTGTGGTTATAGAATTGAACCTTACCGTGATAGCGTCAACATATTCAGGGAGGCAGCTCAGGGAAGGACTATGGGGATAGCACTTGGGTGGGCCTCCATGGTTAAGAGTCCGAAAGTACACCCTTGAGTTGTCTGAGCCTAGCTCTATTAACATACCTAGGAATGAGCATTCTCTTATATAAACTCATGCTAATCAGACATTTAAGACACTGTCTTCAAAACAAATGACAATTGTTAATAGTGGACACGAAGACCAGAATGTTTTTGTCATGTTGTAGAAAAGCCAAATCATAATTAGAAGTTTGTTTGCAAAATGTACCACCATAAAGAGGAAAGTTAGTTGAAGGAACTTAATGCCAAGCATCATGATGCACCACTGAGTTACAGCTGCTATTCAAAGTCTCTGTTCGGGGTGTTTTTTTTCCATTCACAAACCTAGAAAGACAGAGACAAATTCTGATCACTGATGTTTCCTTCTTCCAGACTCCCAGGTGATCCTTGTTCTCCTATTAAATAGTATAGGTTTGACTGTGGCAGCATAGCTGTGCCTTGTTCTTCCTGCCTAGAATATGGGTGTTAACAGAACTTCTCAGCCATCCATTTGTAAATATCTGCATTGGGCAGCTAATCTTCTTAAGCTCTGCCTACTTTCAGCCTCAGAAGGTAACCTTAATTTTCATTTTTGGGCAACATTTTATTTTTTATTAAATAAGTTCATTACACCGTTAACACCTATTGATTTGCGCTAATGATGTTTTGTGATTGAATTAAACATTATAGCCCTCATTTACTTCTTACAATATGTAGGGAAAAAGCACCAGAGAAATGTTCCTAAAGGTTCTTTTGAGATTCTGGCAGAGGAGAGCAGATGTTTACCGATCAGCTTATCTCTGCCTGTCTTTTCTAGACCCTTTTTAAGATTGTACTTGACAGAGTTGTTTATCTGCTAACTTGACCACCCAGAAGTCCTGGAGGGACAACAGGATAGGGTGACGAGCTGATAAGTAATTTACTGTAGGTAGAGAAAACTTGAGCTTGTTACATAAGCTCTTTTACCCCTAAATTCCACATTTGGGAAGAAAAAAAAAAGAAAACAATAATACCTTCCCTGAATGTAAGTTGTAAGAGTTTCTTCCTTCCTTACTTCATTCTTTTATTGATGCCAGGCATTGTTCTGGTTGCTGGGGACATACTGGAGAATCAGAGAGACATTATTCGTGACCTGGGTTTTACTCTCTGGTAAGAAGTGATACAAAAGGCAAGTCCCCGATTCAATGAGGAAATTTCGGACAGGTATACGTGCAATGACAATGTAAACTAGAGCAATGTGATAAGAAGTATCTAGCTGTGGAGGTTAATTTTCATAGAGTGCTATGGAAGGCAACCTGGAAGAGAGGAAATTATAGCTGAACCTAGAATCAAGAGAAGGAGACAACCAGGAAAAGGTCTGGCATTAACTGCTGGTCAGTCCAAATGACAGGCTAATACAGACATTGAGGCAGGAATGAGCTTGGTGTGTTTGCATAAGAAAAAGCAAAGACCCATGGCTAGGTCATTGTGGATACAGGTTAGAAGTAATAAATAGAAGGCATAGTACATAGTAGGTGATAAATAAAGGGTCACTAGTGTTATTAAAAGCAGGTTGGGGATTAGACTTAAAAATTCTGTTTTCTTAATAATAAATGAAAATATTTGTAGCTACTTTTCATTCTCTTTTTATGTTGTCCAAAACATATTTGAGTTGTACTTTATCTCTGAAATCCAAGTAGGACTTTAAATTTTTTTTACATTTATTTATTATTGAGAGACAGCGACAGAGCACAAACGGGGTGAGGGGGTGGCAGAGAGAGAGCAGGAGACACAGAATCTGAAGCAGACTCCAGGATCTGATCAAGCTGTCAGCACAGAGCCCCATGCGGGGCCCCGAACCCATGAACCGTGAGATCATGACCTGAGCTGAAGTCCGACACTCAACCGATGTAGCCACCCAGACGTTCCCAAGAAGGACTTTAATAGGTTGCATTTAAGAGCATTTATCCTCAACGCTCTAAGAATTTCACCAAGTCAGCCGCAAGAAAAACCCAACCCAACCCAAAAAGCATACACTCAGCTATGATAAGGTATATCAGAATAGTGGGCTAATTAGTGCTATATGATTTTCGGGGGGAGGACAGCAGAAGGCCAAAGATGGATGTATAATGCCTACAAACTAGGGCAAAAACCAAAGCAGTAGTCTCTTACAACTCACCTCCCCATGACGTGCAAGAAAAGAGTTGAGAAGGAGAGATATGGGCAAAGAGGCCTGGGAGAGGTGCACTGATTTAGTTCTCTAGTGCTGTGTAACAAACCACCCCAAACACCGGTGATTTAAAACAATAACCATTTTATTACCTCTCGTATAAATTGACTGGGATCAGCTGGTCTCATTTAGGATCTCTCATGCAGTTGTGGTCGTACTACAGATGCAGATAGTCATAGAGAGGGTGAAGGAGAAAGCTAGAATGGTTGAACCTCCCTCTCTCTCTCTCTCCTTATGTAGTTCAGGGCCTCTGTGCTCCATTTGGCTCCTCCACAGGGTCTTTCCATATGGACTTTCCACCTAGGTACTAGGCTTCTTACATGGCACCTCAGGTTCCCTGAAAGCACAAAAGTGAAGGCAGCCAGGAATTAAGGGTCAGCATGACTTCCACCACATTCTGTTGGTTAAAGTGAGTCAAGTCAGATACATTGTGATTGATTGTGGCAGGGGACCACACAAAGGCATGAATCCAGAAGACCTGGTTCTTGGAGCCCTTCTTCGTAGAATGACTACCAGAGAATCAATGAGAAAGATAGACTGCATGTGACTGAAGCCTCTGTTTAGAGCCCAGCACATGGTCCCACCACATGGTTGGCCTTTCAAAGACAGGAAGTCCACAGCTTCCTTCAGTATCTAACCAAAACTGTCTAATCTTGAATGCTCATTACTACCACCAAATTTAAACAAAATGCAACATAGGAGCAGAAAATCCTCTCTTCCTTCTCCCCCTTCCTGTAAGGTTCTTTCTTATCTTAGTCAAAACTCACTTGGCTTAGAGGAGCAAAGAAACAGATAGGGGAGGCTTTATATTGAGGATTAGGTCACTAGTAATGAATAAATGCCAAACCTCCATCAGCAAAGGCCTCAGGGATCACTTCCTAGATAAAAAAAGATTCTGAAATGCATCGAGTTCAGTTGTTTCCTACATGAAGTCCCCAGAACTGGAAACAAACCATCGATGTAGTTCCCTAGCCAAGAGGCCATACTAACACTTTGAAGGAGAATGGAAAAGTTGAAGCACTGTTAAATTTTCATTAGCGTTTCTTTGATCAAATGTATATTTTCCTTCTTTTCACAGCTTTTTTTTCAAATGCAAATACATGCTTAAACATTAGCCACTGAGCTGCAACTGGGAGAGCATGCACAGAATGTTTAAATATGCAAATCAGCACCTCAGAGAGGAAAAGATGAACCTTCTCTACTTGGCTCTTTTGTACACAGCAGCAAGCAGCAGAAAGTACAATTAAATAGAGTCTCTCTGAACTCCTCCCTCAAGAAGTATGTATTATCAACTGAACTATGAGCACCTGGCTGCCAGAAGTCTTAACAAAATGCCAGGTGTGCCCCAGAGAGATTCCAAATGGAATACAATTGCAGTTAAATTGAGACACCATTAAGGAAAGTGGCCCAAATCTGTGTTCATACAGATCAAATACAAAGTTTTGTTTGAAATTGGGCTCAGTCATTTCATTCTGGGGATGATTTTCAAAGTAAATATGGATTATGAATATAAAAGAATGAAGGTAGAGGTTTGTGAAAAAAAAAAAAAGGTATTTTATCAAAGAGAACTGCCCAATTCAAGAGTGAGATTCACTTAAATCTTGAAATACTTTTTTTTAAAAAATGAACAAATGCAAATTAATCTACAGCTATTAATTAAGTAATGTACCAAGTGTTAGGTCATGAGATTAGGAAATGGGTATGCTATTTATTGTGGGTTAAAGGGTAAGTTAGGACAAGGATTCCTTTAGCTTGAAAAGGTGGTCTCCGTTCTCATTTACTTGGAACCTTTCTTTCTCTTCATTTATAAAGTCTGTTTAATAATCCACAGTCTACAGAGGAGCCTGGGTGGCTCATCGGTTAAGTGTCTGACGTTGGCTTAAGTCATGATCTCGCAGTTTGTGGGTTCAAGCCCCGTGTCGGGCTCTGTGCTGACAGCTTGGCGCCTGCTTCAGATTCTGTGTCCCCCCCCTCTCTCTGCCCCTCCCCTGCTCATGCTCTGTCTCTTTCTCAAAAATAAATAAACATTAAAAAAATAATCTACTGTCTAGTGACTACTCCATAGAGAGCCTGATCCAGGGTTTCCAGAACACTACCCTAGTAGAAATGCACATTTTAAGTTGGTATCCTCACACACAAAACCACCTTCCTTTTCTCTAATTCCATTCTACCTCCTCCTAATTATAATTTTCTCTCCTCCCTCTCTTTCTTTTTAAATGAAAACTGGCACGATATAAAGAAAACAATATAAACTTTATAATCATGGAAACATAATTTTTGAGCCTAGTTCCTCAACTTTTTTATGGTCTTTTGTCAAGTAAGTTTTAATCCATTTCAGACTCAGCGTTTTCATCTGTAAAAAGAGATAATAATTACCCCCTAGTGTTTTGTGAATATTAAATTTTTATATATTGATATGACACATAGAAAGTATCTAGGTGGGTTATATAATGCTAGGTGCTGCAACAATTTAAAAATATCCGGTGGCCTGGGGCACCTGGGTGTCTCAGTTGGTTAAGCATCTGACATCGGCTCAGGTCACGATCTCATGGTTTGTGACTTCGAGCCCCACATTGGGCTCTGTGCAGACAGCCCAAGCCTGCTTGGGACTCTCTCTCTCTCTCTCCCCCTGTCACTCTGCCTCTCTCTCTCTCTCTCTCTCTCTCTCAAAATAAATAAATGAACTTTAAAAATATCTAGTGGCATAACTCACTACAATTTTATTTTATTTTATTTTATTATTATTTTGTTTTCATTTTAGAGAGAGAGTGCGAGCAGGGGAGAGGGGCAGAGGGAGAGACTCTTAAGCAGGCTCCAGGCTCAGCATAGAGCCCTACGCAGGGCTCAATCTCGCAGTAGTGGGATAGAGTGGGATAGTGACCTGAGTTGAAATCAAGAGTCAGATGCTCAACTGAGTGAGCCACCCAGGCACCACGCAGAACGGTATGGCTATAGGTGTTCCTGTTCAGCCAGGACATAATCCTAGGTGTTGGGGGGTTTTTCCATTTTGTAGCCCTACCATCCCCTAGGTCTTAGACTATGAGTATGCAGGAACCCACCCCCACCGCATTCAATACAAGTACCTTGGGTGCAGTAAGGGTGGCTTTGTCAGTTATTAACGTGGTGATTTAAATAAAACTATCAGATTGTTTTATGAAATAGCTTACTAAAAGAAGGAGTTGAAACTGAATGCTAATTATATTGATTAGAGGAATAGAAATGCCAAGTTTGTGCATGGGGCGGATATATTAGCTGTTGAGTACAGCATAAAAATTACCCCAAGACTTAGCGGCTTCAAAAAATACTCCTTTATTATTTTTCAGTTTCTGTGGTATTTTGGAAGAGTTTAGTGGGGTCCAGTGTTTCAAGGTCTATCACAAAATTATAATGAAGGTGTTTACTTAGTCTGGGGTCTCCACTGAAGGTTCGATTGAGGAAGAGTCGACTTCTTAGCTCAATCACATGGTTGTTGGCAGGATTCAGCTCCTTATGAATGGTTCCGAGTGCCTCAGTTCCTTACTGGCTACTGAACAGAGGTTCCCCTCAATTTCTTGCTATGTGGGCCTTTCCCATGTGGCAGCTGGCTTCATCAAAGTGAGATTGCTTGGATGGCAAGAGAGAGACAGAAATTGCCAGAAAGCAGGAAGTCACAATCCTCTATAACCTAATCATGCAAGTGATGCTCCATTAGGTTTGCTGTATTTTATTCATTAGAAGCAGGTTATTAGGTCCAGCCCACACCCAAAAGGAGATTACACAGGGAGTATAAACACCAGGAAATGGGTGTTAATGGGGCTCATTGAGGGTCATCTTGGAAAGGTGCATACCACTAGGTAGTTGACTGTGAAGTTCTGATAGCAAACTTTGCTAAAAATCACATACCTTGTCTTTACTGGAATTTGGCTCAAATGATTTCTCAAATATCATGACTCTAGCATCATAATCCTGAATTCATTAGAACACAAGCTGAATGAAATCTGGAGCTTCTAGGATTCTCACTTTTGTCGTCAACAAAATAAGGATGATAGTGCCTACTTCAATGGCTTGTCAATAAAAATTAACAGAACAGTTTTAGAGCTGGGATTATGGGTAATTTTTTTCTCTGCAAGTTTGTTGATGCCTTAACATATTTCAAAAACCATATGTGCTGTTAAAATTTTTAGGAACATGTAAAAATACCATTTAGGATATATTAGATATCAAGTAAATATTAGAGTACCTTAGATCTATACTTGAACTACTAAGTAGAAAGAATATTTGAGTTACAGATTTGATGGGGCCTTAATTCTCCTTTATTTAGAAGTCAATCATGGTAAAATGATTATTTTGCCGTGATTCACTTCTAAATAAAGGAAAAAAGAGGACAGAACAAATTCATTCCTAAATGCTGTATAAAGATTGGGAATCGGCTTCATCAATGTTCAGTATACAAGAAGATTGTCATTATATTTACAAGGATGAGATCTGTCCTATCATGTACCTGATTCTTGCTAACAGTTAAGAGAAATTCGAATACTCTAAATGCATGTAATTTATCATTGTCTTGATTCACGGCAACCTAGGGACACTTCTTTATCTAATTTTCTACTTATGCCAAGCAAACACTTAAATTGCAATGTATTGTTGCCCTGTACTATTTTCTCCATCCTTTCCCTTCTAAAATAAAGAGTGACAATTTGGCTTTTTCTTTTTTAAAACAATTTCTATGTGAAATGCATTTTAAGCTCATTCAATGAACTTAAATTTATGGAGTTTTTACAATTAAGCAAGGCTTTTTGAAAAATTCCATCTTTAAACTATGTACTGACTTTAAGGATCGTAGGATCTATGAGAGAAATTATATGTCCACTAATAATGCTGTGAAAATTATAGTTTAAACTAGTATGATCAAGAAAAGCAATATTAAGTGCCGTTTGACATGGGACTTGCAGGCCAAGGTTTGAGATATGCACAGAGAATTACAAACAGTGAGTCAAAGTATAATCAAAATGCTAAAAACATGACACTCCTACAAATATAGAATGAGCCTGTGTCAAAAATTTAACTCATTAATGAGGGAACCAGCAGGATGATAAACATGGCTCAAGGGGGAGTTTAAAAACCAGAGATCTATAGCGACACTCAGTAAATCAAAGAAATGCTGAAATGAATTTGCTGATATATGAAAAATTAATATCCTATAGGATAATAAAACCGTATCTTTTGGAGTAGTCTTTCTTCCTAAACAGAAATCTTTACATTAACATGTAACTTCAGACCCTGGGCTCTGATCCATAGTAAACAGTAAATCAAACAAAGGTAAATCCTCCAGGAAATTAAATAATCCTTGGGCAGACCTGTCAGGCAATTCTTCACTAGGATATCAAAATGACATGTAGCCATTCTTTGGTCTTATTTCTAAGTTTTGAATACTTTTCCTTAACTAGGATAAATGACAGGAACATTGCCACAGAGGTACATTTCCAGAGAATGGTACGTGTACAAGGGGTTGGCACACTTTTTCTGCAGAGGGCCAGATAGTAAATTTTGGGGGCTTTGGGGGCCATATAATCTCTGTTATAGCTACTCGTCTGTGCCACTAACACATAAAAGCAGCTGTAGACGATAAGCTAAACAAATGAGTAGGACTATGGAACCATAAAACTGAGTTTATGAACACCAAAATTTGAATATCTTATCATTTGTACATGTCACAAAATATTCTTCTTTTTCTGATATGTTTTCAATCATTTAGTAAAGTAAAAACCTCTCCATGGGCACACAAAAACAAGTGGCAGGTTGGATTTGAACTGCAAATTATAGTTTGCTGACCCTAATAGGCTATGAGAAGCAACGGATTGATAATTTGAATCAGCGGTGAATAAGACAGCAAAGAGGTTGGGACCACAAAATGAATGGTCTTAATTTATCCCCCGCTCACACACATAAACAGACAACAATTTAAGCATGGGGGGCGGTTGTTAAATGACATTGTAGTGCTTTGGTAAGATTAATGTGAAAGGAATGTTTTAGATGAGGTACAGGAGGAAGAGATCAGGGAGAGGAAAACCAGGGAAGAATTTTTCACTAGTTTTGAGGAGATAATCATATGGTTCAAAGTGTGGCCAAAGAATTTCTCAACAGACCAGATGTATACGGCAAGAGAGAGTAACTATTGAAAGCGTGCACATAAAAGTCAAACCAGAGACACCCGGAAGTGAAGATTTCTTTTGTCAGAAAAGGAACATAGTGACTACGGTGGTTGTAAACCACCAGCTGAGCTGGAGGTGTCCATGGAAATCCACCTGTAGGAAATTAAGCACACAGTTGGGAATGCTTGGATGGATTTTGGGAGACCAGCCTTGCCCGAGAGTGAAAGTTTGTGAGGAATTTCCTCCGGAAAGGGAGAGTGAAGGGGGCAAGGGAATGGGTGGGGTGTTCAAAGAGAAATGGAGAGCCAGAAACTCAAACGAAGGACAGAAGGTGATGTATGTGGTGGTGGGGTGGTGGGAAGAAGGTGGCTTGCCAGATTTGGGGAAAGGAAAACAAGCCTCTTTCAAGAAAAGAATATAAAATCTTAAAAATTAGGATTGTTTAGAATTACAGAAGTCACATCTTTCATTCATTCTGGAGGGACTTCATGATTGCTGCTACATAACGAAATAAGCGACAATAAACTAAATTTAGAGCACATTTTACCTTTTTGAAAAGAACTTATGCATGTCTTATTGCGTTCTCTCATTTGATCTAAACAACACAAACTTGAAGAGGCAAGAGGAAAAGATATTATCTCTCTGTCTCAGCTGGACGCTAAGGCTCATAAAGGTAAGAGGCTTGCCTAAGATATCACAAGTACTAATATTGAAGCTGGAGTGTATTAGTAATCTATTGCCACAGCAGTGCTGTGTAACCAACAAGCTCTGAACCTCAGTAGCAAGTAAAACCAAGCATTTATCACTGGTACAGCTGCAGTGATTGGCTTGGCAGCTCTACTGATATTGGGGGGGCTCCCTCCCATGTCTAGGGTTTGGCTGACAGGTGGTGATCTAGGATAGCCTTTACCAGAATAACTGGAGAGGCATAGCTCTACACCAGTGTCTTTTATCTTCCAGCTCTTGAGCCTGAGCATGTTCTCTGGATAATGGCAGAAGATCAAGATAAGGAACACGACACACAAGTGCTTTCCCAAGCCTCTGACAGCATCCCATTGGCCAAAACACATCACATGTTCAAACTCACAAATCAGACTTTTAAAAAAAAGTAGGAGTAAAAACATGAGCTCACTAAGATTTATTACTTGGAACATCAAGCTATGTTTTCTGCCCCTAATCTGAACTAATATAATCTCTTTTTACCTTTCTAATGTATATATCACTCCCAAACTGAAGCATGAATTCGAGGCAAATCATTGATCCTTAAAGCACAAATGTGATTTCTACTCAAATATACTGCATGACAATGAATGAGGTCATCGTTTATTCTCTCATTCACTTAAAAATATGTATTGCAGGGGCACCTGGATGGTTCAGTCTGGTAAGTGTCTGACTCTTGATTTCAGCTCTGGTCATGATCTCATGGTTTGTGAGATCAAGTCCCTCATTGGGCTCTGTGCTGAGTGTGGAGTCTGCTTGGGATACTCCTTCTCTCTCCCCCTCTGTCCCCCCCCCCCCAAACTCGCTCTCTCTCTCCCTCTCTCTCTCTC
>CM053579.1:82531244-82551324 GCA_028646485.1 Cryptoprocta ferox | reverse complement strand
TCTCTCTCCTCGCAGACCTGCCTCTGCACTTGCCAGAGTAGGCAGCTCTTTACCCACTGTAATACTTCTGCAACTGCCTCAAATTCCAAAATTAATTTCTCATATTGAATGGGTCAGGTGGAAAAAGCAGGGGCACTTCTCGGCTTTTGCAGAGACTGCTGTATGGTTTTAATGTTTCAGAACTGGAAGAGACATAGGATCTTCAAGGTCAGACATTTTCAAAAGTTGTCTTCTTATTTTAATCGTAAAGCAATGGGATTCCCTCTTTAAATTTCCAAGTCAAATTTTTGGTAGGGCCCATGACTTAGAATACATAAAGGCGAGATTTTTCTGATTAAATTGACACCAGTGTTCAGAACCCCACCCACTCAGCTTGGACCAAACTAAAACCAGTGGAAACATTCTGAAAGAAAACAAATTTGCCTTGGATAAACTGTGACAGTTTTGACGATCCCATTCTTTTTACTCCTGTAGCATTAACAGGTGCCAATATATGGCACGGATGCTGTCACCCCACCTCCTGTCCCTATGTAGACGTGACTAATCAAGTATAGCATGGTTTCCTGCTAAACCTGAATTTGGCCTCAGAGTTCTCAATATGGAACTCCAGAAAGTCACTATTTATCAGCATAAATTGGAGTTTGCACTAAATATGAAGTCTATCTCCAGTCCATGACAGACTTTGTACAAACACACACACACACGAGTGTACATCTTCCTTACATATATAGTACTTGCCCTATAGTTATTACTGATGTTCCCTTGTGATCCACACTGGTGAGCAAGCTATCAGCTCTGTAGAGGCTGAACGAGAGAATTACAGTCGGCTCTTAGATTCCCTACTCCTTCCCCCACCCAGGTAGAATTAGCCTCGTGAAATCACCCTGTGCACACTCCAGCAACTCTGAAAAACAAATACTGGGGTGTGTGTGAGCATTTGAGGAGTCACCAAAACCAGACCCTTAGAGACACCTTCATTAATTTACAGTACTCCAAGGCTGACTCAGTGGACATTATCCCCCCCTCCCACCAACCATTAGGGTACAAACCATTTCATTTGAGAAATGACATCCCAGCACTTTACAATTCTACTTTCCACTGATCCAAAAGGTGTTTTTACCACTCCTCTCCTAGAGTAATCTGAACTGAAAGAATAAGAAAAAATGAGCAGCATCTTATTGGATTTAAGGTCTCTACATTATCCTTAACAGGCCTTTATTTTCACAAATCAGTTTTCCTCACACCTTGCCTGCTTGGTGGTAGAATTATGGGCTTTGGAGTTAGTTAGACCAAGGTCCAGCTCTCAGCTCTGCCTCTACTTTGCTATGTGATCAAGTATTGTTTAAATATTTTGAGGTTTCAGAAAGTCTTATTACCCCAAAGTTTGTTTGTAGATATATATCAGTGTGGTGATTCAGTAGTCCTAAAATCAAGACACTGAGGTTCTAGTCACTGTCACGTGCCTTAAAAGATCACTTTGAGGGGCACCTGGTGGGCTCAGTGTGTTAAGCCTCTGACTCTTGATTTTGGCTCAGGTCATGACCTCACGGTTTGGTTAGTGTGATCTAGCCCCATGTCAGGCTCTGCACTGACAGCATGGAGCCTGCTTGGGAGTCTCTCTCTCCCTCCCCCTCTGCCCCTCCCCTCCCCTCTCCCTCTCTCTCTCTCTCTCAAAAATAAATAAATAAACATGAAAAAAAATTTTAAGTTAAAGAAAAAGATCACTTTGAACTTCACCGTCTTCATTTGTCAACGATTGGACTTGATCTGCTCCGCGACAGCCATTGGAGGTGCACCAGCCACATTTGCCATTTTGCACCAGGGAGTGCAGTTTTCCTATTTGCCTTAGCTTTTGCTCTGAGCCCAGCAATTTCTAGCAGCCCCAGCCAGGGCCTGTAGAGCCTGCCATTTCTCCTTTACTGGGAAAACTTTGCCCCAGAGTTCCTGTTGGATTGGCTGAGAATTTGTCAGAGCTGCATCATGCTCACTTCCTGTTCAATTCTGTTTCCTCTCTTTTCTTTTCTTAGTGTCTGATCCAAATGCAATTTGAAAGCTTTCCTGCCCATTCCATCTTCCTGCCTCCTTCATCATTCACTGGCATCATCCTCTTTCTCCTTCTAATAAGCCCCTTGCACCCCTAACTCCATTAGAATGTCTGCATCCTGGTTGACCCAAACAATACATGCTATAGGGTCTGTTTCAGGTCAATTATCTTTTAACACATAACATCATGTTAGAAGTGAATCTGCCTTCTCTTATCTTCATGTTTGGCATTTTAGCAATAGTCTTGGGGAAGGTGAGTGGGATGCTTAGAAAAGCCATGTATCTTGTTCTGCCTGGAACAGTGCCAGTTGACACCTGTTGTCCAGACGTCCCTTCTGACCTAACATTTGCTACCATAAAAATTACTTTGGAGACCATGCATTAAATCATCTCTCTAGTGATACTGAATAACATCTACAATTCCTTCAATTTCTAAAGTTTAAAATGCTCCCACGTATTTCCAAGGCAGCTCAACATATCCATCAATGTGACCATATTCTCATTCATTCATGTATCCATTTAATTCTGGAAATATTTATTGAGTTTAATTTAGTACAGTATCATATGCTCAAGACTTGGACAAAGACAGTAAATACTTGGGTAATATCTTAGATCAAGACATTGTATTTTACTGGCTAAAAGACTAATTTGAAAGCTCATTTTTTTGTTGATTTTCTAGTTCACAAAAGGCATTCGTAATGGCTAGTCTACCATGACAGATACTTCCTCCAGTGGGGAATGACATGCTTCCCTTGGGAAAATCTCTCCGGGCAGCTGCAGCCACAGCGCAGGTTGCTGACTTCAGCTAGATTATATTCGACAGATTGAAAGCTCACAGGTGTCTGGAGTATACCAGGAAACATTTGTCTTTCTTAGCAGGAGAATTGGAAGGATTTTAGTGGACCGTGCCGGTTTTTTCATTTATATAGGTTTTAATGGTACATTTCTGCACTACAAAATCCTGCACTATCAGGATATGTTCTGATATGCATTACAGATTTTTTCACGTTAATCATAATTTTTAATGCAAATCCATGAAATAGCTTTGCTAAAACATTTGCTTCTTTTAACAAGTCAATACGCTCTTGGGATTTTTGCATGTTTCTCGTGGTTGAAAAATACCTTGCCTGAGTCCACTTCTCCACACTTCCCAATTTGCCCTTGTCATGGCAAAATCTAATGAGGAAGGCTAAAATGGACTATCACAGGGAATATTCATTTAAAACACAATGGAACAATTGTTTCTGAAAGTATCCAGTTTGCATTCTGAGAGCTAGGCTGGATTCTTTGTCATTTGAAAAGGACTGAAAAAAATGATACATGTCAAAAGATTAAGAACCTGAAGATTGGTCACCAAAAGACTAATAACATCTCTAATGATTGTCTACATTTCAATTCTCCTTAAATCACTAGATGGTTGCTACTAAGATATGATAGCATACTCAATTTGATTTTCCAGTCGCTGTTTATGCCATTCATTGGCCTCAGGCAGCTCTGAAATTCCACTGGGGGCACAAAGCTCCGCTATTGGTGTTTATTGGACAACCAGGAGACATTTTTAAAGGTTTTTACTATTAGAATTTGCATGGTTGATTATCACTTATATCCTTCTGTTACCTTGATAAATTTCCTATAAATATCACTTTGATTTTGCAAGTGTGAATTACTCCAAAGCATATGAAGTATGAATAATGTTACATTCAATGATTTTCTCCAAGTTGTCTAAAATCAACTGCAATTCTCAAGTGTAAGTTCAGTATCACTCATGTGGGGGAACATCCCTTCACCTCCTGTATTGTCATAGTTGGGTAAGGAAAGTGGAAATCATTATAGATATTTTTAGCTGAGAGCAATTTAATACAGGGAAACAGAGGCTCCCACAGTCTTTGCATTGTTATCAATATCAGGGAAGCAGAAAATGCAGGGATCAGAGGGACTGCCACTGATGGCCTCAGGTGTGTCCAGGAGTCCCTGGGGAGATTCCTGGAGGATGCGCAGAAGTAGTTGTCAAAGCCCTGCCTGTTTCAGCCCAGCCCTCGCCTACAACGTTGAGGAGAAATAAGGGCTCTTCCTTACATTACGTTTTCCCAGTCTCACGCAAAGACCCTTTCTGTGGCACTGTCTCAGCAGGAGAACTGCTTGGCCAGGGGATCCTGAACATGTGTTTCTAGGATTTCTGTTTCTGAACAAACACAGAAGGGTGAAATGGTACAGGGTCAGGATCACAGTCTCACAACTGCGAGGGGCACAATTAGCCCCAAGAAGACAGTCTCTCGTATTTCTAATTGTCATCATGATAGGCCATGGCTTCATGTCTTCATTGCTATTTCACGTCGTTATGATTTGTAGCTACAGAAAGCCAACTCCATTTACACGGCCATTTTTCTCCAGGCTTGGGGATCCTGGCCCACCTCCCTTCTCAGGTGAGCAAGATCATCCAATGCGGACATCTCGTTCCAACTTCTCTCTTGGCTAAGCTTGGAAGTGGCCCACCCTGCAGGCTCCCCAGGCTGTGGAGTTAACCTCTACCCCTACTAACACAGTCCTCGCCATCACCTGCTGTATAAGAAGGCACTCTGGCCGTATTCTAGCCCTACCCTCCAGTATCTGAAATACTCCATTGTTTCCCCCCATATTCCTTTTGTGAAGTTACAGCTAATACTGCTTTAAAAAAATGTTTTAAGCACAATGATTTGTTCTGACTGCTTTTTAGACAGTAATGCTTAATTGCATCCATGGGCCTCTAAGCCTCCTCAATACAAAAGTCTGTTTTAAGATGAAAACATCTCCTTCGGAGCCCTGAAACCCAAAAGCTGATTAGTCTCCAGTAGAGGAAAGGGAACCCCAGACCTTAGGGAGATAAAAGCTGACTGGCCCCCTAGTGGGGTAAAAAGCACTTTTCATTCTTTCCCATTGAATCTCCAGCAGCACGAGCACAATGAGCACAATGCTGTTTCTCTGTAGGTCACCCAGTCACATCGAATTTGCAATAAATCAACCTGCCACACTTGCTAGTGGATTGTCTTTTCCTGTAGATGCTGAAGTGAAAAGCACTCTTCTGGGTAAATCATTGTGGATCAAGGGCTCTGTCTGTCTTCCCAGAACTAAACTGCCCTTAAATGAGGATGGATTCTTACTTTACGCTCATCTCATCAGGATGAAATCAAAGCCCAGTGACCTCTGTATATGAATGACTATGAGAAGCGATTCAGTGATGCTTTTAGATGCAGGTGTAGGGGGAGACATTCTGGGTCACCTAACTGAGTGGTCACTGTAGATGTGGAGGCTGGGAAAGAACAGAAACATTCCTAGAGCTCCTGCAGAAAAGGTGTGGTAATGGGTCATGGTGAGGGTCAAAGAGAAAGGGAGGGAGGGAGGGGGGGAGAGAGTCAGCAAGCAGGAAGGAGTTGATGGGCATGGAAGACAATGTGCTTTAGGGGAACTGAGAGGCCGAAGGGCATCCATGTATGAAGAATTGGAAGCCTGAAAGTCACATATTGGTACTTAACCCAAACTGTCCTATACCTCCAGCATAAGGAGACAAAGGAAAGAATTCGGATTTAAAACTAGATTGACTTCTAGGAATGGGCCACGTATAAACTCCAGGACCAAGCTCAGACTTGAAGCGAGGCAGTGGAACTCAGTCTAATGCTAATCTGTTGAGGATATCTTGAGAGATAAAGTACCCACTTTAGTGGGGGAATCACAGAACAGGCTACATGCACCAATCTTCAGAAGTAGGTAGGTGATGCCCATCCAGGAAGTCCACCAGTAGAAAACAGGATTCTAACCCCTTGGCTGTGGTTTGGACTGATTTTATAATCTTTGGAAAGATAGGGCAGGCATAACCAAGGCAGAAAGCCATGCCTAGGTAGTTATGGTATAGGGAAGGATACTGGTTCAGAGATTCATAACATAATTTATTTACTATTTGAAGGGTACAAGGTATCCTGAAACTAAAGAAGAGTTCCAGTTATGAGGATCAGGAACAAAGCCAGGATTAAACAACGAATAAAAACAACAACTAATAATAACGATGATAGCTATTATTTACATATATATTACCAGGTTCAAGAACCCAATGCCTTTTCATATCTTTTTCCTTTAATTATTACAACTACTATTGAGGTAGGTATTATTGTTTGATTTAACAGATAAGGAGACTGAGCCCCAGGGAGTTAAATGATCAAAATCATATAGCTAGTAAGGGACAGAGCCGTACATTGAATTCAGACTCCCTGATTTCAATTATGACTCAGTGATAGCACAGAATTTAGCTTGATTTCCCTTAATCAGCGCAGTGACCAAAGAGTATTTTCCAGAGGGGGCTACAACATTAGGTCCTATTCCATATGGTTTTCTGCACTGTAAGTTTGCCACGCCCCATAACGAAGAGTATATGGTACAGAAATGATGTTCCCGTTAAAGATTCAGCTCTTAACTGGCCTGGCACTTTCCATTCATAGCCTCTTGGAATGCGTGCTCTTGGGACTTTCCAGCTCAGGACATACCCACCATGCTATGAGAACCCTAGGGGTATATGGGAAAAGTCACTTGTAGGTGCCCCAATTGACAGCTCCAGCTAGTTCCCCGCTGACAACCAGAATCAACTGCCAGTTAGAGTGGGTTGTCTTGTATACCCAGCCTACCTCAGCTTTTAGATGACTCCAGATTCACCATTTATATAACTGCAACCACGTGAAAACTGCCTAGCTGAGCCCCAAACCATGAGAACTAACAGTATATTATTCTTTCGAACCACTAAGGTTTGGGATAATTTGTTATGGTGGTGTAAGATTAGAATACTGCACAATGCCAAATGTGGTCCTTGCTACTGAGCTGAGACTGAGCCAGAACAGAAGGGTTAGGTAGGTCTAGGTGTGGGGAGGAAGCAAGACAGAAAACTATTCAACACATCAGCTACTCTTAAGTTGGGGGTAGAGGCGGGGTTACATAATTTAGTGACATGCAATTGTGTACTGGTTACTTAGCTCCATTAGTTGTGCTGGTTTTTCCATCCTACGTATAAAATGACTTAAGTACTTAACATATAAAATTACCAAGCACTTAAAATAACACACATTTCGGGGTGCCTGGGTGGCTCAGTCTGTTGGGCGTCCGTCTTCCACTCAGGTCATGATCTCATGGCTCGTGGGTTCCAGCTCCGCGTCACATCGGGCTCTGTGCTGACAGCTCAGAGCATGGAGCCTGCTTCCAATTCTGTCTCCCTCTCTCTCTCTACCCCACTCCGGCTCACACTCTGTGTCTCTCTCTGCCTCAGAAATAAACATGAAAAATACATTTAAAAAAACCAACACATTTCTTATATCACATTTTCTGTGAGTCACGAATCTGGGCACAACATTACTGGACCCTCTCTATTCAGGGTCTTGCAAGGCTGCAGCCATGTTGTTGGCCACATCTGGAGCTGGACGTCCTCTTCCTGGCTTACGTAGTTGTTGGCAGAATTCAGTTCCTTGTGGCTCTAGGGCTGTGGTGCTCAGCTCCTGCAGCGCAGCTGCACTTTTCCTCTCACTTTTCCTCTCACGCGGCTCTTCACATGCAGTTCATACTGCAAGAGCTTGCATCTTCAAGGCCAGTAGGAGTCTCTGTAGTGTATGCTAGCAAGAGGGATATATATGTATAACCCCATGATTACATTATTCATGTATAATGATGTGTATATGTACACATATGTGTGTGTGGATATATATATATATATATATCCACCTACATGTGGATTTTTTTTTTGTTGTTGTTGCTTAAAAAAAAACTCGAAGTGGTTAAAAGCTGCCTAGTGGATGCAGGGAGACACTTGGGCAGAAGCCCTGACACCAGAGGGTTGCGAGAGGAGCCCCTCGAGGGCTGCTGGGCTTGAGCGGCTCCGGCTCACGCGGCAGTGAGCCCACGGAAGAGCTAGTTGCCAGCCCAGCGCGGGGGCAGGCGTGCACGTGGGCCGCATCGTCCTGATGCGGCTCACATGGGGCTCCGGGAAGTGGCCTCCCCGGAAGCAGCGAGCTGAGGTCCGCGTGGGCGGGGCCAACAGGGCGCGGTTCCGGGGCGTGGGCAGCAGCCAGGCGGCGCCCAGGGCGTACCCCATGTTCTCAGTTCCTTCGCCGCGGGATGGCTCTTGCAAGTCCTGGAAGAGGGTGCTCCGCCATGGCTTTGCATCTTCCGGGGACGCTGGGCGCCCTCACGCTTCTGCTCAGCCTGCAGGGAGCGGCGCCCGCCTCTGGAGGCATCTTTTGAGGGAGAATGGGAGCCCAGTGGGAGGTAGGTGCGGGCTGCCGGCAGCTGCGTGCTGACCAGGCAGTTGACGCGGCCGCCACGTCGGGGGCATCATTATTTCTCACCAACCTGGGAGCTCCTGGTTGGTCGGCCGTAAGGGGCTAAGTTCACAAAATGGTGTTGGCGAGTCTGCGAGGCACAGGGTGGCCGAGAAGATGGTTCTGAAAGTTGTGACTGGATAAGTAAGAGGTTGGGGGTTGGTGGGAGGCCGGATTCGGAGGCGTCCGTTGTGTGTTCCGTGCAAATGCTGTTGAAGCAAGGCACACGTCAGTGGGACTGCAGGCTGATTGCCTGTACAGTTTTTATTGTGCTCTCAAAGTGTTTTCTCTTCCTTACCGTTGTTTAAATTTCGTTCTCTTTTTCTCCAGCTTACTTCATTGCAAGAATATAGGATATAATCCTCATACAAGATATTTGTTAATTACTTGTTCATATTATGGATAAGGCTTCTTTCTGGTCTGTAGGCGGTTAAGTTTCTGGGCAAGTCAAAGATGATGGGGATTTTTGACCGCGCGAGGCTGCACCCCCTCACCCTGCTGTTGTTCAAGTGTCAACTATATATATATTACACGTTAGAACATATAATAATGTAATAAAGGAGTGATATCCCCTCACCTTTGCCGTATTTTGTAAGTTACAAGGTCTGTCCACCCTGGTCAATGAGAGGAGATTATTCAGGATATGAACATTGGGATTACCTGCGGATTTGTCCCCAAGAGTTTCACTTCATTAATTTATTCAGTATTCAATATCCATTCATCTCTTCATCCTTCCTTTCATCCATCAGCACCTTTCCATTTACTTTGGCCTCTGCTTGGAAGACTTCCCCAGAAATTTGCACGTGTCATTCTCTGTCTTTCTTCAGGTTTCTGCTCAAAATGCTGGTCCCGTAGTGAGAGCTTTCCTCAACCAGCCTTTTTAAAACAGTCAGTCTTGGGCCCTGGAATTCATTATCTCTCTTATGTTATTTTAGTTTTCTCAATAACTCTTACACACATTTGATAAATATACTTCTTTGTTTATTGGCTATCTCTTCCACCACAGTATAAGCGCTGTAAGACTAACCTTGTTTTATTCACTGTTGGAATCCCCGAATCTAGCCATAGCTAGAACTCAGTAAGTAGTTAAGCAAATGAGTGCATAAACATTTATTGAGCACCTACCATGTGTAAAGGAGGTAGGTGCCAGTTAACGCTGGGGACCCGAATGGTTTTTGCTGTCAAAGAGTTTGCTAGGTGAGGACAGAAACTTGAGCCTGACAATGAAGATTTTGGAGTTAAAAGACATTTTAAAATCTGACTCCAGGGTGCCTGGGTGGCTCAGTCGATTAGGGGTCCAACTCTTGATTTTGGCTCAGGTCATGATCTCACGATTTGTGGGATCAAGCCCTACATGGGACTCTGCACTGATAGCATGGAGCCTGCTTGGGATTCTGTCCGTCCCTTTCTTGCCCCTCCCCTACTCATGTTCTCTCTGTCTTTCAAAATAAATAAACTTAAAAAAAATCAAACTCAATCTGGAGCAATTTAAAGGAGGCATTGTTGCAGGTTTTTTTTTTTTAACCTCATACCCAGGATTTGTTGTCTTGCCACTTCGAAAAATGAAGGGATGGACACAAAATGAGCAGCATACAAAAGTTTATTGGAGTGTAAGATCAGAAAGTAAGAATGGTATGAAAGCTCTCTTTGCAGAGAGGGGCAAGGGTCTTTGTTCTACAAGGTTTTGGGCAGCTCCCCCCCCCCTCCACTAGCTTATTACTGCTCAGGTCGTACCCTTCTTGGCTTGATAGCTCTAGGTGCTGGGTTGTCCATTCCTGATTGGCTCAGCTCCATCGTATGAGGAGTCAGACTGTGGTCATAGTGTCCCTCATATAACATAAATTTTATGGTTTACTTACTTTAGTGAGGTTATTTTGACTGTCAGATTCCTGAGGGGAACCTGAGAGAGAGTAGGTGGTGTCTGTTACATTCTTAAGAGCAACCTTAAGCCCTGTGCGGTATGCTGTGGTCAGCCTCTCCTAGCACTGTAACAAAATACATGTTTTTCCCCACCCATGGACCTCAGGTCTTAACCTTTCCCTCTCAGCCTGTTTAATGTATCTTTTCCTATCGTAGCATCAGAAAGTACAAATTAAAACAGGCAACTAGAGTTAGTGTTTGCATGAAGATAAGCCCTTGGAAGGTTGCAGATCAGCTCAAAACACAGATGGAAAACAAGTCCTTTCAAGAGCAGTGGTTTCAGGGTTCACTTTTCCCCTAGGTGGAGAGCTGTAAGGAAACCACCAATTTTGGGTTTACCCTAGGGCTGGTGTGTTTATGCTAGTTTTAATTGTTCCAGTGGAAAAGCTCAGTTTTGTAGACAATGCTTGATGGATCCTGGATCATCCTGAGATGTTTTCTAGAGCCGTGTATAATGATGCAGGTGTGAATATTGTTCCAGTGAGAGGACACTGAAAAGCCTCGTTTCCAGATGCTGAGCCCTGCTGAAAAGAACATATGAAGGCCCATGTTACAAGCAACTATTGGAACCAAAACAGCAGTAGTAGCTAGGCAGAAGAGCATTCCTGGGAAATAGAATGTGCAAAGACAGAAAAGAAATAGCCCTTAAAGCTGGTCTTAGCCAGGAGAAATGAGGATGCAAGGGACGGTGATGGTGTATAGTTCAATCATAAATCATAAAATTAAAAGCCAATCCCAATATGTAGAAAAATGGGTTGGTTCCCTTGTTTCTAGTCTTACTTTGTGATGCAGGAGATCATGCCTAAACTATCAGAATATCCATGGAGAAAATATCCAGAGCAGCAAGAAGAGGACTAGGTAGCCTACCGCAGTTCCCTCCTTATGTAAAGAAAAGCAGGAAGCCAATTTCAGAGTGTGAAATAAGCATGGACTTTGGTCATCAGCTAACTGCCAGCTTCTATCACCAATTTGGCACTGGTGATAATGAGCTAGGCATAGGTGATTCAAAGAACAGTGCAAGAACTATGAATTGGTGGTGGTAGGGAAGTAAAATTAATTTCACTATGAACACTACATACGTTGCCAAAGCACAGTGGGCACTACCTGGGCACTACCTTATGCCAACCAGACACAGCATCTATCTGGCAGAGAAATGCAGTCACTGAAAGGATTTGTAGCCAAGTAGGCGCACCTACCAACATGATGTCTGAGTGCCAAAGCTTGTATATTGCAATTAGCTGTTACATGATCATAGATTGGGAGTAATTGGTATCTCTGCTAAATGTAATATGTTTGCAATTTGGAAACGCCAAATATTGAAGTAAAGGTGCCAGTTAAAGTGACATTTGCTAACTTCGGAATCTCTGAGTTAAAAAAATGATAAAATGAGTTATTAAAGGTGTTTTTGTCACGTAGACAATAGATCAGTGATTCCTTTACTTGCCTGTACATTGAGTTTGCCAAAGAAACATTTAGGTTACAGATTCCTGGGTCCTGCCTCTTGACGTTTCTGAATTTATAGGCATGAGATTGAGAATCTTTTTTTTTTTTTTTTTAATCCTAAGTGATTCTGTTGGGTAGTTTTGAGAACCTTGGAAGTAGATGACTTGAAGGAGGCCTAGAGTTGGTATAAACAAAGAATTGAAAGGCACGTGTTTAAGAAGGAAAATGTTCATTTTACTTAAGGGTTACATAGTACCTTGGCTGCGAATGACAGAAGGTCACTGAATTGAAGTTCTTAGAAGGCCTATTCTGGCTCAGCATAAGGAGGAACCCTCTAAATTTAGAGTTCAGAAGACCAGTGAAAAACACCAAGCATGATGATCAATAGGGTGATAGGTGTGGGAGCCAGATTGTTATCACAAATGTAGACATACCCAGTGGAATAGTGGTTTCTGGTGCAGTGTGTATCTTTGTCACTGGATTTGTCCAACAGAACAGTTTTATCAACAGAGCCTTTGCTCTTTAACCCACTCGAACGACTTTCTGGCTCTACTGTTCTGCTAACCCTGCCCTTACTATGTCACTAATAACATCCCTATTGCGAAATCAAAAAAATACTTTTTAATGTTTGTTCAGTGCTTACTGTTTACCAGGTACTGTTCCGTGCAATCTAGATTTGCACTTAATTCTTATAAAAATCCTATGAAATAAGTAATATTCTTATCAAATTTATACATGTAGAATCTGAGGCATAGTGAGGACAAATTATTTTCTCAAGGTCACATAATTAGTAAGAAGTCCAATTGGTAGATGATTTCCAGAAGTGAAATTCGGGAGCCAGAACTCATAATTAGTCTACATAACTTCTCTTACCAGGGTTCCATGCAACATTTGGCATTGCTGACCTCTCTCTCTGAAAAACTGTGAGCTTGTATGACACCACAATTTCACGGTCTTCCCCTTTTCTGTCACTCACTCTTAGTTTCCTTTACAAGCTCCTCCTCCCTTAGCAAAGTAATGGCTTACTGTATCTCTTGTCATCATCCCACCCTCTCTGTCAGTGTTGTCATCTATTCTCAGGTGTTGTCAATGCCAACTAAATACACAGGACTGTGAAATGTTTATTTCTAGTCCAGGCTACCTTTATGTGATTTTGTAAGTATGTGGAAAATCCCTACATCATTGCTTCACAGGCAGCTCACAATGAAGCTGTTAGAAAAAGAACTCTGGATTTCTGACTTCTTTGGAAAATGAGACGAGGAAGAACTTCCGAGTCCTCCTAGACACCCTTGTCTCTCACCGCATGTACATCCACTTCTTCCCCAAGTAAGGTCCATTCCACTTCCACAGTGATCAGAATCTGTTCAATTCTTCCTGATCCTTTGCCATGAATCTGACACAAGTCCATCTCTCCATAGACTATTGCGAGAACACATTTATTAGCTCTTTGCTTGGATTTTTTCTGTCCCAAGGGAGTGGCTCTCCTCACAGAAAAGTTAGTTTTGGATGCCGTCCCCCTGTCTTGCCTGAATGTGTTCGTCCAGGTTTAGGCTGAGGATGATTTTTTTTCATAAACATTTTTTGTTACTGCAAAACATTTTATCATAGAGCTATATATATTTAACTGTTTTCCTGTTTTAGATCTTTTAAGTACCTACTTTTCAAAAAAATTAATAGACTCTTTTTAAGAGCATTTGTAACTTTTTTATTTATTTATCTTTGAAAGAGGGCATGTACACAAGTAGGGGAGGGGCAGAGAGAGAGAGAGGGAGACACAGAATCAGAAGCAGGCTCCAGGCTCCGAGCTGTCAGCACAGAGCCTGACGCGGGTCTTGAACTCATGACCTGTGAGATCATGACCTGAGCCGAAGTCGGACACTCAACCGACTGAGCCACCCAGGTGCCCCATTAAGAGCATTTTTAGGTTGACAGAAATATTGACTAAAAATTCAAATTTCACGTGTACTCCCTCTTTCCCTCTCCCCACAGTTTCCCCTATTATTAGCATCTTGCATTAGTGTGGTACTTATTATAATTGATGAACCAATACTGATAAATCAATATTAACTACAATCCATTATCAAATTAGAGTTCACGATTTGCATTGGACAGTCCTACGGGTTTTGATAAATGTATCGTGTCATGTTTTTGCAATTATGGTATCGTATGGAACAGTTTGACTGCTCATACATCTCCTGTGCTTCACCTGTTCATCCCTCCCTCCTGCCCCCTGAATCTTTGGCAACTACCCATCTTTTTATTCTCTGTTCAACCTTTTTTCCAACCCCGTGGACCTCCCTACTCCACAGCCACACTCACCTTCTAGGCACTGTCACAAGAACCAATGTCTCCACACACAGGCTTTGGAGACAAGTAGGCCTGGTTTGTTATTTTTCCTTCTTCATAGAATTTTAGTGTTTTGAGAAATCAGATTATTTAATCCAGTGATTGTTGTCCTTCAGAGTGTGTATGTGTGTGTGTGTGTGTTTATTTTTTTATTTTTTTATTTTTTTTACTATTCTCTTTTTTTTGACTGGAGATGGGAAGAGGTAGGAGACTAAACCAATGTAACACTGTAGTTTGTAAATGCAAAAGTGAACAGAACTATAAACCACAGAACTAGAGGCACAAGGCCAGTGTGGTGTAGTCCTGCAAATCAGACATCTCCTAGCCCTGCTTGGACCAGCTGCAGTTGGGCTTGTGGTTGCAGCATGTCCCTATCCATGCACACTCGAAGTGGGGAGGTTCGAGGGCAAAGGCCCAGAAAATATTATGTGGTATGGTGGTTGATTTTATTTATCACTGTGGCTGGACCATGGTGCCCAGATATTTGATCAAACATTTTGTTTTTGCGAAGCTATTTTCTGGATGAGATGGACATTTAAATGGATTTTGAGAAAACTGATAGCCCTTCCTAAAGTGGATAGGTCTCAATCAGCTGAAGGTCTGACTGGAACAAAAGCCTTATCCAGTGTAAGCAAGACTTAATTCTGCCAGCACATGGCCTTCTGATTTGAACTACAACCTTGGCTCTTCCCTGGGTCTCCAGCCTGGTGGTTCACCCTACAGATTTTGGACTTACCAGCCTTCGTAGTCTGATGAGTCAGCTCCTTAAAGTTAGTCAATCCCTCCTCACCTCTCTCTTTCCCCACCCCATATAGTGTTCTCTACATTCTGTTGGTTCTGATTCCTTGCAGAACTGTGACTAATACACATGGCTCAAAGTGAATTGGAAACACTGAGTCACGTTTTTGGTAGACAGGATTGAGAGCGTATGAATTCTTCATAGTTGTTATTTAAAACCTCCTTTCCACTTGGACTATTTCTGGTTCCCACTGTGGCGTTAGGAGATGGAGAGTGAAGGAAATGGGAGGTATAAGAGAGGATGGGGGTGGGTGAGTATTACCGTCCTAGCCTCGTAACTTCCCGTTTGAATATAACTCCCTTGATAACGTATATCCCCATGGCAGGCAGTGGCTTTCAAGATAATTACATAGACTTCATGGCTCCTCAAAGTAATATGATTAATACTCCTGTGGTATGGATAATGATGATGCATCTTTCTCAGAAAAGGACGTTTAAAAATCAGGTCCGATGCATAGTATCTCTCTGATATACCTTCTTATCTCCTTAGCTTAAAGAAAGGTACAGTATGAGGCTAAAGAAGGAGGAAACTATCATTAAACTCTTCCATCACTATTTTCAGTGCTCCAGAAAGGTGGCATATTTACTCATTGACTTCTCTCTTTACAGGAAAAATATTAGCAAGGACTTTTCAAAGGAAGCTCCAAAAGAATAATAGAATTTTGAAGAGTAGGAAGGATGCTTTCATGTGTTGAGACAGATGGTAGAATGCATCAAAAGGCAGCAGTAATTGTGTATGGATTTTATTAGGTAATATTTATTTAACACATACTTGGGGATGCTTTCCTGTGTGAAAGGTCATGTGATTTAGGACCTGTTAGTAGTGATAGTAAGACAGTGTCTCGAACTTCAGGACGTCCATCATTGAGCAGAAAAACAATCGGTCACTCAATTACTGATAATGTAATATTAGAAGTATTATTACAGAATTATGTCAGGGATGCAGGAAGAAACCCGTGAGGCAGTCACACTCAAGAGTTCTTACAGTAAAAATATGAATAACAGCATGAGACAAAACCCTACCGATAAGTTTTTAAAAATTCATTCTTAGAGTAAAGATCTATTTTGGAAAGCAACCTTTTGGGAACAATTAATATTAAGTTAATGTTGTTTGCTTTCTTGAGTCTTCAAAGCTGGATTAGGATTGTATCTTAGTTTTTAATCTTTCCAGAACATGAAAGGAAGCAGAAAACAAAATTGTCAAGTTGTGCATATATGTGAAAGAACTGATAGATCAGATGAAATGTTTCCTTTAAAAATACTGAATTGTTATTTTTTAAATAAGTGTATGAAAAAATAAAGACTGGTTGTTTAAATGTTTGTAAGAAGCTTTCAAATAGATCTATCTCTAGCCTTCAAGGTCTTGTGAGAAATGGAAAATCACGCTTGTCTGGATGAGGTGTGCTTGGGTAGTTAATAGGGTTTTATGACTAAAGTTAAAAACAAAATAGGGTCTTTATTTAACCTACTGAAACATCACATTACAAGAGAAAACACAACATGGGGCAGCTCAGTTGCTGAAACAGTGTACAAGTATTTCAGCATAACCAAAAAGAAATCATTTCCTTTCATCCAAGGTATCTCCAGATTACAAAAAGAAACTAAAAAAGGGAAAGCATTAAGGATTTTATTCGCCTTTGAGTTTGTCTTTATTTCTCTTCTTTAGTTTGTCTTTATTTCTCTTCTTTAACTTATATGTCTGTAAAAAGTCTTGAAAGTGTTTTATAAGTCTCTGAGAATTTTTGAGGATTAAAAGGACACAATTGCTCTGTCTTTTCTGTATTGCACTGCGGGAGAACGCTGTCTGTGCTAATGGGACTGCACCGCCGGCCTTGGTAGCCCTGTGAAATTAAAGTGATTGGACATTGTTCTGATGGGGATTAACATTCTGTTTTTTAAAAGAGTGTGGGTATGGTAGATATGTGCATACATCATTTTATCTTAAAGTGTAACAAATTACATAAATTAACTTCATGCTGAGAAGCAGAGATATTACTCAATTGTTTGAAACCTCATCCTGAGTGAGAATTATTGTACAATTGCTTCTGTGTTTTGAATGAGGCACTTCAGGGTGAATACAAAGACACACACATTGCATTCCCGAAAGGAAAATGACCTCACATACGAAAGTCTCATGCTATCATTTTTCTGTTACTTTATGCAGTTCAAAAGTGGCATGAGTGCAGATTGGAGAACTTTGTGCAAATCATAAGTTTTCATCTTCAAAACAATATACTTAACAATTGCATTAGCAGTAAAGAGGCTTCTTCGGAGCTATTGTTCAATCTGGAGTTTGAAAGGACTCGAATATCAGCAGTCTGTGAGCAACGTGAATTTCACCTTTGCAGGCACATTTTTTTTTCTTTTCACAAGACCCTGACTTAAGACCTAAAAAATAATAAGAGAAATAAGCTTTTGAAGCATATTTGTCAAGCTCTGGATTATATGCAACAGTGTGAAGGGAATAAACTAATGCTAAAGATGAAGGCAAGTTAACATGGTGAATATAAAACACAAACCCTAAAGTTCATGCTCTTTCCTTTGTAAGCCTGAAAATTGTCTCTACTGGAATTGGATTCTTGGTCATGCAGGTAGAGTTGGGTGACTAAAGTTTTACAGGATTTTAAACAATCAAACTTACCTTTCAAAATTGTAGGTAAAGCTTGAATAAGCTTTATCTACCTTAATAGAAAACAAGAGCCGTCTTTGAATAATAAAACTATAAAAATACAGTGAAATGAATGGAAAACAAAAATAATGTGAGCTTTCAAAGGTGCGAAAGCATTGTGTAATGCCAGGCACTTAATCATAAGCCCAAAGGAAGAAAATAAAGAGAACAAAGAGGTGGAGCTTGCATACTCTCTGTGCATCTTTGGAGTACCCCAGCGCTGAATGAACAGGACACGGGCTTAAGGGTCAGGCGAACAGATTTGTCAGAACACAATGTATAGTCTCTTGAAGGGTAGCCTAAAGCTAGACTAAAATGCTCTTCCTGAGGTCCTATCTCCAAACACAACATTTTTCTTTTGAGAACACCACGAGAAATCCATGTGTAAAATGTTTGAATGCTATATACACTGCAGTGGGTTACAACTAAATTAGTAGCAACGGGCTTCTGGCTTTGGGAAGTTACTGGAGATATAACTTGCCCTCTTGCTATAAACAACCAGAAAACTGTATAAAATAAATGAATTTGTATAACACAGCACATTACAGAGATCCCGAAAGAAGGGATACAAATGAAGTGAGCCCCAGGATTGCGGAACCTTTCTGCCAGGAGGCACTTTCTGGGATGCCATGCCTGAGGGAAACCCAAGCAGAGCATCATGGTTTCTTTGAGTTGAGGGGTTTGGGGAGGCTGAGATAGGTAGAATTTCAGGGCAGAGTATCATAAAGCAGGGAGCTCTACAGAGAAAGAGCTCTGGAAAATTTCCTATGGCTTCTCTTGAACTTTTAATTGAGTACTATGCATGTGTGTGGGGGGGGCATTTGAAAGGCTGGACACAGAATTACTAGGGAGCCAACACTGAGCACTTCTCAGCAGATCGTATCTTTTTATCCACATAAGCTATTCTTGAGCAACTTGAGATTTTGATTGTAGTTTTAGGGGAAAGGTAATGATTTTCAGTTTGAAGTGTTATTGCAACATCTAAGTAAATATAGGAAAATGATAGAACACATGATTGAAAAGGGACCAATAGAACATGAAACATCTGAGAATCAATTCATACAGGTAGTAAAGTCAAGAAAATGTATATAGGAGACACAGGCAAGATGGCGGACAAGCAGGGAGCTCTGTAATCCGCGCACACCCGCATGGATTGAACTGAGAAGGACTGAAGGGATAAAACTCAGATTTGCAAGTGGGGGAAAGAAGAAACAGACGCCAGAAAGAAGACAACCTCAAAGATGCCTGAGTGAGTGACTGTGATCTGGGAAATTAGGGGACAGGCGGGTCCCAGGGGTGCAGGGGGAAGGAGCCCCAGCCCAAGACAGGGAGAGCGCGCTGTGCCCCGGAGAGACCAGGGGAAGAGAAAGAGACACGGAAAACGCTCATAGAACCATCTCTAAGGGAGGAACAACTCGCCCGTCTCCCCATATATAAGGGCCGGGTGCGGGGAGAGAAATCCGTCTCATCTGGCCGGCGAATCCTTCCATGGGCGCAGCGGCAGTGGCATCCACTCCAAGCCGCACCGCGAAAGGCGGCGGCTCCTCGAAAAGGGCAACGCAAGCCGGGCCGGGAGGCCAGCCGCCAGCGGGAACGCATCTCATCCCCGGTGACGGTATTGAACTGCACGGACTGGGATTTGGAAGTGAGGCAGAGCTTGGAGAATACAGTTTGGCTCGCCCGCGGCACAGGGAGATCGGAGTCAGAAGGGCGGCTTGCGACGCTTGGTTACGGCAAAGCTTTGAAGCGGCGCCATACTTGTCCCCGCACCCATCAAGGCGGGGCCTCGGAGAGAGCAGCCCCCGAGACCTGACCTGACGCCAAACCACGCCCATCCACACAGGGGACTTGTCTTTTTTTTTCCTTTTTGCTTCGCTTCTCCTTTTCTGCTGCCATCCAGATATATTTCCCTTACCATATTCTTATCTCTCCTCTTGGCTGCTTATATGCTTTTAGAGTGTCCAGAGACTTTTGCTCTGTCCCCACCTTGTTTTTCTTTTCGTTTTTGTTGTTGTTGCTTCTTTTTCTTCTCTCTTCTCTTCTTTCTTTTCTTTACTTCCTTTCCCCTTTTGGCTTGCTTATTTGATTTGTCTTTGCGGGTGCATGCTTTTGATCCCAGTATGCTAGTCTGTTTCCTTTTCAGGGCTACCTCAAGAAACAAGCCAAAGTACACGTGGTGGAGAGTCCCAGATATCACTGACTAGGGAAATAAAATAATCAGAGGCACAACAAGAGAAACCGAGGGATACCATTAAAAGAACACTTTCTGAAACGACAGGTCCTGAACAGTCAATGAGCCTCCTTTAACAGAGCAATACTAGTAGGTGCACAGTGCATAATGAGCTTTTAAAACTGACAAGAGACAGAAAGCTAGCCAAAATGACGAAAGAACTCTCCTCTAAAGCAACTCCAGGAAGAAGTCACAGCCACAGAACTGCTCAAAACAGGCTTAAACAACATAACGGAACAAGAATTTAGAACAATTGTCATAAAATTAATTGCTGGACTTGAAAAAAAATCAAAGAAGCTATTGATA
>CM053579.1:82508271-82530744 GCA_028646485.1 Cryptoprocta ferox | reverse complement strand
GCTTTGTATTCTGTCTCTGTCTCTCTCTCTCTGCCCCTTCCCTGCTTGTACTCTCTCTCTCTCTCTCTCTCTCTCTCTCTCTCTCTCTCTCTCTCTCTCAAAAATAAGAAATAAACATTAAAAAATTAATTCTTCAGGTTTTAGCAGTAACTTTTGTATTTGAAAGTTCAAATAAAACTCTTTATTTGGACATACAGTAAAGTCCCCTATCATCTGATAGTCTAAAAAAGAGCACATAAGAACTCAGTTTATCATAGAAACAATTCAGCAACGTGATGTGGTTTGAAAAGAACTTGAATAATTACAGTACAGGCTCTACAGGCACTAAGGCAGGGGGAATGGGGAATCTCAAAGGGAACTGGAACCAAAAAGGAGTGCATCAACTGCTCAAGACTTCACCTAACACAGAAAGAGAAGAAATAACTATCTTGGCTTCCTCCCATATATTATCCCCCAGTCTCTTCTCGGTGCCTTCTACTGGCTGTCCCGAACCAGGAGCCAGAAGGGAAGGAGTCCTGAGGAAGCAGTGTGCAGAACTAAGTTGCCTAGAATACAGATAAGAGGAGGGAAAAGAGCAAGGGTTGGATCTGAACGAACAAGCAAGTGACTAGATGAGGGAAACTACAGTGGTTTTAACACATGTTCACAAATTCTTTGGCACTCTTGCTACAGAAAGTGGAATTTAATTCCCCTCTTCTTGAATATGGCTGGCCTCAGTGCCTTGCTTCTAACGAGAATGCAGTAATAAAGTGACTACATGAATTCATAAAATATACAGCTTCACCTTGTTCATTCTACCTTCTCCCTTCTCCTTCCCTCCTTGTCCCATACATTTTCTTTCTTTCTCTCTCTCTCTCTCTCTCTCTCTCTTTCTCTCTGTCATCCTGGAACCCAGGTTCTTTGAGGTGTAATCCAACAGAGTGAATTTAATACAGGGAAGCCATTTCAAACAGTAGTCTGTTTAAAGAGCTGAAAAATTAAATACAGGTTAGACAGCCCATCTGGGGATCAGCAACAGCCAAGCAGAGATGAGGAAAAGGGCTCCATGTAAGTATTCTGATCACAGCCCCAGGCGACATTCCAGCTGACAATAAGCACTGAGGGCTAGACAAATGAAGGAGCAGACCTTTAGGTGATTCCAACCTCAGCCTTCAAGCCACCCCTGCTGATACCACATGGAGCAGAAACATGCAGACCCTTCTGAGTCCTGCCCAAACTTCAGATGCATAAGCAAAATAAATATTAAGATTGTTTAAACTACTAAGTGACGGGGCCATTCCCCGTCAATAGATAACCCCAACAAACATGCCAATGGCTCACACAACATCATTCTCATTTTCTCATTTCTGCTTCAGCTAACATTTGAAGGTCTCAGTCAGAGCCAACCATACTCAAATTTTATGGCCATTTTAGATATTTATTGGCCAGTGTTACTGGCAGTAAAAACAATTTTTCAATTCATTAATTCTGATTATATGTCCAAAAGATGAGTGACTGTTCATGGATTTATTTATTCTTCCATTTAGAAACATTTCCACAGTTAGGTGTTGACAGAGCTTGGTCTCCTCATATGAAATATAAGGCTCTGAAACTAATTGCACACATGAAATTCAAGTTAATTTACAATTATTTACTATTAATGTGAAATAAGGGCCAATTCAATAACTAAAGGAATACTTATATATCTGAAGGGTATTGTTGCATAAAAGATTAATTTGATAATTGTTCGTGGCATTTCTTTTGTATGCTGACCTTTCATGGTCATGGGGAAAAGGGAGATGGATGAGATGGAGAAGAAAGAGGGAACAGATGGAAGAACCAGGAAGAAATGAAGAGGAGGGGGGACGTGGAAAGTGAGGGCAAAGGAGAGAGAGAAGGATGATAGTAAAGAATAATTTGAAGACAAATCTACTTTCGCAAGCATGCTGATTCAATGGTCCTCTCACACGATGGAGAGGTCTTGTCAATGAAAGAGAAGAAAAGGAACATAATCTGTACATTTCTCAAGATGTTTTTGAAGATAAAAGATTCAGGGTGGTTTGCTGGAAAACATAGCATATGGAGGGAGGGGACCAGACTGTGCCACTAACAAGTCATATGACAGTGAGGTCACTTGCTGTCTTTGTGAGTTAATTTCTGCATGCACAAAATGCAGATGGTTTCTAAAGTTCCTATGTTACAGCACTAAATTCTATGATTCTAATATTTATGGGAACTTTCCTCTTGCCTGTAATGACTCTAGAATCTGATGCTATGCTTAAGCTTAATCCTAGAGCAAAAGAAATGTGAGACTGAGAAAAGTGATACCTAACAGTTTGTCCCAGCCTGACCAGCTCCCACACACCTCACGGTGAGTTCTAGAGAGTAGTAACTCTGACAATGATTCTACTGCATTTGCTTTGGTTGGGAGTCACGTAAGCAGCGAAAGAAAGCTGCCTTCCATATTTTTGTCCTCGATACTTAAAAACATAAGAGAAATGAAGAACGTAATTAATCACATCCTGCTTCCATCCTATAACATTCTCGCATATTTACCAATGAATAAAAATTAGTGAAATTATCTCGTACAGTTTGGAATTCTCTGAAAGGAGTTTCTTGTCTTGACACAGAGCTGCTGCACAGATGTAAGGAAACACCAGGAAGACGTTTTATAATCCGTGTTCATTCTTCTCTATGTTAAAGGATGAGAGAAAGGAAACTAGAATCACTTCTAGGCACCATTTTCTTCTAGTGTCCCACTGTTCCTGATTAGGAAGTAATTTATCATTACCATCTTTCCTTTATAGGTACTGAATCTTTTTTCCTTCAGCTGATTTTAAGGTTTTTCACTTTATCCTTTGTTTTGAGCAGACTATGATATGTCTAACTGTGGTTTCATTTTCATTCATCTTGCCCGGGATTTACTGAACTTTCTGAAATTTGTATGTTGATATTTATTCTTCAAATTTGGAGCTGCTTTTCATACATTTTCCTGCCCTGCCTGTCCTTGTCTCACCTCCTTCTCAAGATCCAACAAAATATATATTAGTATACTTGATATTGTTCCTATTCATTGATATTCCATTTTTTCTCATGATGGATGACTTTGACTTTTTTTAAGTTTATTCATTTTTGAGAGAGCACACGTGCAAGTGGGGGAGGGGTAAAATGAGAGAGGGGTGGGGGAGAGAGAGGGAGAGAGGGGCGGGGGAGAGAGAGGGAGAGAAGGAGAGAGAGAGACAGAAAGAGAGAGAGAGAGAGAGAGAGAGAGAGAGAGAGAGAGAGAGAGAGAGAAAATCCCAATCAGGCTCTGCACTGCACCATCAGTGCAGAGCCTGATGCGGGGCTTAAACCCACGAACCATGAGATCATGACCTGAGCCGAAGTCGGATGCTTAACCGACTGAGCCACCCAGACATCCCTTGAGTCATTTTTCTACTAGGAAGTCTCAAATTTGCTGTTCCTTTCTTCTACTGTGCCTGATCATTTTTTTCATTTCATATACAGGATTTTGTTTTTCTAGTTCAAAAATTTTCATTTTGTTATTTCTAGAATTTTAAACTCTCTCCTGTGTTCTCCCATCTCGTCACCCATTTTTTTCATCTTTTCTTAGAAATTATTTAACATATTATGGTTGTTTTAAGGTATTTATCTGCTAATAGCAAAATTTGTGTCATCTGCGGGTCTGTTTCAAATGACTGTTGTTTTTATATTTCCTGAATATGGATCACATCTTCCTGCTTAATTCTGTACTGCATGCCAAAGTTTATATATAAAAGAATACAGAAGACTGAATTGTAATATTTTTGTGTTTTCTTTCATTTTTCTCCTAAGAAGGGGGAACTCATTTCATCTAAAAGGCAGGTAAGATCAGGGGCTTATAATTCCAATTCCACCAAGAACTGATTTTCGCTAGGGTAGGCTGCAACTTTAATTTTATTTTACCTCTAGCTACAAAATAAAATATGTGATTTCTCTTTGCTCTTCAGTTCTACCCTCAAGGATTGATCTCCTTCATATCATTAATATTCGAGCTAGGGGGGCAATAGCTTAGAACTTTAACTGATTCTTTTAATTGACCTTTGATTTTTTTTTTTTTTTTACTGGCCTCCACCAGGGCCCTAAAATCTGAGCACCAAAACACGATACAAACTCTCTCTGCTTTCTGGCCTTATCTTCACTGCAAACTCTACTACATTCTCTGCTGCTTACTCAGCAAAATACTTAGGGCATCAAATGGAAATTTTTCTAAGACAGGATCAAGTGATTTATTTTTCCATTTGGGGCTCTTCCAAATTCCACTCCATCATGCCAGCCAATTGTGCCGAGAGGGAAGGGAAACAGATTTTTCTATCACTATTTGAAAAAGAGCTGCCCAGCAGGGTCCAGACCAGGAATAATCACAACAGACTTTACATAAGCAAAATATAAATGTAAGTCACTGGGATTTCATGTTTTATTTATTAATGAAGCATAGCTTAGCCTTGTGTTAATCAAAATGTAGTCCATGCTGGTAAGTTCTGGTCGGCAAATTTTTTGATACCTATGATGAAATTAAGTACAGAACTTCAAAGTTTGTAGAAGTTTTTTAGGTAATTTGAAAGAAAAATTTTCTATCTGTTGGATTGAATAAAAAATCCAGGTTTGTATTTTGTTTTTCTTGGCTTTATTTTTTAAAATTTTCACTCTTCTGGTAATTTATCTGTATTGTATTTTACAAAACTACTGGTGACAGATTGAAAATAATAGAAACTGGTTCTTTACCACCGAGAGTTTGATAAATACTGGCTATTCTACCCTGACTAATATACCAAAGCAAAAATAGGGATATCTTAGGATACAGAAATAAATTGAAGACTAAACACTAGATATTTTGTTCTGAAGGAAGGACACTGGGTAGATCCTTTGCAAATCAGATGCTCCCTACAGAGAAAGAGAGAGAGAGAGAGAGAGAGAGAGAAGGAAACTGTAGGAATTAACTATTTTTATCATGAAATAATTGTGTAGCCAGCATTTTAAAAAATTCTGTGTTCTACTTTAAATGAAAGTAACACTTTACAATAGTAAACAGGTTCAGTCATAGAGAAAACAAATAAAATGTCCACATCTCCATCCCACCATTTGCCTTTAATATTGCAAGAGTGGTAGAGACACTGAGATATGACTTTCCTGAGGGAGTATTTCTTGATTAGTAAGTTATTCAAGTCTCTCTTTGTCTCCCTTCTCCCAAAAGGCACCTCTCATTGTCTGTGTGCAAGAAGGATGACAATGATCTTCCCCTGTTCATTTTCATTACTGACAATTTCTTATGATAAGGCAATTATAACACTGTAAAATCTCCTGAGGTTTTAAGCTTTGCATCCTCACATCCCCTTATGATTAGGCACTTACAACACTGTGGTTTCTGAGGATTTAGATGCTCATCCTCACCTGTCTTTATGAAAACATAGTTACAATACTGTGAAATCTTGAGAAATTTTCAGCTGCTCATCCTCACCTACCCTCAGTGACAAGTGCAAGCAATCCATCAAGGAAGAGATTTTCATTGTGTTAAACTGGTGGTGGTCACCGCCTCCAGTTCCTCCTAAGGCTCAGAAATATGTTTGTCAGTACCACCTTCACTGTACAGACCCAGGTAAGAGTTTACTATTGGAAGGAACTCTTGTGAAAATTGGAAGGGAGCAATGAAATAGAAGCTATTATTGCTCAATACATCATCACAATCAGAGGCACAGAAGTCTAGTTCCAGACCATTCTGCAAGATCCCACTTGGTTTCAGTGTAAGGTTCTTGGACTTCCCCAGGACTGTCAGCTTCTTCACCCACTCCAAGGCTTCAGACTGATGTTATAATTACTCTTCTCTGATCCTTCAGCTGCATACTTCTAGACCTTCAGTCTCCCACTGGCTGTATTAAACCTCTATTTCCTTAATTTTTAAAGAAACTATTTTATTTCAAAACCAGACTAACAGAGATATTCTCAAAATCTAAGCAAGATCTGCAAAAACAATGAAACTGATCACTTCATTATACCATACATAAAAATAAACTCAAAATGGATTAAAGACCTAAATGTGAGATCTGAAACCACAAAACTTCTAGAAGAAAACATAGACAGTAATCCCTCTGACATCAGCCATAAAAACATTTTTCGAGATATGTCTCCTTTGGCAAGGGAAACAAAATCAAAATTGAACTACTGGGACTACACTAAAACAAAAACATTTTGCAAAGCAAACAATCAGTAAAACAAAAAGACAACCTACCAAATGAGAGAAGCCATTTGCAAATGATATATCCAATAGAAGGTTAATATTAGAAATATCAAAGAACTTATACAACACCAAAAAAAAAAAACAATTTAAAAATGGGCAGAAGACACGAAAAGACATTTTTCTAAATAAGACATACAGATGGCCAACAGACACATGAAACGGTGCTCAACATCACTAATCATCAGGGAAAAGCAAATCAAAACCACAATGAAATATCACCTCACGTCTGTCAGAATGACTAAGAAAAAAAACACAAGAAATAACAAGGCGAGGATGTAGAAAAAAAACCACTTGTGCATTGTTGATGGGATACAAGCTGATACAGCCAGTATGGAAAACAGTATGGAAGTTCCTCAAAAAATTAAAAATAAAATTACCCTAAGACCCAATAATTCCACTACTAGGTATTCACCTAAAGAAAATGAAAACACTATATTCTCAAAAGATAAATGTACCCCTATGCTTACTACAGCATTGTTTACAGTAGCCAAGATATGGAAGCAACCAAGTGTCCATCAATAGATGAATGGATAAAGATGTGGTATCTATGTTGGAATGTTATATATGTTAGAATGTGGTATATATGTTGAATGGAATGTTACTCACCCATAAAAAGGAAATGAAATCTTACCATTTTCAACAACACAGAAGGATCCATAGGGTATAATGGTAAGTGAAATAAGTCAGTGAGAGAAAGACAAACACCGTATGATTTCACTCGTTGACAGAATTTAAGAAACAAAACAAAGAGTAAAAGAAACAAACAAAACCCAGACTCAAAATATAGAGAAATGGTGGTTGCCAGAGGGGAGGTAGGTGGAGGGATGGGTGAAATAGGTGAAGGGGATTAAGAGTACACTTATAGTGATGACCACTGAGCAATGTATAGCGTCAGTGAATTATATTGTACACATGAAATGAATATAAACACTGTATGTTAACTATATTTGAATTTTATAAATTATTAAAAATGTTCCAAGCATTATCAACTGTTCTATTTATAGTTCTCAAAAAAATTTATGTCAACAAACCTAAAGGATTTTGGCACGAGTCCTTGCAAAAACACATTGTGAACACTGTTTCACTATTAAGATATCACAAATATATTCAGATTCCAACCACAGTTGTTATGATAGGTCAAAATATAAGTGAGGTGCACTGATGAGGCATCTTGACATCTCTCTCTCTCAAATGGGAGCTTCTTTCAGATCATGATCATCTGATAACACATCAGTCAGTAGAGCTGAACTATATGATATAGCTGATATGTGAAAATTATGACCTAGAGAAACAGTAAGTCTTCTGGTTTAACCTAAGACTATGATAATCTCTTCATTGTAATGGATTTTTTTAATGGAAAGTACACCATTTTTCCCATGGGGGGGAAATTCTCTTCCTAGAATCTATACTGTATAAGCAGAGAGTATTTGCTGAGGGTATGCATGAAGTTACAACTCCCTGAATTCAGACAAAAAGTGTATATATATATTTGAACTCAAAGCAGCAGTGCCCACAAACACAGATGATTGCATTCTTGAAATATATATTCGTGCCCAAGAACTAAGGATGCTAAGAAAAGCTATTCCTCAAAAATCCTAGGATTCCATCAGACGTCTTTGTTGTAGGTCAGGTTTTGTATATCTTGGCACCACTGACATAATGGTCCATATAATTCTTGTGAATGGGGGTGGGGAAGGCAGCAGATAAGAGTTGTCCTACGCATTGTAGGATGTTTAGTAGCATCCAGGCTTCTACCCACTAGATGGCAGTAGCACCTCCCAGTTGTGACAAACAAGAGTCCCTAGACACTACCAAATGTCCCCTGGGGGGCAAAATCATTCCTGGTTGAGAACCACTTTCCTAGATAAAACAGAAATATGATGTTGGCAAGAGTTTAAGGCCTCTTTCCTATCAGCTTATATTTCAACCTTCTACCTGACATTTGGTTTTCCCTCAAGAGAGAGTGAAATCCTCTCAACATCTCAGTAAGGAGACTGAATGGTATCAAACTGTGTAGGATGTGCCAAAGAAACTATTTTAAGTGCATCGGCTGTGAAGAATCCAAGGGGAGGCCATGTTTAATTGCTGATGACTAGCAATTTAGAGTGAGTTCTATATGCTCTGTAGATGATGCTATATGCTGCTGCTGCTTATTTTTCTTTTAAATTAGATATCGTCTTCATCACCAAGAGATATTCGATTGGGTATCAATAAAATAGACTACACAACAATTGAGTATATCATCAACAAAACATTCCTTAATTTTCAAATTCAGCTATATACTATTTCCACCTTGATTCAATGAAGCATAATTTACAGTAATTCAAATCAAACAAAATGCCTAATATTGAATCACTATGCTCCTTAAAACAGCATAAACTTCCACTTCTTTGTTCTCTCTCCTCTCCTCCTAAACTTTCTTATTTTACGATGAATTTCAGACTCAGCACACACAACGTGTAGCACAAATGAACAGGGAGAACAATCAATGACCTCGTAAGTGAAAAAGAAAAAAGTCCTAAACAGACCTTCTACCCTCTTACATAGGGCAGTCCCCTCCCTCACCTGGAAAAAGCAGGCCTGTGACAGCCCAGCTAATCCTGTCACTTCAGCTGTCTCTCAACAACGAATACTAGTACTACGGCAGAAGAGACTGTCAGTGGTTCATCTGGAATGTACTTCTTTACATTTCATAAGGACCATATATATTATCCTTACATAGATATAATCTATATTCTAATATTTCCTTTCTTAAAACACATGTCTTTCTAAAATACTATGAAATACAAAACAACACAAAAATCTAGCAAATTCAAGAGATTAGACTACTTAACCTAGAGGGTATGTAATCATTCTCATCAACTCATTGTTCTGATCACCCTGAGATCTGATTACTATTATACAATACCATTTTGATCCTGAATTTGGCTCCTGACTGGTGAACAATCATTAGATCTATCAACAAAAGGAGTTTCCTTTATATTCAAGTAAATCTATGGAAGGCGGCTATGGAGACCTCCAATGGCTTAGGATATAGCTTAGGAATTCAGCCACAGGTATTTCCTTGACCTTTTTCCTGAACTTCAAGGTTGTGATACTAACTTCTGTCCATGCTCACCAAAAACAAAAACAAAACAGAACAAAAAACCACTTTCCTATGGAAATGTCTAGGTTGACTGGAGCTTTAGGAAGATTTACATTTAACTGGAGAGACTTTGCCATACTATGTATTATCCTACTCTAAGTAAACCTCTGAATCAACAATAAGAGAACAGTATTTCTAACTCATAAATGGAAGGATTAAGTAACTATTTAAGGTAAAAGATTCAGCAGTAACGACGAATGTGCAAAAGCCTTATGAGACGAGATGGAAGATACTATTATTCCCATTGTAAGAATGAGAAAAATTATGTTGTGAATATGATCACAATTGCACAGCTAATGGGTAGGTGAAAGCACTAGGAACATACACTTAGAAATCCTAGAAATGAGTCTAGTGCTATTTCCTCCATATTAAACAGCATAAAAATGAATGGAGAAGTATGATGCCTTTGTTAATAAAGACTGCATACCTAGTAGTAAATGTTCATACAACAAAAGACAAAGAAATATATCCTGTTTGCATTTCCAAGGGGCAATATCTGAAAGAACACATCAGTTTATGCTTGCTTTTGTAGAAAAGAAACAACTGCATTCATTTAATTCCTAACAGCCTGAAAAGGTATGAAGATCACGAACAGACCAAGAAGTCAAAAACACTGGAGAGTGCTAAGTGAATCAGTGGTACAAACACACACACACACACACACACACACACACACACCATTTTCCTATTCTATAAGACAAAAAAAACCCAGAATATTTTACTGTCGAAAAAAATACTGAGAACAAAAACAATTTCTAAATAACTTGTTCCTGCTCACTTTTAGAATGTTCTAGAAATCTCAACTCCAATAAACCTATGAACCCATTATCCTGCTGCCCTCCTCTATCCAAAGAAAATGAAACCAACAGGAAATGGGGACGTGAGTAAGCATACAACCCTATAGCCCTCTGTGAAAATATAAAGCATCTGTTATTTGAATGGGATCCCTTTACAGAACACTGAGGTTCTTTCAAGACCCAGACAAAACTGGTTTGTTGCTTCACTTAAGGTTTTAATGTGCTCACAAATAATCTTTAAAAGCACTAAAAATATGTTAACATAAGGCCTTATGCTATTACTAAATGATATATTCAGTTATCTATCACCCTTGGTGATCCTTTCCCCACTCAAGAAGCTAGAAAATGCAGCTTCAGTATCACACAAAATCGATGCTACAACAGGAGCTGAGAAAAATATTTGATAGGAGGATTCATGGCAAAAAGATCATATAATGGTGCAGAGCAAGGCTTTCCACCCCAAGACTATAAAAGATACCCTTGGTTAATGGGAATGCAGGGAATCTCTATGGAAAGCATTGGCTAAATAGTGTGGAACCCTCAGAAAGGTTAGACCTGAGTCTTATACTTCTACCAACCACAGCCTCATATTTACAGTGAATAGTGAAGGGAAACCCTGAAAGATTGCAGATCCAAGAACACTGGAGCCTTGACTCCCTTTCCCAGGATACTCTAGGGAGGCAGCAAGACTAAAGAGATTGAGAAATGTCTTCAATGGGTGTCTAGACAAACGGAACTGAGAGAGCCTTACAGAGTTAAGTGCATCACAGAGTGGAAAAGAACATGAAGATTATTTCCTTGTATCCACAAATGCATACAAAGAGCCAAACTGAGGATAGCTTGTAGTTGGGAGTGCAACTTGGCTATGACTCATGGGGACCAATGAACACATAGGAACAAGGACAACTTGGAAGATGCCAACGTGCAAAGATTACTCAGGCCAAAGTCCCTTTCCTGCGCCCTTAGTGGTATAGGAACTCCCGTAATTAGCTTGAAAGCAAGAATGGGAAAGAAAGTGAATGGATTAAGATAAATCTCCACCACCCAGCAGAAATAAAGTAAATAAAAATAAAAAGTCAGTTTCCCTTTCTAGCACACCTGAGTATGTGGGTTTGGATTTTTACCTGCCACACCGGCAAAATCTCAAACTGATTAGTTGTATACAAACTGCAAAGTTGCAAAATAACAATCGTCAGCTGCAAATACAGCCATGTCTTTCTTTCTGAACCTGAAAAATAAGGTCTTCAGATTGCCATCAAATTAGGGAAAACTTCAGGAAAAAAAATCTTTAAAAATAATTTTCAAAGTTCAGAATTGTATAGTTCTTTTTATATATTAATAGTGCCCAAGTATGCATAATTAATTTATAAAGTCTCCATCTGTAAAATTATGTTGTAGCCTGTCTTAAAGAGATGTACCACATTTGGCTTGGTTTCCCGGTCACAGACCTAAACTTTTGCAAAGAATGAGAACATTGCAGTAGTTAATGTGAAAAGAACCTTGTGCCTTCAGAAATGGGGTTCTGATAAAAGTTTTTTGGCAGATAAGATTAAGTTCTAGACTGATTTAGGTAAGCATTCATTCCAATTTGGAGTAGGATTTAGTATAGCCATATTTCAAATACTAAGTTACTTTGCTGACCCCCATTCTACATCTGCTTCCTTCCTAACACAAAGCCTTAAAAACTGTGCTTCTTTCCGTGAGAGTAATTATTCAATGAAGGTCTATACCCCATGCGAGGCTATCAATCTGTTAAAGCAGAGGTTTTGTCTGATTTTGCTCACCCTAATAACTTCAAGCCTAAATTAGTTAGTATTTGCTAATGTATTCATGAACTATTCATCGTACCAGTTTGCTTTTCAAATACAGCCACTCCCCAATTTACGATTTTTCAACTTTACATTGGTGAGAAAGCAATGCACATTCAGTAGAAACCATAATTTGAATTTTGAATTTGCAATTTTTTCCTGGACTAGTGAGACGGAGTATAAATGATACTCTTCTGTGAGGCTGGGCAGTGGTAGCAAGCTGCAGCTCCCACTCAGCCACCAACCACAAGGGTGAACAACCAATTTAGTTACAACCATGCTGTGCCCATACAACCATTCTGTTTTTCACTTACAGTATTCAATAAATTGCATGCAATAGTCAGCACCTCATTATAAAATAGGCTTTGTGTTCGATTATGTTGCCCAACTGTAGACTAATGTTCGGTGTTAAGGTGGGCTAGACTAAGCTATGATGTTGGGTAGATTAGGTGTAGTAAATGCATTTTCAACTTCCGGTATTTTCAAATTATGATGGGTTTATCAGGATACAACTCCATCATGAGTTGAAAAAGATCTATATGGTACTTGGCAAGAAATTATTCTACCTCCATTTCTTCCCCCATTTTGTGCTCTTTTGTTCCTTTTGGGGGAACAGATGTAATGATACCAAACTAATTCCACAAACCTTTGGTTTTTGTGACTTGTTTCCTTTCCTCTAGGCTAAGAAGCCAGAATAATAAGAATAAGATGAATGTCTTATGTCCGTGTCAATGCCAGTTCTAAGTCTCTGGAAGCATTCTCAGATCTTATTGCTCTCTCAGATGTCTTCTTAATATATGGCCATTTGGTGATGGCACCTACGATGGAGTTCTGAACGTTAATGGTCATCTCAAGGTTATGGAGCAGGGTACACGCTCTACAGCTTGTCTTAAAAAAAAGGACAAGAGTTCCCCCAGAGTCCAGATTTGATATTAAAAATTACTCCTATCTGGCTGGCTAATGAGGTAAGAACAAATCTATCTGTATTGATATACCATAACCTCTTTATGATAGTGTATATACAGAAAGTGCTCCCAGAGTGAACTCCTTACAATAATCCAGTGAAAGAGGCTGTGACAGCACCTATGTAATGCTACAAACAACCTTTGGTAAGTGAGAAACACACGGCAACACTCTGAAGAAACAAAGATGCAGTTTTGAGATTTCCTCAATGTAGTAATAACATGGAAGTATCAGAGGACCTGAATCAAGTTGGTCAGTTCAGGCATAAAGCAAAACAAAACAAAACAAAACAAAACAAAACAATTCATTTGGCCAGTTTTTCTTATTAAATTGCTCAAATTCACCAGATGCATAGGTGTCATATGACACTGCATATTCTAAAATGTTTGCAATTATATTCTAAGCCCTCCTTGCCAATGATGTCTTTTTTTCCCCCAGTGGAGTTGCTCAACTGTTTACTTAAGTGATCAAAATGACTATGTATTGTAGAAATGAATATATATGTGTATATACATATGCATATATATATGTCCATATCAATTTGTATGTCATCTAGTGTTATATATCTCCCTATATGTATATCTACATATAATCTCCCCAGAAAATATCTGTGATTTAATTACTAGTCCCATGCCTTCCTTCCAATTATCTCCAGGCTGCTAAAGATTCCATCAGGGATTTTTATGATCCCTGTGTAGACCAGTGAGGGCACACAACTGTGGCCTTTTAAATAGCTCACTTCACTGCTCTCTAGAAATGTTAGCCTGAGCAAGAGGAGGCTTTGAAAAGCAGCTAGGCAACACCATCTTCATTCCAAGTGTTAATTTGGTATCTGCATAATTTAATCTCCTGCATTCTAAATACCAAACCCTGTTTCCAGAAGTTAATTGGTTTTCCTTCTTTTTTGTTTTTATTTTTTTAATTTAGATATATTAACAGATTTTGCTTGCATTTTAATTTTCTCGATTTTGGCAAGGTCCACATTTCAATTATAATTATGTGTGCTCACCACGGGATTTATATATTTTAAAGATTACATTAATTAGCTCTCAAGAAAAAAATAAATTTTATTCCTCATCAAGAGTATTATCAGCAACTATATCCAAATGACTTTCAGACAGTTTCAGGGCATTAGTAATTCAGAGAACAGCCAAGAGCATTGTGTTTTTATTAAAAACCCATTGCACTGGTTTTAATTTACTTAATTTGTAAGATCAAAGATGATTTAGACCTAAGTATACATACATACAGCCTTTCTCTCCCCACCTCCCTCACACACACACACACACACACACACACACAAACACACACATTCAGAGGCTAACACTGGCCTTAGCTCTATAATGGTTGTAAGCCATTATTCTGAGCCTAAGCAGTTACTGTGATAAAAACAGGATAATTCTAACCTGCTACCATGAAAAAAAGAACACTTGAATTTTAACACTCTATAAAGTTCTTCTCCAGACTCAGTCATTTGGGGACTTCTGGAGTATGTCTCAGGAGTACTCATAGGCATCACTGTGGCTTTCTCCATACAACATAGAAATATTTTTTCCCCTGCAGTAACACCTGCTACTGAGACCTCCCAGAATGCCTTTTCCTCCCTCAGCTGCAGCTGGTCTTTTGACTGTAGCCACTGCCCTCCTGCTGCAAACACCGATGGCCATGCCTCATTGCCCATGCTCTGTGTTGCCTGACTGCACACACATGGTAATATACCCCTAGCCCTGGAGAAACACTGGTGGCTGTGGATACTCAGTGGTGTTGAGGTACAGCAGGGATCCCTCCCAACCTCTACCTCTGTGTCATGCTCTATTACTAAGTAGTGCTCCCTCTTGGGGCTTCTGAGGTCTGAGATTTGTGTAAAAAAATTGCCCTTTCATATTTTATCAACAGAAGCCTTTCTCTGCTAGGGTCCAGACGTCTGTGCACAGGAAGCAAGGTACACTGTGCTCTAAGCAATACCAATACCATCTTTCTCCTTAATGGTAGGAACGCTCATAGTGGAGGAAGCTTCTTTCCCCAATTTTTTCTTTCCTTATGATCTGGTGTTTCCCACTAGGCACCTCAGTGTCTCATAGAGATAGACCTCTACGGACTTGTGCACTCAATATCCCAGTGTCATTTCAGAGTGGCAAATCCAGCCGACCTAGGCTCAGAGTATAACCACCTTTACAATAGAGAAGTTGTTTAATACACAAACTCTGTGTGTGTGTGTGTGTGTGTGTGTGTTTATGCAACATACAAGCATGAGAGGTAGCTATAGTGTAGTCGTTCAAAGCATGGATTCTGGAGCCAGACTACATGGACTCAAATCCTAGCTCTATCACTTGCTAGCTCATGATTCTCAACTGTTAAAGTGTGAACAATAATAGCACCCACTTCCCAGGGTTGTAATGAGATTAGACAAGCTAATCCATGTAAAGCGCTTAGAGTAGTCCCTGGCACATAATAAATGCTATGTAAGAGTTAGCTATGATGATAGTAATGGTTCTCTATTAGTGGTACAATTATCCATTCTGGTTCTCTGGGTGATGGGATACAGTTGTGACTAAAATAGACGAAGACCCTGGCCTATAGGGAAAGCATGACAATAAACAAATACCATACAATATGGCTATGTGTATGGTATTGATTATATACATAAAAAATCTCAGGAACTAATAAAACCATACTCAGCAAGAGTGTAATATTTTGTTTGTTCTAAAAGAAACAATTGTTTTTGTTGCATATTACCATTTTTTTAATTATATCAGATTGAAAATACAGATAAGATGGAGCTAAAAGGTAGTTTTAGTTTCAGCAGGTCATCCCAGAAAATTACTAGTCTGGCAACCAGTTGACTGGCAAAAAGATCACTGTTTTGGTATATTTCAGATAGCACAGAAAAATCAACTCCATAGAAATGTTTATGGTGTTCTTAAGAAAGTCTGGAACTTTCATGGGGCGCCTGGGTGTCTCAGTTGGTTGGGCGTCCGACTTTGGCTCAGGTCATGATCTCACCGTCGGTGAGTTTGAGCCCCGAGTCGGGCTCTGTGCTGGCAACTCAGAGCCTGGAGCCTGCTTTGGATTCTGTGTCTCCCTCTTTCTCTCTGCCTACCCCTCCCCTACTCATGCTCTGTCTCTGTCTCTCAAAAATGAATAAATGTTCAAAAAAATTTAAAAAAAGAAACTCTGGGACTTTTATACAGCGTTCAATGTATATTTGCTCTTTTACCTATGTTTTCTTGAAAATGGTTTTGCTTCCATTGAAGATTCAACGCAGAGCTGAATGCACTCATAAACACTGAGAACTGGGACAACCCATCCCATACAGCTTATTCTCTCTTTTAGAGGTCAGAAAACTACAACCCACATGCAAAATCTTGTCCCCTGCTTGCTCTTCCTGCTTGTTTTTGTATATAAAATTTGGAACACAGCCATGCCCATACATCTGTATTCTCTAAGACTCCTTTTGCACTACAACAGAGTCGAGGAGTTGCAACAAAGACCTTATGGCCCAAAGCCAAAAAATTTTTCCTACCTGGCCCTTTACAGACCTCTTGTCTAAGCCAGGATTTGTCACCCTGAGCACTACTGACATACTGGGCTGGAGAATTCTTTGTTGGGAAGGTTATCTTCTGCACTGTAGGGTGTGTAGCAGCAACCCAGGCTGACAGCCCCCAATCCCCTTGGAACAACTGAAAACATCTGCAGACTTTGCCCAAAGCCCCCTGGGAGGCAAAACAGCCACAGGTGAGAACCAGTGACATGACTGTACTATTCAGTCGTCCATATTAGTATAACTTTATTATTCTACAAGACTCTTGCCCAGGCAAACAATGTATCATTCATTACAGCACTTTCCCAAAGCCCCATCAACTCCTCAAAACAATTTGTTCCCTCACCTTGCTGTGCCTCCAATCCTCAACTAACATACCATGATCCTTACTTAACTCTATCCAAGGTTCCACACTGAAAACCTGTCTTACACCAAATTTAAAGTTCTTTTTAAATTTTTTTAATGTTTTATTTATTTTTGAGAGAGAGAGAGAGGCAGTGTGAGCAGGGGAGGGTCAGATACAGAATCTGAAGCAGGCTACAGGCTCTGAGCTAGCTGTCAGCACAGAGTCTGACGCGGGGCTCAAACCCATGAACCGTGAGACCATGACCTGAGCTGAAGCCGGACGCTCAACCGACTGAGCCACCCAGGCGCACCCCAAATTTAAAATTCTTAACAAAAACACATTCTTGTCCTTTTCCCTCTGAGCCAAATACAAACTGTCAAGGTGGTGATCTCCCTTACAACAGTAAGCGGTACATGTAAATCTGTCCTGTCAACAGGCTATACTGGTGATATCAGGGGTGCCAGCTTTCAACATTATTTAATGAGCACTCAAATTCCAATGCCATATATATATATAAAGAACTTTTCTTAAAATACTTGATTTCTATTCAGACAATTATACTTGAAGCATCCTTTTCATTTACCAAACACTATGTTGTGTCTAAACTATTTCTTTTACATTTTAGATTTGTAATTACCTCTGGTCTCACTGCGTTTAGAAGATTTAGAATGAGTTTAGAAAAAATACAGATGCCCTATTTCCAAATGGGAGTATTTTAATGTTATTGGGATTTCCCCAACTAAGTATAATTAAACATACTACGAAGTAAGTTTGCATACTGAATTGGCATCCACCCTAACAAAGAGGGAATTGCTGATGTACTCAGGCAAATTGTCTTTTTTCGGAGTAAATAAAAAGGCGAGAAATCCTTTCAGTGAAAACACAATTTGACTGCATAAAAAATAATGACTCAAACTGGCCATAGCGGGTTAAAATAACTGGATTTTTCACCAAGCTAAAGCCAAATAATCAGCATGTTTGTGTTGCTGAATTTTCCACTGGTGGTTGTAGATGTAGCTTTATGAAATTCATGCCCTGTTTTATTTACTGCTCAGTCCTCAGAGTCAAGAAGAGTTTCTGGCACACAGTAGGTGTTCAATAAATGTTGGACAAATAAAATCATAAGGTAACTAACTTACTCTCTATGTAAACAAGAATATATGAAATCATATCTGAGAATCTGTCTACAGGTTACAACCCTTGTCTCATTCAAGGGCATTAACATTGCAACTTAGGCTCTCCATGAAGAATGCATGTGGCAATGAAATATAGTCTCAATTATGTGCTTTCCAGAATGTTTCTTAAGCAGAAGATGTCATACACCTCTGCGGGGCATCTTAGGATGCAGAAAGCCATGAGAGAACACTGATCCTATCTCTCCTAACAATGAGAAAAACAATGGATTATTTGCAAAATCATCAATTTCTGAGCTCCTCAGGGAGCTAAGCTCCTTAAGACAAAAAGATAAACTTCATTTCAAAGGGTAGCAAGCCTCTCTGACAAGAGATAAGGGAACAAATTGTTTTACTTTTGGCAGCGCAAGGGAGGAAGAGTTGGCATTCAACAAAGCAGCTAAGAAGAAAAACAAAAGCTTAATGAAGGGTTAAAAGCTGAGTACTTGTTAGCAGGACAGTTTAGAATCCTTGGGAACAACATACACAAGGCAAGTCTGCACCCACTTGAGGAGCTTTTCTGTGAGCTTTCCCTGGGGCTCACAAGGCAAGATGGGGTCAGGCATGAACTTCGAAACACTGTCTTGGTGGGAGAGCCATGCAGGGCCTGCCAACACTGGAAGGCTGAGCACAAGTACCTGGAGAAGCCCCTCTGTGCTCCAGGACTTTCATGCACGAGAAGTGATGAACAGCTCCCAGTGACACAACACCTGAGGGACATGCCCATACCTAGAATTTCTTGCTGATACTAAACAAAGGCATCTGTTAATGGCGAAGGGCAGGAAATCTGCTCCCATCTAGAATCCAACCATGCTTTGGTCAGAAATGCCACCTGCCACTGGGGAAGAGGGAGGAAACTGTCCCACCCACTCCACTGTGGCCAGAGTTTGGCTACTGCTAGGTAAGGAGTAAAAAACCCACCCTCTCAACCCCACACTGACACTATGCAAAAGCTATCTGCCACTGGGAGAGGTACAGGAATACTACTAATATGTAAGAATTCATACATACATGCAAAAAATCTTTAATACAATATTAGCAAATCAATTTAGAACATATATGTTGTATACATCTCTATACATGTACATACATGTATGTTATATACAACATATCAAGTGCACGTTACATCGTGATGAAGAGGGCTTTATCCTAAGAATGCAGTTGTTTCAACATTCAAAAAACATTGTATTTTTCCATATTAACAGACTAAAATGTATACCATATGAAAAACCATTTGACAAAATTCAACACTTATTCATGAAAAAATTCTCACTAATTTAAGAATAAAACATAACTTCCTTAACCTAATGAAGAGGCTCTATAAACATATGACTAACATCATACCTAACAGTGAATACCAGATTCTTTTCCCTTACAATTAGAAACAAGTATCTGTTTTCACCTTTTCAATTCAGCCCTGACCCGAGGTCCTAGCCAGCACAATACAGCAAAGAAAAAAAAAGGTACAGATATGAAAGGAAGAAGCATAGCTGCCTTTATAATCATATATCACGGTCATCTACAAAGAATATCCTGAACAATCTACAATAAAGGCGATGACAGTGAGTCCAGCAAAGCCACAGAATAAAAGGTCCATTTACAAAAATCAAATGTGTATTTAAAAAAACCAAAAATTTTAAATACCACTTAGAATAGCATTAAAAAATATGAAACTCTTAAGGACACATTTTACAAAATACAAAAAAGACAGGTACATTGAAAATTAAGAAGTATTGCTGAAAGAAATTAAAGTAGACCAAAATAAATGGAGATACATACTGTGTTCATGAATTTAAAAAATTCATTTTTGGTAAGGAGTCAGTACTGTCCATTTGATCTCTAAATTCACTGAAATCCTATCAAAATCATGGTGGGATTTTTAGAGAAATTGACCAACAATTTTAAAATTTATACTGAAATGCCTAAGGCCTAGAATAGTCAAAATGTTTTTGTAAAAGCTGACAAAACTGGAGTATGTATGTGATCTATAAAGCTATGTATCAACAGAGTTGTACCCACACAAGGATAAACACATAGATCAATGGAACAGACAGTACAGAAATAGACTCTCACATAAATGGTCAGTTAATTTTCAACAAAGGTACAAAAGTAAAGCAACAGGGAAAGTAATTTTAACAATTGTGCTTACTACACTGAAAATGTATCATGGGTCCAAGAGTAAGAGCTTAAACTATAAATCTTCTATAAGAAACATAGCAGACAATCTTTGTGACCTTGGGTTATCAAATATTTCTTAGACAAGACAAACATGAACTGTAAACGGAAAAAATGATAACGAGATTTATCAAAATTTAAAAAAAAAATCTGCACTTCCTAAGACAAGACACAGCCTTGGAGAAAATATCTGCAAACATATATCTGATAAAGGTCTTGTATCCAGAATATATAAAGAACCCTTGAATTCAATAATAAAAGACAATATACTTAATAAAAAAACTGGCAAGACAAGACTGGAGAAAGGGGCAAAATGGCGGAGAAGTAGGGAGCTCTGTAATTTTCACCTGCCTGCATATATCAAACTGACAAGGACTGAAGCCACAATACTCTGATCTGCAAGAGTGGGAAGAAAACACGCAGAGTCCACAAAGAAGACAACCTCAAAAGTGCCTGAGGGAGAACTGGGGAAATAAAAATGGGCCAGGCCCCGGAGGTGAGGAGGGGAGGGAGCCCCAGCCCAATGAAGAGCCAGGGAGAGCGCTCGGAGTCCCGGAGAGACCAGGGGAAGAGAAAGAGAGACTGAAAACGCTCATAGAACTGTCTCTAGAGAAGAGAAAAAAACTCAGCAGGGACAGAGAGGGCTACCATCACCCCATACATAACTGCTGGGCGCGGGGAGAGAAATCTGTCCCATTTAGCTGGCGCATTCTTCCTTGGGCTCAGCGGCGGCGCCAGAAGAAGCATTTCCCTGACTCCCCCTACTCAATCCCGGCTAGGAAGCCCGCCACCAGTGGGAGTACATCTCATCTCGGCCAGTAGCATTAAAGTGTATGGACTAGGATTTGGAAAACAGGTGGCGCTTGGAAAATACAACTTGGCCCGGCCACGGCTCAGGAAGATGGGACTCAAAAGAGTGTCTTGCAAGCTTGGTTCGAGAAGGGCTTGGGGCGCCACCATTCTTCTCCCCACAACCACCAATGTGGGGCCTTGGAGAGCAGCCCCTAAGACCTACCTACACGAAACCACGCCCTTCTGCAGGGGAGAGCTCCCTTTTTTTTCTTGCCATCCAGATGTGTTTTCCCTTATCTCATTCTTATCTCTCCTTTCCGCTGGCTTTATGCTTTTATAATGTCCATTATCTTCTGTTGTTTCTCCCCCCCTTTTTTTCCTTTCTTTTTTTTCCTTTCCCATTTTAGTTTGCTTGTTTGTTTGATACGTCTGTGCGTTTCCATGCTTTTGTTCCCTGTGTGTTTCTCTGTCTGTTTTCTTTTTCAGGGCTGCCTCAAGAAACAAACCAAAGTACACGTGGTGGAGAGTCCCAAATATCACTGACCAGGGAAGTAAAATAATCAAAGGCACAACAAGAGAAACCGAGAGTCACCATTAAAAGAACACTTTCTGAAACAACAGGCCCTGGACAGTCAATGAGCCTCCTTCAATAGAGCAATACTCACAGGGGCACAGGGCATAACGAGCTTTCAAAACTGACAAGAGACAGAAAGCTGGCCAAGATGACGAAACGGAAGAACTCTCCTCTGAAGCAACTCCAGGAAGAAGTCACAGCCACAGAACTGCTCAAAACAGATTTAAGCAACATAACTGAACAAGAATTTAGAACAATTTCCATAAAATTAATTGCTGGACTTGAAAAAAACATCAAAGAGGCTATTGATACACAGACTAGGGACCTTCACAATAGCTGTGACAAGTTAAGAAAAGCTATAAATGAGGTGCATAACAAAATGGAGGCGGCCACTGCACGGATTGAAGAGGCAGAGAGGAGAAAAGGTGAATTAGAAGACACAGTTATAGCAAAAGAGGAAGCTGAGAAAAAGAGAGAGAAATTGATACAGGAGCACGAAAAGAGAATTCGAGACCTGAGTGATACAATCAACAGAACAATATCCGTATCATAGGAATTCCCGAAGAAGAAAAAAGAGAAAAAGTTCCTGCAGGGGTGCTTGATCACATTATAGCTGAGAACCTCGCCAATTTGGGGAAAGAAACTGACACTGAAATCCAAGAGACGCAGAACTCCCCTAGGACGTAACTTGAATCGACATTTGGTACGACATATCATAGTGAAACTGGCAAAATATAAAGAAAAAGAGAGAATTCTGAAAGCAGCTAGGGATAAAAGGGCCCTAACATACAAAGGGAAACCTATCAGAGGGGCTACACCCCTATCTACTGAAACTTGGCAGGCCAGAAAGGAATGGCAGGAAATCTTCAATGTGATGAACAGGAACAATATGCAGCCAAGAATCCTT
>CM053579.1:82480522-82507771 GCA_028646485.1 Cryptoprocta ferox | reverse complement strand
AAATCAAGAGACTATAGATGCTGGCGAGGATGTGGAGAAACGGGCACCCTCCTACACTGTGGGTGGGAATGTAAACGGGTACAGCCGCTCTGGAAAACAGTGTGGCGGTTCATCAAAAAACTATCAATAAAACTCCCCTATGACCCAGCAATAGCACTGCTGGGGATTTACCCAAGGGATACAGAAATGCTGATGCATAGGGGCACAGGTACCCCAGTGTTCACAGCGGCACTTTCAACAATAGCCAAATCATGGAAAGAGCCTAAATGTCCATCAACGGATGAATGGATCAAGAAGATGTGGTTCATCTATACAATGGAATACTACATGGCCATGAGAAAGAATGAAATGTGGCCATTCGTAGCAACGTGGATGGACCTCGAGGGTGTCATGCTAAGCGAAATAAGTCAGGCAGAGAAGGGCAGAAACCATATGTTTTCACTCATAGCTCTAACAGGAGAGACCTAACCAAGGACCATGGGGAGGGAAAGGAAGAAAAAGAGTTAGGGAGAGGGAGGGAGACAAAGCACAAGAGACTCTTGAATACTGAAAAAACAAACTGAGGGCGGAAGGGGGAGGGGGAAAAGGGTAGGGGGGTGATGGTCATGGTGGAGGACACTTGTGGGGAAGAGTACTGGGTGTTATATGGAAACCAACTTGACAAACTATAAATTAAAAAAAAGTTTCTAAGAAAACAAAAAACAAAAAACAAAAAAACTATAATGAGATACCACCTCAAACCAGTGAGAATGGCTAGTGGCAAAAAGGTAAGAAAAACAGTGTTGGTTAGGTTGCAGAGCAAAGGGAAGGCTCGTGCACTGTCAAATAACTAAAAATAGTAGTACAATAGGATCCAGTAATTCCACTTCTGGATATTTGTCCCAGGGGGGAAAAAACCAAAAAGCTAATCTAACCTAAGTGTCTATTGATAGATGAATGGATAAAGAAGATGTATATTCATTGTATATATTCACAATGGAACATTCAGCCATTAAAAAAGAATGAAATCTTGCCATTCGTGACAACATAGATGGATCTAGAGGGTATTATTCTAAGGGAAATCAGACAAAGAAACATAACTATTACATGATTTTACTTATATGTGGAATCTAAAAGACAAAACAAACACAAAAAGAAACAGACTCTGAAGTATAGGGAACAAACTAATAGTGGCCAGAAGACAGGTGCTTTGGGGATAGGCATAATAGGAAGGGGATTAAGAGGTACAAACTTCCATTTACAAAATGAGTAAGTCATGGGTGTGAAAGGTATAGCATAGGGAATACAGTCAATATAATATTGTAATGACTTTATATGGTGACAAATGGTAACTACACTTACGGTGAGCATTTGGTAACATGTAATTGTTGAATCAGTAGGTTATATACTTGAAACTAATACGCCAACTATATTTCAATTCAAAACATTAAAAAATAAAGCAATGGGTTAGGCTTTTTAATAGAAGAACATTGAAAAATCGGTCATGAATTGAGTTTTAATCCTGCCCCTCCATGTGCATTTAAACCTTAAGCAAATTAATTTTTCTAAGGTTCAGGTTTTTATCTGGAAGAATGTATCTGCTGCTGTTATTGCATAGGATAATCATGAAAAACCACCAGAAATAATGTATTTGAAACATTTTTGTAAATCTTAAACCAGTAGAAAAATGTGAGGTTTTTTAAAAGTTTATTTTTGTTGTATTCCTGCCTTTAGATTTTTCCAGCCAGACATACATCTGTTAATATTATTCTGTTTTTGGAGGATACATTTATTTATGGGTTATAGGGAATCAACTTTTCATAGTGAGAAAGATGTACTGATTAACACAGGTGCAGACATCATTCCAAGTGGTCTAGCCTTTTATTAGTAACTAGTCATTCTATATATAAAATGCAGTTTTAAAATATTATACTGAGAAAATGTTGCCTCTTTCTTCACTGCTTTTATTGCAGTTGTACACATCATTTCACACTTTTAACTTGTTTACCAAGAAAAATGTAGCTTCACCATTTTAATGAAGTAGAAAAAGTCAAGAAACTTTGATTTTTCAGTTGCTGCCATTAGACTCCAAAAGTGAATTTGCAAACATCAGTAGTTCTGACTCTATGTATTATCCTTAATTGACAATGACAATTCTATAAAACAATTTTATACTTTCATGGCTCCCTGTGATTCCCTGAAAATGAAAGTAAGAATTTTCAGTTGCTGCTCACAACAGGGCAGAGTCTGGAGTTCTAATCCAGACAAGTTAATTGCCTACTAAAGTTAAAAATCAACAGTCTTTGAGGGAACATAACAGAATCCAGAGTCTGTACATCCTATTATTCGTAATGTCCAGGGTACAAGACATGAAGAAACAGAAAAATATGACCCACACTGAAGAGAAAAAGGCAGTCGATACAAACTGACCACAAGACCAGATACTGTACTTATCAGGGATTTTAACTGGCTCTCCTATTTAAAATCTGATTCAGCAATTTAAATTCTGAGTTTTCATGAATTTGTGTGGTTTTCTCGTTTCCCAGGCTCCTTCAGTCCATTATGCAGCTTCTTGGGAAAGCAGTTGGTGTTCCTAAAGACAAGTAATTTCTGACCATATAGTATTTCACTCTGAACACGGTTTACATTCTTCTGATTGCTTTTAAGATGTTTTTTGGTTTCAGCAACTTGGAATTGGAGGGATTATGATGATACTTTGAGCAACTGTGTCTAAACTTGAAAGCAGGCTATCATCCCCCTATGGAATCAAAGTACAGAGAGCTTACATTTGTGTGTGTGCATGTGTGTGTATGTCAATGCGTGTGCACACGTGTGTGCACAAAAGTCCCCAAGTGAAGAGGTGAGCCTGTTCCTATTTTTCTTAAGTGCTACCAAATAGAGTTTATCACTTCAGACGACTGGCTTCCTCTGCAGGTGACCTGTAGGCTTCATAGGTTTGTGTAAAGTTTAATCGTTAGAGTGAATTCATGACATTCTTCAACCTTGGCAGAAAATCTCTTGGTTGGCTCTTTTCTCTTCCTTAAAATGCATCTTCTCTTTAACATAAAGACATTATGGCAGCATATACCAGAATCTCCCAGGAAAACCTAAAGATACAATGGAGCTTGACTCAAATATTTGGAAAACACCATCAAAATACCATATAGTTGCTCCAGGCCGTCCATGGCTCCAAAGGGCACTGTAGCTCTGCCTCTGATTGCCAGTATCCTGTAAGCCACATCTGACCACAAAGAATCTTGTCGAATGTTCTGGTTCTAAGCCAAATAAGTGCCTGGCAAAGAAGGCAGTATCGGTGGGGCCCAGGGGAAGGGAAGACCAGCTAGATTCTGTGAAACAGTACTCATACTGTCTAATTTTGCTCTGTTCACTGCATAAATAGCATTTGGAGATGTGGAAAGGGCTGATTAAAGCCAAAGGAGTTCAGCCAATGAGCTCTGGCCAGACAACAGGCTCCACCTGGCCTTACAACAAACCCAGGTCAAATCAGTCCCATACTAATATACCTTTTCCCAAGACTAGGTCAGGACATAATGGTGACACATACTGCAGTAAAGGACTGGTGTGCCCACGTGACAGACAGGGTGAGGCTCATTCTCCTGATTTTAAGTCTCCTTCTGAAACATGGAAGCCTGACCCTGCTTACCAAGGTCACAAGGATCATCTCCCTCCCTAAAGGCTCCATCCCTCATTTGTCTCTGGTGAGTGCAGGAAAGTCAGAGTGAGGAGAAAATAGTAACTACAGAAAGTAGGAACTAAGAGACCTGGTTTTCAATTGTAAGAATTCAGGAGATGTCAATTGGAACTGGCAATATCTTAACATTTCAAGGATTTTCTGTGGAGCCAGTCTGTCCCTGTTCAGTGCAAGTGTCCTGGAAGGGGAGGACTCTCCTCTCGTGCTGGCTCAGTAATCCAGGCTCCTTTCCTTGTGTGGCGCTGCTATCTGCAGCACGTGCCTCCCAAGGTTGCTCTGAGGACAATCTCCAATCCACTGAGTCATCTTCAGGAGCATGGTCATCTTCTAAAAAAAGGAGATGGCCCTTCTTCCAGCTAAATTTGCCACCTAGATTTCTTTAAACTACATTTCATTCTCTTAGTATCTCTCTGGCAGACTTAAGACTCAGAGCCTCCTTGTCCAACACTGAGGATTACCATGAGTGACTCACCCCCCAATACTTTCATCACGAGGAAACAAAACGTTTGTCAGCCAAATCCCATCTGGGGTTTCAGAGGGTGCCAAGGTTTGGCCCTCATGTCCCCCCCATGCATGTGGAGAATGCAGGCCTCTGACCAGGGGGAGGACGTGGCCAAATGCCTGAGGAAGTGGCATTTTTTTCACCTTTTCTTATTTACTTTGTTTATTCAAAAAGGAGACTGTCATTTTAGAGTTTGTAACCTACTTCAGAAAATAAAGAATTCAGATGTGGGAACTTTTTAAAAAACAGAGAGAAAGAGAATGGAGAGGGTTTTAGAACTCTTTAGGTTTTAAGTCACAGATACACAACTGGAAGCAGCTTCAGTCAAAGTAAGGACTTGAGGTACAAACAATAGGGGGGCACAGAACGGGAGAACTGCAGGGGTGATGGCATCCCTTGGAACCTCAAGACAGAAGCAGGGATTCACTCTTCCCAAGAGTCCTTCTGTTTGTCTCGTTTTTTTTTTTAAATGTCTATTTATTTTTCAGAGAGAGAGAGAGAGAGAACAGGGGAGGAGCAGAGAAAGAGAGGGAGACACAGAATCCAAAGCAGGCTCTAGGCTCTGAGCTGTCAGCACAGAGCCTGACGCGGGGCTTGAACTCACAAACCATGAGATCATGACCTGAGCCGAAGTCAGAAGCTTAACCGACTGAGCCACCCAGGTGCCCTGTTTGTCTCTTGTTCCTGATATGGCCAGGGCAGAGGGGGGGGTCGGGGGAGGAGGCTTCTGGGTATCTGTGGGCTGGCTCTACATTTTCAGGTTTCTCTATGTGGCAGGAACATGGCTGCCAACAACTCCAACAGACAAGGAATTTAAATCAGCTATTATAGCTATGATAAAAGTCATGAAAAAGTATTTATGGAAGTTCTAAGGAGGCCACCACATCTGTAGGAAGATGTCAAATATCTCCACAATTGCCTCCGTCTGCCTGAGTTAAGTCTTGTTGGAGAATATGAGACACTCATAGGACTATATCACTAGTAGAAGCCATAGAGTTTACCAAGGGATTCTGCTGAAACCACTACTATGTACAGTTCTATGCCTGAAAGGAGCTATGCCAAGGTAAATCTACAGCCGCTGCCCATGCAGTGACTTCGCAGCTAGAATCTATTAACTTCGTAAGTCAGAAGTAGTGGTTCTCTGGAACACCGAGGGACTTCTAAGCCCATCTCTGGTTCAGCAACTGTGAAGTTGCCTCACCTCACATTTCTGGAATGCTTATGCCCGTTATCTGTGGCAAGCTGGTGTGGGGATCCTGTGGTCACAAATAGAGTGGTACATATAGAAAGTCCGAAGTAGAACAAATGTTGTTCACTGATAACACACTGGAATCAGGAGCCTGCCTGAGCAGAGATTACTAATATGTCAATGGAAGCAGTTACAGCCAGTCCATGGGTTTGCTCTTGGAGATAAGAACAATCACTTAGACTTAAATCAGTTCAATGACCTGGGCATGTCCTCCATACCACTGACTCAGGCATCTATCAGCATCTGATCAGATGTTCAATGCAGGCATCTATCAGCATCTGATCAGATATGTGTGTTCAATGCAACATTGAACATTCAAAGATACAACAATGGTGACAATAATGGTATTAACATTTATCAAGTGCTTACTCTGTGCCAAGTACTGAGCTAAACAACTGCATGAATTCTCTCATTTAATTCTCCCCAAAATACCCATGAGCTAGGTTCTATTACTGTCCCCATTTAATATATGAGGAAAGCAAGGCAGAGAGAATTTCAAGATATGTATAATATGTAATTTATGCATACATTTGACTGCTTGGTCAACTAGAGTTGAATAAAAATCATAGACATACATTCTAATCACTACACCAAGGGCCGTGCATGGGCCACACCCAAGAAGCGACTTCCCAGATAATCATTCCAGTAGGTAACACCAGCATCCCTTATTATTGTGCACAGTGACTAGAAAGGAAAGACTCATGAAGAAAATGCATGAACACACAGACATAGTCTATCTCTCTCTCCCCCAAATGGTAAACCAGAGGACAAGTTAATATTACACTGCTGAGCTGAGAGCTGCTGGGGGATTGGGATGCTAGTGAGATGCAAGGAATTTTTTTAATGCCAGGAGAAGCTCCCATAAAGAATGCTTTTGAAGCAGAAATGAAATGACACGTTCCCACAAAGGCACTGACAAGAACATAAACCAAAAGGCTGAGTCACACACTGCAAATTCCAGCTGCAGTTCTGAATCAAAAGGCAGCTTTTTGGTACAAAAACCAAAGAAATGTTGGGAAATTTTGGTCTTTTCTGTCACATCCACTGGCAACTTCAATCAGCAGTAATGTCACAATTAGCCATGGAATCGAGTATAGAAGGTTAAATTGTTGCCGAGTGTCCATATGGGCACAATTTATAAAGAGAATGCAAACACTGAAAATGAGCTCAGCGACAGAGGAGAGAGAGTGGAGGCCTGCAGTTACTTATTTGACTTGAATCGTCTGTACTACCAGAGACAACAGGAGATTTACACACCTGCATGGGGCATCAACACATGAGACTTGCTATAGTAATAAATATGACTTCAGGACATGGTTTTGCTTCTCACAGAGGAAGCGCTTTGAAGGCCACTGCAGTACAAGCAGGAGGTATCTTTATTCAAGTTTTGTCCAGTGTGGGTGGAGATCATTCTGCACGCACTGTCACAATAATGCCAGAGGATTCTGGTCTCCCTAATTTGGTAAAGCTTCATGGTTTCATTGATTACTCTAAATCAAGGGCCAACAATATTTTTTCCATAAACGGCCAGAGAGTAAGAGTAAATATTTCAGGCTTTGTGGGACATGTACTATATGCATTGCATATTCTCTGTTCCTTTTTTTAAAAAATAATTCTTTAAAAACATAAAAAAAATTCTTAGCTCAAGGACCATAAAAAAACAGGTTGTTGGCTGGATTTGGCTCTTAGGCCGTATTTTGCCAGTCCCCTACTAAATCCCTGAAAAAGTGGATGTGTGGGTGAGAAATGTACATTGATGTGTGTACATAATACACACACACACTTTCACATACATGTTAGGTATATGAAATTGTTCTTTTTCCCATCAGAAGATAAATTCTTCCTGTGCACAGACTTCACTACTACTTCTTAGAATTCTCCCTAACAGCAAGACATGAATTCTACATGTAGCAGAACTCAATAAATATGGAATGACAAACAATTATGAAGAAAATAGCCTATGTTAAAAGACCATGGCCAGGGAAAATCTTCATTTTCTTTTTTCAATAGAAAAAATGACAATTTTTCTTTCTATTTAACATCTAGGGATATGTGACTTTAAATATGCAAGTCTATGTGTACCCAATAAAGCTATTATCATCATCAACATCAATGACATTAACACTACTATTTTAATGTCATAAATTATGGCTTTCAAAACACTTTAAATATATTATACCATACCAGTGTTGACATCAGGAATACTGTGCACTTTCAGAGACAATACTATTTTTCGCATTAAGCGAAAAGAAGTGAACAGGTTTCAGAAACTCCAGATTTCCTGATGCTAAAATTTAGCTAGAATGACAGCTCAAAATCTACCATTTATACATTAGATGTACTTTTTATCACAATGAAGAATTGGCAAAAAAAGAAAAAAATGTTTTTTCTACATGTGTATCGAGGTATTCATTTGATCAAGAAGAAGGACTGAAGATTTCAGAGCAAGATAGAGTCTAACTTTCCATTCTATGAATCATTATTTTTGTTCATATTTTGACTCCAGAATCCAGTTGGGCTTTTCTGCCTCTGGGCTTAATTTATTTATTTATTATCAGTGCACTGAAGGGCCATGCATTCTCGTCATGCATTTTTTAAAACTACTGCTGAGGCATTTTCACATTCGGCGCTATAATAAACATTTTATTATTGAACTCCAGTATGTTCTCCTTTCCTCTAAAGATACCTGAAGTTATGTATCACTAAGAATAAAAATACAGTCTTCTTGGTTCAGAAAGTTTTTATTTACTGGAGTTCAAAATGCCAGCATTATGAGATAAGCTATCATACAAGATGCTGACAACAGAAGTCCGTATGCACTACCTAGTTTGGGCTCCAGAATTTTTTTGTGCTATTCTTCAGAGTTGGGGCATGCAGTTATCATACACTTTCCTTCAATTCACCATCTCATTCCACCTATGGCTTCAAAGGCAATTTTCAAGGTTGAGAAATGAAAAGGAAGGGACATGGTGAAACAGCAACTTTGTCCCATCATCATTGTCTCTTTATGGCATTCTTGGCCATGCTCTGGTGCCAACTTCACCAGTGCAACTTTTTACCCAGTTCTTCACTCCAGAAACCCATCTGGAGAAATCCTTCCTTCCCTCACCAAAGGTATATGGGAATTATGTTTAGAGCACATACTAACAACCCCTTCGACAAACCAGAAGTTCTCATTTGCTTCCAAAATTACATCTCAACACCCGTTCCATGATTTCAAGGTCTTTCATAATTTGAGGCTTCTTACTAGCTAAGTTAATACATCTCTATAATGAAACTTGGTAAATCTTGGCAGAGCTCCTAGGTAAAATTCATTTCCAGAGAGTAGTCTATTAACTGCTGATAATGGATACATACTAGTTCACAATCTATTAGAGGAATAAAAACAAACAAAAGTCTTTTCCCAGGGAGTCACTCATTTAGTACATACCAGGTATGTCTCAAATAAACATCTAGGAGGTCATACTGTCTCCTGTCTCTCCTTTTTCTTTCTAAAGGTGGCCTCACTCAGGGCTTTGGATCCTTCCCAGGAGTTGTGACTTTAGATTCTTAAAAGTGAAACATTCCTAAGTTCTATAATATTTTTCTCACCATGACAGACAACTACCACATCTTCATTTTAGTTTCTCTTTATTTTTTCTGCCTAACAAAGAAAGGGTAAAGAAGACCTTGCCACATTTACACCAAAATAATCCTTGCACACTGTTGGCAGGGTCACCTCACTAACACCAAAAGACTCCAGGTTTATTCTTCATTCACCAACTTGGCTCCTGTGTTTTTCTCTCTGAGGACCCTTCTATTCCTGTCCTTTTATTCCAATCTTTTAGAGTCTTGCTCCATATCAGCCCTCATGGAACCTTCTGGTCCAATTATGTCACTGCATAACAACCCCCTCCAAACTTAGTGGCTTTGGACAACACTTATTATGCTTGAGATTTTATGGGTCAGGAATTTGGGCAGGGACAATGACTGGGATCTTAGCTGGGTGGTTTGAATGGCTAGAGAGGCCAGGCATGGCTCAGTTTAGGTCCTATGTCTGAGGTCTCTGTTGTGGCTGCCAGCTATGTCCCCTTGTTCTGTTCCACGTCACACCTGCTGGAGCTGGAATATCTAAGATGCCTTCTTCATTCACATGTCTGCTGTCTGCACTGGGATGGCTGGAATGTTGAGGCTAATCAAACATCTGTCCGTGTAGCCTTTGCATGTGGTTATTTGGACTCCTTCACAACACAAAAGTCTTGGGATAGTCAGATGGCAGCTAGGTTTCCCAACAGCGTTAAGAGACTAGAAAGACAAGCGAAGTCATGGCCAAAGATATTTCCAGTACATATAACTGACAAAGGCTCTTATCTTGAGTATACAGTATTTTAAAAACCACTACAAATCATTAAGAAAAAGAAAGACAACCCAATAGAAACATGAACGAGGTAACTGAATGGGTACTTCACAAAACATGATTACATAAGAGCCAATAAAAACATCAGAGAAATTAAGACTCATTAATCATGAGCCGAATGCAATGGAAACACAATATGATATCACTAGCCACCTACCAGAATGGAAATGAAATGAAATAAAATGAAAAAGACTGGCAACACCAAGAGAAGGTGAGGATGTACAGAAGCGGGAACTCTCAAATACTGCTGGGGATAAAGTGACTGCAGGCACTGTAGAAAACGGTCCAGCATCATCTACTAAAGGTGAGGATGCACATTCCCTGTGACCCAGCAATTCAACTCCCTGAATATATAAAACCACAGCTACACACGCCAACATTGGTAAGTCTCACAGACATAATGCTGAGCATAAAACAATAAATGCCATAAAATTCCACTTAAATAACACGGAAGAAATCCTTCCAATTATGCTACAGTGTCTAAGAATTCATTAACAGATTGAAAAACTATGATGAAATACAAGGAAGGAATTAGCATACAGGACAAGATAATAGTTATCTTGGGGGAAAAGAGACAGCGAGCGAAAATAAGTGTGTGCTCATTTTCAGCCACGTTCCATTTCTTGGACTAAGGAGGTGGTTACATGGACGTTTGTTTTGGGATCAATCATTGAGCAGCGCATCCTTGTTTTGCGCACTTTTCAGTGACTATGCTGTATTCTGTAACTTAAAAGATTAAAAATAGAATTAAAAATTATTTTTGTTTTTCTCTCATGTTGCTTTTGTCTTGATGTTGTGCCATTTCCCTTTTTATTTTTACTGTCTTATGAGTATGGTTCTTCCAGCTAGCTAACTGCAAGGGTCCCTGTAGGCGGGGGGGAAAGGACCAGAATTCACATACAGCTCGTTTTCACCATGCCGTCATTCTCATCAGCTGCCATAAAGCCAGGTTGCATCCTGAAAATATGTCTTGTTTCCATGATTCTCCCTGTAGCCTCAACTGCCTGGTTTCTCTGAACTAAATGAATCTGGCAAGCAGCAGGGCCCAGGGAGGGGCATGGGAGAGAATCTTGCCACCACCTGGACCTCCCTTATTGTGCATACTACTTTTTATGAAAAAGGAGCTTTTGCCCCTCAGCATGTGTTCCTCGCCCTCAGTAAGTGTATTTCTTGTCTGTAATTTCTGAGAACTGCAGTATATGCAGCTACACTCCTATCAGAACATGTATCTTACACACAACAAATAGACCCGGTGGTAGATTCTGTCTCAGTTGTTCCTAGCTGATGCATGTGAAATCCTTACTACAAGTCCTTCCCTAACCACCAAGAATGTATTTTCAGTTTTTATTTGGTTAATTCTTATGTCACAGAGACAGTTGTTAACTTGCTTTGATAAATTTTCATCTAAGAAGAACACAATTTATCTGACGTCAACTAATTGTGAGCATAAAACAGCCAACCAAATATTCTATTTTCCCTTGCTTTGTATTGACTTGCAGGTTTCTCGTTGAAAAGCTCAATGGAGACATAGAAGAATTACATTTGGAACATTTGAATTTTTTTTCTTTACGAAGAAAAACACATTCTTTAGATCTTGGTGATAGAAAAACATCAGGTGCTAAAAAGGAGTTAAGATTAAGATCTTGTTCTGTTTGGAGATTTTCTGGGTGCACATTATTGCCTATCTTAGACTATTCTATTTCTAGGTGGACCCTAAAACACAAAGAACTTTCCATGTATATGCTGGACGGGTGGACCATACCATCCCTTTGATCAAAACACTCTAGGGCATAAGAAGAAGAAGCTATTAGAGATGACTATTTCTATAACAGAGTATTTTTCAGAACCAATGTTTTGTGGGAGAACAAACACCTACATGCTGGTAGGAGTGCAAGCTTCTTTAACAGCAAAGCTGCGATGCTTCCAAAAATGGTTTTAACAAACAGTTTCTTTTCAACTTGCCTGTTGTTTGAAGTAATTTTAACCAGTTCTACCAAAACAGGTAATTAAGACGTGGTACTTGTCTCTACTGTTAAATGAACTTGGCCTATATATTAGACCACAGAATTGAGTATGGGCTCTGACATCAGATTAACTGGGTTTAAACCCCAAGTCAGTCATTAACGACTTGCTTGATGCATGATGAGTTACTTTATCTGTGAACCTCAGGTTCCTCATCCAAAAACCAAAGGAAAAAAAAACCTACTTTATGGATCACTGAGAGTACAGTTAACAATGCATGTATGTGTCTCACACACAGTAGGTGCTCAATAAATATTAACTCGTATTATTTTGTCTAATATAGCTATTATCACAAGTAACTGATTTATTGTGATAATTGGGTCCATATAACACAGTGAGCCTACAAAATAACAGCCACTTAACCCAACATGAGTTGCTGGGCTAGAAGAGGGTCAAGTACTTCCAAGGGTCTGAGATTTTACCCTACTTGCCAACTAAAAGGGCAGTCTGCCGCAGTCTCTTGGATGTTGGCAAAAGATAGACACTCATGAATCAGAAACAAAGGAGTTTGTTACAGCACAGCAGGTGTCATGACCGTCATATTTGTGTGAGGTCCCCCTGTTTCCTCCCAGGTCTCCTGAGGGCAATGTGGAGCACTGCAGGTGGATTCTATGTTTGGCGGGGGCCTGCATCAGAGGAGAAACCCCTGGATTAGGAACTCCCAACCTTTTACAGAGGAATGACAGCAAGTCTGCCCAAACGTTGCCCTGAGGAAGACAGTATCTTTACTATTTTTGGAGGCAATGGAATCTTCCCTCTTCCCCAGAGGGAGATACCGTCTGTATTGTCCAAGACCGCTGGCTATATAAACAACCTTGAAAAGAGAGTCCAGAACAAAATCCACCAATGCACCTTAAGACTATTCACAAAATGTATAGAAATGTGAGAGAAACAGGAAGAACTGCCCCCTAAAAAGAAAAAAAAACAGAGTGGGCTTGGGGTAAGAAACAGGTTTTTAAAAAAAGGACAGATAATGAATAGTGTAGGATGAAGTGTTTTTCTTTTATATCCTTTTTCACTTTTTATTGATATATATATATATATATATATATATATATATAATATGCACACAGGAAAATGCATGTATCATAATTAGACAATTCAACTTTCAAAACAGTACAACCAGTCAACAGCACCCAGATCGGCCAAAGGCTAACTAACTTCTAGCTCCCAGAAGACTCCCTTGCACTCTCTTCTAGTCACTAAACCACTTCGCAAGGGTAGCCACTAACCACAGATGAGTTTGGCCTGTTTTTGAACTTAATTTAAAGGGCACCATAAAATATATACCCTTCTTTGACTGGTTTCCTTCCTGACTGGTTTCTTGTACTCACTATTTTGGTGGTACGATTTATCCATACTACTGCACATATATGCCTTGGTTTACTGGAATTGCTATGTGATGTTCCCTTATATGACGGCACTACACTTACACATTGTACTGTGGATGAGCACTTGGACAGGTCCTGGTTTTGAACTGTCACAAATATTGCTACTCTGAACATTCTAATACATGTCTTTTGGTGAAGACACATTTGCATTTCTGTTGGGTATATACCTATAAGAACAATTCTGGGCCTGAAAAGCAGTTTTGAAAGGGTTAAAACATGCCAATACAAAGCTCTGCTTTAAAATAAAAAGTCCTCTTGGTTCTTTATTATTTGCCTCCAAAGAGTACATCTGCAGCAGCTTGAAACAACATGCCACTCCACGTCCATGATTAAAATAAAAGAGTGTGTAGAAGCCAGTCTAAATTAGACATCCTCATCAGCCTACATATGAAGTCTTAATTAAAATACATTCACATTAAGACTCCATCACTTTAGGGCTGCTATTCACTTTTGCTGCAAAACAAGCAAGGAGGCAGAGATAGGCTTGAGGCATTTGCAGTGAACATACCCAAAAGGAGAACAGACAAAACAGAAATGAAAGCTAATATGGAAAGAAAATACCGTGACAGAAAGTCCCAGTCATGCTAGAAGAGAAGCCTAAGAAGAAATTGGTATGAATATATTCCATATACTTTGAATAGTCGATTGGCTATGTAAGCAAATAAAATTGTGGGAGAAGAATGAATTTACTGGTTAGATTCACTGAGCCAAAGGAAAATAGCAGGTGAGGCATTAATCCACCAAAGCAATTCCCCCCCAAAAGAGGATTCTATCTGCCAGAATATTAAAAAAAAATCAAGAAGTTTAAGAGTTGTAGCCAAATCCAGCACTGTACGGAGACACAAAAGGCAAATAAGAAAGTCATAAGGGATAGAAACCAGGCCAGGTCTCTAAGGTAACTTAAAAAAAAAAAAACACAAACTACACAAATTATAGGAAAAATGCAAGATACTAACATCTGAGGACAAAATGCCACTTGCAAAAGACAATGGAAAGTTCTAGAAAGATATTCTATAGTTATACCAGGTATGAGGAGACTCATGTCTCCGTCCCCCTCCAAAAAAAGGAGAGAAAACTGGTAAGAGTTCATGAAATATCTAGAGCAAATGGATCATACTAATGGACTTGACCAGGGAATGCAAGGAATCTATCTATTCAGGTATTTTCTTTTTTAAATTTTAGTATCTCCTCACTGCCTCATCACACTTCTGTTTCTCTTTTGAAAAGACATGGGAAGAAAATTTTTTAAAAAATTGAAAAAAAAATAATTTAAGCACAGTGAATTTCAATCACCATAGGCAGCAGTGAGAAGGCTCTTCCCAGATGGGGGAGGCTTGCTGAAGCCTGGCCGCTGTGGATGACAGAGGGTAGCACACATGACCGTTCCCTTTGCAGCATGGGAACAATTACGGTAGTCCACCCTTTCTTAGGAGGGATCCCCAGTGGGTGCGTGAAACCGTGGATAGTACCAAGCCCTGCATATACTTTGTTTTTTCCTTCCCATACATACCTAGGATACAGTTTAATTTATAAATTAGGCACTGTAGGAGATTAGCAACTAATAATAAAATAGAACAACCATAACATAATGTAATAAAATATCTTAATGTAATTAAGTGTACTATACTCACCACTCTTCTTCTCCTGATTGGAGACGATACAACGCCTATGTGGTGAGATGAAGTGAGCCGAATGACGCAGGCACTGTGACATTAGGCTACTACTGACCTTCTGACAACTAATCGGAAGGAGGATCACTTGCTTCAGGACCATGCTTGACCCCGGGCACCTGAAACAGCAAGAAGAGAACTGCGTATAAGGGGGAGACTACTGTACTGCACTAGGGAGTAGGGCATTCTTTAGTGTAGTCTCACTGAGAGCTCTTAAAGAATCATGGGCTTTAATTTTTTAATTCGTATGTAATTTATAGTTACCAAATGTACTTTAAGTTTGCGCTTAAGCAATGGTTTTCAAAGTGTGGTCCCCAGACCCACAGTATTGGCATCACCCAGGAATTTGTTAGAAATGCAAATTACTGGTTGGGGGCCAGCAAGAAGACTTTTAACAAGACCTCCAAGTGATTCTGATTCAGGCTAAAATTAGAGAATCATTGCTCTAAAGCATTTAAAGAACTCAGAAGAATGAGTAAAAGCACAAGCGTCAATTCACCAATAACCCCTTCTCTGAATGTAAACTTGTTTTGGAGTAGAACCTAAAGCTTTTTCTAGGATATACAAATATACACATTATAAAAAGATATATTAGTAGATCTTTTTTGGTCATGTCAACCTAAAACTGTCAGGAGGCAATAATTAAGCAAAGCATTTATTTGGGGTCAAAAATTGCCATTTGGGGTACACAGATTTGGGCAGCAACTCACTAGGTGTCTCACTAGGGAGCAAAAGCCCGGAATTTTTCAAGACAAAAAGGGAATGTTTGTATATATTGGTTACAAAGAATTTTGATTGTTAGCAGCAGAAAATTAATCTTAGCTAAACATAATCAGTTGCTAAGGGTATTACTAAGCAAATGTCTTTTACTGTAGCAAGTTGCAGGTGTTTGTGCAGAGTCCTTGGGGTATTTGTGGTCTGGCCCAGTTTAAAAGTTCCTGGATCCACCTGGTGAGGACATGCATAAGGCCCACCTCCATTTTAAAACCCTTGACATAAGTGATTCCATTTCATTTGACCTTTCACACTCTTGGTATCTCTGGTTAGCTCCACCTTTCCTTTTATTCTTCCAGATATAGTGTCTCATAAAAGGTAAAACTCTTTAAGAAAAGGTTCAGAGTCTTGTTCTTGGAACATCAGAATTCGAATTCTAGCATAAACTAAAGATGATAACTGAGAGGAAATCATCTCTGACTCAAGCATAGATTAGACTGTGTGGGCTGAAGACAGAGCAGAGCCACAGGGGAAGTGATGAGTTTATATGCTAGTGAAACATGAAAAAGGGCCCTGAGCCCTCATCTCCCATCCCAGTCCCCAGTCAAGCCCCTGACTCAGGAGGAGTAGTGTGTAGAAGCCCCTGGTTTTTTGGTGAGGGTTAGGCAGGTTTGCGGGAGTAAAGGAGTTATCTCCATTGTTGGTCTATTCATTGGGCTTATGACAGTTTCATAGGATTCCCTGTGCCATTCTGTGGTACTGTGATACATCAGCCCATGCTCTTGAATGGAGTATAGAAGCTGACTTCCCTAGAGTGCTATAGGATCTCAGAATGTCCCCCGTATGTAGGAGAGCGGCAAAGACATGGCATGAAGAGTGTGCAGATGCAAAGAGGAACCACCATCAGGAATGAGACAGGATGCACATACCTAAGATACTTGGAACATATAAAGCCCAGGGAAAGTGTGTGGTGATTTCCTGTTGTAAGAGCACTTGATATGAGATATATCCTTGTAACAACATGATCCAGCAATCCCACTTGTGGGTATTTACCCCAAAGAATTGACATCAGGATCTCAAAGAGGTAGCTGCACTCCTGTGTTCACTGCAGCGCTATTCCCAATAGCCAAGATATGCAAACAAACTTCAATGTCCACTGACAGATGAATGGATAAAGAAAATGTGGTAAGTAGAATGAATATACACAATAATGTACTATAATTATGTACTGTGCTAAATATTGCAACAATGGCAATCACAGTATCAAACTAACACATTGTACACCTTAAATTTACACAATGTTATATGTCAAGTATATTCCATAAAAAAAGAAGTCAATTGATTTAAAAATTAACATACTTTTGTGAGACATAAAATTAAAAGATTATGATTATTAATGTGATTATGAGTGGACAACTTTGGAATATTAAAGACCTGGAAAAAAAAGAAAAGGTAGTATGAACATACAAACGAATATTACTCAGCCTTGAAAAATACAGAAATTCTGTGAGGTTTTGGAGAATATGGATGGTCCTTGAGGACATTATGCTAAGTGAAATAAGCCAGTCACAGAAAGACAAATACTACATAATTCCACTTACATGGGGTATCTAAGTAGTTAAAGTCATAGACTCATAAAGTGGAAGAGTGGATGCCAGGAGCTGAGGTGAGGGGGAAATCAGAGTAGAACACTTTAAATCTGGTAAGATAAATTCCTCCGTCATTCTTTTCCCCAACTATCCTTTGACCATCATGTTTCCAACTATTCACAAAAACATGAAATTCAGTTTGTCATGCATTATTAAATATCTTATTAAGATTTGTGTTTGGTATTAGATTCATGAATTAATTTGATGCATTTCTGATGTCTGAAGATTATTTTTTAATTGACATACATTATATTAGTTTCAGGTGTACAACATAATGATTTGATATTAGTATATACTGTGAAATGCTCACCACAGTAAGTCTACTTAATACCTATCACCACACAGAGTTACAATGTTTTCTTGTGATGAACTTTTAAGATCTACTCTTTTAGCAACTTCCAAATATACAATACAGTACCATTAACTAGAGTCACTATGCCATGCATTATATTTCCCAGACTTATTTAAAAGTCGAAGTTTTTACCTTTTGACAGCCTTCACCCATTTCTCCCACCCTCCACCTCCTGGCTGTGGCAACCACCAATCTATTCTCTGTACAATTTGATAAAGTTTTAACATTCACTCTTAAATCCATTATCACAGTACAACTCTTATTTAGATTTTCTTTTATAGCCTTCTGTATTCTTTCCTAAAATAGATCTTCCTTACACACTTCTTTTTAAACAGAGTCACAAGAATTTTTTTTTTTTATTTTAGAGCGCATGCAAGCGGGGTAGAGGAGCAGAGGGAAAGAGAAAATCTTAAGCAGCTGCCTCCATGCTCAGCGTGGAGCCCAACGCAGGGCTTGATCTCATGACTGCAAGATCATGGCCTGATCTGAAATCAAGAGTCAGACACTTAACTGACTGAAGCACTCAGGTGCTCCCATAGGAGATTTTTTTCACAGAGATTTCTGTTGTTTATCCAAGAAATATTTATTGATAGGTGGTACCAGTCCATTGCATTTTAAAGTGGTTATTTCTCATATGTAGCAAAGCTTTAAGGCTTTAGGTATTGTTACTGTACATGTGGCCACCTTTATGGGTTTTCTAATTAGTTTTATAATTTTTGTGCTTGGTTCTCTTGGATTCATATTGTCTGTAAATTACATTTTTTTCTTTTGCTCTCTAATATTTTTTATGTCTTCTTACATTTTAATGTCCTATTACATTGGCTAGGCTTTCCAGAACATTGTTGTAAATATAATGAGCATTCTTGTCTTCTTGCTACCGATAATGAGAATGTTGTTCAAGTTTCCCTATTAACTATGATGTTCACTATACATTTCTGGTAGGTACTCTCAAGTTAAGAAATTTATATTAGGATTATTAAGAGTTTGTATTAGAAAAAGTTCTTGAATTTTGTCAAATAATTTAGCATCTAATAGAAGTAACATGATTTTATCTGTATTCTTTTAATGTGATTATATCAATACAGTTCTTAATATGAATTATCCTTGCATTCCTGGGATGAATCTTTAAATCTAATATTCTTACACTTTAGTATTTCTTATGCTAAAATTTTATTTAAGACTTCCACATTTATTTCCATGAGATTAGCTTACCAGGTTTTTTAAGATTTGAATATCAGGGTTATGCTAGCCAGCCTGGTAGAATATATTGGCAAGCCCTCCATCATTTTTTATGCTCTCAAAAATGTAAATAGAAAAGAAATACTTTTCTGTTCTGGAGTTTTGCAGAACTGACCCATGAAACTAAGTGGGCCTGTTATCTCTAGAAGGGTGGTTATTCATATGACTTTCTTAATATTTTACAGCTATCTATCCATTATGTCTCTTTGTCTTCTTCACTCAGGGGTTGATAATTTACATTTTTTGAGGAAATAATCCATTTTATCGAAAGGAGCAGGAAGCATAGCTTAGAATCCCCATGATTTCCAGTACAATTAAGAATTTTGAAGTAGGTGGGTGGCTGAGTTGGTTAAGCATCCAGCTCTTGGTTTTGGCTCAGGCCATGATCTCATGGTTTGTGGATTCAAGCCCTGTGTAGGGCTCCATGCTAGTGCAGAACCTGGTTGGGATTCTCTTTCTCCCTTTCTATCTGCCCTTCCTTTCCCCTTCCCTGCACAAGCGCGTTCTCTTTCTCAAAATAAATGGATAAACTTAAAAAAAAAAAAAGAATTTTTCGGGGCCTGAAAAAATTTAGAGTGTTTTACTCCCAGAGGTAAGTAACTTATATTTTCTTTCTTTGTCCATCTCACATTTTTCTTTGGTCTGTTTTTGAGGCCCAGAAGTTTGCCAGGTTCTGCTCTACGCCTTCCACCAGCTACAGTTCCCTCTGTAGCAATCCTCTCCTTAATTGCTTGGGACTGTCTTTACTCTTCTTGCTCCTCTATCAGTCACTGTTCCAGAAATTCCTCCACATTTCGCACCATTTTTTTTCAATCTTCCCCCCGCCCCCCGCCCCCAGCACTGGAAACCAGTGCTCCTCAAACTCGAAGGTGCATACAAGCACATGAAGATCTTGTTAAAATGCCGATTCTGACTGAGACGAGCAGGGGTAGGCCTGAGATTCTGGATTTCTAACAACTCCCAGATGCTGCTGCTGGTCCTTGGAGCACACTTTGAGTAGCCAGGCTGTAGACCGCGGAGGTTGCTTGGTGCACCTATCTCAATTAAGAATTGAACAAACATATTCATAGGCGTTAAAAGCCACATCTCTTTAGTTGTGGTTAGTCCAGGTCCTACTTAATATATCACATTGCTTTCCAGGCCATCTTATAGGCCCTTGTAGATAAAGTCAGTGAAATGAGCGTATACCCCATTCAGGTGTAAGGCCTTTTCAGTTCAACCATGCAATATACATCTCAACAAAGGGAACAGTTTTGTTCAGCCAGTATTTTCAAAGAAAACAGCAAGTTTGATCTTTGTGCTTCTACCCTGGCCAAGTCGAGGTCAGCCCAGTGTAGAAGTGAGCAGTCTAGCTGGTGCTAAAAACACCAAAGACTACCATCACTGCCCTCCAGTCTCCTCACCATTCTCACACTGAATCATGCACTCCAACCCTCCTCCCCCGTCCCCAACAATTCTCTCAATTTGTTTCTACACTACCATACTGTGACTGCACCACCACATAATGTGTACATGCTCCAATGCCCAGCAAATAGTAGTGGCCAAATATTTGTTGAAAATGTAAGGGTAAATTTAAAAATGAAATTTTCTCCCTTACCATGAGAAACCTAGTATTTGTGAATCTTTCCTCTAACTCTTTGATATCTATACAATTCTTTGAAAAGGCTAGGTAAACCCATTGTTAGCTTTGCAACTCAGGAGTATTTTTCTTAAGGGTCTGAGGACCATCTCTTTGAAATGTAAACATTAAGGAAGACAGAGCTCCTATTTTTCTGTCACCTTGGGAGTCTAGCCTAACTGCCTTTCTCTGAGCGGTAAACTATTTGCTTCTCACAGAGATAAGAAAAAATTTCCTATTCTTTTGGATAAAAGCAATTAGCAAAAACATGGCTGCCTCAATTACCAGGTGAACTCTGTATGAACTATGAAAGAATGCATAGCAAGGGTGCTGTCAAGTCCTCTTACAAGAAGAGAAGTGGCCACTAATGTAGAGATTATGTACCAAATGAATTCTATTTGGCTTCATAAAAAGGGTGGGATGGCTTTCTATTTTTATCTGATTTCCTACAATACACACTGTAATCTGCTTTAATGCTTTTTCAGTAAATCTGTTTCTTTTCTACATTTTGTAGAAAGGATTTTTGGGATTGGCACATTTGTAATTTTCCACAATAGTAAAAAAGGAAGAAAAGAAAGGAGGGGAAACAAACATAAACCAGAATAGAAAGTTAACAAAGGAAAGAAGAAAGGGAGGAAGGAAGAAGGGGGCATCTACATTAAAAAAAATTAATCTAGACACAAACCTTACACCCTTTACAAAAAAAATAATTCAAAATGGGTCATAGACCTAAATTTAAAACTCAAAACTATAAAACTCTGAGAAGATAACATAGGAGAAAACATAGGTGACCTTAGGAACAGTGATGATTTTTTACATACAACACCAAAAGCGTCATCCATGAAAGAAGTCCTTGATGAGCTGGAATTCATTAAAATTAAAACCTTCTGCATGGGAAAAATGACATCAAGAGAATAAGACGACAAGGTACGGACTGGGGAAAATATTTATAAAAGATATGTCTAAGAAAGGCCTCTTATCTGAAATATATAAAGAACTCTTAAAACTCAACAATATAAAAAAAACCCCAAATTTTCAAATGGTCAAAAGACCTGAACAGGTACCTCACCAAAGAAGATACACAGATAGAAAATAAGCATATGAAAAAAAAAGTATATGAAAAGATGTTCAACATGATATGTCATTAGGGAAATACAAATTAAAGCAATGAGATACTATTAGAATGGCCAAAATCCAGAACATTGACAATACCAAATGCTGGTGAGGATGTAGAATACATACTCCTACCATACGATCTAATAATCATTCTCCTTGGTATTTACCCAAATGAACTGAAAAAATGTCTACCCAAAAACCTGCACATGACTACTGATAGCAGCTTTATTTGTAACTGTTAAAACTTGGAAGCAACCAAGATGTCCTTCAGTAGGTGAATGAAAAAATAAACTACAGTATATTCAGGCAACAGAATCAACAGAATGCTACTATGTGCTATAAAGAAATGAGCTCTCAAGCCATGTAAAGACATAGAGAAGTCTAAATGCATATTCCTAAGTGAAAGAAGCCAATCTGACAAAGCTACATACTGTGTGATTCCAGCTATATGACATTCTGGAAAAGGCAAAACTATGGACACTGCAAAAAGATCAGTGGTTACCAGGGACTGCAGTGGCAGGGAAGGGATGAACACGCAGAGCAAAGAGGATTTTTATGGCAGTGAAACTATCCTTTATGATTCTGCAATGGTGGAATACATTATACATTTGTTAAAACTCCTAGAATGTACAACACCAAGAGTGAGCCTTAGTGTAAACTATGAACTTTGGGTGATTATGATGTGTCAGTGTAGGTTCATAGATTATAACTATTTTAATGTAGTGCACAAGAATAATCATAAACTTTTATGTTTTCCTTTTTTTCCTGATATCAAATAGGAATAAAATAGCCTAATGTCTAAATATAATATTTACCTTGATTTCTTAAGAGATAGAGCATCTATGTTCTGTATGCTTTGTGGGATTTCCACTAAAATGCTTTATTATAAGCTGAAATAACCTTTCATGTGAGAGAATATTTTGATGTTCAGAATACAAGTTCCAAAGAGAATTCTGTAATTTGAGGAGTTTGGGAGATAATGAGAAAGAATAATCAATTCTTTAAAAATTCAAATAAAATCCTATTTTTTTCTAGTAGTCAATTGTCTAGTAGTAAGTAGCAATATTTGTGTTATTACAATAAGTGTTAAATTCCCAATCATGTCTTTAATGTTTTCTACAAATTTATCTCTTAGGGGTAGAAAGGAAACTCTTACCTCTTAAAATATAAATGGTCATCCATACTTATGCTTTCTTTTGAAAATACGGGGAAGAAAATGCCTACTGTTCTCTCTACATTACACTTGGTCCTCTCCATTGGATCAGAAAATCTGATTAGAGAGATTCCGGATAAAGACCACAGTTCAAATCTGACCATTCCTCTTGGTCGTCCTAGAACGTGCATGCTCATAAGCAAATACACTTGTCCTCAAAACCAAGGCATATTCCTTTCTACCACTTTTTTCTCCCATCCTTCATGCCATGTGGGCTTTACAATTTTAACTAGATATTTGTTTACTGTCTTTCCCTGCCCACCAGGAATGCAAGCTCCCTGAAGGCGAAGATTGTGTCACTCTTTTTTGACTGTTTACCACGGACACAAGCAGAATTCTTTTTTCACATTACACAGACACAGTACATATCTGTTGGGTACTGAATACAATCCTCCTATCTTATGCTTAGTTAGCTGCACTTCTGGCTATCCCCTAAATATTCTCTAGGTTTTCCCACTGTCATGGCTTTGTTACATTATTTCTTCATGTAAGGCTCTTTCCCTTTAATTCCCACCATTGGTCTTATTTCTTTCTTTTTGAAATCTTACCCAGGTCTGTTTCCTTTTCACATATCCTCAGTGATTCCACTCCTGATAAACTGAACCAAATATAATCTCCTCCTGTAAATATTCCTGACACTTTTTTCTTATGTATTTCTGAGGGACTTTATCATGTTTCACCTTACATTTTATTCAATCACATGCATGCTTTCTCCCTTCTGTTTGATTACAATTTTTCTGAGGATAAGGCTGTGTTTTAGTTATCTATCTCCAACACCATGTGGAACCTAGTGGGTGCCTTATAACTATCTGCTGTATTGGCAATGCCAGCCTAACTCTATTATTTAAACTTATCGAACCCGTGAACATAACTGGACATATAAATCATAATTTGATCTATTTACATTACTAAACAGTATGTATTGAATTTTTTACAAATTAATTATAATACTTATACATTTAGTAATTTATAAAGTGTGACTTCTAGCATAGTAAATGCAGCTTCAGCTGTCCAAGTAAGGAAGGTATCTAACAATTTTGTTATGACTACAGAGAGGCTGTGCTGTTACCCTAATTTGAAGAATATACATATGCAGGTTTACCCTTCTACAGTCCTGAGAGTTAGTGTTATATCTTTTTTTAATTTCAAAAACCTAAAAAGAGATATATTATCTAAGGTTAAAATGTGAGAGAATTACGAAGGAAAGTACTTTATTTTTTCATTTATGAGAAGTTGGACTCTATAAGACATTTGGGTAAGTATAGAAATGTGACCTTCAGGGGTGCCTGGGTGGATTAGTTGGTTGAGTGTCCAACTCTTGATTTTGGCTCAGGTCATGATCTCATGACCCCTTGGTTGAGTGTCCAACTCTTGATTTTGGCTCAGGTCATGATCTCATGACCCCAGGTTGGGCTCTGCGCTGACAGTGTGGAACCTGCTTGGGATTTTCTCTCTCCTTCTCTCTACCCCTCCCCAACTCATGTATTTTCTCTCTCTCTCTCTCTCTCTCTCTCACACACACACACACACACACATACACACAAATAAACAAACATTAAAAATGTCACTTTCAAAAGCTATAATAAGGTGAAGATTCCTAACTGCCAGGGATTTTATTTTATTAGAACACACAGCACCAAGTAACATAAGGAGAGTCTTTGTCCTGCTGAAAGCCTGGGACATCTGATATACTACTCCCTGTCAGGGAAGGAGCTGGCATCCCCCCTTCACATAGGTATGTTTTCACAGACAGTGTAAAACCATTCAGAGAACGGGCTATGCTAGTAAAATCCTTATGTGGTCCTATGGTTCTTTTTGACAATTACACCCAGTTGTTCAATGTTAAGTCAACTCAAAATGACAAAAATACAATGAATACTTGTGCACATGCCTTTCTACTTAGATATGAGGTATTTATTTCCACTGAGAACTATTCATCCAGAAAATGACCGAGATGATTTAACTGAAGTGGGTATATTGTAAAATTTCAAGTACATTTAGGATCTGTGCAATGTTTGAGGCTGCTCTTTGTGAGAACTAATATCCTACAAGTTGGTAAAGTGACATTGGTCTAAGCTGCCTGCATGTCCTTTTACTCACCTTTTCCTACTTATAAATAGGGATCTATTTTCTCTTTTAAGGCTGGCACATATTTTAACCTTTATCTTTTGACTTTCATTAAAGGCAGTTTGTTTTCCATATCACATAATGATATTTGTATACCCAGCTCCTATTGTGTTGTTTGAGGATACTTTATTCAACAAAGCTTTGCTGTTCTCACTTTTATTTTGTCTTGTCAGGAAACATAAGACATACTTAAATTAAAATAATTCATAAAAGGTGGAGAGGGTTATGCAGTGCAAAGAATTAGTTTGGGTATAGGGGGATCCACAAGAGGCAGGACGATAACCTCAGGTTACCAACAGTGGAGCTGTCACCACCACTAGGTCCTAGGAAACAAGGGACAAGTTAACTAAAACCCAGAACATGAGAACGGTGTACAGAGGGTACCTCAAGAAGAGAATCTGAGGGACAGAGCCAATCCAAAGAAACACTTTAAGAAAGGACCTTGAGGAATAAATACCCTGTTCTCTTTCTCTTTCTCCCCTTCAGCCTCCCAGAGCTCCCTAGAGGTCAAATCCAACGAGATGACAGAGGTAGAGGATCCTCACTGATGTGGTCTACAGGAGTACTATGGCAAGGAGCAGGGAAAAGAAGGATGAGAGCATATCTAGAGAGGAAAACAGCAAAAATCCAATATGGCTTCTGTACTATATGGTACACAGTGAACATCACATGTCCCTGAACTTTAAACTTATAGTCAAAACCCCAATGAGATGTATTAGTATAATAATGGATAGGTAAGTACCATGTTTTTCATCACCTGATCAACAACTTTTGTCAATGAGTTGCCATAATTTGGTAGTGTTTAATTATTGCCACCTGTGTTCATTTGTTGCTAGGTACTGCTTAATTACCTAAGAATTTCTGTTGAGGATTTTTAGTCCTCTTTGGGTCCACAGCCATTAGAGAATTTTGGTTTTCATATTAGTATTGGACTATCATTTTTTTTAAGTGAGGCTCAACTAAATTTTGAATTCCAAGTCAAAGTCAACAACACAGCCTGGAAAGTAAAATTTTTAACACCCATCAGTTTAACTTTTTCACCTATAATATTTCCTCTGTGTAAATTCATGCCCACAAAACTGAATAGAAGTTTAGTACTCTTGTGGCTCATCGGAGGAACATAATGACACCCAGCAAACTGTTCAATACTCTTATATTTTTAACACCACTTCTGACTGTGCATGGAGCCTTTTATGACTTGCTTTCCCTCATTTCCTGGCAGCAATCTCCTTATAACCTTTTCCTTTTAGCCAAAAATAGAAGAAAGTGCCAATGTGATTAGCATGCCAGTGTCAGTCAAGGCTCTGCTGCCAAACACTTCTTTATTTAAATTAATGAAAACACTGTCAGTTGTGTCAACAATGGGGTCTCACCCCTACAAGGACATAGCCCAAGGCTGGAAGAAAATGGCCCAATACCACTTCCAAGGGTGTGTTCACAGAAGAGCAACCTGCCTTAGGAAAAGGACAGGGTTTGCTTCCTCATACCCTTCAGAGGCCCTGGCGGGGTGGAAGGTGGGGGCGAATCTTTCCTGATCACTTGATTATAAAATAACACTCTCCACAGACAGGCGAGATGTCCTTGAGCTATTTCACTTAAGTCAATGTGGTCTACGTTAAAGGATCACCTAATGTGTGCCAGGCTCTGTGCTAGGTGCTAGTGAAAACAAGATGTCACACTGCTAATACGGAGACCAATGCATAAAAAAACAAACACACACAAATGACTGGTGCTTGTGGAGCTCCAAAGAGGGAAAATAGAATCTTCACTGGAGACAGAGGAGTTGTTTGGGCTGGATACTAAACAATGAATAAATATGGCATGATCCCACAGACGCAGAAGAGAGGAGAGGAACTTCCAAGCAGAAGGAATAACTACTACAAGGCCTGCAATTACTAACAGAGTCAAGACAGTATCAACATCATAAACCCAGTAACTTCAGTAGGGAATGAATTACCATGAATATATGTGAATATATTGAGAAAACAAACAATATCCCATTTTCTATAAATTCTCAGGGTCTAGCACATAGTAGGAATTTAATAAATGTTAAAATGAATGAGCGGTCATTAGTGCCTTATAAAAAAAAGTTTCTTTTATTTCTCTTAAGATTTAAGCACACCATCAATTTTGAAGTGACCAGGAGACTTTGAAATCTTTACTGAGTTGGACTAAGTAAGAAGTATGATAATTTAATGGACAGTGAGGGAATACTGAAGAAACCTAAGTAAGGATTTTTGATGTGAGAGTCTCACATCTCTTGAGTCTAAATATTTGGGACTGGGGGCATCAAGTCACAT
>CM053579.1:82461902-82480022 GCA_028646485.1 Cryptoprocta ferox | reverse complement strand
TTCCTGGAGTTGCTTTAGAGGAGAGTTCTTTCGCTTCGTCATTTTGGCTAGCTTTCTGTCTCTTGTCATTTTTAAAAGCTCATTATGCCCTGTGCACCTATTAGTATTGCTCTATTAAAGGAGGCTCATGGACTGTCCAGGGCATGTCGTTTCAGAAAGTGTTCTTTTAATGGTGTCTCTCGGTTTCTCTTGTTGTGCCTTTGATTATTTTATTTCCCTAGTCAGTGATATTTGGGACTCTCCACCACGTATACTTTGGCTTGTTTCTTGAGGTATCCCTGAAAAGGAAACAGACTAGCATACAGGGGACAAAAGCACGCAAATGCACAGACAAATCAAACCAACAAGCAAGCTAAAGGGGGAAAGGAAGTAAAGAAAAGGAAAGAAAAGCAAAGAAAAGAAAGAAGAGAAGAGAAGAGAGAAAAAAAACAAAAACAAAAAGGAAAAGAAAAACAAGGTGGGGACAGAGACAGCAAAAGTCTGTGGGCAGTCTAAAAGCATATAACCAGCCAAGAGGAGAGTGAAGAATATGCTAAGGGAAATATATCTGGATGGCAGCAGAAAAGAAGGAGAAGCAAAGAGAAATGGAGAAAAAAAAAAAAAGACAACTCCCCTGTGCGGATGGGCGTGGTTCGGCGTCAGGTCAGGTCTCGGGGGCTGCTCTCTCCGAGGCCCCGCCTTGGTGGGTGCGGGGAGAAGTATGGTGCTGCCTCAAAGTTTTGCCGGAACCAAGCGTTGCAAGCCGCCCTTCTGAGTCCGATCTCCCTGTGCCGCGGGTGAGCCAAACTGTATTCTCCAAGCTCCGCCTCACTTCCAAATCCTAGTCCATGCAGCTCAACACCGTCACGAGGGATGAGATGCGTTCCCGCTGGTGACAGGCCTCCTGGCCCGGCTTGCGCTGCCCTTTTCGCGGAGCTGCCGCCTCCGCTTTTCGCACCGCAGCCGCCTTTATCTGTGCCGCCGCCTTTCGCGGTGCGGCTTGGAGTGGATGCCGCTGCCGCTGCGCCCAAGGAAGAATTCACCGGCCAGATGGGACGGATTTCTCTCCCCGCACCCAGCCGTTATATATGGGGAGACGGGCGAGTTTTTCCTCCCTTAGAGATGGTTCTAGGTGTGTTTTCCGTCTCTCTTTCTCTTCCCCTGGTCTCTCCGGGGCACAGCGCGCTCTCCCTTTGTTGGGCTCGGGTTCCTTCCCCCTGCACCACCGAGACCCGCCCGTCCCCTAATTTCCCAGATCACAGTCACTCACTCAGGCATCTTTGAGGTTGTCTTCTTTCTGGCGTCTGTTTCTTCTTTCCCCCACTTGCAAATCCGAGTTTTATCACTTCAGTCCTTCTCAGTTCAATCCATGCGGGCGTGCGCGGATTACAGAGCTCCCTGCTTCTCCGCCATCTTGCCCGCTCTCTTTATGTGATTTTGACCAAAAGTGAATGATTCAGAAGTTCCTCACAAGCCTCAGAACTTTGCAAACCACCTTCTCCATTTTGCCAAGAAATGGAATCTTCTATAGATTGGTGTTAAGCCAAATTTTTCTAACATGGGTGTGATATTGAATAAGAAAAGTGGGCTTAAATGATTTCACAAACCATTTGATACTACAAAATAAAATTTTATGAGAATTACTGGAAAGTCTGGGATTGATAGCAATTCAGTGACTTGATGTCTATTTTCAAAAATTTAATACTTAATCCTTCCAAAGTAAAATATATGTTCTTAGCCTTGCAATTGATACTATTATAGATGGGAGAATAATCTAATGAAAAGAACACTGGGTTCTGGGGCCAGCTCTACGACTAGGTATGTGTGCAGTTGTTACCTGATGTGGGAACTTTACGCTGTGCCAATTTATCTGACCTGGAACAGCACTTCCCATAACTCACTTCACCAGCTTAGGGTTGGCCACAAGAAAATTTACCTGCTGTCTCTTTTTTCAGGTGACCTATATCATCAAACCTGGAGGCAGTGGGAGATAAAGAGGAGTTTGAGTTTGTCCAAAAGGGTTCCAGCTGTTTATGAAGGTTCCAGTTTGTCCACATGCTCCTCTACCTCAGGTCCAGCGTTACTTCCAGACTGCTGCTTCTGCTTGCCTGCGGTGGCTTCAGACTCACCCCAGACATAAAAGCAATGGCTTTACATAGACCTCCCCACCCGCTCTGCACAAAAATAAATTCCCTCATTCCATGTCACTCAAAAGGCTTCTGACTCTCTTATCAAACCCTAAATGATACAGGTGATATTACAGGGCCTCAATTACTTCATTTGCCAAACAGAGAAAGGATACTAGAAAACATCTTAGTTTCCTTCGTCTACTAGATATCGTAAATTTTACCTCCTGTTAAGAGTTCCTCTAATAGGTGTGACAAAGGTGGACGTCCTTCAAAACTTTATTAATTGAAGATAACACAAATAAATGGAAAGATATGTCATGTTCATGGAATTGAAGAATTAATATTGTTAAAATATTCATACTATCCAATGTAATCTACAGAGTCAATGCAATCCCTATCAATGTACTGTACAATGTATGTATTTTTTCACAGAGCTAGAATAAGTAATCCTAAAATTTGTGTACAACCCCAAAAGACCCTCAATAGCCAAAGATATCTTGAGAAAAAAAAACAAAGTCATATTTCAAACTATATTACAAAGCTATAGTAATCAAACCAGTGTGGAATTAGCACAAAAACAGACAAATAAATGGAAAAGACTTGAGAGCTCAGATATAAACCCACACATATATGATCAATCTACAACAAAGGAGGCAACAATATACAATGAGGGAAAGATCATCTACTCAGTCAATGGTGTTGGGAAAACGGGACAGCTACATGCAAAAAAAATAAAATAAAATAAATAAAACAACCTGTACCACTTTCTTACACCATAAGAGTTACACCACAAACATAAACTCAAAATGGATGAAATACCTAAATGTGAGACCTGAAACCATAAACATTCCAAAAGAAAACACAGGAAATAATCTCTTGGACATTGGCTTGAGTAACATTTTTCTGAATATGTCTCCACAGGCAAGGGAAACAAAAACAAAATAAACTATGGGGACTACACCAAAATAAAAAGCTTTTGTACAATGAAGGAAACCATCAACAAATTAAAAAGCAACCTACTGAAGCGGAGAAGATATTTGCAAATGACACATCTGACAAGGTTCTAATATCCAAAATACATAAAGAGCTTATACAATTCAACACCAAAAAACCCCAAATAATCCAATTTAAAAATGGGCAAAGGACCATAAGAGACATTTTTTCCAAAGATACACAAATGGCCAACAGACACATGCAAAGGTGCTCAACATCACTAATCATCAGGGAAATGCAAATAAAAACCACAATGAGACATCACTTCATATCTGTTAGGATGACTATTATCAAAAAGATGACAAATAATAAGTGTTGGTGAGTATGTGGAAAAAAAGGAAGCCGTGTGCCCTGTTGGTGGGAATGTAAATTGGTGCAACCACGATGGAAAACAGAATGGCGGTTCCTCAAAAAATTAAAAACAGAAATACCATATGATCCAGTAATTCTACTACTATTTATCCCAGAAAAATGAAAACACTAATTTGAAAAGATATATGAACATTTATGTCTACTGCAGCATTATTTACAAAAGCCTAAATATGGGAGCAACCTAAGTGTCTGTTGCTAGATGAATGGATAAAGATGTATATTCATTGTTTGTATATATATTAGCCATAACAAAGAATGAGATCTTGCCATTAGCAACAACATGAATGGACCTAGAGGGTATTATATTAAGTGAAATAAGTCAAAGAAAGACAAATACCACTTGATTTCACTTATATGTGGAATGTGAAAAACAAAGCAAATGAACAAACCAACAGAAACAGACTCAAACACAGAAAGCAAACTGGTAGTAGTCAGAGGTGATGTGGATGGTGGGGATAGGCAAAATAGGTGAAGGGGATTAAGAAGTGCAATCTTCCAGTTATAAAATAATTAAGTTACAAAGGTTTAAAAAAAATACAGCATAAGAAATAGAGTCAATAATATTGTAACGGTGACTAAGAAGTGCATTTGTCGTCATGAGCACAGAGTGATTTATGGAATTGCTGAATCACTATACTGTACCCTCAAAACTAATATAACACTATATTTACTATACCAGAATTTAAAATTAAGTTAAACTTTAAAACTAATTTTGTAATAACACTGTATGGTGACAGATGGCGATTACATTTATCGTGGTGAACACTGAGTAATGTATAGAATTGTCAAATCACTATGTTGTACACCTAAAACTAATATAACATTGTAGGTCACCTACACTTCAATAATAACAAAAAAAGAACTGATAGAGCATCCTTTGTTTGCAAAGAAACGCTATCACATGATTGTTTATTGCCTATTACTATACTTTGAGAATGATTATTCATTAAACAGTTACTGTCCTTCTCATCAGTCATAACTAACATTTATTGAGTACTGAACATATGGCAGACACTGTGCTTTATCAACACAGGCTAATCTCACTTAATCCCAACAGTAACCCCACAAAGTGGTGATGCTCCATTTCATAGATGAGAAAAGGGAGGCTCAGAAGGGAGAAGTGAGTCAGTCAGTAAGTGGCAGAGTTTAGATTTGAATTCAAGAAGCAAGATACAGAGCCCATGCTCTCATGCTATGTATAGGAAAAAAACATACCTGAAACTGCAATTGCTGTCCTGGACAAGCTTACCGTGTAATAAATTACTGTAATTCGGTAACATCATTCTATTATATTGGAATACACAGTAGTACATAAAAAATCAGACACTGAGGTCTAAAGGTTGGAGCTGAACTATGAAAGACAAGGTTGGATTTACTCAGGAGAAAAAAGGAGGAAGGATATTCCAGGCACGTAAAACTGCATGAACAAAGGCTTGCAGATAAGCAGCAGCTTGTCACATTATTTCAGAATGGACAGAGAGAAAGATGTGAAGGTGCAGGGAGAGAATGGGAGAGGCAAGGCCAGGGTAGGAAGAAGAAGCCCCAATTCTTGTGTAGTAATCTAAGAAGTTGAAATGTTGTTATTATTCTATGGGGATTCAAGCATTTTTCAAAGGAGAATGGTATGGTCAGATATGCATTTTGTGAACCTCAGGTCTCTGGCAGCAACCTAGAGGATGGTTTCGAGTTGAAACAGACTGGATACAGAAAAAATAGCCAAGTGGGAGCAAGGAATAAGGAAATGGGGGTATAGACTGTTCTAAAGTGAGAGGCACTCTCAACTGTAGCAATCTTGTTTCTTCTTAGGAGCTTGACCTAGGCCCATCTGCGGCCTATAGCTGCTGGCTGAGCCTTCCTTGTCCTGGGCCCCATAAATGGAAGGTGGTAGGCATCTTTTGAGATTTCTCAAAAAAAAGACTGCCGGCATCAAAACTGGGATGAGACATAATGACCTTGAATGTGAAGAAATGCTTGGTGCAATGGCAGGTTAGCTGTAAGTATTTCCTTTCAAGCTTTCCCAAAGAACATTAAGGACCTTAACTATATGAAGAATCAGCCCTTAAAATGAGAAGGCCAAGTAGTGAAGTGGAAAAATTTTGGGGGAAAGTAGGCATGGCTCTGATTCCTGAGTCCACCATTCACTAGAAAGTAACAATCGTCAAGATATTTAACCTTGCTGAATCTCAACTTTCTAATCCATAGAGAGCTTAATAAATCATACCCTGTGGCATTACTGAAATGATTACATCAGCTGCCACATACAAAATACTGAGCTTGTTATCTGACACATAACAAGCCATTAATAAGTATTAGTCCCCTTCCGTCTTTCCTTCCTTTTCCTCCCATTTCCATGGCCCCACTCATATGAAGCAAATGATGGTTATATGTCAATATCATACAAACATAGGCTAGAAGGAACCTAACCTTATTAAATGCCAAATGTGTAATGATGGCACTAAGTATTTCACATTTATTATTTCAATTTTTAGAATGATTTGTGGCTGTTCTGATTTTCATGAGAAGTAAGAATACAAATGCCATATCACCTGAATAAAACACCCCATGCTTAGTCGCATAAACAGTGAAATTGAAGCATGAGAAGAATCAGGACTTTTCGTCTAAACTAAACCTGATTTTGAATTAGTTAAAATTTCAGGCTAATATACTGAAATTTAGAATCTATATTTCAATGATAGGAATCACACTTAACCTCCTTTCCCCTTAAATATTCCTATAATGCTAAAATTATGAACTAGTTTTATAAAGTTATATTAAAAATATTCAGTTCACCCTGCCCTTGATGTAACAAATCCAAAACCCTCTGGCCGTGCTGTTGGTCTCCAAGCTCCTCAGGACTAAAACTGACAGCTGAACTCTGCTCAAGAGAGCAGTGGGGAGATTAATGTTACTTTGCATTTTTCCTAATCACAACATTTCTATTAGAGTCATAATAATTGACCCTTGTGTGTCTATCCTCCACTTGGGAATCACTGAAGAATTAGTAGCTCATAGAATGGCACCTGCTCCACTGTCCCTTAACAACAACTGTGATAAAAATTGCCCAAATTCATAAATGTGATTGGAAATGCTGCCATAATGATGATAATGGATCTCCTTAGGTCTATGGTATTTTATGTTTCCCTATGAAGTTTTTTTTTTTCCCGATCCTCCCTTCATTTCCTTAACTGAAAATACTTCAAAAGCCTGATGTAAAACCATAAAATGAAGCCATTTGGTACTAAGTCACTCTTTGCTCTTAACCCACTCTACAGTGACCAGGCATTTTAATTAGTGTAAATCTCTTTTGTCCATGAGTAATTTTAGTGAGTGTTTTTGGCTGTGCTATTCTATATGGCTTTAAGCTTGCATATTTTTATCCTCAACTTTGCTTTCATCCCTACCCGAAATCTGGTTGATTTTCAAATGAGAACAGGAGAATCTTGAGGTCATTCTGGTAAGTTACTCAATGAGTTTGGGTTCCTGAGGGAAAGCACTGAGGCAGAGGGTGTTGCTTATGTTCAAAATACAATCAGTCACATAGCAAGTCCCAAATAACTGTAGTACCATGAGTTTATCTTTTAGATGGGTACTTCTGCTTTACTTCCTAATTTTTCTTCTAATTACAGAAAGGAGGAGACAGGTCAAAAGGCACGTGCACCCAAAGACATGGAGAAGAATGCACACAATAGCACTATTTCTAACAGCTCCCAAGTGGAAACTGTCCAAATGTCCATCAATGGTAAAATGGATAAATATATCACAGTATATTCATGCAATGGAATACTAGAGAGCAATGAGAATGAATAAATGATAACTACTCACAAATGCAAAGACAAACACAGCTAACAAAATTATGAGCAAATGAAGCCTGACACAAAAGAATATACAACTCAGCTTTTTTTCATTTCTACAAAGTTCAAACTGAGAGAAACGAATTTGTGGTGTTACAAGTCATGACAGTAATTATACTAGGAAAGAAGGCTGTGGCTCCATGGGCACAAGTGAATCCTCTAAGTAATATTCTGTATCTTGCTACGAATGCTGGTTATATAGATACATTCACCTTATGGACATTCACTGTGATACACACTTATGAATTGTACTTCTTTAAACGTAATTTTCATTAATAAAAATTAAAATTGACAGTGCAGGAGCTGCTCATCTAATGGTTCAGTTGTTTCTTGTTCATGTTGCATATGAGAAAGCTTAAGGAACTTCTCGCTAAGAATAATGACTGATGAATATGGAAGCAGTCTGGGTTTACACTAGGTACCAGAAAACTCATCAGCAAGAGTATAAAAGTGAGTTGAGTCATAAAACTGAAAATACCCCTGGCTCAATGAGCCAACAATTATACATGAATTGCCAAGTTTATACTGCCCAAATTTGGTACCTCCCATTGCTCTATGGCAGCAAATAAGCATGTCAGAAAGGAATAAACTGTTGTCGGTTGGGCAGGGACCTTTCCAAATATTACTCCAAAGAGGGGTCTGCCATCTGGATAGAAGGTTTAGAGCCTCGTCGCTGTGTGAATGTCTATTAAAAGGACATATGAACATGAGACAATGAGGAATAATAAATAGGAGAATTCTGTATTCACCTAGCCAGAGTATGAGGCTCCCCAACAAGTCCAGACGCCACAGCCCTCCTCAGCCCACCAAGAAGAAGTCCTAATGAAGATGAGTCCTATGCATAATGTACACAGCAAGGAGTAGACTAATATTTCCTGCTTAAAGGACATTTAATTTCATATAAACTAGGATAATAATCAGCCTGCTCTTGGATTATCTGTTAGAGGATTTTTCTCTATGTGAATTAAATGGTGTTTCTTAATTTAAAAATTAAATTTGAACCCGTTGATTTGCTTGAAAGCTACAACTATACCTGTAGCTCCAAGGATGAAAAAAAGAAATTCATGATCTTGATTTTACCAAAGTGTCCTCTAATTATTTATACACATTCCCCCTAGAGAATCCATGAGTGAAGTGAGGCTCTGTATAAAATACTGTGCTCTACAAGTGAGACACTTAACCAGCATCTACGCATCTGTTACCTGCAACAAGCTGGCTTGCCTATTATTCCTTCTGGTACAAAAAGGGCTTTTGTAATACATGATATTGCCCAAGTTTATCAGAGCTCCCTAATGCTGCTGCCACAGACTCCTAAGTGGTCATTCCCTGACTGATACTTCTCAAGAAATTTCTTCTGTTGTTTCTTTACTTTTCAGGGCTTCACAGAGAACTTGTATGCTCTCATTTGAGGTGTGCTATCATCCTTTAAATTTCTCTTAATCATGTCATCAACAATAAAGGATACTATGCAAAACATCATGGCAAGTTATACACTGTCTTCTGTAAGCACATCATTTATGTGTTTAAAGAGAAACAGAAAATGAAAAACCCACTGCCATCTTCTTAAATGAAACTACTAATACCATTGGTAACCGCTCCAAAATAAGGTGCAAGTAATCTCTAACGCACCTACTCAGCAAGCATCTGGAAGGTGGTTGAAGGCACTTAGCTTGATAAAAAGTTCCAAGCTCTTCATTTTCTTACAGCTTTCAAATACTTAGGGTTTCTCGACTGTTACCACATTTTTCTCCCCCCAAACACAACTTTTCAAAAGCTACTTATATGCACAGTGCTTGACATATGGGAGAATCTCATAAAATATTTCGTTAATGAATGAATGAAGTGTTAAATGGATAAACAAAGGATACAAAGATGGATGGATGGATGGATGAACTACCTAAACGTTGATAATTCAGTTCTTTCTGCAGGATTAAATTCATTACAACTAGCTTTATAAGCATGCTTTTTGTGATTTATAGTCACAGAAAAAGTCTGGAAGTTTATACCCTCTGACCAACATCACCCCATTTCCCCTCCTTCCAGGCCCCTAGCAACCACCATTCTATTCTCTGCTTTTGTAAATTTGACTAATTTAGATGCCAAATACAATTGAGATCATGTATATTTGTGTCAGAATTACTTTACTTAGTATAGTGTCTGCCATGTTCGCCCATGTTGCTGCAAATGGCAGTATTTCCTTCTTAACGCCTGAATAATATTCAAGTACGTATTTTAAAAATTTTTTATTTTTATCAATGCTACACTATATGTTAACTAACTTGAATTTTTAAATTCTAGTAAAATTAAAATACAGTGTTATATTATGTGTGTACTTTCTCTTTATCCATTTAGCCACTGGTACATATTTAGATTGTTTTGATGTCGTGACTATCATGAATAATGCTGCAATGAACATGAGAGTGCATGCCTGAGATACCAATTTTAACTCCTTTGGATATATACATCCAAATGGTACTGCTGGATTATACAGGAGTTCTATTTTTAATTTTTTGGAAAACCTCGTTTTCTATAGCAGCTACACCATTTTACATTCCCACCAGTAGTATACATGAATTCCAATTTCTCTGTATCTTGCCAACACTTATCTCTTGTTTTTCTTGATAATACCCATCCTAACAGGTATGAGATGATATCTCATTGCAGTCTTATTTGCACTTCCCCCTATGATTAGTGATGTTGAACATCTGTTCACACATTTATTGACCCTTCGTACTCTTTTTGGAAGAATAATTATTTCTAAGTTCTGAAACTTCTTGAAACTACATGACTTCAGTTATGTTATCTATAATACCTCAACTTTTAAGAAAAGGAATCTGTCTAGTTTTCATTAGAACAACCTTGAATAAGTAGGCCAACCACATCATCCCTTATCTTAAAAACATTAGTTTTTAGAAAGAGCACATGCTTTCTGTTATGTACCTTTCTGGCTGCTAACATTGTTTACTTAATAAAACCAGCCATGGATGATGGGTACAGCATACAATTACAGGTTAGCAAGGCTAGGATATGAGGATCATGGAAACCAGTACCAATATGTTAGAGTTCCAACTATTTCATCAAAATAAGCATTTCTTTCTTGTGTCTGTGTTTAACTCAGTAGGATTGTATTTTATTTCATAAAAGTGGAGGGGCTCTATCATTGATTTTGAGGAAGTGCTGTCATAAAGTTAGTTAAGAAAGATTTTATGATTGGTGTTTCATCTCCAGATAAACAAGGCCATCTTCTAAAATGTCATAACTGATTGCTTTAGATTTTTCCTTTTGTTTCTCTTGCTGCTTCACAAACATTTTTGCAGTTCTAAGAAAAATCAATTACAGTAGGCCTCTAAGGTTTTCTGTTTTTGCTTTCACTAGGGAAAGGCTGATTATTTATGATTTCAGAAAGTAAGTTCAACATTGATCTTCAAACCTTAATACAGTTATTTGTATTGATAAAAAAGTTAATACAAAGCAATTCCAGGAACCATAAAATACTTTTGCCACAGGAATTCTCTTAGGAAGACATGGAGGCCCAAGTGTGCAATGCATATGCATGACAATAATTACTAGGGATGCTTAGTTCCAGTGTATATTGCTTTCACTGAAAAACCCAATCCTTCAATGTCCATCCTTGAACTTCAATGTGGTAAGGAGGTTGGGCAATAAATAATACATAATAAGAAAGATGTTGGCTACCATTAGTGAGCAAACCAGAGTAAAAGACTGACTACAATTAGATAAAAACTTGGCAAATAAAAGTAGTCATGTTTGATTCTGTTCTTTAAAAATTATCCAGTCTTTAGTTTAAGACAATTGGCAGGAATTGAAAATTCAGAGAACCTAGGGATTATATCAGTTCTCAACACTGCTTAGTTCAAGAGGCAGAAAAAAACTCCTCAGCACAATGTTTATATCCATTGGGTCCTGATCAGTTAACTGATGCTGCAGGAAATCATTTCATATTATTTTCTTTGAGATGGCCTGCCAAATCACAATTTTAAGCAATACTTTTCCTGGCAGTTGAAAAAATATAAGGGTTTTTTGCTCTGATTGTAGTTTGATTTTTATTATGAGCTCCATTCTGCTACTGTTCACCCATCATTAGTGCATGATTGATACGTGTGGACGCATTTTCAGCAAGGACCAGCTCATGGATAGCAATCTGACAAAGCAGTTTTCTTAGGCTACTATTTGTTGTTTATCAATATCTGTGGGATAGGAGAAGAAGACAGAGCAGACATGTCCTGAGAGAGATTTTAGTGTACTGCCTCATTATATAATGTATTAAAATAGATATGATACACATTATGCAAAGACCTTATTTGCAAGATAATTGGGGGTGAAAGTATGAAACATATTAGAATGTAGTGTCTGCTGAGCACTTTCATAACCGACATTTGACTCAGTCCTTATGTTAAACCTGAGAGATAAACACTAACCTAATTTTTTAAGTGCTCTGTGAAAATAAAATAAAAATAAAGGTGAATAGGTTTTAATTACACATATCTATGATTTTTCACAAAGTGAACACAAGTGTGAAAGTAGCAGTCAGATCAAGAGACAGGAAATGCCCAGCACTTCAGATGCCACGCTACCATCCTGCTTCCTTTCCATCACAAAGCCCTCCCCTGCAAGGTAACCAATACCCTTACTTCTAACAGTGTACAGTAGCTGTGCCGTTTTAGTAGTTAACACTAAGAGAATCACAGAATATACACTCTTCTGTTTGTCTTCTTTACTCGACACCATGCCTGCAAGATTCATCCATGCTATTGAAAGTAGCTTTCAACAATTTGCTCTCATTGCTATCTAGTTTTCTGTTGCATGAAGATGCCATGATGTAGAGACAAGATTTCAATATAAATATAACTATGAAATTCACGCTCTAACTAAAGAAGAAATGTAATGGGCAGTAAGCATTTGCTGGTTGTAGTAGAATGCTCCCTACATGGCATTTTCTAAAGCGTAGTCCGGGTTTTGCCTTCTATTTTAAATGTAGCAAGCAATGAATCAATATGACAATTAATCAATGAAAGAGACACAGAAAAATGGGTGGGTAGTGTTTAATTTTTAAAACAAATACTTTGTATAATGTTATTTACTCTAAAAATGAGGAATTGCTATTCAAAGATACAGCTCTTGTGACAGACTTCACACTTCATGTCAATGGCAATGTGTTTACGTATATATACATATATTTTTCAGGTAATATATTCCAATTACCACAATCCACTTCCAAGTCCTATCTATCTATAGTGACTAAATTAACTATTTCCTCATTACTTGCATATGTAAAGCTCTTTATTGGCTGACTGAAAAAACTGGTAATAGAGCAGGGAAAAGTGGCCAATGAGTCCATTTAACAGTTAGCTGGATTTTCATTAAAATACTTATGGTGTACCTACTTTATCTACTCAAGTAGATACAAACATGCCATGGCCCAGACATTTTGTTCCATCAATAAACAACTTCAGCTGAGTGGATACTCTTTGGAGGACCATATACTAATACAAGAGAAGGCATGATGGGAAAAAAATTTGTGTTCCTGCCCTAAATAAACTGAAAAAGAAAATGGAAATTATATGTATGTATATTTAACAAAAAGGACAATATAAACTCACTGTACTAAGAATACAGTGTTGTGAAATAGTGAGCCAAAGAGACCCAAATGAGACTGAGTTAATCAAAAGGAGGTCACGAAGAAAAGCGTATTTTGTGATGAATATAAGAGCAAGCATTTCAAGGAGTCTGACCTCTGTCCAACTTAAAGCTGGAAGGAGGGTCATAAGCAGGAACTAGTGCCCTGTAAAATTTTTTCCTTCCTCTATTTCCCTAGAGTGCTTGAATCCTGTACCACATAATTTAGGGCAGTTCTGCACTGCTTGCTAATTGTGTTGAAAATCTTGATTCCATGCAAAACTAAAAGGCAACTGACAGAATGGGAGAAGATATTTGCAAACGATATATCAGACGAAGGGATGGTATCCAAAATCTATAAAGAACTTATCAAAGTCAACATCCAATAAACAAATAATCCAGTGAAGAAATGGGCTAAAGACATGAACAGACACTTTTCCAAAGAAGACATCCAGACAGCCAACAGACATGCTCAACGTCACTCAACGTCAGGGAAATACAAATCAAAACCACAATGAGATACCACCTCACACCCATGAGAATGGCTAACATCAACTCAGGCAACAACAGATGCTGGCGAGGACGCAGAGAAAGAGGATCTCTTTTGCACAGCTGGTGAGAATGCAAACTGGTGCAGCCACTCTGGTAAACAGTATGGAGATTCCTCAAAAAATAAAAATAGAACTACCCTACGACCCAGCAATTGCACTACTAGGTATTTATCCAAGGGATATAGGTATGCTGTTTCGAAGGGACACATGCACCCCAGTGTTTACAGCAGCACTATCAACAATAGCCAAAGTATGGAAAGAGCCCAAATGTCCATCAACAGATGAATGGATAAAGAAGTGGTATATATATACAATGCAGTATTACTCGGCAATCAAAAAGAATGAAATCTTGCCATTTGCAACTATGTGGATGGAACTAGAGGGTATCATGCTAAGCAAAATTAGAGAAAGACAAATATCATATGACTTCACTCATATGAGGACTTTAAGATACAAAACAGGGGTGCCTGGGTGGCTCAGTCAGTTAAGCATCTGACTTTGGCTCAGGTCATGACCTCACGGTTCGGGAGTTTGAGCCCCACATAGGGTTCTGTGCAACAGCTCAGAGCCTGAAGCCTGCTTCAGATTCTGTGTCTCCTGCTCTCTCTGCCCCTCCCCACTCGTGCTCTGTCTCTCTCAAAAAAATAAACATTAAAAAAAATTTTAAGATACAAAACAGATGAATATAAGGGAAGGGAAGGGAATCAAAAATAATATAAAAACAGAAGGGGGACAAAAACATGAGTCTCTTAAATATGGAGAACAAACTGTTACTGGAGGGGTGGTGGGAGAGGGGATGGGCGAAATGCGTAATGGGTTTAAAGAATCTTCTCTTGAAATCATTGTTGCACTATACGCTAACTAACTTGGATGTAAATTTAAAAAAATTTTTAAAAACAAACAAAAGAAAATCCTGATTCCTTAAATAGATCATTATCTCCTGAAGGCAGAACACTTTCCACAGAATCCTTTGGTATTTTTGTGGCTCTTCTATTTGAGTAACCAGAACTGTGATTTGGTCTTTAAGAAGCAGCTTCTCTGGTTCTGCAGAGCAAAGGAAACCATAAACAAAATGAAAAGGCAAACTATTGAATGGGAGGAGGTATTTAAAAATGATACATCTGATAATAGGTTAATATCCAAAATATACAAAGAACTTACACAACTCAATGCCAAAAAACAAATAATCTGATTAAAAATGGGCAGAAGACATGAACAGACGTTTTCTCTAAAGGACATACAGATGGCCAAAAGACACAGGAAAAGATGCTCAACATCACTCATCATCAGGGAAATGCATATCAAAACTACGAGATATCACGTCACACCTGTCAGAATGGCTAAAATCAAAAACACAGGAGATAAGTGTTGGCAAGGAAAAAGGAACTCTCATGCATTGGAGGTGGGAATGCAAACTGGGGCAGCCACTGTAGAAAACAGTCTGGAGTTTCTACAAAAAAATAAAAAATAGAATTACCATAGGATCCAGTAATTCCACTACTGGGTACTAACCCAAAGAAAATAGAAACAATAATTCAAAAAGATATATGCACCCCCATGTTTGCTGCATTATTTACAATAGCCAAGATATGGAAGGAACCCAAGTATCCATCCATAGATCAACAAATAAAGATGTGGTATATGGATGGGAGATAGTGAAATATTACACAGCCATAAAACAGCATGAAATGTTGCCATTTATAGCAACATGGATGTGTATGTAGAGGGTTTAATGCTAAGTAAAGTAAGTCTGAAAAAGACAAATGCCATAGGATTTCATTCATATGGGAAATTTAAGAAACAAAACAAAGAACAAAGAGACAAATAAAAAACAGACAAATACAGAGAACTTGGGGTTGCCAGAAAAGTGGAGAGTTGGATGTAATAGGTGAAGGGATTAAGAGTATACTTATTGCAATGAGCACTGAGTGATGTATGGAGGTGCTGTATCACTATATTCTACACCTGAAACTAATATAACACTGTATGTTAATTATACTGGAATTTTAAAAATAGGATAAATAAAAAATAATAAAGTAACAGTAAAAAAAAAAAGATGCTTCTTGGGACATCTGGGTGACTCAGACTAAGCATTCCATTCTTTCTTGAATTTGGCTCAGGTCATGATCTCATGTTTCTGTGAGTTCGAGCCCCATATGACAGTCAGTGCTGACAGTGTAGAGCCTGCTTGGGATTCTCGCTCTCTCCCACTCCCCTACTCTCTCTCTCTCTTAAGAATAAATCAAATTTTAAAAAAATTTTTAAAAAGATGCTTCTTTCCCTTGGAAATGGCCCTGCTTGAATTTCACTCTCCTGAGGCCACCACATTAAAGACGCTACAATGTAAATGTGGGGAAATACAAAAGGTCTTAATCTCAACCATACTACAATGATGTTGACCAAATTTAAAGTGTCTTTGAGGGGTCATCTAACAAGGAAGGGTAATGAATCTCACCTTAGACACAATACTGTATCCTATGTGATAGATCACAAATCATCAAGAAAATGCAAATCAAAACCACAATGAGAGGGGAAGGGCAAGATGGCGGAGAAGTAAGGAGCTCTGTAATCTTTGCCCACCCGCATCTATTAAACTTCTCTGAGAAGGACTGAAGAGACAATACTCTGATCTGCAAGAGGGGGAAGAGAACACACAGACTACAGAAAGAAGACAACCTAGATGCTTGAGTGAGTGAGTGCGAACTGGGGAAACTGGAGGACCGGCCGGGCCCTGGAGCTTCAGAGGGGTGGGAGCCCCAGCCCAACACAGGGAGAGCGCGTGGTGCCCTGGAGAGACAAGGGGGAGAGAAAGAGAGACTGAAAATGCTCATAAAACTGTCTAAAGAAGAGATAAAAAACTCGCCCCAGGACAGAGAGAGATACTGTCACCCCACATATAACCACTGGGCGCGGGGAGAGAAATCTGTCCCATCTAGCTGGCCAATTCTTCCTTGGGCGCGGTGGCACCAGGAGAAACAGCCACCACCCCCTACGCGATCCCGGCTAGGAAGCCGGCCGCCAGCGCAAGTCAGACTCACATCAGGCGGAAGCGGTGCCAGGAGAGGCAGTCCCCGCCTCCCGTGTGACCCGGGCTGGGAGGCCAGCCGCCCGCGGGAGCGCATCTCATCTCCGGTGGCAGTGTCCAACTGCATGGACTAGGATTTGGAAGCGAGGCAGAGCTTGGAAAATACAGTTTGGCTCACCTGCGGTACAAAAGAGCGGCTTGCAACCCTTGGTTTGAGCAGAGCTTGGGGCACCGCCATTCTTCTCCCCACAACCACCAAGGCGGGGCTTCAGAGAGTAGCCTACACCAAGCCACGCCCATCCGCACGGGAGACCTCCTTTATTTTTTTGTCTTTTTCTTCTCCTTTTTTTCTCTTCTCATCCAGACATATCTTCCCTTATCTCACTCTTATCTCTCTTCTCAGCTGGTTATACACTTTTAGACTGTCCATAGTCTTTTAATGTCTCTGTTCCCCCGCCCCCTTGTTTTTCTTTTCTTTGCTTTGCTTTCCTTTTCTATACTTTCTTTCCCCTTTTGGTTGCTTGTTTGTTTGATGTGTCTGTGCCTTTGCATGCTTTTGTTCCCTGTGTGTTCGTCTGTTTTCCTTTTCAGGGCTACCTCGAGAAACAAGCCAAGGTACACATGGTGGAGAGTCCCAAATATCACTGACTAGGGAAATAAAATAATCAAAGGCACAACAAGAGAAAACGAGAGACACCGTTAAAAGAACACTTCCTGAAATGACAGGCCCTGAACAGTCAATGAGCCTCCTTTAAGAGCAATACTCACAGGTGCACAGGGCATAACGAGCTTTTAAAACGGACAAGAGACAGAAAGCTAGCCAAAATGACAAAACGAAAGAACTCTCCTCTAAAGAAATTCCAGGAAGGAGTCACAGCCACAGAACTGCTCAAAACAGATTTAAGCAACATAACTGAACAAGAATTTAGAACAATTGCCATAAAAATAATCGCTGGGCTTGAAAAAAGCATCAGAGAAGCTATTGATACAGACTAGGGAACTTCAAAATAGCTGTGACAAGTTAAAAAGGGCTATAAATGAGGTGCATAATAAAATGGAGGTGGCCGCTGCATGGATTAAAGAGGCAGAGAGGAGAATAGGTGAATTAGAAGACACAGTTATAGCAAAAGAGGAAGCTGAGAAAAAGAGAGAAATTGATACAGGAGCACTAAAAGAGAATTCGAGACCTGAGTGATACAATCAAACGGAACAATATCCGTATCATAGGAATTCCCGAAGATGAGGAAAGAGAAAAAGGTCCTGAAGGGATGCCTGATCACATTATAGATGAGAACTTCCCCAATTTGGGGAAAAAAATTGACAATGAAATCCAAGAGGCGCTAAGAACTCCCTTAAGACGTAACTTGAATCTACCTTCGGCACAACATATCATAGTGAAACTGGCAAAATATAAAGAAAAAGAGAGAATTCTGAAAGCAGCTAGGGATAAAAGGGCCCTAACATACAAAGGGAAACCTATCAGAGGGGCTACACCCCTATCTACTGAAACTTGGCAGGCCAGAAAGGAATGGCAGGAAATCTTCAATGTGATGAACAGGAACAATATGCAGCCAAGAATCCTT
>CM053579.1:82430792-82461402 GCA_028646485.1 Cryptoprocta ferox | reverse complement strand
CTGTTGGTGGGAATGTAAACTGGTACAGCCACTCTGGAAAACAGCGTGGAGGTTCCTCAGAAAACTATCAATAAAACTCCCCTATGACCCAGCCATAGCACTGCTGGGGATTTACCCAAGGGATACAGAAATGCTGATGCATAGGGGCACAGGTACCCCAATGTTCGTAGAGGCACTTTCAACGATAGCCAAATCATGGAAAGAGCCTAAATGTCCATCAACTGATGAATGTATTAGGAAGATGTGGTTCATCTATACAATGGAATACTACATGGCAACGAGAAACAACGAAATCTGGCCGTTCGTAGCAAAATGGATGGACCTTGAGGGTGTCATGCTAAGCGAAATAAGTCAGGTGGAGAAGGACAGATACCATATGTTTTCACTCATAGGTCTAACAGGAGAAACCCAACAGAGGACCTTGGGGAGGGGAAGGAGGAAAAAGAGTTAGGGAGAGGGAGGGAGACAAAACACGAGAGACTCTTGAATACTGCAAACAAACTGAGGGGGGAAGGGGAAGGGGGAAAGGTAATGGGGGGTGATGGTCTTGGTGGAGGTCACTTGTGGGGAAGAGCACTGGGTGTTATATGGAACCCAACTTGACAATAAACTATATAGTTAAAAAAATTACATAAACAAAATCAGATAAACCTATATACCCACTAAGGCATTTGGTTCCTCTGAGATGGCCTAATTTAAGATCAGAGAACCACAAGTAGCCACGTGCCATTGTTTGATTTTGTGAAAACTCTGCCAGCACTCTAAACTCCAAACTTGGTAGTGAGGTAAATGTTACCTGTAGGAGCATGTAAATTTCTCTGAAAACTTTGGTTTAAGCAGCTTCATCCAACTAGTTACATGTTGCTCAAAAAAACTGCATGACAGAACACTCAAACAAGAAGCATGACTTACGAAGAAGCACCTCTAGGTGGCCTCAGAGCCCTGTTTCTGCTCTGACTTCTTTGGGTTCTTATTTAAAGTCTCTGGTCACATAGAAACTCTAATACGCTTTGTGATAATTATTAACTTTATGACTTTATGACAAGCTTCATCTCCTCCCCCCTTTCAATTCCATTTTACATTAATCATAACTTTTTAAAGTGCTCTGTTTTGAAAGCATTTCTTCAGTCCTTCCCATAGTTCTTGTTTTGCCTTTCTTGTAAATGTTTTAGCTCAAAAACATGAATCAATCAACTCTTAGAATATTCTATAGTGTATATACTGTGTAAGACATCTTTAAAGTATCCTGATGTTTTAGGTGTCATTTGCTTTGAGGAAAAGAGGACAGTGTGCCTGGAGCCATTTTTTTCCCCCACGATAAAGGGCAGATTCCAGGAATCTGAGTCCTTCATTTCTGTGGCTGAACCTTCACTTAAAGGGCTTGGATTCTGCACACCAAGCTCTCCGGGCACAGGCAGGCTGGCTCAAAAGGTATGTTCACCTTGGTGACACAACTGGGTTTTCAGGGGTTTGACTGAGATACCAGAAACTACACTTTAAGGATAGAAGCTGTCTTCAGAGTCCAGTTTGGGGGCAGTGGCTTTTTTTTTGAATTGGAGAGCCAGAGTTCAAGAGTATCTTCAAAGTGAGGACTTTCTGTATGGAGGCCAGTGTCAGGAATTTTAATGCAAATCTCAGCTCACTTCCTCCCCTGTATCTTTTTTTTTTCCCCTTGTAGGATCAGTTCTGGCTGCTGTTCTTGCTAAAGAATAAAGTTGCTCTATGCTATTAAGTGAAACAAGGATATTTACTGATAGTCTAACAGACCAAATTCCCCAAAAACATTTTTATCTAGCAAGATGTTCTTTCATGTTAGAGTAATGCAGTGCTTGAGACCTTGGGGTTTAGAATTAGGGAGATGTAGGCCGAGTTTTAGCTATGCCACTTACTGGCTGTGCAGCCCATGGAAAAGTCAGTTCATGTCTCTGGGCTTGGTTTCCTAAATGATACAATATAAACCATACCTCAGAGACTCCCTGCAAGGATCAACTGAAAGGTTAGTGGATATAGTGATTGGCATTGAGAGAGCATGCCATAAGTGGTACTAGTTCTTACTGTTGTTATTATCGTTGATACAAGAAGTAAAGTTATAGTGGCACCTGCTAGGAATGGGTTTAAAGCATGGAGTCTGGATGCATATCTCATGTTTCTTTCTGGCATCATCGTTTATGAAATGTGAGACCTTGTGTAAGTTGTTTAACCCTTAACCCCCTATGCCTTTGTCTTCTCTTCTGCAGAATGGGGAACAGCTACTTTTTAGGGCCGTAGTGAAGACTATATATCTAAATCTATACATAGATACAAAATTTATGAGTGCCTAGTGCATAATAAATGCACAATACATATTAGCTCCTGCCTAATCACCCTTCAGAATGAGGAACTCACGCAAATAGTTTTAATCCATGTATTTTTAATGTTAGAAAAACTTGAAATAACCACTCTGATTTAGGATGACAGGCTATGAAAAATTAGCTTCTAAGTAACAAACTGGACAAATTTTGGGAGCAGGACAGAAAGAGTGGCTACCATATCTTTCATACATATCTTTTCCACCTTGCTTTTCCTTTCACTCATACCGGAAAGTTATTATAGGGGATAAAATATTTAAGGAGGGTGTATGGCATTTTAAATGTCAGCAAATTTTAGGAAAAGGAAAAGCTGGGAGTGGCATCAGAGGTTACTGAGTGTGCATCACAAATGTGAGAGTTTGTTTAAAAATGCAGAGCAGGGGCACCTGGGTGGCTCATTTGGTTGAGCATCCGACTTCAGCTCAGGTCATGATCTCATGGCTCATGAAGTTCGAGCCCTGCAATGGGCTCACTGCTGTCAGTGCTGAGCCTGCGTGGGATCCTCTGTCCCCCCTCTCTCTGCCCCTCGTCGACACTCATATTCTCTCTCTCTGTCTCAAAAATAAATAAGCATTAAAATAATAAAAATGCAAAGCATTCATCTTCCTCACAGATGGTTTAACTAAGTAAATCAAGGTTGTGCCCAGGAACTAGCATTTCACTAGTTCTCCAGGTGATTCTGATATCCCACTTTGAAAATCATGAGAGTAAGAGCCCTAAAAGGGGTAGAATTCCATTTCTAGAAAATCTGACTCTAAACTCCAAGATTTCAATCACTATATTATTTTGATCTTAAAGGGTGTGCTCAGCTATTGATGCACAAATATATATGCAAGAATGTTTGCTGTTAAGAGTAAAAGTTTAGCAGCAATGTAAATGTGCTGCTAATAAATTCTTTAAATAATTCTTTAAATAAATCATGTCAGGGGCACCTGGGTGGCTCAGTTGATTTAGTGTCCAACTTTGACTCAGGTCATGATCTCATAGTTCATGAGTTTGAGCCCTACATCGGGCTCTATGCTATCAGTGCAGAGCCCTCTTTGGATCTTCTGTCTCCCTCTCTGTCTGCCCCTTCACTACTCACTCGCTCTCTCTCTCTCTCTCTCAAAAATAAATAAACATTTTAAAAAATCATGTCAGTTCTATCTATATGATAGAATGCTCTGTAACCATTAGAATTAAGACAAGTTTTTACAAGTTCATAATTTAGTGGTGAGTGACAAGGTAGTGAAGATATGTACACTGTGAATCCATTTTTATCCAAAATGTTATGTTCATAGAGGCTATTTGCTAAAATGCTACTGTTCTTTTTTTTAATTTGTTTTTTAATGTTTATTTTTGTGTGAGAGAGAGAGAGGGAGAGAAAGTGTGAGTGGGGGAGGGGCAGAGAGCGGGAGACACAGAATCTGAAGCAGGCTCCAGGCTCCGAGCTGTCAGCACAGAGCCCGATACAGGGCTTGAACCCACAAACGGTAAGATCATGACCTGAGCTGAAGTCTGACGCTTAACTGACTGTGCCACCCAGTTGCCCCAGTGTTCTTAACTAGATAGTAGGTTATAGATTATTAAAAAAATTTAAAAAAATTTTTAACATTTATTCATTTTTGTGAGATAGAGCATGAATGGGGGAGAGGCAGAGAGAGAGGGAGACACAGAATCTGAAGCAGTCTCTAGGCTCTGAGCTGCCAGCACAGAGCCCAATGTGGGGCTTGAACCCACAAACCATGAGATATCACCTGAGCCAAAGTCGGATGCTAAACTGACTGAGCCACTGAGTAGCCCCAATGTTCTTAAGTAGATAGTAGGTTATAGATCATTAAAAAATTTTTTTAACATTTATTCATTTCTGAGAGACATCATGAATGGGGGAGGGGCAGAGAGAGAGGGAGATACATAATCTGAAGCATCTTCCAGGATCTGAGCTGTCAGCACAGAGCCTGATGTAGGGCTTGAACCCACAAATCATGAGATCATGACCTGAGCCAAAGTTGGATGCTTAACCTACTGAGCCATGCAGTCATCCCAGTAGGCTGTGGATAATTTTATAATTTTGTTTGTGCTTTCCATGGTTAGGAACTTTTTAAATGTGACACTTTTAGAATTTAAAAAGTCAATATGTGTGTACTGTGGTGCTTAAACACATTTGCCAAGAAAACTGTGGCAGGCAGAATAAAGGGCCCCGCAAAGGTACCCACACTGTCATCCCCAGAAATTTAATGTTACCCTACATGGCAAAAGGGCCTCTGGATATGTGATAAAGGTTTGTTTGAGACTTGGCATGGAAAGATTATTCTGGATCCTCCAGTAGACCTAATCTAATCAAACGAGTACTTAAAAGCAGAGAACCTTCATGGGCGGTGATGAGAGAGAAATGTGATGACAGAGGGTCAAAAAGATGTGAGAGCTCATCTGCCTTTGCTGACTCTGAAGGTGGAATAATGAACCACAAGACATGCGGCACCTGGGTGGCTCAGTTGGTTTAGCGTCCAACTTCGGCTCAGGTCACAATCTCACAGTTTGTGAGTTCGAGCCCCACATCAGGCTCTGTGCTGGTGGCTCAGAGCCTGGAGCCTGCTTCAGATTCTCTGTCTCCTCCCCGCCCCTCCTCTGCCCCTGCCCCGCTTGCGCTCTCTCTCGCTCTTAAAAATAAATAAACATTAGGGGCACCTGGGTAGCTCAGTCGGTTAAGCGTCCGACTTCAGCTCAGGTCATGATCTCACAGTTCGTGGGTTCAGGCCCCGCGTCAGGCTCTGTGCTGACAGCAGGCTCAGAGCCTGGAGCCTGTTCAGATTCTGTGTCTCCCTCTCTCTCTGACCCTCCCCTCCTCGTGCTGTCTCTTAAAAATAAATAAGTTTAAAAAAATTTAAAAAAAATAAATAAACATTAAAACATTTTTTAAAGAAAATGAACAATAAGACAAAGAATGCTGATGATCCCTAAAGTTGGAAAAGACAAGGGAACATACTTTCCCTTAGAGGGTCCAGAGAAGAGTTCACTTGCTGCCGACACCTCAGCCTTAGCCCAGTGAGGTCTACGTTGAACTTCTAAACTAAAGAACTGAAAGATCACAAAGTTGTGTGATCTTTTAAGCCGCTAAGTTTATAGTAATTTGTCACAGTAGCAACAGAAAACTGACAAAAATAAAGCCAAATATTTACCTTTTTGCTGGTGTGTAGACCCTCTGCCCTAATCAACAATCAAGTTGCTTTCCTTATCTAGAATGTCATTAAAATGATAAATGTTGGGGCACCTGTGTGGCTCAGTCAGTTAAGCATCTGACTTCAGCTCAGGTCATGATCTCACTGTTCCTGAGTTGAAGCCCCGCAATGGGCTCTGCGCTGACAGTTCGGAGCCTGGAGCCTGCTTCAGATTCTGTGTCTTCGTCTCTGTCTGTCCTCCACTCACGCTCTGTCTCTCTCTCAAAATAAATATTTTTAAAAATGATAAATGTTAATAGTGGAAAAAACTTCTGCAGTCATCTAATTCAAGACTTATATTTTATACATGAAGAAATCAGGGCCCACAGAGGTGTGTAACATAGCTGTTGAAAATTAAAATGCCCTAAGTTGCAAATCTCAGGGAAGTTTGACTCATTCTGATTTATTCAGTGTGAAGTTTTATTATCTCACATAGCAAGAAACAAGGTGGTCTTCTCCACGGGTTATCAGAACCCTGGCTGTTGGCAATTCTCTTGGCTCTGGCTTTTGGAAAAATGAATGTCCCCGCACCAGGCCGCACATCAAACGTGAAGAATGGGAGCAGTGAGGAATAGTTTGTGTTAGATGCTTCAGCTACATATATTGTAATTCTGAGCATGAAATCTAGAACCAGATTGACTGGGTTCTAATAATAATGCTGCCACTTAGTAGCTGTATAACCTTCCTTGTGTAATATGTATAACCTCTATGTGTCTCATTTTCCTCCACTGCCAAATGGAATGAGTACATTTTTCCTGCTTCACTGAATTTTTGGAGGATCAAATGAGTTACTGTAGAGAGCGTAGAACATTATCTGGCACTTGGTAAATACAGTAGCTGCCAATTTATTCAAGCCTCCTTATATCCACATCCTTTTTTAAAAAGCTTATTAATTTTGAGAGAGAAAATACGTGAACGGGGGAGGGGCAGAGAGAGAAAGAGGAGAGAGCCAGAATCCCAAGCAGGTTCTATGCTGCCAGAAGGGAGCCCATTGCAGGGGCTCAAACTCACACACTGTGAGATCATGACCTGAGTGAAAGTCAGACGCCCAACCAACTGAGCCACCCCTTATAACCACGTCCTTAGGGTAGACCCCTTGTAGGCTGACTTAAGGCTCAGCTATGTAACTTCGGTCATTGAAATGACACCGGGCATGACCCAAGCAGAGATATGAAATGCACTTGCATATTAGGGCTTGCCTTTTCTTGTTGCTCTTGAACATTGCTAGCATATGTAGCAGCCCAGGGTAGCCAGCTGGAGAGGAGAAACACAGTGCTTCTGTTGCCCTGGCAACAGCTGGTCCTATGAGTGAAGCCATTCTAGATCACTTAGTCGCCATTCAGCTGACTACGGACACGTTTGTAAGCCCAGCATGGATCAGTGGTGTCAGCCCAGACCTGAATAAGCTGGCAGCCAACCAATAGAATCATGAGATAAATTGTAGATTAAAGTCATTAAGTTCTAGGATGGTTTGTTACGTAGCAAAGGCTAGCTGATACAGTAAGCACTCAATAAGAATTAGCTATCCTTTGCTGCTCACAAGTCACTCACCAACAATGAGATGATTATTCAAATGATCATAACAATGATTACTGTAGACCAGAGACTCTCACCCTGGCTATGTCTCATTAAATGGATGTGAAGCATTAACGAGTGGCAGAAGTGATTCTTGTATGTATCCAGGGTTGGGAGTAATTGTTTGATTTGGAATAATTATTAACAAGGAATGGATGCTGGCTTGTCAATCATCAGAATCATTACAAGCATGATCACATAGCTGGTCAGTAGCAGAGAGATGATACCGACTAGTTTTCCTGAGCCCCTGCCTTGTGTTTTTTTTATCATTGTGTGCTGTGGGAGAGGGTGATACCCTCAGGCACTCACAACAAGTTAATTATTGCGCGTATTGTCCCAACAGCAGAGGTAAACTTGTTCACACTGTTTTTCTTTGAGCTGCACATATTCTGAGGCAAAATAGAAAACTTCAGATACCATTACTGAAACATTTTTTCTTTTTTCCTGCATGCCCAGCAGCTGGTGAGTGTTCAGCATCAGATATGAGAAGTTAAGCTGAATAAACTGGAGGAAAACCTTCTAGAGAAAGCAAGCTCAGCTTAAAAAAAAAATGCTAAGTTTGCCGACTCAAGAGCCCAGGACAGCTTAATAAAATTGAACAGAGGAAAACCAATTAAACACTTTAAATTGCTATTCTGGGGCTCACCAAAACCACACAAGTCAAAAGAGGAAATATTCAATTATTAGTAGCAGCTGGATTTTTGTGAAAGTTTTTTTTAGTTAAACCAAGTCTCCCCTCTTACTACTGCTTCCCAGAGGGCCAACCGATTTTTCAATCTCCAGAAAGTACTTCATTGTGAATTTGCCCACAGGGATATTCAAAGAAATCCTAATGGCCTAATGCATAGCTCTGAGCTCCTCACTTCTCTTTTCAAAAGAGTTCCCCATGGGCTTGTCAATAGCGTTGATTTGGTAGACAAAACCTTTTGTGATATGTCCCCCACCCCCACCACACCATACCTGTCTAGCTTTCTCTATGACTCTACCTGCTTGTAGCCTGAATTCTTGACAAACTGGGGCTTGTTGTTCCCTAATTAATCCTGTTCTCTGCTGCCCAGATATCTGTGCTTGTGCCTGCTCCACACTCACCTCTTACATATATCCTCACTAGCTAAATAATCTGTTTTTCAAGCCCAACCTCAAATGCTAATTTCATGAATACTTTCCTTATTTTTTGCCGAAATTCACCAGGCACAGACCCCCTGAAATAAAAGTATATTGAAGGTTTATTTAACTTGCTCTAGCTCAGAGGAACACATATCAGAGAAACCATGAATATTTGAGCTTCTGCTGGGTGACTCTGAGGAGGGTTTGAGGAGGTGAGGGTCATTTCTGGATTGGGTGCTTTCAGGAAGTAGGAGCCACTTGGTAATGGGATTATCTTGATAACTTTTATAAAAGAGGCAGCATAGTTAAAGTAATGTTAGGGTGGTCATTGATAAAGAAGCACGCATTAAAAGAGGGAGTCATTTCGTCCCCTCACTTTTGCAGAGTATTCTTGCCTTTATGGCTTTGTCAGATAATTATTTATGTACTCTCTGTACACATTTTCTTTATATTACCTGTGTGTTATGTTCAATTGGGACATCTCAACTCTCAGGACTGTTTGTTTATCCTTCCTTCCTTTATTCTTTCCAGAGAGAGAGAGAGTGTGTGTGTGTGTGTGTGTGTGAGCCTGGTCAGAGCAGAGAGAGAGAGAGAGAGAGAGAGAGAGAGAGAGAGAATCTCAAGCAGGCTCCATGCTTGGTTTGGAGCCCAATTCAGGGCTTGATCCCATGATCCTGGGATCATGACCTGAGCTAAAACCAAAAGTCGGTTGCCCAACTAACTGAGCTACCCCAGAGCCCCTGTTTTTCAGTTTTTTTATTATGCAACTAGTTGTGTCCATCTTGTTAGAATCTCCATAATACACATGTGAGGGAAATGTTGCACAGATAAAGCAGCATTGGCCATCATAGATGGTTCTTTTTTGTTTCCAGTCAAGTCTGAGTCTGTTGTATTTCACATGAAAAACATAGTTTGTTTAAAAATGCAGTGTGTTTTGCAAAAGAAGAAAACGTGGCATGACTAGCCTTGTAGATCTTCATGGAAGAAGTTGAATACAACTACCTCTTTTAGACATGCTTTCTCCAGTCGACCATACTCTTGGCCACTCATGCAATTAAGGCTTGTCCACTTCTGTTGAACTCCTGTTCCTCACCTGTGTCCCCTAGGGTTGTCTGGCACAGTGAACTCTACTTACTATGTTTCAGAGTTAAATAAGGGACTGTACAGAACACTGTAGGAAGATGAAACAGTGACCTGTCAACAACCAGATATTAAATATTAGGCTTTGTGGGCCAGACTGCATCCATTATGATTCCACTCTGGAATTGTAGCAGGAAAGTAGTCAGAGACAACATATAAATGAATGATCTAAGTTCCAATAAATTTTTTTTATTATTGAAGTATAGTTGACATACTATGTTATATTAGTTGCAGGGGTACAACATAGCAGTTTGAAAGTTTATATATTATACAGTGTTTACCACAATAAGTGTAGTTATTATCTGTCACAACTTCAAATTTATTACAGTATTATTGACTCTATTACCTATGCTGTACTTTTCATCTCTGTGACTTATTTTTACGTGGAAGTTTGCACCTCTTAATCTTCTTCCCCTATTTTGCCTATTTCCTTACCCTCTTAGCCGCCAATTTGCTGTCTGTATTTATGAATCTGTTGTTGTTTTTTGTTTGTTCATTTGCTTTCTTTTTTAGATTCTACATATAAATGAAATGATAGGGTATTTGTCTTTCTCTGATTTATTTAGCAGGTCCATCCATGTTGTCACAAATAACAAGATTTCATTCTTTTGTATGGCTGAGTACTCTTCAATTGTATGTATACACACATACTACATATTCATTCATCTATCAGTGGACACTTGCTTGTAAATAATGCTACAATAAGCATAGCGTTGCATACGTCTTTTTGAATTAGTGGTTTTGTTTTGGTAAATACACAGTAGTGGCATTACTGGATCTTATGGTATTTTGTTTTTAATTTTTCGAGAAACTTCCATTCTCTTTTCCACAGTGGCTGTGCCAGTTTGCATTCTCAACAACAGTGAATGAGGGTTACTTTTTTCCACATCCTTACTGACACTTGTTATTTCTTGTCTTTTGATAATAGCCATTCTGGCTCATAGGAAATAATTTCTCACTGTGATTTTGATTTGTATTTCCCCAATGATTAGTGATATTGAGCATGTTTTCAAGTGACTGTTGGCCATCGGTATGTCTTCTTTGGATAAAAGATCTGGTCTGGATAAAAATGGGTCTTCTGCCCATTTTTAAAATGGATTATTTGTGTTTTTTTGGTGTTGAGTTATATAAGTTATTTATGTATTTTGGGTATTAATCTTCCATTGGCTATATCTTCTCTCCTTCAGTCGGCTGCCTTTTCATTTTGTTGATGGTTTCCTTTAGTGAGCAAAAACTTTATTTTAGTAGTCTTGATAATTTATTATTGCCTTTGTTTCTCTTGGCTGAGGAGATATAGAAAAATGTTGCTAAGGCCGATGTCAAAAAATTACTGCCTATCTTACCTTTTAGGAGTTTTATGGTTTTAGGTCTTACATTTAGGTCTTCAGCCCATTTTGAGTTTATTTTTGTGTATGGTATAAGACATTGGTCCAGTTTCACTCTCATGCGTGCATCTATCCAGTTTTCCCAACACCATTAGTTGAAGAGACCATCTTTTCCCCATGGTATATATTCTTGCCTCTTCTGTCATAGGAGAATTGACAAGATAATTTCATTGCAGTCCCTGTCAAAATACCAATTGCATTTTTCACAGAACTAGGACAAATAATTTTGAATTTGTATAGAACCACAAAAGACTCCAAATTGCCAAAGGAATCTTGAGAAAGAGAAACAAAGCTGAAGATACCACAATCCCAGATTCCAAAATCTACTCTAAACCTATAGTAATCAAAATGGTATGGTACTGGCACAAAAATAGATGTAAAGATCAATGGGACAGGATAGGGAGTCCAGAAATAAACCCAGTCAAATTTTATTTACAAAAAGCAGGTGATGGATTGGATTTAGTCCAGAGGGCTAGTGTTAAGTTTGAGGCCCATTCTTGCCATTTGATCACAAACCAGTGACCATCTCTGGGTTTTGCAATTCTCATCTGTCAAAGGATGATAATATTTCTTGCTTTATGTGTGAGGATTAAAATGGGATATAGTTATGTGAAAAACCTTTTAAAATATGAAGTACTATATACTTAAAATATATTATTACCTTATTATATATTTAGAGAACAGAGTCCTTCATCTTTCTGCAGCAAGACTGTCGTGGATGTGAGAATGTGCTATATGGATCTCCCTTCAAGGGAAGACATGTTGCTTAGCTGTGGGGTGTGTGCTCAGCAGGCAGCCTCCAGCTGTCAGCTCCTTCCTGGTCAGCCTCCACTGCTGAGAGCTGCCTCATGCATGACAGGCATCATGGTGACTGAGCATGACAGAGGTATACAAGTTCAGGCATTTCAGCCTCAACTCTGATAAGCAATACCCAAGGACCAGTGAAGGACTTGCGTGTCAGTTTACCTTCTCTCTCTTTTCAGTCATGATTCCTCCCCCTTCCCTTCATGAGTTGGTCCTTAGTAAATAGCTCATACTCCTTAAGTCCATCTCAGAGTGTGCTTCTGGAGAGCACAACAAGTAACAAAGGTAATTTACTGAGATACTAGTATATGTGGTGATTTTTTTCTGTGTGGATCTCCTTTATCCATGTCAGGAACATAGCCAGGCTTTGTCTTGAGGCTATTTATGTTCTCTGAGGACAATACCCCTTTCTGGCCAGAATCTGTGATAGGAATATGCTTGGGATTTAAGGGTGTAGGTGAAAAGGTGGGTTGAGAGGTAAGTGGCCAAAGCAGAGGGAATGGGATTACTCTGGACTAGGAAGGAATGGGTGATTTGGGGTCTGTGTCTATAAGCATCAAGATCTGCCCACCATGTGTTCGTACCACCTCAAGAAAACCTCAGAGGGAACAGGCAGAATTATAACTCAGAGTCTAGAACTGAGATATTGGGGGACTGATGCCAGCAAAATTGCTGGGCACCTGGGCCCTCTTCAAGTGAACATGTAGGCTTAGATCGTGAACAGGTCATCAACAGGATGGGAGTTGAGAATCACATTGAATTTATGCTTCAAAAAGTAAGGTAACGTGATATATCTTGCATAGCCTAGTTATTGAGGAAAATCCAATCTACTGCCTTTATATCCCTTTAAAAATATTTTCAGACAAGTGAATTCATTGCGGTTTTGAGAAAATGAGCAACGAAGGTCTAATGACACATTCATTTCACAAATGTATATTAAGCACCTACTATAACCCTGGCATTCTCCTGGCCACATAGTGATGAACAAGATAGATATGGTCAGCAGAAAGTGTACAGCCACTTTTTCTTCTACCACTGCCAAGAATATCTCAGGGCCAGGCAGCTAGAATAACAGGAATCTGACAGGGCCTTCAAGGACTGAAGGTATCAGTGCAGCCTCCTGCCACTTCCTACAAGACTCTAGTTCACTTCACTGCAGATCAAGCACCTCAGAGGCTGCTCTTGCTGCCAGCACCTGTGACTATCTACTTGGGGGCTTTCTCTAGCTGCATAAACATGGTCAGTTCACGTGTAAGGCAGGCCTGAGGGGTGTGTGGTGTGTGTTTGTGTGTGTGTGTGTGATGGGTTGTGGGTGTACCGCAGAATTGATGTATTTGGAAACAGCCCTCAACCACTGGAGATGGAAATTGGTGGATAAACATCTCTTCTTGCTTGCTCCTTGGATGGGGAAACTGGGATATACTCTTCGCCATTTCCCATAGATCCTCAGTGAAATTCAGCCATAGGCGCTCCTCCACCAATAACATGCTCATCACTGCATTCTATCTTGGCTTCCTTCCTTTCCCTGTGTCATTGTCCCCACTCCTGTTCCAGTGATTCCCAGAATTACCTTGCAAATAAACTATTGAAGTCCCCATCCTGGCATCTATTTCCTGGGGAACCTAAACTGAGATTCCCACCTTGTTTAGGCTTGCTTCAGCCTAGGAGGCACAGGCACCATGGCCGTTACCACGGGCACCTCAGCACTATGTATGCAGAAAAGCCCCATCTCTGGGTGCTTCTTTAAATGTGTATACTTTAGAATACCGGATCTCTAAGCACTTTGATTGACATACGGCTGAAAATACCAAGCAACTAATTTGCTTTTGTTCCTAATGAACAGTAAGCCCATTGAGGGCAGGTTTGTGTTATTTCTTCTTCCATCAGCACTAAGCATAATGTTAGGCACCAAGTAAGTGCTCAGTGATGGAACTGAATTTTTCCCCCAGGGATTTAGTCCCTACTTGTAACTAAGCAGCCAAATAGGCCTCTTAATTCGTGTTTCTAGATCTTATTTAGAGCCTGCAGAAATGGTGTGGGTAATCTCTTGAGGGAAAGAATTGAAGGATTCCAGTATTTTTATGAAGTCCTTGGGCATTTGTATGCAAAATCTCTAATCTGGCATGATCAAGAGTAGTCTAAGGCATGGATCAGCATATGTCTTCTGAAGGGGGCCAGATAATAAACATTTCAGGCTTTGTTGAAAGAAGTCTCCATTGCCACTACCCAACTCTGCCTTTTTAGTGTAGAAACAACCAGACACAATCCATGAATGTTCCAATAAAATATTACTTAAGAAAATACCTGGCTGGATTTAGCCCGTAGGACATAGTTTCCTGACCTCTGGTCTAAGGCAGTGTTGTCTAGTAGAACTTTCTGCAAGTTGAAAACGTTCTGTAATCAGAGATACCCAGTTTGGTGACCAATATGTGGCTAGTGCTACTGAGAATATGAATTTATTTTTATTTACATTTAAATAGGCACATGTGGCTGGTGACTAACATATTGGGCACTGCATGTATTGTTTTGCCAATCCCAGCAAAGCCCGAACCCCTTAATCATATTTCCATCAACCTTTCTACCCCAACTGCTTCTTCATTTGGAAACACAATGGTCAAAACAACGAAAGTGAAAACAGCATATGCTCTGTCTTCCCAGTGAACCGGCCAGCCTCCCTCTTGCTTTTGGTGTGGTTGGCTGAACATGATACATGTGGAGGAGACAAGCCTTTATTTCGTCCTGGGCATACTAAGGCGTGAGTAAAGCTCTTAGGCATGTAGTTCATTAGCTGTGGGGTCTCTGCCAATAATTCAAACCTCTTCAGGTGGTGTTGGGTAGTTGTACAGGCCTCATCAAGGTTGGGGCTTCAGGTTTGTATTCTCAGTCAGCCCTTCCACTTTTCTAGCACTGTCAGCTCCAAACTTCTGACCTTTTAGCAGCTGATGTCTCAATTTTGTCAGGCTGAGTTTCCACTCCCCCTTCCCCTTTTTAAAGTTTGCTTTTCAAAACCAGCCTAACAGGGATCATTTCAGTGTGTGATGAAGTAGGCACTTATTGAGCAATAAACCTGTGGATTTATGCTTATGGGTTTCTGGAAGCAACTTTGCCACAATCCTGTGAAATCTCACTCACAGTTCATTGAGTTCTGACTGGATCTTGAATTATAGTTGATGCTCCAAACAGAAAGTAATATTTGTCACATTCTATAACTGTATGTTCTGCAGCTTTGGAATACTGTGCCTTGCTTTGACACATTCACTTGGCTAAAGCTGAAGTAACTCTTTACACCCTGGATCACATGATTCTAAGGTGCCACTGTGTATTTTTACAAATAATTTATGGATAGGGAAGTACACACATTGAAATTTGATGTATTTTCACCAGCTCAACACAGCCATGGAACCAGCATGCAGATCATTCCCATCCTTATTTTTAGCAGTATAGGTAATTTTTTTGTTTTTTTTCCAGTTTACATAAGTCAGTCGTGTATACTGTGTATCTAGATTAATTGGTAAGAGTGAATTGCATCTATTTCACTACATATAGTTCTAGATTGTGCATTCTCATTAACATAAGGCATTCCTTTACATGAATATCTATCCACTTAACTCTAGATTAATATTTGTGTGTTTTCTGAAGTTTGGAACAGTTATACACAGAGCTTCAAATGACCATTCTAATGCCTGCCTTTGGAGCACATGTACAGAATTTCTGGATTATTTGGTATGCATATATTCACTTTAGGATATCCTGCCAGTTTTCTAAAATGGTTGAACCATTTCACACTCCTTTTACAGTGTATGGGAATTCTAGTTGCTCTGCACCCTCACCAACATGCTATTTTCTTTTTTCTTTTTACTGTTCTAGTTGACATGTGGCACCATATTGTGGTTTTAATTTGCATTTCTGTATTGATGAGTTGAGCACCTTTTGACATCTTTATCAGCCGTTTGGATATCTTTTTTTGTAAAATGTCTGTTAAGTCTTTTTGCCCAATTTTCTGTAGGAGTAACTTCTTTGCCTTATTATATTTTTGGATTTTGTTTTTGCATATATGATATAATCACAAGTCCAAAACCAAAAATACCTTTGAAAAGTCGAGCAAAATGTATTCCTCCCCCACCTCCTTAGTCCTAGGTTCAGTCAGGTCCCACTTCTCCCTTTCCCATGAGGAACTACTTTTTATTAGTTTTTATTTATTAGTTTTATCATTTTACTAGTTTCCTGTGCATTCAGGGCTTCTTTATGAGGGTGCATCTATTTAAATGTGAAACAAGGGCTCCGTGGAAATTAGCAAAGAGTGAGGACAGTGGCCTCACTTTGAACAGCCCAGGAGGTGTTTTTTTGTTTTATTTGTTAATTTTTTTGCAGGGCCAAAGCTACATTAACCACAGTTGAGATGATAGCTGTTCTGTACAACCATAGAGCAAGAGGCGTAATTCGCAAATCATTACAATTCTGAAAAACAGGATATGAACATGTCACCTAATGCTTCTGTTTTGTCAGGACTAAATAATTGAGTCTCTTAAATGTAAAGCTTAAAAATCAAATATCTAAGTTGTAAGTCAGTTGGTTCATCCTTGAAGCCATAAATTCTCTGAACAGAAAGATTCGTTGGCATTGTAGGACTTAATATTAAGCAAAGATGTATAATTTGCTGCAGATTTTTGGACTGAACTGATGCTAGGCTCTTCACTCTTGAGTTTCTCAGTTACTTGCTTCTAGTAAGTTGGACACTTAGAGAGGTGCATTAACTCTTTTGAGCCACGTGGGTAACACTCCCACACAGAAAATTAGTATAAAGAAGATTGCTTTCTCTATAAATGTTCCTTTTTTGCAAGCGGGCTAAAGTGCTAAAGTTACACTTTGAAGCAGAATCAGGTAACCTATTCCTGAAATTTTGGAATTCTCTTTGTACACAGTACCCCTGTGGTCGTATGTCAGACTTTAAGAGAGAAGCCCCATGTGCTGTGGAAGAGTTAATTTGCTCAAGGTGAAATGTTGTCAGAAGGAGCATATAGATAGACCACTGATGACCCCAAGTGATCACATGCATATGTTTGAGATAATTAAAAGAAAACTTACAACACAAAATGATCTTACTTTCCACTCAGCCATGGTAGACTTGTGGGAAGGCCCTCAGACTTCCCTCAGACTTTAATCTGGGAGAATCCCAGGTGTGGATGTGCATCCTTGGGGAATACTGGTCAACCTTTGGGGAACACTTCTTTAAATTTTTTTAAGGTTTATTTATTTTTGAGAGAGAGACAGGCAGACTGAGTGAGCAGGGGAAGAGCAGAGAGAGAGGGAGACACAGAATCTGAAGCAGGCTCCAGGCTCCGAGCTGTCAGGACAGAGCCCAACGCTGGGCTCAAACTCACAAACCTCGAGTTCATGATCTGAGCTGAAGTCAGACGCTTAACGGACTGAGCCACCCAGGCGCCCCTGGGGTTCAGGCTTCTACATTGAGGAATGTTTGGTTCAAATTTTCCCAGGAAAGCTTCTAAACATCTTTATTTCTCCTTCAGAGAGAAAGAAAAAAGATTTAGAGCCACTGCTGAGTCAGAGGAGCAATTGAATATAGGTGTAATCATGTGGTTGCAGTGCTAACAGACATAATACATAAATGGGAGAATAGTTTAGCTGATGCCAGGTGTCATACAAAAGAAAAAAATAATTTTTTGATGTTTAGGCGTCCGAGCTAGGTGCCAAGACTCTTGACTTACCTCTGATAGCATTTTAAATAAGTACTTCCATTAATTTTAATGAAAACTAAAGTCTCATAATCATTCCACCCAGTTATCTAGATTTATAACATATTATAAACACACATAAGAAATGAATTATTTAATAAATATATTGAAATTTTTTGTATCCACTAAAAAACTCCTTAGTTATATAAAATCATACTATAATTATTATATCTTTAGAACATTCCATTGTTTTCAAATTATAAACTAATTCACACATTTTAACTGCTTTTATTAATTTTTTAATTTTTTTAAAGTTTATTTATTTATTTTGAGAGGGACAGAGACAGCATGGGTGGGGGAGAGGCAGAGAGGGAGACAGAGAATCCCAAGCAGGCTCCACACTGTCAGCACAGAGCCCGATGTGGGGCTTGAACTCACGAAACTGTGAGATCATGACGTGAGCCAAAGCCAAGAGTTAAGACACTTAACTGACTGAGTCACCCAGGTGTCCCCTAAGTGCCTTTATTAAAAATAAGGCAGTCTGTTAGGCCAAGCAGAATATAAAATTTGTGGGTCCTAGAGAAGATATAAATCAAGCCAGCAGAGAAATAGTGTATGTTCTGTCTTCCTATCTTGAGCAGTAAAGAAAGGGCTGGTCTCCTATTATTTCACTCTTATGTGGGATTTGAGAAACAAATGAACAACGAAGAAAAAAAGAGACAAAGAAAAACCACACTCTTAAACACAGAAAACAAACTGGTGTTTGTCAGAGTGGAGGTGGGTGGAAGGAAGGGTGAAAGAGATAAAGGGATGAAGAGTGTCTAGATGAGCACCGAGAAGTGTATAGAATTGTTGAATCATATTGTATACTTGAAACTAATATAACGCTGTATGTTAATTATACTTGAATTGAAAAAAGAATAAAAGTAATAGTTGCCACAATAAAAAAAAAAGGCTGGTCTCCAGTCTGACCCCTTACCTTCTCCTCACCTTGGCTCTGTTCCAAAATGAGGCACATACATAGATACTTGCACACTCAACCCACATGTCCAACCTCCATCTGCCTACCTCCTCTGCAAACAGTTGCTTCTTGGCCAGTTCTCAGACCCAGGGCTGCACATACCAATAGAGTGTCCACCCTCAAATGCATGGAATCAAGAAAAAGGCTTGCACATAACCTAGGAAGCTGAAGTGTGCTCTAGAGTGAGGTGGAGGAGACCTGAGTTCCAGGTAAACCTCTCACCCCTAGATAGGGTCAGAGTTAGTAGAGGACCAAAGCAGGCCCTCAAGAGTACAGGAAATAAGGCAGAATCTCTACCTATCCTTTTCACACAGTGGTACTATAGCTAGGCTGTTAGGTACAGTGGGAAATGGAAGGTAAAGAACAACTTTTGTGTAACTTGCAATTTAATTGATGGAATAAGCTCCTTAAAAAAATGAACACAACTGTCAGATATCTCACCAGGAACTTAAAAGAAATTGCTTAGGGCAACCTATTCCACTATTTCGAAACAGGTCTTCGTTTTTAAGAAATACTGGCAGGCAGGTTCTCTTTGAAAACTTCTGTGATGCCCACGCCCCTGCATTACATCTCCAATAACAAAGACTTTAGAAAGATAGACTTTATCACCTACATTAGGAGTTGTTCATTTTTTTTCTGTAAAGCACCAGAGAGTAAATATTTTAGGTTTTACAGGCTGTATCACATAGTATCTGTCACAAATCCTCAACTCTGTCTTTGTGGAACAAATGCATACATGGACAGTGTGTAAACAAATTTGGAATAGCTGTGTTTCAATAAAACCGTATTTACAGAAGTAAGCAGTGGGCTGGATGTGGCCCATAGGTCCGCATTTGCCTTATTTATATTATGACCAAATAAAGGAGAAAGATAGAAAAAAGATAGAAAAACCCTAGGAGAAAGAGGCAAATATACATATTCAAAGGGAGACATACATTTAAAAAAAAAGGAAGACACAGGGTGTCAATAAAACAAAATATTCAAGGAATAACTGCAGTTGTATGGATACACAAAGATACACAGAAAACAGCAGTAGGAAATATAATAGAAGTAAACAAAGGTCAACATGCTAATCCTCTTCTTTAGCTATATTTATATATTTTTACATACGAATATGTGGAAATCCTCTGTTTGCCTCATTTATCTTAAATTCAATTTCCTATATTAAAGAAGAGGAAGTAGCATTTTATTTTCTAGATAGTGATATTTTCAAATAGTATCTATTAGCACCTGTAAGACTTCTGCCATCAAAAATTTGGAATGCTATTTTTTAAGTTTAAAATGTAATTCTGATAGAGATCATCTTAGGGACTTGGTCTAACTAAACAGAAGACTAGATTGAGCCAAAGAATTAGAACATCCTCACCTGTGACCTAAACATCTAGGATCATGCAGTTTCCTCTCTTGAATCAGAGAGATAATTATTGGAAAAACACATGTTTTGATGGAGGAAAATCTTACTGAAACTGAGAGTTTCACTTGAGTTTAGGATGCTTTCGATAATATCGTGAACTTCAGCCATTGTTTGCTTTGCATCGGCTGGCTCTCTGCACACAGCCACAGATGAGGTTTTCAAGGACATCTGGATTGTGGAAAACTTCAGCCAATGCATCCTTGACATTTCATTGGGGGGAGAGGGGAGGGGAAGATGTTTACTAATGTGAGAGCTTATTACACATTGCATATTACCTTGAGATGGTGTTGATTCTTTTTGATATGTGGATAGTCCTGGAAGTTACATTTGATGATAAAATTATGTTTTAAGTTAGCCCATTACTGGAAAAACATGCATTTCTGGATCTGTGGAAAGAATGTACTGTCTTTGTACAGTGCTTTCCTAAAGAGCAGATGAGCTCACAGACCGTCTCCACTAAGTATATATATATATATATATATATATATATATATATATATATATATATATACTTGTTTCCCCTTCAGCCTCACTCCTTCAATATTTAAGAACTCCATATCTGATCATTTTGCTATTCCCTTAGTCAAATATCAATTTCATTTGCTACAGGCTGGATAGATGAAATGCTTGGGTCCCAAGACTAGGGAAAATTTCTACTGTCAGTAAGAAAAAGTTCAAAAATAAATGGAAAAATCTAACTCTAAGTTCTGGGTCCATCTTAATATTCAGTCAGTGATATTAAAATCCATTGTTAGGGTTCCAGATTCTCTAATCTAAATGCCGCCTTTAACATGTAAGAAGAGGAATGACTTGTACAAGGCCCTATGACTCATTTGTCAAAGAGAACAAATTCAAATCTTAGGACTCCCGCATCATTTCCACTTAGCTGTTACCCTACTCCCATTCTCCATATTGTTATCTCTACTGTTCGGTCTATTCATTCCTTTAAAAAGCATTTGCTGCAGTGAGACATTACCTCACATGTGTTAGGAGAGATAGCTATTATCAAAAAAACAAAGTTAAGTGTTGGAGAGGGTGAAAATAGAAACTTGTACACTGTTGGTAGGAATGTAAATTGGTATAGTCCGTATGGAAAACAGTGTGGAGTTGCCTCAAACAATTAAAACTAAAACTACCATATAATCCAGCAATCCTACTTTTGGATATATATCCAAAGAAATCAAAGATTATAGCTGATAGTATGGTGTTGGCACTGTTTACTCCATTGACTTTTGTTTTTAATTAAAAAAATCACTTACAGTTTACATAGTATTATATTAGTTTCAGGTGCACAATACAATGATGCACAATTCTATACATTTCTCAGTGCTCGCCAAAACTTACTGTACTCCTGACTCCCTTTACCTGCTTCACTCTTCTCCTCGCCCACTTCCATTCTGGCAACCACCAGTTCTCTGTATTTGAGAGTCTGGTCTTTTGTTTGTCTGTGTTTTTCTCTGTTCATCTGGTTTGTTTCTTAAACTCCACGTGAGTGAAATCATATGGCATTTGTCTTTCTCTGTCTGACTTATTTCACTTAGTGTAATACCTTTGAGGCCCATCCATGGTACTGCAAATGGCAAGATTTCATTCTTTTTATTCCTGAGTAATATTCCACTACAAATAGATACCATATCTTCTTTTATCTGTGTATCTGTGGACGGATACTTGGTTTGCTTCCATATCTTGGGTATTGTGAATAATACTGCAGTAAACATAGGGGTGTATATATTCTTTTGAATTAATGTTTTCAGTTTCTTGGGGTAAATACCCAGTAGTGGAATTATTGTATCCTATGATAATTCTATTTTAAATTTTTCGAGGAACTTCCGTACTGCTTTCCACAGTGGCTTCATGAAATTGAACTCCCACCAACAGTGTACAAGCATTCCTTTTTCTCCACATCCTCACCAACACTTGTTATTTCTTGCGGTTTTTGATTTTAGCCATCCCGAACTTTTTACTATTTAATTCTCTTAAAATGTGATTTTATAGTAGTACATATCATATAAATAATTTATTAAGTCACTTCCTTATGTTCACCATCCAGGCTAATTCCAGTATTTTGCTACTCTAAGTAGCACCATAATAAACACACTCATTCATATTTCTTGGTTTGAATCTTTGATTCTTTCACATTCGTAGACCTTGAAACAAATTAAATATCATTGTTAAAATTTGTGTTCCTTTGGTTTATAGTTATGGGTAATAATATAGAATAATAATTACCTATCTGTATTTTTCCATTGTGAGTTGTTTATTAATGTCCTAAAACCAATCACCAATTTTTCTAAGTAGTGCTTCTTTTTCTTTTTCTAAAAAATCAAACCTGTATACTTAGTCAAAACTGTTAAAAACTGTTAAAAATATTCCTTATCTGTCTTTTCCTGTTAAATTTCTTTCAGATGTTTTATGACATGGAATAGAGAGTGTTTTTTCTTACCCCTTCTCCCAAATGTTAACCAGTTGTCTCAAAACAACTTCTTGAGTAGTGGCCTCTTTCTTCAGTGAATATTTCCACTGAAAATTTCACAGGTGTCACGTTCTAAATTATTTTATGTACTTGGGTTTATTGCAAGAGCTTTTTATTTTATTTCACCTAACTGATCTTGCATTCATTTCGCTGGTAAATTATTGTTATTTAAAGGTGTTACATGGTTGGTAGAATGAACTTGACCATTCATCAACATAAGCGTTTTGTTGTTGTCTTTCACAATTATCTTGGCCATGTATTCATTCATTCTTTTACAAACACTTATTTGGCTCTACTCTTTGCTTTGCTCTGTTTCAGGCTCATGTTGCTGATTTGTTCTTTTTATCAAATAACAGCATTTATTGTTTTGTTATAAAAATACATTTTCATGGGAGACATTTTAGAAAGTTGTCTACACCTACAATCTAATTACTACAGACACCTACAATCTAATTACTAGTCTTAATGTTTTGGACTACAGATTTGAGAGTGATACCTATTCAGTAAAGTGGATAGTTGTTTTAAATGTTTGCCTAATATATGGGCCTCTTTAATTTTCATTTAAAATATATCATGAACATGTTCACATGTAACTCAGTATTTTTGACATTTTAATGATTTAGTTGTTTTCCCTAATATGATTCTACCATAATCTATTTATACGTATTAGATGTTTTCAGATTCTATTATTAAGTGTGTCATGATTAATTTCCTCATACATATGTCTCGCATCTGAGGATTTCTTTAATATATATTCCTGGAAGTAGCTCATTTATTTGAATTGTTCAGAGGAAATTTAAAACAGTTTTGTGAAGTTTCCAAATACCTCATTGGTATTTAAATTTAAGTTCCTCAAAGAATTAAAAATAGAAATACCATATTATCCAACAATTCCACTATTGGGTATTTACCCAGGGAAAATGAAAATATTAACTAAATAAGATAAATGGACCCCTATGTTTACTGCAGCATTATTTATAACATTCAAGACATGGAAGCAGTGTAAGTGACCATCAGTAGACAAATGGTTAAGGAAGATGTGGTATATATACACAGTGGAATATTACACAGCTATAAAAGGATGAGACCGTTCTGTTTGAGACAACATGGGTAGACTGAGATGGTATTGTGCTAAGTGAAGTAAGTCAGATTGAGAAAGGCAAATACCATATTACATTCACAAGTAAAATCTAAAAAAATAAAAAGCAGAATCACAACTATAAATACAGAGAACAAACTGATGGTTGCCAGCGGGGATAGTGAGTGAGTGGGCAAAATGAGGAAGAGGAGCAGGAGATACAGGTGTCCAGTTACAGAATGAGTAAACTATGGGAATAAAAAGCAGCATAAGGAATATAGGCACTGATAATTTAATAGTGATGTAATAGGTCAGATGGTAGCTACACTTGTGGCAAGTATAGCATGTGTAAACTTGTCAAATCACTAAGTTGTACACCTGAAACTAATGTGACATTGTGTGTCAACTCTACTCAGATTTTAAAAATTGCGTTTTAAATTTATACATTGTTTTTGTCCTGTTGACATCTTTAAATACTGCATTTTTTTGCTTTCATATGTGATTCTCCATTTGTTCAATTATTCTTGCTTTAAAATATTTTAATTTGGGGGACACCTGGGTGGCTCATTCGGTTGACTGTCCAACTCTTGATTTGGGCTCAGGTCATGATACCAGGGTCATGGGATCAAGCCCTGTGTTGGGCTCATATTGCGGCTCCACACATAGTGCAGAGCCTACTTGAGATTTTCTCTCTCTCTCCCTCTGCCCCTGCTCACATGCACTGTCTCTCCCTCTCTCTAAAAATTAAAAAAAATTAAAAATTTTTAATTTTTCTTAAATAAGTCTTTTATTGGGGCTCCTAGGTAGCTCAGTCAGTTAAGCATCTGACTTCGGCTCAGGTCACGATCTCACGGTTTGTAAGTTTGAGCCCTGCATCGGGCTCTCTGTTGTTAGCATAGAGCCCACTTCGGATCCTCTGTCCCACTCTCTCTGCCCCTCCACTGCTTGCTCGCTCGCTCTCGCTCTCTGTCAAAAATAAACAAACATTAAAATAAATAAATAAATAAATAAATGTCTTTTATTGATAAACCTTGTACTTGGGTTTTTTAGTATTTTATGTTGCTGTTGCAAATGGCATCTGTGTTTGGCATTATTAGGTTGTAAGACATGGTTCAGAATGCCTTCTGTTTTTACTTCCATTTTACATTTCCACAGCTTTTCCATTCAGGCCTTATGTGAAAAGAATAGTGACTAAGGAGGACGACAGAACAGCTCTGCTGGTACACTATATCTGTGATTCAGCTCCTCCCTCTTGGCTTCTCTGCCTGGATCTTCTGCTCCCTTTCTCATTGTCTCCCCTGCTTCTCCTCTCCCGATCAAAGTGACTCTTGTCTTTTGGCTTACACTAATTCCCTTCTCTCTTTTTTGTGTTTCAGTTTCTTACATGTTCTAGTGATTATGTCCCTAAGTGTGTTCTTATTAATGAAGAGGATCTGATTGGTTCATAGATAATAAATAAAGATCACCTCATTTAGGCAGGCCAGAGGCTCCTGGCTGCTTTATGCATGGATAGCTACATCTGGGTCAGGAGCCAATCCGTGATCAATTTTTTGTGGCTGAGAAATAAATATATGTAGCATAAAGCATGGCAAACTATGCTTTGGATGTTTGTTTAGGAAGGTGGCTGTGGATACACTGGGTACTCAGACAGTGTTGTTAATAAAGGATCTTGTTTTACTATATTTTCACTAATTACTGTTTTATAGAAGTAATCATTTTATATTATTATTTTGTAACCAGTTGCTTTGTTGAGATTTATTTTCATTCTAAGAGGTTTTCAAGTTTCCTCTCTAAATTTCGATGTAGATAAGTTCTTCAAACAGTGATTTTCCTCTGTATTTACAGAGTATTTACACTTCATGTTTCCTCTCTTAATATACAGCATTGGTTAGAACTCCAGAAGAAAATTATAATACAGTAGGAATAAAAGACATCCTTATCTCAATCCTGACCTTTGTGGGATTGCCTCTGTGTTCATTATTTCATATGGTGTTAGCTTCTGTTTTGGGATATATACAGTTTGTTGTGCTGTGGTAGTATCTTTGTGTTCCCAGTTGGCAAATAATTATTATTAAAAACATACTGAATTTAATCATACGTCTTTTGGACATCTAATGAGTTGATCATTTGGTTTTTGTCTCTAGTGACTAATTGGTATGACTCTGTGGTTTATCTTGGCTAACATTTGTGTGGCAGAGATTTACCAATTCCTTCAATCTTTCTGACTTTACTGTTTTCCTTCTCATTCAGGAGAAAATGCATAGTTTTATTTTTTATCCACTGTATTATTTTTCAGTAGAGTTTGGTCTTATCTTTCCCTTCTTATTTAATATATTATGACTTTACAGCTTTCTTGACTTTAATTTTGTCATGGGTGGTAGATTTTACAATTATTTCATGCCTTTTAAAAGAGAATTATATATCCCTACCCATTGTCATGGGATTTTAGGAAATGCTTCATAAGAAGAATGTATGTCCCTCCCCACTGATGGAACATTTGGGCACATGTCTTGGTTTGACCAATATAATGCCACTGGGCTGGTTATACATTACACCCGAGCAGAAGCAGAAAGAAAGGCTTTGTGTGTTTCAGTATTTTCTTTTCCCCCATGAAATGAGAAGTATATATTCTATACAGGGATTGATCCTTCAGAAAGGGATCCTGGAATGAAGATGACACATGGAACACACCCTCAGCCACCACAGCCCAAACTACCCTATGATCCAGCAATTGCACTACTAGGTATTTACCCAAAGGATACAAAAATAATAATTCACAGGGATGCATGCACCCTGATGTTTGTAGCAACATTATCAACAATAGCCAAACTATGGAAGGAACTCAAATGTCCATTGACTAGCTGAATGGATAAAGAAGATGTGGTATATATACACAATGGAATATTACTCAGCTATCAAAAAGAATGAAATCTTGCTATTTGCAACAGTGTGGATAGAGCTAGAGCATTATGTTAAGTGAAATAAGTGAGTCAGAAAAAGACAGATACTGTATGATTTCATTCATATGTGGAATTTGAGAAACAAAACAAAGAAACATGGGAAAAAAGACAGGCAAATGAAGAAACAAACTGTTAATTACAGAGAACAAACTGATGGTTACCAGAGGGGAGATTGGTGGGGGGATGGGTGAGATAAGTGATGAGAATTAAGGAGGGCACTTGCCATGAAGAGCACGGGGTGTTGTGTGGAGGTGTTGAACCACTGTACTGTACACCAGAAACTGATATTGCACCGTATGTTAACTAAGTGGAAGTTAAATAAAAATTTCTTTATTTTATATATTCATTATTGTAGATTAATTGACCATAAAAGTGTCGGTTTATTTCTGGGCCCTTTTTCCTGTTCTCTTGATCTCTGTGTTTATTTTTCTGCTAGTACCATAGTGTTTTGATTACTACTGCTTTGTAGTGTATCATGAAATCTGGGATTGTGATATTTTGAGTATTGTTTTTCCTTTCTCAAAATTGCTTTGTATATTTGGGGTCCTTTGTGCTTCCATATAACTTTTATCATTCTTTGTTATAGTTTTTGAAAAATGCTCTTGGTATTTTGATATGGATTTCCTTAAATCTCTGTATTGCTTTGAGTAGTAAGGACATGTAAACAATATTGCTTCTTCTAATCCATGAGCATGGAATATCTTTCCATTTCCTTGTGTCATCTTTAATTCCTTTTATCAGTGTTTTAGAGGACAGGTCTTTCACCTTTTTAGTTAAGTTTATTCCTAGGTATTTTATTCTTTTTGGTGCAATTTGTAAATGGAATTGTTTTCATAATTTCTCTTTCTTCTAAGTCATTACCAGTATATAGAAATGCTATTGATTTCTAGGTATGAATTTTGTATTTTGCAACATTACCAAACTCATTGGTTACTTCTAGTTTTTTTCATGGGGTCTTTAAAGTTTTCTGTGTAGTGTGTCATGACATCTGCAAATTATAATAGTTTACTTCATTTTTATCAATACAGTTGCCTCTTAATTCTTTGTCTTGTCTAATTGTTGTTGCCAAGACTTCCAGTACTGTGTTGAATAAAAATGATGACAGTGGACATCCTTGTCTTATTACTGATCTTAGAGAAAGAGCTCTTAATTTTTCACCATTGAGCATGATGTTAGCTTTGGGTTTTTCTCATATGACCTTTACTGTGTTGAGGTATATTACCTCTCACCTACTCTATCAATAGAGTTTTTGTCATGAATGGATGTTGAATTTTGCCAGATGCTTTTCCTGCATCTATTGAGATGATTATATTATTTTTATCCTTCATTTTGTTGATGTGGTGTATGATGATGATTGATTTACAAATACTGTTTAATCCTTGTATCCTGGGAATAAATCCCACCTGATCGTGGTGAATGATCTTTTTAATGTAATGTTGGATTTGTTTTATGAATATTTTGCTGAGGATTTTTACATCTGTGTTCATCAGGGATATTGGCCTGTGGTTTTGCTTTTTGTGGTGTTTTTGTCTACTTTTAGTGTTAGGGTAATGCTAGCCTCATAGAAAGTATTTGGAAGCTTTCCTTCCTCTTTTACTTTTTGGAGTAATTTGAGGAAAATAGGTGTATAAACTCTTCTTTAAATATTTGGTAGAATTCACCTGTGAATCACTGTGGTCTTGGACTTTTATATTTTTGGTAGTTTTTTTTTAAATTACTTATTCAATTTTATATTAGTAATCAATCTGTTTAAATTTTCTCTTTCTTCCTCATTCAGTTTTTGGGAGTTTATATATTTTTAGTAATCTATCTATCTCTTCTAGGTTATCCAGTTTGTTGGTGTGATATTTTTCTGAGTATTCTCTTATAATCCTTTGTATTTCTGTGGTGTCAGTTGTTATCTTTCCTCTGTCATTTTTGTTTTTATTTATTTAGGTTCTTTCTCTTTTTTTTCATTATGAGTCTGACTAAGGGTTTGTCAATTTTTTTTTCCAAAGAACCAGCTCTTGAGTCCATTGATTTTTTTTTTGTGTGTGTGTGTCATTTTGTTTGTTTGTTTGTTTTTGGTGTGTGTGTGTGTGTCTGTCTACGGGATTTATTTCTCCTCTAATCTTTATTATTTCCTTTGTTCTCCTCACCTTGGGCTTCATTCTTCTTTTTTCTAATTCCTTAAAAAAATTTCTGTTACGTTTATTTATTTTTGAGAGGCAAAGCGAGACAGAGCACAAGTCAGGGAGGGGCAGAGAGAAAATGAGACACAGAATCCGAAGCACACTCCAGGCTCTGAGCTGTCAACACAGAGCCTGATGCAGGGCTTGAACTCAAACTGTGAGATCATGACCTGAGCCAAAGTCAGAAGCTTAACCAACTGAGCCACCCAGGTGCCCCCTAATTCCTTTAGATGTAAGGTTAGATTATTTATTTGAGCTTTTTTCTTGTTTCTTGAGGTAGGCCTGTATCACTATATACTTCCCTCTTAGAACTGCTTTTGCTATGTTCGAAAGATTTTGGACCATTATGTTTTCATTTTCATTTACTTCCATGTATGTTCAAATCTCTTCTTTGGTTATTTCCTTAACTTACTGGTTCATTAATGTCATGTTGTTTAGTCCCCACATGTTTGTGTTTTTCCAGTGTTCTTCCTGTGATTTATTTCTAGTTTTATAGCTTTGAGATCAGAAATGATGCATGGCATTATTTCAGTCATATTAAATATGTGATATATTCTGGGGAATGTTCTATGTGCACTTGAAAATAATATATTCTCTTGGTTTTCGATCGAGCGTTTTGTATATATTTGTTTTGTCCATCTGGTCCAATGTATCATTCAAAGACATTGTGTCCTTACTGATTTTCTGTCCAGATGATCTATGCAGTGATGTAAGTCGAGTGTTAAAGTTCCCTACTGTTTATGTATTATCATCAATTTCTCTTTTTCTGTCCAGTAATATTTGCTTTATGTATTTAGGTGCTCTAGTGTTGGGTGTGTCTGTATATGTGTGTGTGTGTGCACATACACACACACATCATTGTTATATCCTTTTGTTGGATTGATTCCTTTATCATTATGCAATGCCCTTGTCTATTAATGCAGTCTTTGTTTTAAAGTGTTTTTTGTCTGATTTAAGTATTGCTACCCTAGCTGTTTTTTTGCTTCCATTTGCATAGTGAATGTTTTTCTATCCCTTCACTTTCGTTCTGTAAGTATCTTTAGGTCTGAGGTGAGTCTCTTGTAAGCAGCATATAGATTTTTTTTTCTTTTTTAATCCATCCTTTCACCATTGTCTCTTGATTGAAACATTTAGGCCATTTACATTTAAAGCAATTATTTATAAGTATGTCTTCATTGACATTTTAAGAATTTATTTGCTGGTAATTTTTGTAGTTCTTCTTTGTTCCATTCTTTTCCTCCTCATCTCATTCTTTGTGATAGATGAGTATCTATAGTGTAATATTTGGCTTTCTTTCTCTTTATTTTTAGTGTATCTGTCGTAGGTTTTGTGTTTACGGTGAGGTTCATATATAACACCTTAAGTAAATAGCAATCTGTATTAGTTTGATGATCACTTAAGTTCAAACATTCTAAAAAAGAAATCTTTCTTTTTACTTTTCTCTTCTGGTTTTTTACTCCCTTCTCCATGTTTTATGTATATGTTGTCATATTTGACATCTTTTTCTTCATAATTTTCTTGTGTCTAATTAAGGTCATTTCTTTTCCACTTAAAGAAATCTCTCTAATATTTCTTGGAAGTCTGGCTTAGTGGTGATAAACCCCTTTATCTTATATTTGTTTGGGAAATTCCTTATCTCTTTTTCAAAGCTGAATGATAACCTTGCTGGTAGAGTATTCTTGCTTACAGGTTTTTTCCTTTAAGCACTTTGAAGATACTGTGCCACTACCTTCTGGCATATAAAATTTCTGCTGAAAAATCAGCTAATGGCTTAATAGGTTTTCTGTTACAGATAACTTTTCATTTCTCTCTTCCTGTTTTTAAGAGTTTCTCTGCATCTTTAACCTATGACATTTTAATTATTATGTGCCATGGTGTGGACCTCCTTGGTTTCATCTTCTTTGGAATTCTCTGTGCTTCGTGGACTCAGATGTCTGTTTCCTTCCCTTTGATAGGGAAGTTTTCAGCTATTATTTCTTCAAATACATTTTCTACATCTTTCTCTTTTTCTACTGAGACCCCTATAATGCAAATATTTGCTTGATGTTGTCCATGAGATCTCTTAATCTATTCTCATTTTTTTTCTTTTCTTAACTTTACAGTTTATTCTCAGGTTGGTTTCCATATAACACCCAGTGCTCTTCCCCACAAGTGACCTCCACCATGACCATCACCCCCCTTCCCGTTTCCCCCTCCCCCTTCCGCCCTCAGTTTGTTTTTTCAGTATTCAAGAGTCTCTCATGC
>CM053579.1:82381563-82430292 GCA_028646485.1 Cryptoprocta ferox | reverse complement strand
CTCTCGGTTTCTCTTGTTGTGCCTTTGATTATTTTACTTCCCTGGTCAGTGATATTTGGGACTTTCCACCATGTGCACTTTGGCTTGTTTCTTGAAGTTGCCCTGAAAAGGAATACAGAGTAACATACAGGGAACAAAAGTATGCAAACGCTCAGACAAATCAAACAAACAAGCAAACCAAAAGGGGAAAGGAAGTAAAGAAAAGGAAAGGAAAGAGAGAAGAGAAGAAGAAAAAGAAGAAAAAGAAAAAGAACAAAAACAGAAATAAGGGGGGGGGGACATAGAAAAAGACTGTGGACAGTCTAAAAGTGTATAACCAGCCAAGAGGAGAGATAAGAATAAGATAAGGGAAATATGTCTGGATGGCAGGAGAAAAGAAGGAGAAGCAAAGAAAAAAGTGAAAAGAAAAAAAAGGCAACTTTCCTGTGCAAATGGGCGTGGTTTGGCGTAGGTGGGTGTGTCTCTGGGGCTGCTCTCCGAGGCCCCGCCTTGGTGGTCGTGGATAGAAGAATGGCGGCGCTTCAAATTTTGCTCCAACCAAGCGCTGCAAGCCGCTCTTCTGAGTCCGATCTCCCTGTGCCGCGGGCGAGCCAAACTGTATTCTCCAAGCTCCGCCTCACTTCCAAATCCTGGTCCTTGCAGTTCAACACTACCACTGGCGATGAGATGCGGAGGTTCCCTCTGGCTGCCGGCCTCCAGGCCAGGCCCGCCTCCGCCGCTGTCGACCTCTAAGCGGCTTGTGCTGTAGGAGCCGCCGCCCGCTGCGGCTTGGAATGGATGCAGCTGCTGCTGCGCCCAAGGAAGAATTCGCCAACCAGATGGGACGGATTTCTCTCCCCGTGTCCAGCAGTTATATATATATGGGGAGATAGGCGAGCTTTTCCTCCCTTAGAGATGGTTCTATAAGCGTTTTCAGTCTCTCTTTCTCTTCCCCTTGTCTCTCCGGGACACAGCGTGCTCTCCCTGTGTTGGGTTGGGGCTCCTTTCCCCCTGCATCTCCGTGGTTCACAGTCACTTACTCAGGCATCTTTGAGGTTGTCTTCTTTCTGGCGTCTGTTTCTTCTTTCCCCCACTTGCAAATCAGCGTATTCTCCCTTCAGTCCTTCTCAGTTCAGTCGATGCAGGCGAGCGCAGACTACAGAGCTCCCTACTTCTCCGCCATCTTGCCGCTCCCCAATCTATTCTCATTTCTTAAAACTTGTTTTATCTTTTTGCTCTTCAGCTTGAAGGCTTTCTATTACCCTGTCTTCCACATCACTGATACATTCTTCTGCATCTTCTCATCTACTCTGGGTTCCTTCTAGTGTATTTTTCTTTTTATTTCGGTTATTGTATTCTTCAACTTTGGTTAGTTCTTTTTAATATTTTTTTGTCTCTTTATTGAAGGCCTTGCTGAGTTGTTCTCTTTTTTTCCAACCCAGTGAGTATCTTTATGGTCATTACTTTAAATTTTTTATCAAGTGTATTGCTTATTTCTGTTTCATTTATTTCTTTATCTGAGATTTTTTTTTTTGTTCTTTCTTTGGCAGCATATTCCTCTGTCTCCACATTTTGCTTGACTTCGTGTGTTTGTTTCTATGGATTAGGTGTAACTTCTCCTAAATCTGAAGGAGTGGTCTTGTGTATGGTGTTGTCCATGCAGACTCTGTGTGATAGGTGACTTTGGCCGGCTGGCTGGAGCTGTGGCTGTATATGCTAGAACATAATAAAATAAAAGAAGAAAAAAAGAGAACAAACGAGAAGAAGAAAACAAGACTAAAAACAAAAACAAGACAGATTTTAAATGTTTAATTTTTTAATGTTTATTTTTTCTTGATTTTTTGATTTTTATTTATTATTTACTTATTTTTTTAAAGTATAATTTATTGTCAAGTTAGTTGACATACCATTGTCCAGTGTGCTCTTGGTCTTGGGGGTAGATTCCCACACTGCTAGGAATTTATCCAAGGGATATAGGAGTGCTGATGCATAGGGGCACATGTACCCCAATGTTTATAACAGCACTTTCAATAATAGCCAAATGATGGGAAAATCCCAGATGTCGGTCAACTGATGATTGGATAAAGAAGATGTGGTTTATATATACAATGGAATACTACTTGGCAGTGAGAAAGAATGAAATCCTGATATTTATTTATTTTGTGAGAGAGAGAACTTGGGCAGGGGAGGGGCAGAGAGAATGAGAGACAGAGAATCCCAAGCAGGCTCTGCACTTCCAGTGCGGAGCCTGATGTGGGGCTCAAACCCATGAACTGTGAGATAATGCCTGCAGCCAAAACCAAGAGTTAGACACTTAGTGAACTGAGCGTCCCAGGTGCTCCAAAGCAAGATAAATTTTAAAAAATTAAAACAATAAAGTAAACTCTTTAGTTAAAAAAAACCTACAGCTTCTTTTCCATACCCTAGTACCACAGGAGCTGGTGGGGGCTTGTAGACCCTTAGCTCACTGAGGTCACAGGCTTACTATGAGCCAGACCCTTTTCTGATCTGGGCTTTTAATATGGACAGGAAGAGAGTGTTCCCACAGCTCCTCAGCCCTTTTACTTTTTACTTTTTTTAATTTTTAAATATAATTTATTGTCAAGTTAGCCAACATACAGTGTATACAGTGTGCTCCTGGCTTCAAGAGTAGATTCCCATGATTCATCCTCCGCTGCTTGGCAGAGTTCTAGTGTTATCTCTTTTAAAGGCTAGTTGCTCTTTTAAACCACATCATTTTTTCTGTGCCCAAGGTCAGAGGAATCTGTTCCTGGACCCTCAGCATTGTCCCTCCCCACTGCTCTGTGCAGCATAGAGGGTTGGGATTCCCTTTGTTACTGTATCTCCATGTCTCTTGCTGTTCTCTCTGTCTTTGGTTGTTTCATAGTTCAATCAGCTCTCAGTTCTTCTTCAGGACAAATAGTTCCATTAGTAGGTATAATTTGATGTATTCCACGGAGGAGGAGAGTTCAGAGCCTTCCTGTGTTGCAATCTTGAACTGGAATTCCCAGTGTCAGTTGTTTTTTAATCACTTTTATTCCCATCACTAGCATAACACAAAGAACAGAGTATGCCTCAGTAAATATCTATTAATGAGGACTGAACATTGGAAAAGGAATTTATACATAGTGGAAGCTGAGAAAAAACAAGTGTGGAAGTTAGAAGAAACTCAGTAGAGTCTTTAGGTTCAGAAGTTGCAGGTAGAGGGAGTGCCTTTCACAAAGGAAAGGAGCAGTAGACACATCACATACTGCTGGAAAGTCCATTGGACCCATGGAGTTAACCTATATGTAGGTAAATTGATGACTTAAGGGATAGTGGTTTCAGTGGAATGATGAAGGTAGAATCTGAACTATAGAAGCATTGAGAGGTAACCTAGGGAAAAGGAGATAGTATATATAAACAGATCTTTGAACATACTTGTCTTTGGAGAAAAGGAGAAAAATACAATGGCATATGTAACAGCACATGGGTTAAAAGGAGAGTCTTTTATTTTACTGTGGGAGGAAGATGCTTACATTTAAATATTGATTTAAAAAAAGAGTTGGTTGAGAGAAAGAGTGAAGGTACAGAATTTAAATATCTGTAGAGTAAAATTGATACTCTTTTTGTTAAGAGAAATGAAGGATATTCCCTTGAAATGAGCTTTAGTTCAAACCACCCAAGATAGACCTTTAAAATCAAAAGCATTCAAATTTTAGTATAAAGTATGAAAAAGAAAATAAGGTAATTACAAAGACTGTTAAGGGTACCGGAGTATGATCTGTACCCCGTTGCCACCCTTCTCTTGGGATGTCACCAAAGACTTAGCAGTCGTTGGGAATTTACGTTTTGAGACCTTTGAAAGTGAAATGAAGCCTAAATACTAGTATCTCCTTTTTCTAAGTTATTTTAATAGGCTTAGTTTATAAATAAGGCTAATTCCTCTGTTGGAAATTTCTGAAGCATATTCCTACTTGTTGTTTTATTCTAGTTTACAAATTGATTACTGTTGAGGAGCATGATAATCATACAAAAGAGACAAGGAATGGGGATCAGAAGGACTCGGTGACACCTCTGGGTCTGTTGCTAATTAGCTCTGGGCCATTACCATACTTTTAATCTTCCCTGCCTTACTTTCTCCATCTACAGAATGAGCATTATGAGGCCTTTCATACTTTTCTCATAGGGCATATGTTAGGAGGATCAAATGTGTTCATGTGTATGAAAGCCTTTTTATTCATATAAAATACTATTCAAAGGAGCTGGACTAGAAGACCGTAAACCTCAGTGCAAAATGTTTCTTCATCCCTTTCCAGGCATGTGACTTTGGACAGGCTCCTTAACACTTTGAGTCCTCAGTCCCCTCACCCAGGAAATTATTCCCTGGGTTTGATATTCCCTAGTTCTAGAAGTTATTAAGATTAAATGAGTTGTGAATGAAATGAGAGAGCATACATGTTACATGTGCCTTAATGCGAGGTTTATTTGGCCTTTGATTTTGTTTTATTTTCAGTGTAGGGGAAGATGACTCTGCTTGAATGGTTTGACATTAGACAGGGCTTAGCCTCTAATGGGTTAAAGTCTTTCACACCTTTGCCATTTGAGGAGTGGTCCCCAGGCCAGCACCAGCAGTAGCACTTGGGAGCTTATTAGGAATGCGGAATCTCAGGCCCCACTCTAGACATAATCAAAATATACATTTTAACAAGATGCCCAGATGATGTCTACTCAAGTAATTTTGGAAATCATTGTTTAACAAGCCATCTGGTTGGGAGAAGTGGGTTCAAAGAGCACGGTGTACATACTTGTAGCCTGTGACGCCATTTCCTCCTCTTCGTTTTCCTTTATCTTCAGTTCCCCATGCGCATTTTATTATGAAAATGAAACATACCAAAGATGAGAAAAAAAGTAGCGAGAAGTTGAAGAAGGGTTAAATATGTTTGTGAAGTGGTATTACAGTAGGGGGAGAATTAGCTTCGGAGCCATTCTGTGCCTCTCCATTTGTCCCTCATTAGATGTCTCTGCCTGGAACAACACTGTCAAAGTGCAGTCCTTCTTGTCCTCCTTGCTCATCTGTTCTTTAACTTGCCACCACTGTCAAATATCACAGTGCTCTGTGCTAGGGAGAGTGTCCAGGTTACTGCTTATTAAAAACAAGGTAGCTTTGGTTGTACAGATTCTCCTGGTGGTTTCTCACAGGTGAAGGTGAAATGTAGAAAAATATTTAAGCACTAAGTATATAACTTTTGAATAGGCATTTTAGAGATAGGTCTTTTTTCAAAAAGTAGGCAGAGAATAAAGTTGAGTCTGTTGCAATAAATTTCAGTAACAATCAGACTGTAGAGTCTGAGTTTATCATGAGTAAATATTGCATTGTTGCTTTTTAAAAATTCTTTGACTTTGTGAAATGACCAAATGGAATACTGGCGAAGCTGGTTAATGTTGACAGTGATGATATTTCAGCACTGTAGTAAGTTTGCACATTGGTGCTGAAGGTAAAGTAAGTCTGCTTTAGTTTAATCCAAGATCTATAGCTTTTTGCTAAATACCAAGAGAGTCATCTTGTCAGTGCTCCAGAGGAAAGAGATTTACAAGTTATCCAAAATAGGTTAGCATCTCCTGGGATGAGAAGATACGTCATGAAAATAAATGTATGGCGAGGTTATCAGGGGAGTGTTTCTAGATGCCCATGATTTTTAAAATTACTCTATTTCCTTCATTAAAATTCTTCCCTTAAACAGCAGATGACCCCTTAAACATAGCATCTAAATTTTTGATTTATGGAAAACCAGATGTTACTTCAGTTTGATTTAAATGCCTTTGGGGATAGCTATGATTTTAGAAGCAGTATATATTGCGTTTATGTGGAGGCCTCCCACACAACGTTTAAAGATTTGTACGTCCCTTCAAGGTACAGGTGAGGGAATTGTTGCTCTTTATTTTGTGCTAACAGGCTCAATTTCTCAATTTGTAATTAAATAGCCCATAGTCATCTTGAGGGGCTGCTAGAATTGGTGCTCCTCAAGCAAACCTTGAGGAAGTTATGGCAAATAAAGACGAAGAAGATGATCGCCTGAGAAATCAAGATGATTAGTCAGGCCCACCAGGGCTCTCACAATGCAGTTAGCAGTGATTGTGAGCATTTGAAACAAACACAGATCCAGTCATTGCTGAATAACACCAAGGTGGAATAGTGGTTCTACTTTTATGGTCTTGCTGCAAAATTTAGAAAGGGAATCTTTGCAAAATGTCTGAAAGACAGGGAAAGAGAAATTCAAACAAGGAGGCAAGTTTGCTGTAAATAACATTAGCTTGAATATTATATGATTCACATATGTGTTCTTGTCCTACATATAAGTGTATGTTCAGGTTCAAGGGAAAATAGACCTATTGATAATCTTTTAAGTTCTCATTTTGCTAACCTTCTTACTTCTGGTTGTTGGGAAAGCAAAACCCCATGAATAAGATTCTTTTGTGCTTTACACCCTTCGGAAATAAGAAGAAGAAAATTAAAAGAAACAAGAAAATATTAAACACGTCATTGTTGAACAAAAGGAAGGAAATGAGGAAGGAAGGAATACAGGCAGGAAGATGGGAAAGGAGCCAGGCAGACAAACTTGCATGGCCTGTTGTGGTTCATTAAAAATTCAGCCTACACCTGCCAGAGTATCATTTCCAATTAAGATCAGTTTATGAGTAGACAATGTGGGCAGCTATCTTTGTATTATGATTTGATTGGATCTGCAAACTAATATCCTACCTCAAAGTAACTCTTTTTTTTGTATTTCAGGATAGCTGACACACAGTATTATGTTAGTTTCAAGTGTATAACATAGTGATTGGATAAATCTATACATCATGCTATGCTCACCACAACTGTACTATCAACTGCCACCATACAACACTCTTAAAATACCATTGACTGTATTCCCTGTGCTGTACCTTTCATCTCTGTACCTCACTCATTCCACAACTGGAAGCCTGTTTCTCCCACTCCCCTTCATCCATTTTGCCAATCTCTCCATCCCTCTCTCCTCTGGCATCTATCATATTGTTCTCTGTATTTATAGGTCTGACTCTGCTTTTTCTTTAATTGTTTATTAATTTGATTTTTAGATTCCACATATGAATGAAATCATACGGTTTTTGTCTTTCTCTGACTTACTTCACATTCCATAATACACTCTAGGTCCATCCATGTTATCGCACATGGCAAGAGTTCATCCTTTTTCATGGCTAAGTAATATTGCACTGCATGTATATGTTTGTGTATGAGTGCGCGCGTGCACACACACACCCACATCTTTATTAATTTTTTAAAAATGTACATCAAGTTAGCATATAGTGCAACAGTGACTTCAAGAGTAGATTCCTTAATGCCCCCTTACCCATTTAGCCCATTCCCCCTCCTACCACCTCTCCAGTAACCCTCTGTTTGTTCTCCATATTTAAGAGTCTCTTATGTTTTTGTCCCCCGCCCTGTTTTTATATTATTTTTGCTTCCCTTCCCTTATGTTCATCTGTTTTGGATTGTAAAGTCCTCCTATGAGTGAAGTCATATGATATTTGTCTTTCTCTGGCTGACTAATTTCACTTAGCATGATACCCTCTAGTTCCATCCACCTAGTTGTAAATGGCAAGTTTTCATTCTTTTTGATTGCCGAGTAGTACTCCATTGTATGTATATACCACTTCTTTATTCATTCATCCATCGATGGACATTTGGGCTCTTTCCATATTTTGGCTATTGTTGATAGTGCTGCTATAAACATTGGGGTGCATGTGTCCCTTCAAAACAGCACACCTGTATCCTTTGGATAAATACCTAGTAGTGCAATTGCTGGGTCGTAGGGTAGTTCTGATTTTAATTTTTTGAGGAACCTCCATACAGTTTTCCAGAGTGGCTACACCAGTTTGCATTCCCACCAGCTGTGCAAAAGAGATCCTCTTTCTCTGCATCTTCGCCAGCATCTGTTGTTGGCTGAGTTGTTGATGTTAACCATTTTGATGGGTATGAGGTGGTATCTCATTGTGGTTTTGATTTGTATTTCCCTGATGATGAGTGATGTTGAGCATCGTTTCATGTGTCTGTTGGCCATCTGGATGTCTTTTTTGGAGAAGTGTCTATGCATGTCTTTAGCCCATTTCTTCACTGGATTATTTGTTTTTCGGGTGTTGAGTTTGGTAAGTTCTTTATAGATTTTGGATACCAACCCTTCATCTGATAATATTGTTTGCAGATATCTTCTCCCATTCCGTTGGTTACCTTTTAGTTTTGCTGATTGCTTCCTTCACTGCAGAAGCTTTTTATTTTGATGAGGTCCCAGTAGTTCATTTTTGGTTTTGTTTCCCTTGCCTCTGGAGACGTGTTGAATAAGAAGTTGCTGCGGCCAAGGTCAAAGAGGTTCTTGCCTGCTTTCTCTTAGACGATTTTGATAGCTTCCTGTCTTACATTTATATCTTTCATCCATTTTGAGTTTATTTTTGTGTATGGTGTAAGAAAGTTATCCAGGTTCATTTTTCTGCATGTTGCTGTCCAGTTTTCCCAGCACCACTTGATGAAGACACTGTCTTTATTCCATTGAATATTCTTTCCTGCTTTGTCAGAAATGAGTTGGCCATATGTTTGTGGGTCCATTTCTGGGTTCTCTGTTTTGTTCCATTGATCTGAGTTCTTGTGCCAGTACCATACTGTCTTGATGATTACAGCTTTGTTATACAGCTTGAAGTCTGGGATTGTGATGCTTCCTGCTTTGGTTTTCTTTTTTAGGATTGCTTTGGCTATTTGGGGTCTTTTCTGCCTCTGTGCAAATTTTAGGATTGTTTGTTCTAGCTCTGTGAAGAATGATGATGTTATTTTGATAGGGATTGCATTGAATATGTAGATTGCTTTGGGTAGTATTGACATTTTAACAATATTTGCTCTTCCTATCACACCCCACATCTTATTTTTCCATTTATCTGTCGATGGATGCTTGAGTTGACTCCATACCTTGGCTATTGTAAATCGTGCTGCAGTAAACATAGGGTGTGCATATCTTTTTGAATTAGTGTTTTCACTTTCTTGTAGTTGAAAGTAGCTCTTTCTCTTTAAAATCTTTGGACAATTATTTTTCAAGTTATTGTTTTAAAAGGCAACAAAACATACTTGTAGTTTTATTGTGAAAGTAATGTACTATTATTGCAGAATGTTTTAAAATGTAGATAAACCAAGCAGAACACAGTTCTGACTTCACCACCTAAAGAGAGAACTACTGTTTACGTTTGTCCATTAAGTGTTTTTTCAGTACATACACAAATTCCCCTTAACAATATGTGGGAAAGATCTTACTGAACACTCCATATTCTTCTGTGACTTCATTTTTTAAAGATTGAATAGTATTCCACCTTGTGAATTTATAGCTATTTGTTAATCAGTGCCTATTTGGAAATGTTTACATTATTTCTAATTTTTTAGTTTTTAAAAACAGTAATGAAATCAACATTATTTTTGCTCAGTGATTCTCAGTTAGAGGTGATTTTTGCCCCCAGGCAGACATCCAGCAACATCTGTAGATATTTTTGGTTGTCTTAATGGAGAGGAAGGGGGAGATGTCATTGCATGAAATGATAGTCAGTAGAAAAATATATTTCACAAAATTGTTGAAACCCAAATGAGATCCCTGGATATGCTTATGAAATTAAGATGTTGATTTCCACTTATTAACCATAATACCTTTAACTTTATCTACCAAAAAATTCCAAGTTTCTGTTAAAAATCGTTTATAAATTTATTTTGCATTCAAGCATAATTCAAATAAATACATTATTCTGTTAGTTTCAGGTATACAGTGTAATGATTCAACAATTCTATACATTTCTCAGTGCTCATCAAGTTAAGTGTAGTCTTAATTCCCGTTGATCCATTTCATGCATCTCCACACCCACCTCCCCTCTAGCAACCACCAGTTCTCTGTGCTTAAGAGCCTGGTTTTTTGTCTCTTTTTTATTTGTTCATTTCTGTTGTTTCTTTTTTTTAATGTTCATTTATTTTTGACAGAGAGAGAGAGAGAGAGAGAGAGAGAGAGAGAGAGTAAGTGAGCAGAGGAGGGGCAGAGAGTGAGGGAGACACAGAATCTAAAGCAGGTTCCAGGCTCTGAGCTGTCAGCACGGAACGCAACACGGGGCTTCAGCCCACGAACTGTGAGATGATGACCTGAGCTGAAGCCGTCACCTAACCAACAGCCACCCAGGTGCCCAATTTTAATCTCATTCTTCAAAGTTGTTTGCCCTGGATACAATTTTAGGTTAGCAGTTAATTTCTTTTAACACATAGAAACTATCATTCCACTGTTTCGGTCTTCTGTGTTTTCTTTATAGAAGTCGTTCTGTGTCTTTGATGATCTTTTTTATATGTTGCTCTTAATATTTTCCCTTTGTCTTTAGTGTTCTGTATTTCTACTCTAATATGTCCATTTGTTGTTTCCAAGATTTGCCCTGTGAGGAATTCCTCAACCTTCTTAAGTTTGTGGAATAATGTCCTTATTCTGTTCCAGAATTTGTTCAGTCTTTAAATCTTTCACATATTGGCCCTCCCACATTCTCTTCCTTCTCTCTTCTTGATAATGTGACAAATGTATGTTAAACCTTCACACACAACCTTGCATGCCCTTCAACCTCTCTTTCATATTTTCTACCTAAATAGAAAAGTCTGTCCCACAGATGTATCCTGTACCTATATAATTTCTTCTCAGTTATCCACAATTTACTAATTTTCTCTTGAGTCATGTCAGCTGATGAATTTGTTCATGAAGTTCTTAAACTTGGTTATATTGTTATATTTTTCAAAAGTTGTACTTCATTATTTTTAAAAATTTGGTAGCTATTTTTAAGTCTATTATAATATACATTTTCAAAGTTATGGATTTTTTAAAAATACATAAGCATTATCAAGATTATATTTATGGCAGATTTATCCTCCCAGCTTAACTAAATACTGAACAAAATATATGAAACAACAGTTGTCAGACATTGTTCAAGTGGCAGTACAGCAAGTGATCTCTGAGAGAAGAGAAATAAATGAGGTAGCTCAAACTCATAGCCTGCCAAGAATTTCAAGGCCAAGGTGCAGGGAAGGAAAACCCAAACAATGCCTCTGTTCTCTTATGAGGAGACATTGTTAAAAATCAAGGGAGGTCATGGTGGCTAGAATTTGCAGGGCAGAGAAACAAAGAGGAGATAACTGCTAAATGGAGAGAGGTCCAGAAGTCTATGAGGGTTCTCCTCCAGTTTTCATTTGAACCCTGGTGACCACATGCACAGGAAGAGCTACTCAAGGTCAAGGAAAGAACCATCAGGGCTTGGAATAGTTTATGTGCCCACCAAGAGTGGAAAATGTCATTATTTTCAGGGCATCATGTAGAGTAATGAAGGTAACTTATTACCTTATTGGAAAAAAATTAGCCCCAGACTAAATATTTGTCTGTTTCTACCTAGCAAAGCTTTAAAACAAGCCTTCAGAGAATTAACCTCTTTTGAAATAATTTAACTGTGCTCCAGGAAAATAACAAACCTCAAGAATATTTATGGGACTATTGTATATATACTGTATATGTACATATACGCTATATGTGTATATACATATATACATGTATATGTGTGTGTGTGTGTATATATATATATATTGGGTATATATATATATATACATATATATATATATATATGTATATATATATATATCTTGGGACCTGTAATATACAAATTATATACAGCTCCCAAGAAGATAAAATCATAGAGTCTGTATCCAGTAAAAAATTATTAGACATGCAAAAAATCAGAAAAATATGACTCATAATGAGAAAACTCATCCAGTAGAAGCAGAAGCATAAATGACACTGCTAATAGAATTAGTAGACAAGTACAGTAAAATGGTTAGGATAACTATATCCCATATATTTTAAAAGGTAGAGCAAAGCATTAGTATGTTAAGAGACATGGAATACATTTTTTAATTTTTTTAAGTTTTTATTTTAATTCCAGTTTGTTAATATACACTGTTATATAGTTTCAGGTGTACACTATAGTGATTCAGCACTTCCATCTATCACCCAGTGCTCATCACAAAAAGTGCCCTCCTTAATCCCCATCACTTATTTTACCCAACCCCCACTCACCTCCCTTCTAGTAACCATCAGTTTGTTGTCTATAATTAAGAGTCTTTTTCTTGGTTTGTCTGTCTCTCTTTTTTTTCCCCTTTGCTCATTTGTTTTGTTTCTTAAATTCCACATATGATGGAAATCATATGGTATTCACCTTTCTCTGACTAACTTATACTCTCTAGCTCCATCTATGTCATTGTAAATAGCAAGATTTCTTTCCTTTTTATGGCTGGATAATATTGCAGTGCATATGTATACCACATCTTCTTTATCCATTCATCAGTTGTTGGACATTTGGGGTATTTTCATAATTTGGCTATTGTAAATAATGCTGCTTTAAACATAAGGGTGCATCAATCCCTTTGAATTAGTGCTTTTGTATTCTTTGGGTAAATACCCAGTAGTGTAATTGCTGAATCATAGGGTAGTTCTATTTTTAACTTTTGAGAAGCCCCTATACTGTATTCTGCAGTGGAAAACACCAGGTCCACTGTTGCCCACTAACAGTACACGGATGTTCCTTTTTCTCCAAATTCTCACCAACACCTGTTGTTTCTTCTGTTGTTGATTTTAGCCATTCAGACAGGTGTGAGGTGATATCTGATAAAGGGTTAGTATCCAAGATATATATATAGGACTTATAAAACTCAACACCTAAAAAAACAAATAATCCTATTAAAAAATGGGCAGAAGACATGACCAGTTTCCCCGAAGAAGACATACGGATGACCAACAGGACACATAAAAAAGATGTTCATCATCACTTACCAGCAGGGGATTGCAAATCAAAATTACAATGGAATATATTTTTCAAGGTCAAAATTGAACATTTATAGATTAAAAAAGTTTTTGAGATGAAAAATACAGTAAGTGGAATTAACAGCAAATTAGGCACTCAATACAGAAGTAAAAGTTAGTGATCTTGAAGACCTAGCAATAGAAGTTACCCAGAATTAAACACATAGAGAAAAAAAGGCTAAAAAAAAAATAGAGTGGCCAAATATGTGTGTAATTGGATTACCCAAAGGACAGGAAAGTTGGGGAGGGGGCAATATTTTAGAAAGTAATGGCAAAACTTTTCCAAGTTTAATTAAAAAAGAAAAAGTTACAAACTACAGATCCAAAAATCTCTATGAACCCCAGAGACAAGAATTATTAAAATACCAAGGCTCATGATAGTTACATTATTCAAAACTAGAAATGAAGATTAAAATCTTAAAGCAGCCACAGAAAAAAGTATAGATGAACAAAGGTAATGATAGCTTATTGTTCATAAAACCAGTACAAGCCAGAATATAGTGTATCTATGTCCTTAACATACTGCAAAAAACAAACTTTAAAAAGGTCAACCATTGTGGGATTGCAGTGGGGGGGAACAGGCTTACTCTTACCCTGAGTAAATTGAACCCCAGTTCAATATAGAGAAAACGTCTATTACAATTCTGACCTATGGTGAGCACCAAATTTTGTGGGTTTTGTCCCCTTTTCCCTATTTAGTCATTAAAAGGAAAGCTGAAGTTAGCTTCTACTGATAATACTATACTGATAAGTGCCAAAAGGAAATTCAGTGCTGTGGTTGTCTCTCTGGACTCCCTTGTTCCCTTAGGTTCGTTCGTTCTCTTTTTCTTTCTTTCTTTTTTCTTTTTCTTTCTTTCTTTCTTTCTTTCTTTCTTTCTTTCTTTCTTTCTCTCTCTCTTTCTTTTTCTTTTTCTTTTTCTTTTTCTTTTTCTTTTCTTTTTTCCTTTTCTTTTCTTCCCTTTTCTTCTCTTTTCTGGTACTTCCTGCTCCCTTTCATCCATTTTGTTCATGTTCTCTGCATTTAAGCATTTGTTTCTACTCTTTTATTTGTGTGTTTGTTTTTTTAGAAGCCACATGTAAGTGAAATCAAGCAGTATTTGTTTTCCTCTGACTTACTTCACTTAGCATTATACCCTCTAGCTCCATCCATGTTGTCACAAATAACACTCTTTATGGCTGCACATGCATGCCTACCACATCTTCTTTAACTATTCATCAATCAATGGACACTTGGGCTGCTTCCATAGTATTATAAATAATGCTGCTGTAGGGACGCCTGAGTGTCTCAGTTGGTTAAGCATCTGACTCTTGATTTTGGCTTTGGTCATGATCTCATTGTTTGGGGGCTCAAGCCCCATGTCAGGCTCCATGCTCTGTGCTTTGGATTCTTTCTCCCTCTCTCTCTGCCCTTCCCCTGTGCTCATGCTCATCTCTCTCTCTTGCTCTCAAAATAAAGAAATAAACTTTTAAAATAATAAATAATGCTGCAATAAACATAAGGGTGCATATATTTTTTGAATTAATTTTTTGGTATTCTTTGGGTGAATATCCAGCCGTGGAATTACTTGCTTGTATGGTATTTCTATTTTGAATTTTTTGAGGAACCTCCATAATGTTTTCCACAGTGGCTGCACTCTTTTACATTCCCACTAACAGTGCTCAAAGATTCCCTTCCCTCCACATCCTCACCAACACTTGGTATTTCTTGTCTTTTAGATACTAGCCATTCTGACAGCTGTGAGGTGATAGCTTATTGTGGTTTTGATTCATGTTTCCTCTATAATGAGCGATGTTGAGGATCTTTTGATGTGTCTGTTGGCCATCTGCATGTCATCTTTAGAAAAATGTCTATTCGGGTCCCTTTCCCATTTTTTAATGGAATTGTTTATGGTGTTGAGTCGTATAAGTTCTTTATGTAATTTGTATGTTAATCCCTTATTAGATTTACAAATCTCTTCTCCCATTCTCTCAGTTACCTCTGCGTTTTGTTGATGGTTTCCTTCACTGTGGAAAAACTTCTTATTTTGGTGTAGTCTCAATATTTCTTTTTGATTTTGTTTCCCTTGCCTGAGGAGACATATCTAGAAAAACGTTGGTAAGGGGATGTCAAAAAGATCCTTTAGATTTTTGTGTGGTAATTTTATATCCTCTTAACAGCCCTTTGAAATCTGTAGTTTGTTTTCAGTGGGAGAATGGTTTGAATAACTCTCCATATTTATGGAAAAGGAATTAACGATTTTCATGATCATTCTCTATTTCATTTTCCACCAAGGGACACCTGGGTAGCTCAGTCAGTTAAATATCCAACTCTTGATTTTGGCTTCAGTCATGCTCTTGTGAGTTCGAGCCCTGTTTCAGGCTCCAAGCTGACATCCTGAAGCCTGCTTGGGATTTTCTCTCTCCCCTTTTTTGGCTCCCCTACCCCATATGTGCAGATGCACACAGTCTCAAAATAAATAAATAGAACATTTTTAAAAATAAATTAAAACTTCATTCTCATGATAGATAGTTGTCCATCCCCTTACTTTCAATATGAATGTGTCTTCAAGTCTAAAATGAGTCTCTTGTAGACAGCAAATAGATGGATTTTGTTTTTTTATCCATTATTGCTACCCTGTGTCTTTTGATTGGAGCATTTAGTCCATTTACATTCAGTGTTATTATTGAAAAATACGGGTTTAGAGTCATTGTTTTTCTCTGTAGGGTTCATACTTGTAGTGTTGTCTCTGGTACCTTGTCTTCTTTGCAACATTTCCCTCATACAGTCCCTCTTAGGAATTTTTGTAGGGCTGGTTTAGTGGTGATGAATTCTTTCAATTTTTGTTTATGTGGGAAAACCGTTATCTCTTCTTCTATTCTGAATGACAATCTTGCTGAATAAAGGATTCTTGGCTGCATATTTTTCCTGTTCATAACATTGAAGATTTCCTGCCATTCCTTTCTGGCCTGCCAAGTTTCAGTAGATAGGTCTGTAACCACTGTGATAGGTTTCCCTTTGTATGTTAGGGCCCTTTTATCCCTAGCTGCCTTCAGAATTCTCTTTATCTTTATATTTTGCCAGTTTCACTATATGTCATGCCGAAGGTCGATTCAAGTTACGTCTGAGGAGAGTTCTCTGTGCCTCTTGGATTTCAATGTCTGTTCCCTTCCCCAGATTGGGGAAGTTCTCGGCTATAATTTGTTCAAGTTTCTTGAGGTAGCCCTGGAAAGGAAAACAGACAGACAAACACACAGGGAACAAAAGCATGCAAACGCACAGACAAGTCAAACAAACAAGCAAACCAGAAAAGGGGGGGGAAAGGAACAAAAACAACAAAAGACAAAGGAGAGTCTAAAAGCATAAAACCAGAAGTCCCAGCTACAAATAGAGTAGCATGGAGGCATTGCTGATGGAACAGCGTATATAAAGAGAGAAGTGACAGGGGTGGGGAGGAAGCAAAATTGAACATTGACCAGGCAGAGAGACTAAAAGGCTTAATTCAGAGAGAGAAAGAGGAGAATATGGTAGGAGGCACGGAGAAAAAAACGAAGATAATGTTACCCAAAGAAACTATATAATCTGATTATTCCAGAGAGCGAGCGAGAAAGGAAGGTAGCGATGCAGGCGTAGAATATACATCAAGAGAATGGATTAAATGTGACTGTTTAAGCAAACCAATGACCAGAGTGCCCAGTCCAGCGGAGGGGAGAGATAAGAATGAGATAAGGGAAAATATATCTGAATAGCAAGAAGTGACCTAGAGTTAATCACGGCAATGCATCAATGTTGGTCTTGCCCTGGGCTCCGGGAAAAAAAAAAAAAAAAAAAAAGCAGCTCTCCAGCGCCAATGGGCGTGGTTTGGTGTAGGGTCCCCCTGGCTGCTCCCTGAGGCCCCGCCTTGGTGGTTGTGGGGAGAAAAATGGCAGCGCCCCAGTCCCTTCTCGAACCAAGCATTACAACTCACTTTTTTGGGTCAGATCTCCCTGTTCTGAGGGCGTAGCCAAGGTGGGCCGAGTTGTATTTCCCAAGCCCTGCCTCATTTCCAGATCTTAGTCCATGCACTTTAATGATACTGCCCGAAATGTGCAGGCCGGGCAGCTTCCTAGCTGGGGATCGAGTAGGGGGAGTAGGGGAGCAGTTTCTCCTGGGATTGGGGCACCTAGCCCAAGGAAAGCACCACAGCTTGAGAAAGGATCTCTCTCCGAACGCCCTGTGGTTACCGAAGGGATGATAGGGTCCCTCTCCATCCCAGACCGAGGTTTTTCTCTTCTCCAGAGACAGCTCTCTGAGTGGTTTCAGCCTCTCTTTGTCTTTCCCTCGTCTCTCCGAGGGGGGGGCTCTCTCCCCTCCGCGCCTCCAGGTCCGGCTGTTTTCGTCTTCCCCAGTTCGTAGTCATGCACCTATGAGGCTCTCTTTTTAATGGACTCTGTCTCTTTTCCTCCCAGACTCTGGCGGTTCAGTGTTTTATGGTTTCAGTCCTTCTTTGAGGGATGCTGGCAGGTGAAAAGTACAGAGCTCCCTACTTCTCTGCCATCTTGCCTCTGCAAAAATAAGTTAAAACTTCATAAAGCTTAACTTACTCATTTTAAGTTAAAAATAAGCTTTAATAGGATTTCTAATATTTTCTACTGATTTCAATGGATTATGTTGTTGAAAGTTAAGCCATATGAGATTGTAATTTTGATATAAAAATGATCAAAGTTTGGCAATTGCATATGGTTTGATTTCAATTGTCCCATTTCCGAGGCTGTTGATAGAGCTATAAGAGCATACTGTTGGGAGACAGAACTTAAGTTTCACAATTTAGGTATCCATGGAGCTTTTGAGACAATACTTTGCACCTCTGAACCTCTGGAATATTGTGAGATTTTAACCACATGACTTTCCTAAGACGATTACCAAATTCTGGCATGGCGGGAAATCCGTTGAGCACAGTGGTTAAGAAGGTGGTCCAGGGATCAGTCAGCTGTGGGATCATACTCTGATTCTTTCATCTTCTAGATGAGTCATCTTGGCAAAATGCCCCAAACTTTCTCTGCCTCAGTTTCCTTATCCATGAAACCGGGACTGAAAATAATATCCACACGACAGTGTTGAAATAAGGATTAAATGCCTATGTTTATAAAATGCGTGGAAAAGTACCTGGCATGTAGTAAGTGAATAGGTATTCACTTTTTTATTAGAGCAGGATATCGTTAAAAATTAACAGCTTCCCTCCACCCTCTTGAAGTGGACACAATCAAGAAAGGCAAGCAGAAGCAAAACTAATGCAAATGAGAATCATTATTCATCTAGAAGCCAATAACATTATAGAAAAGAACAGACATCTGCAATTTCAAGCATGATGGACAAAAGGTTCATGCTCCTAAGATGGCAAAAGAATAGAAAGGTAAAAATTATTTGCTGCTGTAGGAAATGGCCACGTGGAAGAGTGGAGACCCCCTCAATCGTTTCCTCTTGCCTCATGTGGAGAGGGGAGCAGCTGCTTGAGTTCCTTGAAGTTTTTCAGGAAAGCACTCCACTTTGCCAGTGTCAACATTTGGTGCATTGAATTGTTGAAATCCTCTATATTCTTTCTCCACATGGCTTCTTCTCTGAGGAAAATGTGGCATAAGGGGCTCACAGCTAGAGTTACTATCAAAAGCTAGGCAAGCAGAGAAATATTCATGCTCCTATAGGATGCTGCAATTATGGAATACAATAGCAACTTCAGGGCAAATGTTGAATCCTACAAGGATCAGTTTGAAATGTTTGCCCCAACTTGGTCTTATACCACATATATTTTGCAGTTTTGTAGCTTTTCTAACCGAGGCTCAAATTTTCTTCGTTCATGGCACCCTTAGTTTCTCAGTAATTTTTTCAGGGCTCCCTAGGCCAGAACAAGTAGTTAATAGTTCTGCTTTTTGAAGTAGTTAGGTCCAAACAACTTAATAAGTATTTATATGCTAACAGCTTAGTAGCTGTTTGAAATAATATCTATATTTGTATTTTATAGTACTTACACGTGTAAAAAATTAACTTCAAATTATCACAATTATTTACCAACGGGATATATGTACCTGTTGGTCAATGTACGTCTTAAACCTTGGAATCAGATTGGACACAGCCATTCTCATTTCCTGTTCCACATTAATTTCTGAATACCATCTACTTTTATCACAACTACCAGAATGCCAACTGTGCAAAAGACATGACATCATCAAAATGGATATAACCCACCCAGCATCCCACAGGTGTCACTGACTTTACCTTGAAAATTTGAACTTTCCTATGATGCTCCCGTAAGTTTGCTGTGAAACCCCAGGATGCCTTGGCCCACAGTTTGGGAACCACAGCCCTATACCATTTCCTGTATGTTTGAAGTGATTTCAAATATGTGTTCATTAGGGACAGGTTGCTATATAGATCTAAATATCACTTTCTACCTTTCAGAGTGCTTTTATTGAACAGGAAGCTGGGCGATGGTATTTGAATAAGTAAATGTAAGGAGTTACATCATCATAAAATATTTATTGAGACTTTATTGATTGTAAAGGGTGATGATTGAGGCAAACAGAATTAGATGTTTCTCAAGAAATTTATTGTATTTGACTAAGTCGTTTATACATATGTGATCCGATTATATCATTTTCTCATTGAAGTTTGTTACTGTTTCCCCTATATCTCTGCCATGGAGTCCTTCACAATTTGGGTTCCCTTTCTTTTTTCACCCCATCATTGGTCTCTTTCTGATGCACCTTCTCTCCCACTGCCTCTCAGCTGCCCACACTCAGGTATAGAAAGATGTTAGACAGACAGATAAGGGATTTTGTAAAGGGATTTGACTTTCCATGATTATTGGGGGACTGGGTTAAACACTCTGTGTAAAGAAGTTATTTCTGTGTCTGGAGCTTGAAGTCTTCAAAGAAGTCAGTCAGAAGAGAAGAGACTCGGAAAGCAAGGCCAAAGTGGAATCTGTGAAACTAAGCCTGAACCAATGGGAACTTACTAGAATGTAGATTGAGCTCTCACTCCCTCAAGCTTCCACCTTTGACAGTGGAAGTGTCTTGCAGGACAAGTGGGTCCCCGTCATCATGCAGCTAACTGTTCATCTGGCCTGAGAGCCAGAGAAGTTGAAGGAGAAGCTTGAAGAGATCTGGTCCCTCCCAGGTGGTTCCCCATGCTAACCCTGGCGGCTCACAGTTTACATGAGCTGCAGCAGGGTCTCCTGCTCTACACCAACCTTTGAAGCTTGAAACAAAGCTAGCAGGTGCTTTAGTTCTACCTTCTAAAAATCTCACATACGTCTCTTGTAATCCACATTAACCTGGACTTTTGCAGAGAAGGAAATTCTGAGAAACATAGTTTTAACTTGAGTAAGTTGATACAACACCAGTACACCACAGCCTTTAAGATACTTGTCTCATTGTGGTCGGTTGTTGAAGTGCCTACCTCTGCTCCTGGAATGTGTCCTCCTGGAGGGCCTGGGCCACATCCTACTTATAATGTGTCGTTTGTGCTTCATGTAATAACCTGACACATAATAGGGACTCACAGATTTCTGTTGAGTGATGAAGAAATGAATGAACACATAAATGAATAGGAAAAGATGTCTGACACCATCAGACAGTACAATGTAGGTACTAAATATTTGGTCATGACAAAGTAATAAGCAGGAAGAATCGCTTGTTTCAAAAGCACATATTCAACATACCTTATATAGCCTGATCCCGTCAGGGTGAGGTGAATATATTTAAGCCTATCAAAATTTTATCATTTATGTCAAACTCTCAAATTTACAAGTTGTGTTCATAGAGGTTATTTCATTTGATGACTTATTTAGTTTCGGTATGACTGAATCACCACTTTTCTGCATATATATGACAAAATTATTAAAACAAGCTTCAATTAAGGCAAAAATATGGATTTACTAGTTAAATTCCAATTTTCATTTAGTTTTAAAATTTTTTTGTGCATCATATTTCAGAATCCAGTAGCACAAAACTAACTGAAGATAACTGTCGCCAACCAATCTCTGCATAAAATCACTGCATGACCGTAGCATAATTTTCAGTCTTCTAAGGCATCATCATCTAAGCTTATGCTTGTCTATAAACACATGGTTAATAGCCTACAATAGGAAAGACCCCAGCTCGATATAGAACTGCATCCTTCACAGAGAGGCTTTAAGAGTAAGCATCCAAAGTAAACTTACCCTGATCCTTATGGAAGCAAAAGCAATGTCTTGCCTTACTGCCATTTTGGGTAGGATGCGTGTCATGTCCCCCCCCCCACTAATTGTCAACAGAATATAAGTAACCTTTAGCAATTTTGTTATAAAATAGCTATAGCTATTGATGCCTCACAGAATAATAAAAATGAAAAACAACAAAACACTTGTTCCTTGACTTATGTTAATATCCTAAGGTATGTGAAGACTTTTAAAGATATGATAATCATATAAGAAAAATGTTACTCTGAACAGACCAACTGTAACCTTAGTAACCTTAGAATCTTTTTTGTTTCTCTGAAAGCCTGTTGTGTTTTTAATTTGATGAATCAGTCCTTCTAACCCCTGAACGCTTTTCAGAATTCTTTGCAAGTGAACTTCTTTTCTAAAAGTTTGGTCTCTGCATCTTTAAATAACAAGAGGGAACTAAAATTTAATAAGTGACAACTATGTGATACATACAGGTTATAAGGCAGTCTTTCTTAGTCCCATTTACAGATGAGAACATTTAGGTCAGAAATACTAAATATCTCCTTAGGACTAAAGAGGTAATAAATTTCAAAGCCAGGATTTTAACGTAGGATTTTAACCAGTTAAAAATGGCAAAGCTTTTACTCCATTATGTCTTAATGCTTCCTGGTCTACCATTACTGTACAGTGGTTTCAGAATTTAGGGTAAATTTTAGAGAGGCGTAGCAATTCCTTTATACATGTTTTGCATTATCCTCACAGTCATCATTCATTTATTATTTGCTTCACCAAATATTTATTGAGTGCTTAATAAATACGAGTTATTTCTCAAGGTGCTAGAGGCATGATGATGAGCAAGATAGACTTCCTCTTCTTATTGAGCTTCCATTCTGATGGGGAAGACAGATATAAGGACAGAAATAAAAAATACAGTATGGTGTCAGGTAACTAAAGAAAAAAAGTCTCAGGATTAAGGGATGAAAGGTGATGGAGGTTAGGGGTCAAATTGGGCTTTATAAATAAGGGGTGATGGAGGTACCTATAAATATCAATACAGGTCTAATATTAAGCTTCTTCAATTATAGAGAACTAAGATAAAAAGGATATTCCAAACAATATACTCATCAATGCTTATTTGCTTTAAAAACAGGAATTAATTTGTTACTATAAAATAATCGAGAAAGCCAGGTAAAGAGCAAGACTTGAGAGCAGTAATAATAATAAAAAGTCTTTCAAGGCTTGTATTGACCTGTCAGTATTTAGCCTCCAGTGTCATCTTAGGTCATATTTAAGTGTAGGAACTCTGGCCTTCCAAGTTCAGAGATCCTCACTCTCCATCTTTACAACTGTCTTTTGCATTGATCCTGTCCTAAAATATGATTCCCCTTAAAAAATTTAAAGACACTGTCTTTCTACTTCGGTTACAAATGATAGGCTCCTAAAAAGTCACATTTTTATTTTCCTTTTTTCTTTCCATAACATTCTAAATATTAACACAGAGAACCACCCATGAATTAAACATTATTTTTATCATGACTGAGTTTAAAAGGGATCAGCAAAAAAAAAAAAAAAACAAAAACACAACCTTGACACTATAGAGGAAATGAGACTGAAGACAATTCTTATTTTAATGTTGTTTACCAAGAAGTCAGTATAGCAAAGTGATCAGAAGTCAAGTGAGGTCTAGAGTCAAATCCCAGATCTTTTCGTGACCTGCTGTATGATTTGAGCAAATTACTAGACCTTTTGGATTTTGGAATTCTTCATATGTGAAAAGGCATCAAGATTGAACGTGCCTCAGATGTTCATTTTAAAGAATAAGATAAAAAGGTACTATTGGTACAGCACCAAGAACTTAATTACATACTGCAGATAGATATTAGTTAATATTATTTTCACCATTGATGAATATATAGGTTTAAAGACTGCAGATCTTTTCCGTTTCATCTTGGGAAACTCCTTCGAATATTTAAAAACCCATCTTTAACATCCCCTTTCCTGTGTTTCTTTGATTCCCAGGAAGACTTAGGTGCCCTTCTCTTGTGCCCATAGCAATTTGTTCCTAATTATATGTTAGAATTGTGAAGGAAAAAAAGATACGGAAGCAGCCCAAATGTCCATTGGTCGATGAATGGATAAAGATGATGTAGTGTACATATACAGTGAAGCATTATTCAGCCATAAAAAATAATGCAGTATTGCCATTTGCAGCAACATGGATGGAGCTAGAGAGTATCAGGCTAGGCGAAGTAAGTCAGAGAAAGGCAAATACTGTATGGTTTCATTTATAAGTGGAATTTAAGAAACAAAACATAGCAAAGGGAAAAAGAGAAACAAACCAAGAAACAGACTCTTAACTATAGAGAATAAACTGATAGTTACCAGAGGGGCGAGGGGTAAGGGGAGTGAGTGAGGTAGGAGATGGGGATTCAGGAGTGCACTTGGGATGAGCACCGGGTGATGTATGGAAGTGCTGACTCACTATATTATACACCTGAAACTAATATAACACTGTATGTTAACCAACTGGAATTTTTTTAATGAAAAAAATTTAACAATTAAAAATAGTCTTCGGAAGGGAAACAGCATTGTAAAGGGGTACAAGCAACTCTTTCTCCAGCAGCTACTAAGTCAGTCACTGGTCTTAAGTGAAGTTTCCTAAGGGCAAACCCTAAGATAAACATACCAGGGTGCAACGCATTTATTTAGGAAGTGCTCCTGAGAGAAACTGGAAAGGATAAGAGGGAGACCAGAATGGACAAACCCAAACAAAGGTGTGATTTCAGGGGAAGTCCCCCTCTTGGTCTGATCCCGCAGGTAGCTCTGGAATGTATTTCATACTCTGAGTTTGTCATTCCATCAGGTGAAGAAGCTGGGCTTTCACACTATCCCATCAGTCAGGCATTAGCCAAGGGGCTGGGATGTGGCATAAATGTGCAGGGGCTTCCCGCTCTCTTCAGCCAGTGCTTGGAGGATCTCAGATGGAAGCCATTAAAAACAAAGCACCCAGAAGATGGGCCACAGGGGTACACAAACCAAGAGTTAGGGGAGGAATCTGTGTGTCACACCAACAGTGTCTGACCCCCAGTCCTCAGTGAACTCCTAGTTTTTCTGGTCATATCATCAGGTTCAGTAGTTTCTCTGAGCTAAACACCCGTAAGAACAGTAACCACCGTTTACAAATAAGCCATTCCTTTGAAAATAGACAAGGTCACACAACCCTAGGGCGTGGTTTGCTAATTACTGATGGACATAAGATGGCTGACATCCAGGATTTCCGCAGTGTCTACATGACTGGCTACCGAAACTCCTGCTATTTTAGTGACTTTAGTCCCTGCTCCCCTACATTGCCCTATTGCTTCTGGTGCCTGGCTCAGTGCCAAGAGAGGTTGGACTGAGAAGTCCCTTTCTGTAGTAAATAGCATTCTACCGTATGGCACTAACCAGAGGGCCTTCTGGTCTCAGCCTAGAATGATGTTGACACACTCTGCACGACCCTCTCATGGCTGACATCTCTGCTGCTGCCACCAGGGCAGCTGCCACAGCCTCAAGTTCTTGCCAGGGAGTGCCACAGTCCTGAGGCAGGCGCGTGGCCCCTCGTCCCGCCCAGCCGCAGCACCTTTTCAACATCTCTGGTTGATTTTGCGGTAACCAATGTCTCTCCTGAGCTGTAGTAGCTTACGCTGGTTTGTAAATCTGGCTTCCTTCGACCGTAGTAACCGCAGATGCCTAGGTGGCCACTTGCCTCATCTTTTATTCGAAGTCTCGCCACCCAGTCCTTCTGCCTAAATAATAATATCCATTCTGCTGTAGCTGTTCCCCTCAGGAAAGAGAAATTGCCTTTGTCCTTTCTAATTAAAATTGTAAAGGCTCTGTCTCCTTTCCTGCCGTTCCTGCCATTCTCCATGCAGTTGCATCATCAGTATCTCAGCGTACCAAAATCTGTCACCCATGCCTTCTGTTTCACAGTTGGAATTAGTCTTAGAATATTTCCATTGTTAGGAAACATCCCTAAATTGAAAAAAAAAAAAGTCTGTTCAAAATTCATGAATTTCATCTAAAATGTATCCATATTTTTTAAAGTTTCTGTGCATACTACATAGGATTCAATGGTCATTTTTCCATTGTACATTACTCTCTGTTATAAAATGTAGAGACCCTCCCTGATAGTACATATGAAGAAATGTTACATGATGAAAACGTATCATGTAATTTTTAAAATGCTAAAAGGAAAAGTCACGACTGTCTAGTCAGAAACAGGTTCCCACAGATAGGTAGGTAGGCACATAATTTATAGCATCGGTTATAATAATTTCTTTCTACTTTGTCATTTATTCTGTAATATTTATTGAGCCCTTACTACTGGAGTAGACCCTGGGAATAAAAGATGATAAAGAAATCAGAACTGCCATTAAGACATCATAATCTAGTAGGGAGGATGGACATGAAAAAAAAAATAATTCTAATACAGTTACCATAAACAAAACAAGGGCAAGAAGTAAAAACACCAAAATTTTGTAATAACTAATTTTTTCTTCAGTTTGCATCATGCTCTGTTGACTTAGTAAACTAATGACTGATCTTGACTCAGCTCAGCCCACCCAGGGTGAGTCACATTCTTTCTGCTTGTGACTACCATAGAATTCATCATGTTGACCTCTAGTTCTTGTCTGTCTCCTGGACTCAAATCTGAGCTTTTTGAATATAGGATTTTGTCTAATTGTCTTTATATCCAAAGTGTCCACTTTAATTTTGGCACATAGTTGCTCCTCAGTAAATGTTTGATAACTGAATGAATGAATGAATAAACTGAACAAAGGACAGAGAAGGAAGAATTTCCTTGAAATCTTTATGTATGCATTTACATTTAAACTACTAAGGATCACATACCATCGAGGTAAAATTCTGAAACTCCAAGTAAAGTTGAGAGAATCACCTAAAGTCACGAGCTCCAGTTTTGTTTTCTTGTCCGAAGCTCCTGACTTTGCAAATTAGGCCGTCCAAATGTCTCCCATCCACCATGCTGTTAGAGCTCCTTAGGGTCGGAAAATAGCTGTACATTCCGGAGCATCTTGTAAGATGTACCAGAACAAACTGAATATTTCCTGTATCGAGAACTTGGACTTTTAAATGCTGGTTGGATACAGTTTTGGTAATGTTTGGTTTTTAAAAAATCATCTAGAAGGTTATTATTTGCTATCCCTGCAGTGCTGTTATATGATTGCTGCCTCAGCTCTTTGCAAGCAATTATGGCAATTTTTAAAATCAAGTAGCAGTGCAGGGGTACAGTTCTCCTGGTTCTCTATAGCAGTTTGAGTTCATGCCTTAGTATTGTTGAATCCATTGTTATGTGATTCTTCTGGGCTTTCTAAAGAGTATTTAGGATTAAGAGTGTTCTGTTAAGGGTTAGGTATTCAAATATTTTTTCCCTGTTTTGAAATACAGTCTAAAAATTCTGGCTGCATGTTAGGATTAAGGCTAATAACCTAAGTATTCCCATCGCAGAGGTTAGCGATACAGATAATCATCCTATTCTGCTAAGTTCCATAAACTATATTTGCCCCCAAATGCCTCTTCACAAGATTCTAGGAAAGTGTTGGTTCAGAACACAGATGCTTTTCTAAAATTTTGCCTAATGACTCTACAAGAGTCACTTAGGTTGAGAACAACCTTCCTTCTCCTTCAGAATAATCAGAATGGGGGTTCCCAAAGTGTGAAGGTTCATACTCTTAACTGGAGATATACCCACCTCAAGTTCATTGTTCAGAAGCCACTCCTGATCAGCTCATCTGGTATCATGGCAAATGGAGTAGAAATTCAGCTTACTTATCCTCTCCTCATTCTGCTTTTGCTTCTTTATTAAAACTTTAATTTTTTTATTATTTTTGATTACTGACATTCAGTGATACATTCATTTCAGGCATACAGTACAGTGATCCCTCACGTCTGTACATTACTCACTGCTTACCACCTCTGATTCCTTCATCCCTCTCTCTTCCTCTGTAATCTTGAGCCCCTCCATTTGACCCCGCCACTCTTTGTGTTACCAGGCTCTTGATTTCTGGGAAAAAGCTTGGCTGACTTTGTCAATTCTTCTACGCAGATGAACTTCAAAATTTCAAAAGAAACAGTGGTCTTACTTACCTAAGAAGTTAAATTTGATCATTCCCCTGGTGAAAGTGACCTGCTATGAGTGTATTACAAGCTGCTAGGGCATCTCTCATAAAAGTTCAAAGTTAGTAGTAGTAGTAGTAGTAGTAGTAGTAGTAGTAATAGACCCAGAAGTTGTACTGAGACTAAGTTATTTTGGAGCAGCTACTCTTCTCACAGGAGTTTGAAATACAATTAATACCTCTCTTCTAGGTATCTGCTAAGCATATATTGAAGTTTGTATCTCATAAGCTGGAAAATGGCCTGTTGCTTTTTGTAAGAAGAAATACAGTCATACAAATGGAGAAGAATTACTCAGTGATAATATTCTCTGTTGGCTTTTTGAGTAGAAACATAACATATAACATATTTTACTAAAAGGCACCTAAGAGATAATTTAGTCATGTCCTCATTTTGTAAAGAAGGAAATAGTCTTCTGAGAGATTGTAGTATCTTTTCATGGTGATACAGCCGAGCTGGGAGAAGTGTAGCTGAGTCTCAGAACTCCTGGTTCCTACTGTGTTCTTCTCCCTTTAAGAGTCAAGTCAGTGAATTTGTGGGCTATTTTCTAAATTAAGGGCTCTTACACTGGGATCTTTGGAAGAGATTCCTAGATCTTCTTGTAGTCTCAGGTAAATTTCAGTGTGGGTGTTCCCTCTGGGGGGAGCATAGCTTTCAAAAGATTCAGAATAGCCCATACACCCTCCACCCCCAAAAAACAAGGTATAAAAAACTTCTAAACTAAATGAATACTTGTTTTCACTTAATAGAAAAATCAAAGATAAATGTTTCGATGCTGTGTCCTCCTTATTTCTCGCACCTCTCCACATGGGAAATTAGTCTTTTCATTTCTAGTTCACCCATCACCCATTGGAGAAGGCAAAGTGCCATGGAGTGAAAAAAAATGGTTGCATACACCTTGAGCCTACTTGACCAATCTGTTAAGACATCTTCTTTTACACACTATTCCTGTATATGTGGTGTCCATTTCCTTACGTCTTGTCCCACTGACCGTCCCTCCCCGCCCAAGTCCTTCCTGAACTGTCAAAAGTCTAACTTATAAGTATACCATGTCATAGTAAGGCAGTTCTCTTAGACAACTAAAGAGCTCTTGGGAAAAATAGTAAAGGGTGGTTTTTTTTTTTGCTATTTTTATTTCTCCATCTAAATTCCTTTATTATATATTGTTTATTCTTGTAGTATGGTTGCCCTTTTTTCCCCACAATTTTCTTTTCTCAGCTAGTATAACACTATTCTATCTTCAACTGGCTCTGACTTCTCTTTTCCCACCTGTTAATTCCAGATATCCCAAAATCTTGAGTTCTCGACCCTCTTTGTATACATAATACATTATATACATTCTCTCAGGGGGTTCACCCATTCTGAAAATTTAAATGTGTTTTCTCCACCAAGGAATCCCAAATCTGCCTTTCCAGCCCCTTTCCTAATATCTTATATTTCCAACCAGATTTAAGCCCAGCTTATTAGATACTCTTCCATTAAATACCGACCATCTCCACATATCCTCAAAGGAATTCAATCTCGTTTATGAAATGAACCTTCCATCTGCATTCTGTGTGTCTGACAGCAGCACCAACTTTTTCAGTCTCCCAGTTTAAACATTCAAACTGTTTTCTGACATCCCATTCTTTTTCACTGACTGCACCCAAAAACTATTTGTTTTTTCTCACTGTATATCATTTATTTCCATTTGTTTCTTTAATAAATGAATGATTTTTATGGGGCGCCTGGGTGGCTCAGTCAGTTGAGTGTCTAACTCTTGATTTCAGCTCAGGTCATGATCTCAGAGTCATGAGATTGAACCCTGCTTCAGTCTCTGCACTGGGTGTAGAGCCTGCTTGGGATTCTCTGTCTCTCTCTCTCCTTCTCCACCTCTCAAAAAACAAAAAATAAAATAAACATATAATTTTTGAGAATCAACTAGGTGCCAGATGATTTTCTGAGTGCTGTGGGGGGAACCAAGATGAATGAGACTCTGTTTTAGCCTTCTAAGAAGTTGCTTTCTAATAATGGAGTATGAAGAATATTTACAAATAGCCACAATGCAAGGCCTTAATAGCATTGGCAGTGGCTATCCCTGGCTTCATTATGCCTCACTTAAGCCTTGCAATCATTGACACTTGCCCACACCATACCCATGTATAGGATTTATTTCAGATTTTTGCATTCTACATACCTTACTTTATTTTCTTTTTCACTCATGGTCCTTTCACCTACATGATTTACTTGATTTTTTTTTCTCTCTTCCGGGCCTATGGTATAGAAGGATATGACTCCATAAGCTTCCTGATGATCCCGTGGGGTTTTTTGTGAACCCTGCACTTTGGCAGTCAGCATCAACCAGAGGAGAGACTGTACATGCACTTTCCAACTTGAAAAGCTTATTTTAATTAACTGGAGCTCCTTTTCTGCAACCCTCTTTGCCTTTGAAAAGCTGAGATCCTTTACTGCCTCAGCTTTGGCTGTGCTTCTCTCCCTGGGGGAGGTTTGTCTTTTCTCCTTGGGCTGAGTTTGACCTTGTAGTCCTTGTAACATACCTAACTCACTTCTGGGTATTCTTCTCTTCCCACCTGAAACACTTTGGTATGCTACGAACTGTGATAAAGTAATCCATACACCCAAATTAACCAAAGGGACATGACTGTGCAGTGAACAAAAAACTGGGCCCAGTGTTTGGTAGCCCAGTGCAAGGAGGAAAACTGCCGAAACCCTAGTACCCATGGCCGTTGATTTCTTGCTCTCTCAACATCCATAGTCTACTTCAGATATTGTCATTGAGTGCTCAGCTTGCCTGACATTCCTATACTACTATCATGAATGTTTTATACAGCATCCCATCCTGTGTGTTAACTGCTGTGTCATGCAGTTGAATGGAGAGAGGACAACACATCATTCATGCCTAGTTGTTGAGCTTTTCCCAATTCCAGTTCTCAGGCAAAAGGCTGGAAAACCAAAAACCTATTCTTAAAACCAGGCATGTTTGTTTATATTTCTTCTGCCATTAATTAATCCATGAAAGCATCATTTTCAGCGTCTTTTTTTTAAACAAGAAATCCATTTTATTCAACTCCTCTAATATCTTGTGAGAAAACAGTCATTGAAACATGATTCTGTTTATTTTAGACTAAGATTTTACAGATCATTTAAAAATACACAACAAGGGGCTCCTGGGTGGCTCAGTCGTTTAAGCATCAGACTTCAGCTCAGGTCATGATCTCACAGTTCATGGGTTCTTGCCCCTCATCAGGTTCTGTGCTGACAGCTCAGAGCCAGGAGCCTGCTTCGGATTCTGTGTCTCCCCCTCTCTTTTCCCCTCCCCTGCTTGTGCGTGTGCTCACTCTCTCTCCCTCTCTTTTTCTCTCTCTGTCAAAAATAACTAAACATTGAAAAAAATTTAAATAAATAAAAATCTACAACAAAAGAGAAGTCATAGCCACATTCTTGGTTGGATTTTGTTTTTAACCTGAAAGGTTAGCAAGTTGTCTAATAGTTGTCTAATGAAACAAAGGTGGTAAATATAATTATCTGTCTTTGAAAGCACTCCTGGTCTGTGCGTTACTGTCTGATTTACGATTTTATATTTTATACTATTCTGGGAAATCTTGTCTTTCAGTTCTCTGTTTAGAAAATAGAATTTCAACATTCCTTCAAATATTCCTGTAACTGACTGTTGTGGGGGCTTGGTGCAGAGTTTTGGTCACTAAGAATTATAAGGGTATAGTGACATCTACAGGTAGCGTGTATATTGTTAAATACGATGTGGTTATGATCAGCTGAGGAGTGGACTGTTCAAACAAGCCTCTCTGCAATACATTCATTCCAGTATACCTTGTCTATGGTAATGAGCAGCAAAGATTAGACCAGTCACACTGGAAGAGCTGATTTAAGAGATCTTACTAAAATTAAAGTTCCTGTAATAAAGGGGCTTTGCTTTACCTTATTTCTTATACATAGATTATCTTCATGTTTTAAATGAGAATAGCAGTTTGATTGGCAGTTCATTTGGAAAATCTCTGTAAGGCATACATATATACCAGATCAAAGCAGTTGCTGCAAATTCATGGAAATCACAGAGAAAAAAATATACCAATTAAAAACTTAAAAATTCATTTTTGGCTCTTGATGACAAAAAGCCAACATACAACCATTCTCTTCCAATAGTAACTGGCAGTAACAACTTAGGTTAACACTATATGTCTGGAGGTATTCCTACATTTTCTTAATGACAGGATTGGAAAGAACAGTAACAGCGTGTGTTGGGGGTTGGGGTTAAATAATTAAACTATAATCAAGTCAGGCTCTTGAGCATCAATTATTTTCTCTCTGGGTAAAAACAACAAATCAGGGAAAGGAAAATAAATTTTAAGCTCCTTGTGGGGTGAGAATGGTCTAACTTTTGTATTTCTCATGGTTAATGACCAATTAGGAAAAAAAAGTAAAAAAGATGTAAATTTGCTTTACAGAATTCTTTAATACCTATTAATTTAGTAGAAAAGAATGAGAAGTTTCAGTATAATTGGGATTTAGCAGTCAAGCTGCTAAGACATATTTATCAGTATCCAGTTTGTGCGAAGTGTTAGACCTGCTTAAAAGTGGAAAAATCCAGCTACTTAATTAATTCTTACTACTCCTTCATATCTTCTTTTCCCTACATCTTTCTACTTCCAGTATTAATATCAAAGACAGATACCTTAAGAATGTATCTTTTCCGCAACAATTTCAAGTGGTTTTCCATTTCTCTGCTGTTGTTGTGTAATTTAGAATATCTTTCAATTGTCTGATATATAAATCCTACCCAGCCCAAGTGTCCTTTCCTCTAAGTCTTTCCTGGGTGAGTCAAAATAGAGTTTTTCTTCCTTTTTGAATTCTTACCACACTCTCTTATGTCACCTGTCATCTTTTACCTTCTCAGTATCAAAAATATTCAGGGGCCCCTTGGCCCTGAACAGTTCGTGAGTTCAAGCCCTGTGTCAGGCTCTGTGCTGACAGCTCAGAGCCTGGAGCTTGCGTTAGAGTCTGTGCTTCCCTCTCTCTGCACCTCCCCCACTCATGCTCTGTCTCTATCTGTCTGTCTCTCGCTCAGAAATAAACATTAAAAAATTATTTATGTAGCTATGTTAGCTCTCCTGAAATATCTGAGGGCAGAGAGAATTCTGGACAATTTTACTTATGTGCCCTGTTTACTTTGGGTGCTCAGTAAATGTTTGTTGAATGAATGAGATCAAAGATTCATCCCATGAATGCTGATTGACAATTCAGGAATTAGAGAATAAGATAATATTTACAAACATGAGTTCTGAAGGTTATTAGTTTGTCCTTGTTTTAAGGAGTCCATTGTATTCCTAAAGACCTCCTCTTTTGACATAAATTAAAATGGTAAACACAGTTTACAATTTCACCTATATGCTTATCTGAGAAGGAAGAATCGGGTTAAACAGGTAGGGATGACTGCAGAGAGAGGGAAACAGCAGAACAGTCTGAATTCCCTCCTTTTGGCATGGCAAAAGTGTATGAATTTCCAGTGATCAGTGCCAAGATTACCTGGCTAGAGCAGTTTTGCTAATAGCCCAGTTGAGGAAGCCGGCTCCTAGGTGAGACACCTCATCAGCAAGAGGCTGGAGGATTTTCTGCTACAGGGAGGGCCTGTCCTGTCCAGGGTATAGCATATTAGAGAGGATCCTTGGAGACCCATGAAGAATTACATGTGTGTCCAATGAAAAGATCAGTAATTTGGGCACTGCCACACAGATTGCATCTTCAGCCTGTCAATATTAAAGAAGCAAGAATAGCCTCAGAGAGGTCAAGCTTCAAAGAGAGAGGAAAGTGATGTCTCAGAGCCAGACCCTGCCCACACCATCCAGCTCAAATCCAGCAGTCAAGATTGCTGCTCAAACCTGACCTGAGGATAAGGGGAAAAAAGATGAAATTTAAAGCACGTTTGAAATCGATGCTTTAATTTGAACTAAATTTTAATAACCAAAAGTAGCCACAAAGCTATGAAATCTTCAGAAGATCATATTGCTGTACTGGAAAGGGAAATATAACAGTGCATGAGAGAAGACAATAATTGGAACTTTATCTTTAGATACCAGCAAACTCAGACTTCTCCATAAACCAAGTTACATTACTCAGCAAAGGATTGGTGCTGTCCCCTAGGGCTGCTTTAACAAAAAACCAAAGACTGGGTGGCTTAAAGACTAGAAATTGATTTTTCTCACAGTTTTAGGGGCTAGAAAGTCCCAAGATCAAGGTTCTAGTAGGGTTCAGTTTTTGCCGAGAGATCTTAGGATTTCCTGAGTCCCCACGTAGTGAAGTGAAAGAGGGAGAGGGTAGGGGGAGGATCTTTGGTATTTCTTCCTCTTTTATAAGGACACCAGTTCTGTCAGATGAGAGCTCCACCCTTACGACCTTATTTGACCTTAATTACCTTTGTTGGGGATTTGTCTCCAATATAGTTACATGGGGGTTAGGATTTCAACATATGAATGTTAGGGAGGCACAGTTCAGCTCATAGTTAGGACCTGTTGACATGTGGAACAACTGCTTCAAGATATGATAGGATGGAAAAAAGCAGGCTAGAAAATAACTTTCTGTTCTGTGCCAAGGTCAGAACATTGCAATTTCAAATGGAAGCAAGAACTTTGAGGCCTTTATTACATCTTGATTATGAGCAGAAGCCCACAACTAGAACCAGAGTAGCAGGAAACTTTACATTGATATTGATGAATTGCTGCTGGCTCAGTGTCCACTAGCCTGAGAGTTCAGAACTCCAAGGGGGCCCATTGTTAGGAACATCCCCCATCCTTTCCTGAGTTTTACCTTCAGAAGCCCTACCACATTCTCAGTATAAAGATCAGAGAAAAATCCCTTCATACTTTAGGGAGAGGAAGGGGGGAAAGTAACACTTTTAAAATACCCACAGAGCCCTCTGTTCTCCTTAACAATGCCTTTCTTCAAGGGAAATTATTTTACGAGAGCATTACCAACTAGAGTTTTACCAAAGCCTAAGTGACATGGGGGAAGAGACATACTCAACCCAGCTCTCTCTAGCCTTCCATATGGTGGAAGGGAGATACCCACTTAGGCTCACTAAAAGACTAAGAACTCGGGGTGCTTGGGCGGCTCAGTTGGTTAAGCGACCGACTTTGGCTCAGGTCACGATCTCATGGTTCATGGGTTTGAGCCCCACATCAGGCTCTATGCTGTCAGTGCAGGGCCCGCTTTGGATCCTGTTTCCCTCTCTCTGTGCCCCTCCCCAACTCACGCTCTCTCAAAAATAAATAAACATTAAAAAAAAAGACTAAGACCTAACCATAGAACTATAGGATGCTTCCCCTCCCCCACACCTTACCACCACATTAGAAGGTCTAATGTATAATAAAAGGAGATTACAGTTAAAAGAACTGGATGCCCTCAGACCCTATTTAAGAAGTCGATAGGAAAACTCAAAGGCAGTAGGGGGAGAAAAAACAAGGACACTAAAGGAAATCACAGCCTCTGACAGCACAATTATAGCAAGCAGTAAACATAGTCTAACTCCCAGGCAGATAAATCTAAAACTCTCACTATCTCACTTCCTTTTATCTGATATATCATGTTTGGCTTTCAGCAAAAAGACTGTAAGGCTTTCTAAAAGGCAAAGAAGCACAATCTCAATGGACAAAGTAAGCATCAGAACTAGACTCTCATATAGCAGAGATTGTGAAATTATCAGACTGGGAATTTAAAATAACTATGATTAATATGCTGAGGCCTCTCATGGAAAAAGTGGACAATATGCAAGAAAACATAGGTAATATAAGCAGAGGGATGCAAACTCTAAGAATCTAAAGAAAATTCTAGAAATCAAAAACACAGAAATGAAAAATGTCCTTCATGGATGTATTTATAGACTGTACCTAGCCAAGGAAAGAAGCAAGGAGCTTCAAGATACATCAATAGAAACTTCCGAAACTGAAATACAAAGAGAAAAAAAGGATGAAAAAGACGGAACAGAATATTCAGGAACTGTGGGACAATTAGAAAAGGTGTGACATATATGTAGTATTACTGTCAGAAGTAGAGGGAGGAGAGAAATAGAAGAAGTATGTGAAACTTTAATGGCTGACAGTTTTCCACAATTAAACACAGACACCAAACCATAGGTCTAGAAAGCTCAGAGCAGAAGCAGGATAAATATTTTAAAAAATCAACATTTAGGCATATCCAAACTGCAGAAAATTCAAAACCAAACAGAAAATCAGGAAATAAGCCAGTGGCAAAAAATGCCTTCCCTATAGAGGAACAAGGACAAGAATTAAATTGCACTTCTCTTCAGAAACCATGCAAGCAAAAAGAGAATATATTGAAATATTTGAAGTATTGAAAAAACCAACCACTATCCTAGAATTCTGTATCTAGCAAAACTCCTTCAAAAGTAAAGGAGAAAAAAAGACTGTTAGACAAACAAAAGTTGAGGAACTTTTCACCAGTTGACCTACTTGCAAGAAATGTTAGAAGTTCTTCAGAGAGGAGGTGAATGATGGAGGTCAGAAACATGGATCTACACAAAGAAACAAAGTGTTACAGAAGGAATAAAAGTAAAATAAAGCCGTTTATTTTTCTTATTCTTAATTGATCTAACAGCTAATTTGTTCAAAATAATAATAGCAACAGTGTTTCCAAGGAGCATAGTTTATAAGTGAAATGAATGATAGCTATGTAATAAGGGATGGAAGAAAGAGTTGGGAATACTCCATTAGAAGTTACATGCACTACCTGTGAAACCATACAGTGTTATGTGAATGTGGACTTGGATTCGTTGTAAATATATATTTCAAACTTGAGGACAACTGCTAAAAAGGTTTTCTTTTTTAGGTATAATTGATATGCTAAGATAGCAGAAAAAATGGAATCATGTAAAATGCTCATTCAAAACCAGAGAAGGCAGAAAAAGTGGAAGACAAAAACAGACACAAAGAAAAACAGGGCCATGAATACAAAACAGTTACAAATACAGTAGATATTAATCCAGATATATCAGTAATCATGTTCAATGTGAATGGTCTAAATAGACTAATTAAAGAGAGTCTTTAAGAGTGAATAAAAACAAGGCCAAACTAGGCGTTGTCTTCAAGTAACCCACATTAAACATAAAGACAGATGAATTTAATGTAAAGGGATGGAGAAAGATATACCTGGCAGGCACTCATCAAAAGAAGGGTGGAGTAGCTATAGTAATTTTAGGCAAAGCAGCCTCATAGCAAGGAAGATGATCACTGATGAAGAGGTGTATTACATAATGATAAAAGGGTTGATTTTCTAATGAAACATAACAATCTTTAATGTGTACTTAATAACAGAGCATCAAAATACATGAGACAGAAACTGATAAAATGCAGGGAAAAAATAGATAAATCCACTACTCTAATTGGAGACTTCAACACCTATCAGTAGTTGACAGATCTAACAGGCAGAAAATCAGTAGAGACTTAGTTGAACTGAATAGTACCATCAATCAACTGGATCAAATTGACATTTATAGAATATTTGGACATTTGGTCCAACAGTGGTAGAGTATACATTCTTCTCAAGCTCATCACATGAAACATTCACCAAGGTAGATCACATTCTGGGCCATAAAACACATTTTAACAGCTATGAAATAATAGACACCATAAAAGTATGCTCTCAGACCACAATGGAATTAAAATAGAAATCAGTGATAGATAGCTGGGCAATCAAAGATATTTAGAGATTAAACAATACAATTCTAAATAACACATTAATCAAAGAACTCAAGAAAAATGGAAAATATTTTTAAATGAAAATGAAAATAAAGTCTATCAAAATCAGTGGGATGTAGCAAACCTACTGTTAGAGGGAAATTTGTAGCATTGAATGCATATACTAGAAGACTGATATAAAATCAATAATGTACCTTCCACCTTGGGAAAACTAGAAAAGGGCAATTTAAATTCAAGATAAGGAGGAAACAAATACAAAATTTAGAGCAAACATCAGTGACATTGAAAAAAGGAGGGGCACCTGGGTGGCCCAGTCCGTTAAGCATCTGACTTAGGCTCAGGTCATGATCTCACAGCTTGTGAGTTCGAGCCGTGCGCCAGCCCCTGTGCTGACAGCTCAGAGCCTAGAGCCTGCTTTGGATTCTGTGTCTCCCTCTCTCTCTGTCCCTCTCCTGCCTACACTCTGTCTCTCTCTCCTTCAAAAATAAATAAACATAAAATTTTTTTTAAGAAAAAAGGAAATCAATAGCAAAAAGTCAATGAAAACAAAAGCTGGCACTTTGAAAATATCAAAACATCTAGTCAGGCTAACCAAGAAAAAAAGAGAGAAGACACAAATTAATAATTTCAGGTGTCAAACAGGAGCTATCACTACTGATGCCACAGATACTAAAAGGATAATAAAAGGATATTTTGAGTAACTTCATTCCCACCAAGTTATAACTTAGACGAAAGGGACCAATTCTTTGAAAGACACATCTTCTAAAACCCACACAGGGAGAAATAATCTGAATATGCCTATAACTGTTAAAGACATTGAAACCAGTAATAACCTTCTAAAGCAGAAAGCACCAGGCCCAAATCGTTTCATTAATGAATTTTACCAATCTAAGGAACAAATGACACCAATTCTCTACAATCTGTTTCAAAAAGTATGAGACAGATAGTTACCTCCTAACTCATTCTATGAGGCCAGCGTTACTCTAATCCCCAAACAGGCAAGGGTATTATAAGAAAACAAAACTACCAACCAATATGTCTCAGGATGATAGATGTGAAAATTCTCAGCAAAATATTTGCAAAACAAATCCAACAATGTATACGAAGGCTTATATACCACAGCCTAATGTGATTTATTTCAGAGATGCAAGGTGTAATTCAAACTATGTCCATCAGTTAACATAACCCATTATATCAACAGGCTAAAAAAGAAAATAATAATATGATCATATCAATAGATACAGAAAAGGCATTTGACAAGATCCAGCACGCATTTATAGTAAACTCTCAGTAAATTAGGAATAGAGGAGAAATTTCTTCAACTTGATGAAGAACATCTACAAAAATACTACAACTAGCATCCTTCTTAGTGGTGAGAAACTAGATGCTTTCATCCTAAGTTGAGGAACAAGGCAAGAATGTTCCCTCTCACCACTCCCTATCAAAATTGTACTGGAACACCTATCTTACGCAATAAAGACAAGAAAAGAAAAAAATGTATGCCGGTTAGGAAGAAGGGAATGAAACGGTCTTTGTTCATCTGATAAAGGGCTGTTACCCAAAATGTACAAGCAACCCTTAAACCTTACCAACAACAAAATGACCAACCCAATTGAGAAGCTGGCGAAAGATCTGAGCAGATATATTACCAGTGAAAATACAGATGGCAAATAAATGTAGGAAAAGATGCTTCACATCATATGTCATTAGGGAGTTGCAAATGAAAACAGAGCTCTTAGATTGGCCAAAATCTGAAACACAACGCCAAATGCTGGGGAGGATGTGGAGCAGGAGGAGCCCTCATTCACTGCTGGTGCTAATGCGAAATTGTCTGATCACTTTGGAAGACAAGTTGGAAGTTTCCTACAAAACTAAACATAGCCTTATCATATGATGTAGCATTTGTGCTCCTTGGTATTTGAAAATTTGAAAACATATGTCCACACAAAAACCTGCACAGGGATGTTTATAGCAGATTTATTTATAATTGTCAAAATTTAGAAGCAACCAAGATGTCTTTCAATAGGTGAATGGATAAACAAATTGTGATATAGTCATACAATGGAATATTATTTAGCGATAGCAAGACATGGGGTACCAAGCCATGAAAAGACACAGAGGAGTCTTCAATGCACAGTGCTGCATGAAGGAAGTCAGTCTGAAAAAAGGTTATGTTCTTTATCATTCCAACTATATGACATTTTGGAAAAGGCCAAACTATGGAAACAGTAAAAAAAAAAAAAAAAAAAAAAAAAAGAAATCAGCCAGGGATTGAGGGAAGGAGGAAGGATGAATCAGTGGAGCCTACGGGATTTTTTAGAGCAGTGAAACTCTGCTTTCTGATACTGTCATTGTGACTATATGACCTTATCCATTTGGCAGGCCCCAGGAAACTATACACCACAGAACTGTTCCTTAATGGAAACTATGAACTTTACTTAATAAGAATGTATCAATATCAGTTCATCAGTTATAATAAATGTAGCTCATCGATGCAAGATGTTAATAATAAGGTAAATTGTTGGGGGGTGGGGCAGATACATGGGAAGCCTGAGTACTTTCCATTCAATTTTTATGTAAACCTAAAAGTACGCTCTAAGACACGAAGTCTATTAAGGCAAATACATACATACATACATACATACATACAGAATACTTTCCACATGGGCGGCGGTGGGGGGGAGTGCGGGGGGAGGGAGTGCCCATCTAAAGGAGTCACTGGAGCTGCAAACCAGGATCAAAGATTGGGTAGCTGACTCATACTCTTCACTGTAACCAGCAGAGAGGATCCATCTTGACTTGTGGAATGTGACTTGTGGCATGTTCCAGAATATGCCAGGGTGTTTCCTATCTTTCTACCTTTGCTATCCTCTTTTCTCAGAAAGGCCTTCTTACAGTGTTTTCCAAGAGTAAGCGCCACCTCCTCACTGAAGCTTTCTCTCATCAGTCTAAAATACCTGCATGCTCCCATTTCTTCTTCTACTTAATTGCGGTAAAGCATTTATGTTGTTATATTTATATCTCTACTTCCCTAGTAGCCTATGAACTTCTTGGGAACAGGATTTGGATGTTTTTAAAATACATTCAAGTATTTTAACATAATGTTAACTTAATAAATGTTAGGATGAAAGTCTGAATGAACAAGAACAACCAAAACAACATGAAAACCTAACTGTATGTGCTCCATATCATGTATCAAAAGGAACCTTTTGAAGCATGATATTCTAAATATTGACTAGTGTGACAGAACTTTCCTGTAACTTAGTATTGTCATCTATAAAATGGAGATTCACAGAATTGGATAGTTCATTGAAAAGATTAGTGTAGTTAACATATGTAAATTGCCCATACAGTCAAAGCATTTAATGAATGAGTTTTTCTAATAAAAACATGCTGTGCAGTCATTACATTATGTACACATTAAATAGCTTACTAGCTAGACCGTCAGCTCCCTGAGGGCAGGAATCACTATGCTCTTCATACCACTAGAGCTCTAATATAAATGGTCTAGCCCATTAGAAGGTGTCTAATATATACTTATTAAAAGAATAGTGAATAATTGGAGGAAGGAAGGGAAGGAGAGAGGGTGGAAGAAAGGGAAGGAGGGAGGGAGGAAGGAAAACGGACAGGAAGGAAAAAGGATTTGTAAAGACCAACACTGTTGAGTAGAAATTTTTACATTGGCAGAAGTGTGTTGTATCTGGTATCCGGTGTGGGAGCCACATATGACTGCTTGACCACTTGAAATAGTGCATAGTGCATAGTGCAGTGAAAGAACTGGGTTTTTCATTTTATTTCATTTGAATTCCTTTAAATTTAAATAACCACATGTGGCTGATGCTTCCTGTATTGAACAACACAGGTATATGCACTTTTTTCAATTAAGAAAATTAAATGCCTTAAAAAAATCTGTCAAGTAAGTCATTATTGAGAGTCCACTACATTTAAGAAATAACTTTGAATATTCTGTATATTAAAGAAGGAGAATCTGTGCTCCTCCTCTTGGAAATTCATTTGACAGAGAAGAAAAATGCCCATTGAACAATTAATTAACAACTGAAATGTGACCTCTACACAAGCTGTAGACCCGACTTTCAACTGTAAGTAAGGCTACTTTCAACTGTAAATCTAAGGCTATAAAGAATTTTAAGTGTAGAAATGAAAAGAAGTTAATAAATATATGGAGAAGTCTTCACAGGGAATGGAAAAAGAAAATTATATGTGACCTAAACTCTGTTTTTATTCTTACCTACAAAAAAAAATCAAAATACTAATGGTGCCTTAGTAAGGTCTCAAGGAACATTTCGAGCTGTTCTTACTTTATCCATCCTGACATAATCTGGACAGTTTGAGGCCTATATTTGAAGAAATGTCCACATCCAGCTAAGAAAACTGTTCATTACTGAAGGAATTACTCAACAGTTGAAAATGATCAGCAAACATTTTTGTAGAAGTTCGAAGGTATCAATGAACTTCGATTAGTATTTTTGAATTTAAGTGGAAAACGCTTTTTTTATCTTCTGAAAAAGCCTTATTTTCTAAGAGTTTAACACTTTTTAATGAAGTGCTAGCAGGACATCAGTGTGGGTAATAGTGTGGTTCCAAATTTGGCTTCTCATCAGAATCACTGAGGCTTCTTTTTTAAAAAGCTGGATTACAGCGTTCCTCTGGCAGCGGGCCTGGAACTCTGTATTCTTCATAAAGTCCCCAAGTGATTTTTATTACCACGGGGAATGGGACCCACTGCTTTTGAAGAACTCACAAGTTTTTTTGTCCATTGCTTTCCCTCAGCAAAAACATACACAATGTACTACACAAGTGCACTTTCCCTCCATCATTTGTGTGACTCTCTGCAGCATTATTGTGCACTCCAGACACATGAATGGACTCTGAATTTAACACGGATCTCCCCTGATTTAAAAAGAACTCTTTTAAGTTCAACAACACTTAGTTATTAACTTATATTTTAATATCTTTTGTACCTTTTGTTGATCGTTTGATATTGTTCTGGATTTTAAATACTTAGTGGTTTTTGTCATTAAAGAAAGATGGGCTTGGGGCTCCTGGGTGGCTCAATCAGTTGAGTGACTGTTGATTTTGGTGCAGGTCATGATTCCAGTGCTGCGAGATCAAGTCCCACATTGGGCTCTGTGCTGAGCATGGAGCCTGCTTAAGATTCTCTCTCTCTCTCTCTCTCTCTCTCTCTCTCTCTCTCTCTCTCTCTCTCTCTCTCTCTCTCTACCTCTGCCCTTCTCCCCAACTCATGCGCGTGCTCTCTCTCAAAAAAAAAAAAAAAAAAAGAAAGAAAGAAAGAAAGGAAAAGAGAAAGATGGTCTTGATTATTCTTAGTGTGGAGTCCATTTTTTCTCTACATAGCATACCTCTGTCATCTTCAATCAGGACCTGGAAGCCAAGGAAATCTTAGTTCTACCAATTTGAACTTGGAAACAGATTTGATATAATTTAGATCTTAAGGCCCCATCTCTCTATATCACAGACACGTGATCTAGACCTCTAGCTTCCAATCACAAATACCACATCAAATCCATCTCATTAAATAAATATGTAACATATGTAGGCCACTTGGTGATTGAATGTTTTGTAGACTAAAGTTTGGGGGAAAGTGCCATCCTATATTAGGTGTTCTCTGTCAATCACTGACAAGGCCTAAAGTTCAAATCTTGATGGTGGATCTTTGTCTCCCTTTATTCTTGCTCTCTGAATATCCTATGCAATTTTTAAGCCATTTTCTCCTGTGGGGTTCTTTTTTAAAAGAAAAATCACTGTCAACAGCTTAAGCAAAGCCCTGCAGTAATCAAAGCAGTATAGAGTCATTGGATGAAGAAAAGGAGGGAGGAATAATTGAAAGAGCAGCATTCTTTCCTTGGGGCTGAGTTTCTTTACCCATCTGCAAACTGAAAAGAGCTAACAGGGTGGTAAGATTCTGCCATTGTTCACCAGGTGGTTTGGGTATGCCAAGCTGAGATTGTTTTTCAGAGTCTTCCACAATTGCCTAAGAACAAATAAGAGAATAGTTTGATAGCAGCAGATGTCCCCCAAGTAGTGGAGATTATATTGTTGTCGTTGTTTTCCCGTGTGCCTTTGCTATTTTCCTACCTCTTGACAATGACCATTTTAAAGATTACACGTTAATACTTTTGAATAGGCTTTCATAATAAAATGGACAAGCCAGGTAGAAGAAACATAAGAATGATTCTCTAAAACAAAACTGGCACTTTGGAAGTCTGGTAGTATGGTTAAACCCACTTCAACATTGATTAAGATGTTTTTATTTCATTCTCAGTTTCTTTCTCTACAATAAAACCGGTATGTGGTAGCACAGAATTATAAAACTTGAAGTCATCTTTCAGTTATCAGTGGCTACTCGAAGGCTATGTTTTCAACTGAATAGATTTTTACTAAAGCCCCAAAGCCCTGCTCTAATTCCCTGATAGAGAATTTTATAATATAAAATCATACACCTTTCCACATATCATAGAGGGAAATACTAAAACACTAAAGTCTCACCGAAGAGGTATTGCTAAAATATATGCTGGAGGCACAGGTTTCAGACATGGTTATATTTAATATCTTTATTAATTAGCCAGTATATGACTAAAACAGTATGTTAATGACATTCATGAGTTTTATGCCACTGGGAGATGAAGGCACTAATGAGTACTAATATTACCCAGGAGATGCAATAAATATAGCGCTAAATACGTTACTCATATGCTATTTTTTAAATGTCAGTTATCTTGAGCCACCACCTTGTGTCTCTGTTTTTGAAAATGCTTTGAAATAGAGCATTTACGAAATTAACTTGATCACATCAGTGCACTTGTAATCACCTGTGTACATTAAGTCCAAGTCACAAGATAAAGGCCGAATTTGTTTTCCATTTTTGCCTAGGAAATTGCTTTACTTTGAACATTTATTTGAAGTGTAAGGAGGAAAGTGGATGTGTGTTTTCAGCAGTACCCATCTACACTTCTGCAGGTGTCTCTGGGTCATTGCTCTGGGCCCCTGTCTCCATTCCCTGCCTTTGTCTTTCTCAGATACATCTACGATATATGTCCTCTAAGGAACATGGCTTGCTCTGGTTTCTGAACTAATTATTATCAGAGTAGTGGAAAGAATATCAATAACCTCAGTCCCCCAACATCCAGAGGGGCCCAGAATTAGGTCTTTTGAAAGATGCGGTATCTGGTACTACTTGGGTGAACTGTAGACACTTGCATAGCTTTCCGCGTGACCACGTTCCTATTCCGCTCACACTATGTAAAGCCACTTCATAAGATGGGATTTTCCCTTGTAATTTCCAAACATTCCCATTCACCACCGAGGCTGAACATGTGCCATGCACTTAGACCTTTTTTTGATGAGGTCCCTTACAGGTGGCTGGCTCTAGCCCATTTCCTTCCTTGGAGGTTTGGGGGCCGAGAAAATGTTTATCTACTCTTCTTTTAGTAGCTTAGTAATACAGTATCATTCCCTGGGAAATTTAGGATGACCTATATTTAATGCAACCCTTAGACTATGTCTCTCAGTGGTCAAGCATCTCAAGCAAGTTGTGAATGTGGTTAACTCTAGGTCCTGTTAACTCTAAGTTGAAATTTTGAAAAGTACCTGAAGAGCTAATATTTTGTGTCACTTACTTAGAGATGGCCGTGTGCTTTAGATATCATCCTTAGAGGCACTAAAGCAGATATTTTGTTTTGAAAATGTCCCTGGCCTGTATTGTTGCCCTACCCAAGGGCCGCTGCACTTTAACCGAAAACATCCAGAAAAATAGCTGAGGGTCTGCCAGGAACATCATAGACAGCATCTCCAAAATATTCTGTGTTGAAATCTTGAGATTCAATGTGAAAAAAAAAATGGTAGGAGGGCATGTTTTCCACAAATATATTAAGAAAACTCATTATGCTGTATTATCCCTCTTGGAGTTTCTCAGTACATACTGGTATATTGAGGGCTCTGGGAAGTCTTGCAGTGAAAACAAAACCAGAAACTAAAACCTATTCAACTTCGTTTAAGCCAGCATTCTCTAAAATGATTTGACTTTTTTAGTGGCACCTAATATTACCTCACAGGCCCTATTTTTGGCAATGCTGATGTAAACGCCATTGCAGCACTGATTGGGCAGTATATTTGATTCCCTGGAACAGTGTCTCAGCAAGACGTGCAGGTGTAGCTGTGGTCTGCTGTTCCACCCTTCACTGCTGTCACCCCTTCCCCAACAGGTCCCTTGCAGGCCCTCAAATTTGCTTTTCTCTGAGTACAGTGATTTTGCAGAGGACCTTGCATATGAACGGAGAATAATAATATAACTCCAGAAGACAGGGACCTCAGAGTCCTGTCGCACCCATGCTGTGAGACCCGGGAGGTTCAGGCAGAATTTCAAAGGAACTTTATTTCCCCCTCAAGTAGTTTAGCCAGGCGTGTGTGTGTGTGTGTGTGTGTGTGTGTGTGTGTGTGTGTGTTTATAAACAGTCCTGTATGATCTGTCGTCTTATGTTATTTTCTCCTCAGAGGACTCATGGAGGTGAGGTCCTTGGTCTGAAAGAGGTGATCCCAGTTTGGCAGAGGGAAGAAGTCCATACTCTGCTAGGAGTCAAGGTAAGGAATTAGAATGAGTGGTGGGGGGACCACCCACTCCAGAAGGGAGGGGTCCTCCTGTCAACCCTTAGAGGACTCACACAAGGACGGTCATATGAGACATCCCCTCACTTCCTCATAAGGGTCTCAGAGAAGCGAAGGCCTTGGTGTGAAGGGAGATGGCCACACTCAAGCACAGCCAGGGTCGTAGGGGCTGCCAGGAGTCACGGTGAAGGTCCTGAGCGAGGCCTAGAATGGCAAACTGCCCTTAAAGTTACTTTGGGATCATGGGGGATACCAGAGAGAAATCACTCGGGGTGGGGATGGAATGTATTATGTGCACTTGTGTGAGTGCAGGTGAAAGCAGTGTACAAATTCGGTGTTTTAATCACATTGTCTCTAGGTAGTTTCCAAGACATAAAAGGTGATTCTCCCTTGAGGTGAGATGTTAAGAAGGCCCTAGGCACTCTTTGTACCTGGCCTGGATGGTCAGAGCCCACTCCATCAAAAGGGCTTTTGGGGCGCGTGGGTGGCTCAGTTGGTTAAGCACACGATTTCATCTTGGGTCATGATCTCATGGTTCTTGAGTTCGAGCCTCATGTTGAGGTCCTTGCTGTCACCGCAGGGCCCACTTCAGATCCTCTATCTCCCTCTCTCTGCCTCTACCCCACTTGTGCTCTCCCTCTCTCTCTCTCTGAAAAATAAATAGACATTAAAAAAATTTTAAGGGCATTCAGAATAAGTTATCGTGTGTAGTTTGGCAAATTGTACATGAGTTGTAGGTTTTTAGTGCAGGTTAAATTAATAAAAACAAGGGTGGTTTAGATGGAAGGGCCCCTGGGATGCAGAAAGCTGTTGATCCTTGATGCACATTTTAGGATCTTTGTGTTGCATGTAATTGGGGAACTGTATCTTATACCTGTGTTGAATGATGTATCGTGTAATAGGGAACTATTACTTAGTTTTCCTTGCTAATCAACATTTTGGGTGATTAGATTTTCTTTGTTTTAGAATGCTACATATTTGCTGACAGCTGCTGGATTAAAAAAAAAAATCCCAGCAGGGTGGGTGGTATCATCGGGGTTCAAATTAATCATACTAATAAATACCATGTTGAGTTGTCAGTAGGCCATGTACTGTGCCAGACACTTAACACATATGAACTACAATCCACCATCCTGTAAGACCGAGCTTATCCAACCTACTTCACAGATGCAGAGTCTGAGACTCACAAAGGTTAGTAATGTGCCTGGATTCCCACAGCTGTGAAGGGACAGTGTTGAAACTAGACCTCTAGTCTGGACTAGAGTCCACAATGTTCTACTTCTGGCCTGAGGTCCACCTTGTGTCTCTTAATTCAGTTTTCCACTTTCTTCTTAAAAATACATCTCCGGCAACTAGAAGAAGGACGCTGTGCTCATACCACCGGGTTGGAATACATTCCCAGAGCAGTATGAATACCAAAGTAAATGAGAGGCATGAAAAAAGAAAAGAATACGTAGTGACAGTATGATCATCTATACATGAAATTTCAGATGACCTTAAAGGATGAGGGGCTTAGAAAGTCATCCTGGACAGCCCCTTCCCTGGAGAGTGCAAATCTATATGAACAGAATTTACACGAGACTGAATCTTGCTGATGAAGAGAAGGAAAATATCAACATATTTCGCCCCTCACAGATCATCGCCTTCCTGGGAGTCGGGGCCTTTGCATTAGCTTCCCTATCTGCCGTCACGCCTAGGACAGGAACCAAGGTTTGCACAGGGGAAACTGGGTTGGCAGGGATGTGGCATATTCCAGAAAACCTTTAACCCAAGAGGCAGGAGCCAAGATGAAGAGCCCAAGGTTAGAGGGCCTGAGAGACCAATACCCCAGAATATGGGGGATCAGAGTAGGCTGCCACCTGCTCTCATTAGAGGGCATCAGACAGAACTGGCAGGCTGAGTATACTTTCACTTACTCTTAAGGCCTCTCAAGGACTTAAGAATTTTGGCCCAAGAAGAACAGTCTCAGGTCAGTAGAAGGAGGAGTCCCAGCCTCTGACAGATACAAACATGAGGACCCCAAATGAGGAACGATGGAAGGACTCAGCCAGAACAATGGGGTTCCATCAAGTCTGGCTTAGGTCCTCAACTGTAGGAGATCCAGCACAGTATGTCTGGATGTGGCTCATTCTGACTTCCACTTCAGAGGTCCCCAGATGGTGTATTCCTTGATTTCATGGGAGCAGCAGACAATGGAGTTCCAAGACTGGTTAGGTGTCAGGGTGAGGACTATGAATCAGAATGAGGGAATCATCCCAGAACAGAAGACCCCCACAAATAACCCCAGTGCTGTTGGTCCTAGGATGCCCAGGACAGAGAGGTGGAAGAACCCCTCTCATTCTCCCTGGAGCGTCTCACGTAGGTGAGGATCTTGGACTAGTGGGGACAGCCACTAGATGTGCAGAGAAAGAAAACACAGGCCTTAACAAGAATCCTAGTAGGGACCCCAGCTGTTAAGTTGGGGTCCTCCAACCAGCAGAGGGTATGGATGTTCCAAACAAAGCTCCATCCTACTCTTAGCCCCAGGAGGCCCCAGAAGAGCTGATCAGTTCTTCGTCAGCCCCAGTTCGGCCAAGGGAGGAGCCCTGGCCTTAACTGAAGATGAGGACCCCGAGTGCCGATGAGGATAAACCTCCCTTAGAAAAAGCTTCCCCCCCCCCCGCCCCGCCCGCCAAAAAAAAAGAAAAAGCTTCCCAGAGCCCTGTTCGTGCTTTCAGGCTTGTGCAGCCCAGGAAGGCAGGACCACAGCCCGCCCTCTAGCCACTCAGGAGAGTAGGGCTTTGGAGGCTGGCGGGCCTGGGCCGGCAGGGGGAGGAGCCCCAAGCTCTGACAGACGTGGGGAGAACCCTCGCGAGGACGTGGGGAGAACCCTCGCGAGGACGTGGGGACCACCGAGTTCTGGGCGGTGCGGTCCTAGAGCGCCCACCCCTGCTTTTCGGCCTCGGAGACCCCGGGCCGCCGCTAAAGGCCGGACGCAGCTCAGCCGACTTCCTTTCGGGCCCGGACCTCACCGCGTTGGGCACGGCGTTTGTTCGGCGGCGGCCGGATTCCCTGGACGGGGCTGAAAGCAAGGTGAGGACGCTGAGTGGGACCCGAAGAGACTACTCTCCGCACCCCCATAACAGGGTTGACCCC
>CM053579.1:82354063-82381063 GCA_028646485.1 Cryptoprocta ferox | reverse complement strand
CGGCCTCGGAGACCCCGGGCCGCCGCTAAAGGCCGGACGCAGCTCAGCCGACTTCCTTTCGGGCCCGGACCTCACCGCGTTGGGCACGGCGTTTGTTCGGCGGCGGCCGGATTCCCTGGACGGGGCTGAAAGCAAGGTGAGGACGCTGAGTGGGACCCGAAGAGACTACTCTCCGCACCCCCATAACAGGGTTGACCCCTCCCTGAAATCGGCCCGTTGGGTCCGGCTCTGGGCGGTCCCAGGGGAATGTCAGGCCAAATTCAGCCTAGAAAATCTCAGAGAGAAATCCTTTGTCTACGGGAGTAGTCGCGATTCAAATAATGGAGGAGGTCTAGGTCCTAACTAGATTCAAGATAAGGGCCCTGAGTGCTAATGTGCGGACCTTTACCCAACGGAGGGGGCCACCATCGGAAGCACCCCTGCGCTCAGCTCTAGGAGGCTCCAAGCCGGGTATACAGATGCCTAGAGAGCTACCTTCCCTTCTAGCACCCAAGGGGATTCAGGGTTATACCCAACAGCTCGCAAACTCAGCAAAGGAGGCCTGGGGCAGAGCTGGCTAGCTCAGGTGCCCCCTCATTTTCTATGGAGGTGATCTCGGAAAGTGAGGGTCTTGATCTAATGGGGTAAGCCCCATTCTGCAAAAGGAACCCAGTCCCCAAACAGGAATCGAGGCTGTGACACTGAGTGACGATGGGGGACCCCTCCAGGAAAGAAGGGGGCCACATAAAGCCCAAGCCCTGTTTTCACACTTGGGAAACTTGGGCATGGTGGCATGATACATTACACTCGTTTTTTCCCAGGACATCTCAGGGAAGCGAGGAACCAGGTCAAAGGGGGAACCCTCAGGGGTGCCTGGGTGGCTCAGTCGGTTAAGCGTTTGACTTAAGCTCAGGTCATGATCTCGCGGCTGGTGGGTTTGAGCCCCACATCTGGCTCTGTGCTGACAGCTCAGAGCTTGGAGCCTGCTTCAGACTCGGTGTCTCCCTCTCTCTCAGCTTCTCCCCCACTCCCGCTCTGTCATTCTCTCTCAAAATTAAATAAACATTAAAAAAATTAAAAAACAAAAGGGGGAAGCCTCAGGCCAGCAGAGGGAGGATTTGGGGTTATGCCGCATGTCATGGTTCGTCAGTCAGTTCGAGCCCTCCGTGGGGGCTCTGCACTGATGGCCTAGAGCCTGCTTGGATTTTTTCTCTCTGCCCTTCGCTGCTCGCTCGCTCTCTCTCTCCTTCTTCCTCACTCTTGAAAAGCAATAAATAAAGTCCTGCCTATTATCACATCTGAAAGACCTCCAGGATAGATGTCAGATGAAGTGCTCATCAGTTTCCACTCCATGGTAATAGAAAAGTGAGGGTCTTGGTCCAAGGAGAGTGGTTTTAGACCAGCAGAGGGAGAAATCTTAGACCCTTTTGTGAGTCAGATTTAGACCTCGGGTTGGGATCCTGTGGAGGACCACCTACCACAGGACATCAACCTGCCTGCTGTAGCTTTTATTCTTGGGAGACCGTGTTTGGTCAGTTAAGATTGTCTTCATTTCTTCCTCTTGGGACTTATGCTCTTAATATGAGGACATAGGCATCAAGTCAAGAAAAAGGGGAGGTTCTCTACCAGGAGCCAAACTGAGGAACCTGAGTGAGGACTCTAGGGATCATCTAATCCTGAATAGAGGGGACATCAAAGCATCCATCTTGATCCTTTGATTTTAGCCCAAAAAGCCTCAAGGGAGGGCTCTCAGGTTGAGCATCCCCTTCATTTCTTTATATCAGGTCTAAAGGAGGTGATATTCTTAGTCTGAAGGTACAACCAAAGTTAACAAGAGGGAGTGGTTCTGAGCCTTTTAAAGAGCCAAAGCGAAGACCTTAAATGAAAGCTGAGGATCCCAGTGAACTCAGGACAGAACGGATCCTACTGAGCTCTCAGCCTTGGGCAGGGAAGTAGACTGAGGTGCTCCTTCACTTCCTTCTCCTGGGTCCCTGGGGGCTTTGAGGCATCAGCTTTCAAGTAGCAGAGGGAAGGGTGCCCCAGCTCTGCCAAGAGTTGACATGATAATACTAAAATGGTGAGGACCCAACATGCCAGAACACGGGGGCCCTTACTGCAAACACCTGCTCTCACCTGAGTAAACCCAAAGCAGGGCTAGTAGGATGCAAATTAGACTCACTTGAAGGGTTCTGTGGTTCCTCTATAGGATTCTTAGGGGACGGGATGACCAAGAGAACAGGAGCCTTTGTGGGGTCCTAGAGAAATATCCTCAAGGACCCTGCTGAGGTCACCTTTGATAAAGCCAAAGTGGAATCTACCTGTTGGAGGTGATAACATCATCTTCTCCTCGCTTTCTGCAGTTGCCCAATCACCTGTCCACTGGCTCACACCCTTGCCTGCTATCCCTGGTCACAACCATTATGCCTCGTGGTCAGAAGAGTAAGCTCCGTGCTCGTGAGAAACGCCGCCTTAACAGAGGCGAGACCCAAGGTCTTAACAGTGCTCAGGCCACAACAGCAGAGGAAGAAGAGACCACTCCTTCCTCCTCTCCTGTTCTTGGGGGTGCTCCCTCAAGCTCCCCTATTGCTGGCACTTCCCAGGAGCCTCAAAAAGCCCCAGCCACCACCAGAGCACGTGTTTCACGGCGAAGATCTAAGGCAGGGGCCAAGAGCCAGGTACAGGAAAGTGAAAATTCCTCCCCGGCCTCATCTTGCACTGAGAAAGCTCAAAAAGATCCTCTAAACAGGAAGGTGGGGATGTTGATACAATTCCTGCTATATAAGTTTAAATTGAAGGAGCCCATTAAAAAGATAGACATGATGAAGGTCGTCTACAAAAGGAACAGGGAGCAGTTTGCTGAAATCCTCAGGAAAGCCTCCGAACGCATTGATCTGGTATTTGGCCTCGAATTAAAGGAAATCAAGCCTGGCAGTAACTCCTATACCCTCGTCAGCAACTTAGACTTTACTGACGATGGCACTATGAGCAATCTCTGGGGTTTTTCTAAGAATGGGCTTCTCATGCCTCTCCTGGGGGTCATCTTCTTGAATGGCAGCCGCACCTCTGAGGAGCATATCTGGGAATTCCTGAATATTTTGGGTGTCTATGATGGAAGGAGGCACTTCATTTTTGGGGAGCCCAGGAAGCTCATCACCCAAGATTTGGTGCAGGAAAAGTACCTGGAGTACCGCCAGGTACCTGGCAGCGATCCTCCACGCCATGAGTTTCTGTGGGGCCCCAGAGCGCATGCTGAAACCAGCAAGATGAAAGTCCTAGAGTTTTTGGCCAAGATCTACGATACCGTCCCCAGTGCTTTCTCGCCCCATTATGAAGAGGCTCTGCGAGAAGAGGAAGAGAGAGCCCAAGCCACAGCTGCAACCAAGGATGCCTCTACTGCCAAGGCCACTGAACATTCCCAGGCCACATCTGGCCGCTCGTCTCCTCCCTAGAGAGGGCTGAGGCAGATTTCTTTGTCGTAGGAAGGCCTGTTAAGTAGTGTTTCTCATATGCACAAATAACTTGTTGATTCCCTTTCTTTTTAAATACATTTTTCAGGTACTATTCCTTTGAATAGAAAGTTTATTTAGATTCAGAATATAAGTTTATGAATGACACGGATCACAAATTTATTGCTGTTCTTCAGGTTTAGGAGTAAGAGTTTTATTTTTTTTTTTAAATACAGATGGGAAATCCATAAATCACTTTTGTGATCCAGAGCAAAATAACATGGCTTTAAGATAGGAATATCCTTGGAAATGTGAAAGAATTCCACACTAAAATAGTTGGGATGAGAAGATAGATAGATAGATAGATAGATAGATAGATAGATAGATCGATCGATAGATACGTAGGTACATACGTATGTACCTAGATACGTAGATATAGAAATAGATGGATAGATACATAGATACATAGATTATATAGATACATATGTACATAGATATAGTAAAAATTGGTTAATTCTTGGTTTGCCTTACTCTGTTCAGTCTTTTTCTAAATTTAAATGACATATACCTGAATTTGTGTATCAAGAATGTTTGATAATACATAATCATAATGAATCAAATCTCTTTATTCATGTGTCTTATTTTATGCAAACAATGAGCATCTGCTTTGGGGAGTCTTCATCCTTATACTAGGGATGTTTAGTCAACACCCAGCCCGTACCCATGCGATTATAGATGATAGGAGCAGCTGTCATTATGGAAGAAGGTGAAATAGTAGTACTCCATAAAGAACAAGTGAAGGAGCACCTGGGTGGCTCATTCACTTTAGCATCTGATTTTGGCTCAGGTCATGATCTTGTGGTTTGTGGGTTCAATCCCCGCATTGGTCTCTGCTGACAGCTCAGAGCCTGGAGCCTGCTTTGGATTTTGTGTCTCCCTCTGTAGCTCTGCCCCCCTCCTCGCCCCACTGGCACTGTCTCTGTCTGTCTCTCTCAAAAACAAACATAAAAAAAAAAAAGAACAAGTGAAAAGCATGGTAAAGAGGGGGCAGAGAGAACATAGTACTTAGTTTTCATTCCTAAGCAGAATTTTGGATGATGAGGTGGTTTTTCTTGGCCAGAGCACTGCATATTTTCTGACATATCTTAGATGTAAAATGAAACAAAATTCAGCTGCATAGATGGTAATGGCTGAGGTCAAGATAATCCTGGTAATACCCACCATTCCCCAGTGTCCCAGTACAAATGTTTTCTATATGTGACACATACTCCACCAGTCCTACAAGACCGGGCTTCTCAAACTCACTTCACAGAGGAGAGCCTGAAGCTCATAGAATTCGAGTTTGGCAGTGTGCCAGAATGCATACGGCTAGTAAATGACAAGGCTGGGCCTAGGCTCCTGGTCAGAATTACTACAGAGCCCACGCTGTTTTACTCCTTGCACCGTGAGACTCACCCTATGTTTCTTATTTCAGTTTTCTTTTCAGTACTTCAAAATTCGTCTCAGATGTTAAAAAAGAATGGCCTGGTGTCCAAACTGCTGGACTGGAATATATAGCCACAGGAAAAAAATGCCAGAATAATTGAGAGGTATAAATAAATGACAGTATTAGGTGACCGTATGATCATCCACATTTGCAATGCTAAATAGTCTCAAAAGATCAGGGGCTCTCAAAATCAGCCTGGACATTCTCTTACCAGTAGAAAGGAAACCTAGCAGAACAGAAGTTACAGGAGAATCTTTATCAGGCTGATAAACAGAAGGAATAGATCATTGTGTTTTCTCCCCTGACAGCCCATCACTTGTCCTGGGACTCCTGCCTTGTGCCCCCGCTTGCCCATTTCACATCACTCCCAGGACAATTGCATTCTCTGCAAGGTTTGCAAAGCAGCAATTGCTCCAGAGTTTGCAGAGATGGGAAATTTCCCAGTAAGCCTTAAATCCAAGAGACAGAAACCAAGGTGAGGGCCCCATGTAGGAGGACTGGAGAGATAATGCTGCAGAATATAGGGAATGCCAGGGACTTCAGTCCCATTTGTTATTGAATACAGAGGGTCTAAGACACAATTGTCAGGCTGAGCATACTCTCCCTTCTTCTTCAGGCTTCTCACTGGCATAAGAACCTTGGTCTAAGAGCCGAGTTCTCCTGTCACTGGAGGAAGGGGTATTGGTCTCTCATAAAAGTGATGGAGATAAACCTTAATGAGGATTATGGAAGGACCTAGCCAGAACAGTAGGATCCCATAAAATCCTTTCCCACTTGTCAGCTCTGTGAGTCCAGAAGAGTCGTGGCTGCTTGTGGCTAACACTGACTTTGAACTCCGGTCCCAGAAAGGTGAAGCCTTTGTCTGATGTCTGTATCTTCAGATTAGGAGAGAGGGTGTAGTCCCAGGAAGGGTACAGGTCAAAGTGAAGATGCTGTGTGTGGACATGGGGATCACCCAACCCCCAAGTGACAGGGCTACACCTAACCCCTTCTCTGCTGTTAGCCTTGGAGGCACAGGCGAGAGCTGGCAGGCTCACATGCCCCCTACCTCCGGCTTCTGCCTGGAGGGAATCAAGGATACGAGGGCCTTGGTTTTATAGGCTGGCTATTAAGTGGAATCCCAGCCATGACAGTGTCAAGGTAAGAACCCTGTATGAGGAATGAGGCAAGCAACCACTCCATACCAGATATATTACGACAAACTAGAGAAATACTAGTACTAAACTCAATGTGGAGTATGAATAAGGGGAAAAAAGAGATGATATTTGCAGGCAACAGGATCATCATATGTGTTTTCAGATAACCTTAAAAGATCAGGGACTCAAAAAAATGATTTGACTAAGCCTCTTCCTTATAAACAGCAAATCTGTGAGAACAGAGGTTACATGAGATCTTAAACCTGTACAGGGAAGAGAAGGAATAGACCAACATATTTTATTTTTCTTACAGCCCACTTACCTGTGCCCCCTGATTGGTGCTGAGAATTTCCTATCTCACATCACCCCTAGGACAAGGACCCATTCTCTGCAAGGTTTGGAGTAGAGAAACTGTTCAAGAGTTTTCAGGAATGTTACGTTTCCCAAGAAGCCTTTATTGGAAGTGACAAGGGCCTCTTAGGAGGACACCCATGAGTCAGGACTAGGGAAGGGGTAAAGCAGCATTCCAGAGTACTGGCTGTTAGAGAGAACCCAGCCCCTGCCTTCTCTCAGAACTGGAAGATTCCAGGCAGAGCTGGCAGGTTGAGGATCTCCTCACTTTTTCATCACAGTTGTCAGGGACATGAGAGCTTTGGCCTGGAGGAGGCTATCTCAGGTCAGTAGAGGGAGTTGTTGTCAGATATAAAAGTGAGCTCCCTTAAAAGGAATGAAGGAGGGGCACCTGGGTGGCTCAGTCGGTTAAGCGTCTGACTTCGGCTCAGGTCATGATCTCACGGTTCGTGGGTTTGAGCCCCACATCAGGCTCTGTGCTGACAGCTCAGAGCCTGGAGCCTGCTTTGGATTCTGTGTCTCCCTCTCTCTCTGCCCCTCCCCCTCTCATGCTCTGTCTCTGTCTCACAAATAAACAAACATTTAAAAAAAAAAAAAAAAAAGGAATGAAGGAAGCATCTACCCAGAACACTGGTGGCTCAGAGTCCAGTTCCTGCTGGCAGCCTTTGGAGGTCCTAAATTCCTTCGCATGATGGAAAGCCTCTAGGCTTTGAGGGGCGCATGGGTGGCTCAGTCACTTCAGCATCTGACTCTTGGTTTCAGCTGAGGTCATGATCCCATGGCCCATGGGATTGAGTCCCGTGTCCAGCTCTGCGCTGATGGTGTGAAGCCTGCTTGCCATCCTCTCACTGCCTTTCTCTCTGCCCCTCCCATGCATGTTCTTGCTCTCTCTCACGCTCGCTCTCTCTCTCTCTCTCTCTCTCTCTCTCTCTCAAAAATAAATAAGAGGCTTTGAGAGGTGAGAAAGAACCTGAGCCAGAATTGCAGCCAAGCCCAGGATTACTGCCATGGCCGAGGTGTGTCCCAGGGCCGAGAACCAGCAGTGCCTCCCACATCTAGTAAAGTCTGGGGGTGTGGGAGGGGGAGATTTGTCATTTTGTGATGGAAAAGAGAGATTAGCATTCTAAGTAGTGAAGCACTTAGGTGGAAATGGAAGGAACACATTGTAAGTCTTCTTTTTGTCCTTGCTTTGCTTGAGTGGGAGATTTATCTCTTTTTATTTGGGGGTTTCTTTTTAGCACTTTTAAAATACTGTTCTTGTAATAGAAGGTTTATTTGATTTCAGTATCCGTGTTTATGAATAATACATATCACACAGGTATTGCCATTGGTCAGTAGAAGTATAAACGCTTTGGTATTTTGTACAACAAATTAAAAAATCCTTGCATCTCTTTTCTTGGTCAGAGCAAAATAGCTTGTCATGTTATTGTCCCTTTTCACAGGAATTGTCTTGCAAATGTGAATGAACCCTGTAGTAGAGTTGTTGGGATCAAGAGATAAAAGGTTTTGTCTGAGTGGCATCAGCAAGATGGTAGAATAAGAATTTCCAGCCCTTAATTACCCACAGAAGCCCAGAACTGACAATAATATAAGTAACAAAATACTTTTATGAAAGGTCCAGAATCTAATTAAGAAGTTGCAATACTATATGTGAGAATAAAACTGAAATAAGCTGCTCTTGAAATGTGTAAGAAAAATAATTAGACTTTACTGGCATCAACCCCTCCCTCAAGTTGGCACAACTCAGCCCTAAGAGAGATTGTGACTCCTCTCTGTGTGTTGGGGGTGGGGGAAGATTAGGTTGAAAATCCCATGCACCCAAAAAACTGTTAAAACTAATAAATGTATTCAGTTGCAGGACATAAAGTCAACACACAAAAACCAGTTGTGTTTCTATACACTAACAAGAAACTATTGGAAAAAATTTAAGAAAACAATTCTTTTTAAAATAGTGCTGGGGCACCTGGGTGGCTCAGTCACTTGACCAGCCTGACCCTTGATTTCAGCTCGGGTCATGATCCTAGGGTTGTGGGATCGAGCCCTGCCATGGGCTCCTTGATTTGAGATTCTCTCTTTCTCTTTCTCTAGCTCTCTCTCTCTTTGTGCCTGCCTCTCTCCCTCACTCTCTCTCTCTCTCACACACACACACACACACTCTCTCTCTCTCTCTCTCTCAAAATAAAAAAAAAATTAAAAAAATTAAAAAATAAAATCGTGTCAAAAATAAAATAGGAATAAATTTAACCAAGGAGGGAAAAAGATCTATACACTGAAAACAATAAGACATTGATGGAAGAAGTTGACCAATAATAAATAAAAGAAAAAATATACAATGTTCACTGGTTGAAAGAATTAATATTTTCTTTACATATTCATACCACTCCAAGTGATCTACAGATTCAGTGCAATACCTACCATAATTCCAATGAAATTTTTCACAGAAATAAAAAAATAAAACCTGGAAATTCGTCTGAAACCACAAGAAGCCCTGAATACTAAAGTAATGTTGAGGAAGAGGAACAGAGATGGAGGCATCAGACTTCTTGAGTTTGAAATATATTACAAAACTATATTAATCATAACAGTGTTATGCTAGTATAAAAACAGACACACAGACCATTGGAGCAGAATAGAGCGCGGAAATAAACCTATGCATAAATCGTGAAATGATCTTTGACAAGACCACCAAAAAATACACAGTGGGGAAAGGGGAGTCTCTTAAATGGTGTTGGAAAAACAATATCCATACTCAAAAGAATTAAATTGAATGCTACTTATGTCATACACCAAAATTAATGAAAAATGGATTAAAGACTTAAAAATGAGTTTGAAAGCCATAAAATTCCTAGAAAAAAAAAAACCATAGGGAAAAAGCTCCTTGACGTTCATCTTGGCAAAGATTTTTTGAATATGACAACAGAAACATAGGCAATAAAAGCAAAAATTTGAACAAGTGGGACTCCATCAAACTGAAAGGCTGAAGAGGGAAGGAGGTTTGAGTTGAAAGCAATCAAGTGTCAAAGTCGTCCGGCAAGGCAGTGTGGGGCCTTGGGAAACTGCCAACCCTTCAGTGAAGGATAATTTTAAGTAGAATTGCATAGTGGGCTAGATGAGGCTGTGGGAGTGGTGAGCAGGGCCCAGATCCTCAGATGGAGGGCCTTGGAGATGAAAGACTAAACCTGTGATGGAAATTTGTCCTTAACATGTCCTTTGGGCTGGTGGCTAAACCAGAGAAAATCTCCAGGTGGTATAGAAGTAGAAGGTGTCTCTCCTCTTGCCCAGGGCAGCCTAACATGGTGCATAGACTAGGTGGTCTATATACATCACCAGGGAGTTTCTGAGCAGTAAGGGTTATACTTCTTTGAGGTGGAGACTCCAGAACCCACCGGACTGACACTCTTTGCTCTGGGTTAAGGGAGCCAGAGGCCACTTTATTAGAAGGGTCTCTTTTACTCAATTAATTCATCTTTCATGTAATTTGGCAAACTCTAGGCAAGGTCTAGATTTTTGCCGATAGTTAAATGAATGAAAATAATGGTGATTTAGATGGAAGGGCAGCTGGAAGTTAAGGAAAATATTGGTCACTGACAAAAATTTTGAGAACACTGAGTTGTATCCAACTGGGAAAGGCTCTCCCACACACACGCTGTATTTTATAACCTTGAATGAGGATGTATTACATAACTAGCATTGCTAAGCAGCATTTTGGTTGATTGTGATTTCTTTGTCTTGGAGTTGGGTAATGTACTCGAGGTCACGGGGCTACTAAGTGAGACGGCTGAGACTAGATAGACTCCTGGTCTGAATTCCTCTAGAACGCACGCTGATCATTCCACTCTTCTCTGTGTAAAGCAAATCTTTGTGCACCTTAATACTCCAAAATATATCTCAGGGGGTAAAAATAAGGATTCTGTGTCCAAAGAACTGGATTGGAATACATAACCAAAGCAGTTTAGAATACCACAGGGAATCAAAGGCATGAACAAAGAGGAGAGGCAGAAAATGTCCAGTGACCGTATGATTATCTATATATGCAGTGTCAAATAAACTTCCAGATTGGGGAATCGCAAAACCATCCTGGACAACTCCTTCCCGTTAGGAAGTAAATCAATTAAAACAAATCACATAAGAGGCTCGCTCTGACTACTGAGAAGAAGGATAGATCAGTGTCATTTTTCTTTGACGGCCCCCCTCTGTCCTGCATCCCCTGCCTTAGGTTGCAGCTTCCCCATCTCACATGAAGCCAGGAACTGGAACCTGCAAAGTTTGCATTAGGGACATTGCTCAAGTTTGCATGGATGTGGAGTTTCCCGGGAATCCTTTAATTTGAGAGACAGGACTCCCATGAATGAAGACTGGGGAGACAACCACCCCACCTTAGAGAGAGCCCTTCAGAGACCTGCCAAACCTGCCCTCAGGCCTAGAATGCCCAGACAGGGCAATCAGGGTGGCCATCCCTCTTTAACTCCCCATAGTTCTTAGCAAGGCCAAATTCTTAGCCTAAGGAGAGTGGCCACACTTCACAAGGGAAGCTCCTGGGTTGGATAGGTATCAAGTTGAGGACCCTGGATGATGAATGTAGAGACCACTGACTCTAGGACGGTGGTATTCCACAGAGACTCGACTCTGGTGTCTTGTCTCTCAGGACCCAAACATCCCTGGCCTAGTATGGCTCACTCTTCATCTGGAAGGTCTCAGGAAGGAGCAGTCCTTGATCTGAGTAGAGTAACCTGATGTCAGGGAGGATCGAGTCACACGACTGACCAGGAGCAAGGTCAGGTCCCTGAGTGAGCAAAGAGGACATCGCTGGACCCACAAATGAGGGAGCTTTACAAACCCCTGCCCCTATTCTTAACCGTTGAGATCCCTCAGGTAGAGCTATGTGCCTGAGAAGCCTCATTTCTGCCTGGTGAGTCTCAGGGAAGAGCCTTGTCTAACACGGTGGGCCCCAGTTCTGCAGTGGGAGAAGTCTTGGCCATAACTGGAGTGAAGGACCTTCTTTTCAAGCCTATGGGGCACCCAGGCAGAGGTAGTCAGCAGCGGGGCATCCTGACTCCTCACTAGGGACTCGGAAAGGTGAGGGTTTGCTTTGGGGGCTGGCAGACTTCGGTCAGTAGGGGAAGGAGTCCCACGCTCTGAAGGACGCCAAGGTCACTGAGTGACGATCTAAAGACCATTGACTTCAGAACACTGCGATCGCATAGAACTTTGCTCTCCGCCTTCAGAGCCCCAGGTGGCCATGGCCGGATATGATGCATCTGAACTTCCGCTTTGGATCCCCGGACCTTGTCCAATGCACGCCGCGTTTCTTCCGTGAAGGAACGGATTACTTCCCAGGAGTTCTTTGAAGTCAAGGTGAGGGCCTGAATGTAAAATGAAGGGACCACTCCTCCTCTTGTAACAGAGGTGGCGCCACCACGTACTGTCCCTGGGGTTGGAAATGGAATGTCCTGGCAGGACTGTTAGGCTGAGTTTTCTATGGAAATCTCAGGGAGGAAGGCTGCAGTCTGAGACCGTAGCCCTGGTTCTGCCGATCAAGGAAACCTAGGCCATAAGTAGAGTCAAGGGGAGGGTCCTGGGTAACTAATGAGGGGATCTTTTCCCAGTAGAGATGACGATAGAAAACAGTACCCCTGCCTTTGGTCCTGGGAGGCTCCAGGCAGGGGTAGTATTATTTTTGTAGGCCCTGACTACCGCCGCCGCCACCCCACCCCACCCCAACCCCTAACCGCACCCCACCCCAACCCCTAACCGCACCCCACCCCAACCCCTAACCGCACCCCACCCCAACCCCTAACCGCCAGCTCGCGCTCTCACGTTCTTGCTCGCGCTCTCACACTCGCGCTCACTCATGCTCTCTCGCTCGAGCTCTCCCGCGCACGCGCTCTCTCTCTCGCTCTCTCTCTCTCTCTCTCTCACACACACACACACACACACACACACACACACACACACACACACACACACACACGAGTCCCCCAGAGCTCCAAGGCTTTATGTGGAGTTTGGTGAACCGAATTTAGTAGAGGGAGGAGTCCCAGGCCCTGATACCAAAATGAATATCCTGAGTCAGGATTTAGGGATCACCGACTCCAGAACACTGGGGTCCCACAGAGCCCCGCCCCTGCTTTCAGCCCTTGGAAATCCTGAGCAGTTGTGGCTGGTTATGACTCATCCTTACGTCTGCTCCAGAGTTTCCAGGAAGTGAAGTCATTTGGTGGGGGTGGGGGTGGCGAGGCCACTGGCCAGCTGAGGGTGGATTCTCAGTACTGGCCTGGAGCCAAGGTGAGGACCTTGAGTGGGGACTGAGGGGACCATCCCGACCCATAACACAGGGTGTTCCACTAGGTCCCTCTGCTGCCCTTGGCCCTGGGAGGCCTGGCCGACTTACCAGACTTTCTGCCTGGAAACTCTCAGATAAGGAGGGCCATTGTCTAAGGGAGTAGCCTGGATCCTGCAGATGGAGGATACCTAGGCCCTAACTGCAGTGAAGGTGAGGTCCCTGAGTGCTAATGAGGGGATCTCTCCCCAATTAGGGAAAGCAGCATCCCTATAACTTATTTCTGGGAGGCTCTCGGCAAGTGTAATCCTATATGGAGGTCCCTGAATTTCCCCTCTAGGGGCTCATGGAATTGAGGGATTTGCTCTAAGCCAGGAGGCCTAAGTTCTACCATTATATTGGCAGCAGTTTTCCCAGTAGAGATGGCAATAGAAAGCAGTACCCCTGCTTTTTAATGGCAGCAGGAGTCCTAAATCCTACCTGTAGACCTAAGGGAGGACTAAAGGAACACCAACTCTAAAAAGTGGGTCTCATAAATTTGGGCCCTTCTCTGATTAAAAAAAAAAAAAAGAATGAAATCTTGCCATTTGCAGCAACATGGATGGAACTAGAGTGTATTATGCTAAGCAAGATAAGCGAGTCAGAGAAAGACAAATATATGATTTCACTCATATGTGGAACTTAAGATACAAAACAGATGAACATAAGGGAAGGGAAGCAAAAATAATATAAAAACAGGGAGACAAAACCATAAGAGACTCTTAAATACAGAGAACAAACTGACGGTTGCTGGAGGGATTGTGGGTGGAGGGAACGGCTAATGGGTGATGGGCATTGAGGAGGCTACTTGTTGGGATGAGCACTGGGAGTTATATGTAGGGGATGAATCACTAAATTCTATTCTTGAAATTATTATTATACTATATGTTAACTAACTTAGATGTAAATTAAAAATAAGTAATAAAATAAATAATTCTGGCTCTTCTCTCAGCCCTGGGGAAACCCTGAATATTTGTTAAGCTGAGGAATCCCCCCCCTTATTTCTGTCTGCACAGTCCCAGAGAGGTGAGGGTGTTGGACTTACTGGCCTCACTTCTGCAGAGGGAGGAGACCCACGGCTCCACAGGAATCAGAATGAGGACCCTGAATAAAGAGTGATGGCACCACTCACCCCCCCAAAAAGAGAGATAACAGAGAGCCCCTCCTTGCTTGTAGCGCTGAGGAGCCCAGGTGTGGAAGTCAAGTGTATGTGAACCCAACTTTATTTTTTATGGCATCAGGTTGGTGAGAGTCTTTGTTTGACAGGAGAAACATTAGATATCAGAGGAAGGTGTACCAGGCCCTACCTAGAGCCAAGGTGAGGACAGTAAATGAGAACTGAGGATCCCAGTGATCCCAGAGCAGATTCCCACAGAACTGTCAGCAGTGGGTGGCCGTAGTGGGCTGAGATGCCCCTTTAGTTCCCCTTGAGAGGTCTCAAGAAGATGAGGACCTGGGTTTGAGATGTCAGTTTAGAGCAGCACCAAGGAGGGGGCCCAGGCCCTGCCAAAAGCTGTTACCACGGTCCTGAATGTGAACTGGGAGCATCCCCATACTCCAGACTAGAGGAGATTTCGCAAGGACTCTCCCTGCCCACCACTGCCCTCAGCCCCAGTAAGCACCAAGCAGGGCTGGCAGGCTGCAGCCTGAGGCTCACTTTAATTATTTCCACAGGGTTCTCAGAGGACAGGTTTGTCATAACAGGAGCCCTGTGGTTTCCTAGAGCAGTGCCCTCACAGGACCTGCAGAGGCAGCCTTGGTTAAAGCCAAGGTGGTCTCTCCCTGCTGAAGGTGCTCCTTCTCATCTTCTCTTCTCTCATGCCCAGATCACCTGCTGTCCCTGACCACAGTCATCATGCCTCGGGGACGGAAGAGTAAGCTCCGCACCCGTGAGAAACGCCACCAAGCCCAAGGTGGGACCCAGCGTCAGAGGGATGCTGAGGCCTCTGTGGCCAAGGAAGAAGCATTCCCCTCCTCGGCCGCTCCTCCCTTTGAGGTTCCTACTCAGAGAAATCCTGCTGCTGGGTCACATAGCACTCTCAAGAGGTCTCAGAGGGCCCTTTCCGCCATCACTAAGTCTAGAGGTGTTTCTCGCACTAGATCATACAAAAGCACCGACTGCCAGATTGAGAAAAAGCAAGGTTCCTTCCAGTCCCCTCTCTCCATTACACAGTCTCCAGGAGACCCCGTAAGCAAAACAGTGAGTGTTTTGGTGCAGTTCCTGATGCACATGTACAGAATGAAGAGGCCCATTTTGAAAGCTGATATGCTAAAGTTTATCAGTAAAAAGTATAAAAATCGCTTCGTTGAGATCCTCAGAAGAGCCTCTTTCAGCGTGGAAGTGGTTTTTGGTGTTGACATAAAAGAAGTTGATCCTACCAAGCATTCCTATATCCTTGTCAGCAAAATGGAGCTCCCCAACAACGGGACTATAAACCGTGGCTGGGGCTTTCCCAAGACTGGCCTCCTGATGAATCTCCTGGGTGTGATCTTTCTGCAGGGCAACTGTGCTGCGGAAGAGAAGATCTGGGAGTTCCTGAATAAAATGAGAGTCTATGCAGGGAAGAGGCACTTCATATTTGGAGAGCCCAAGAAGCTCATCACCCAAGATTTGGTGAAGCTTAAGTACCTGGAGTACCGGCAGGTGCCCAACAGTGATCCAGCAAGCTATGAGTTCCTGTGGGGCCCCCGATCCCACGCCGAGACCAGCAAGATGAAGGTGCTAGAGTTTTGGGCCACAATTAATCGTACAGTCCCCAGTGCCTTCCACCCTTGGTATGAAGAGGCTTTGAGAGATGAAGAAGAGAGAGCCAAAGCCACAGTTGCCCTCAGGGCTGAGACCGATGCTACAGCCAGTGAATGTTCCAGGAAACATCCAGCAGCTCCTCCCACACCTAGTGAAGTCGAGGCCGATTCTTTACATTGTGACTGAAGAGAGCAGTCAGGGTTCTAAGTAGTGGAGGCCTGGATGTGACTGAGGGAACATAGCATAGAATACCTTTGTGCTCCTGTTCTGTCTGGGTAATTGGGAGATTTATCAGCAGTTTGAGTGTTTGCTACTTTTCAAATGTTACTACTTTGAAGTAAAATCTTATCTAGCGTTCTAGTCTAAATTTATATATTATATTGGTCTCACTTATTGTTGTTTACCAGTTTAAGAGAGTGTTGCTGTTTCATAAAACAAACTGGGAAAATTCCCATCTTATTTAGTGTTCTGGTACAAAGTAACATGGCATTGAAATATGCATTTCCTAGAAAAGGTAAAAAAACATAAGCAGTAAACTATATGGAATCAAGAAATGGAGCAGGAGAGTAAGATGGTCTGTATTTGGCTTCCTAATTCCTTTTACTCTGTGTTTTATAAAATTTTAAATAATATCATGTGTGCAGATTTGATATTTTATTTACAGCATCTCCCCAGAGTTTCCGAGAACTGAGAACCATGCCTTGTCATGGTTGCCCACAATCCCCTGGACTGGCATGCTTTGCCCTGGGTTTGGGGGAGCCAGAGCATACTCCACTAAAACATCACTCACACTGGGTTACCTTATATGGCATTTGGCAAAACTCCAGGCAAGGCCTAGATTTTTGTTGGTGGGTGAATGAATGAAAGCCAGGGTGGTTTAGGAAGAAGGGCAGCTGAGGGGTGCCTGGGCGTCAGTCGGTTAAGCATCCAACTCGGTTTTGGATCAGGTCATGATCTCACAGTTTCGTGGGTTCGAGCCCCGTGATGTGCTTTGGGCTGACAGTGCAGAGCCTGCTTAGGATTTTCTCTCTCCCTCTCTGCCCCTCTCTCAAAATAAATAAGTAAACTTAAAAGGGGCAGCTGAGAGGAAGATAAGATTTGGGGCCTAGAAACATATTTTAAGAGCTCTGTGTTGCATCTACTAAGGAAGTCTACCTTATGCTGACATTGAATGACATACTTTAATGGGGGAGATATTACTTCGTGTTCCTTGGTAAGCACAGTTTTGTCTGATAGAGTTGTCTTTGTTCTAGAGCACTGCATAGTTTCTGACATCTCCTGGATTAAAATGATTTATTGAGATTTATCATTGTAGTGGGTTGAAACTCCAGGGGACAAATTAATCCTAGTAAGAACTGGCATCCTTTAAAGCTCAACACAGGCCACGCAATGTGCCATGCCCTTTACATGCATTATGGATGTTCTACCAGTCCCCAAGACAGCTCATCACACCCATTTCACAGATGAAAAGACAGCCTCACAGAGTCTGGTATCACTGCCCAATTTCACATGGCTGTTAAGTGACAGGGTTGGAACTAGACCCTTAGCCTGAATTAGTCTGAAGCCCACACTTCCACTCAATCCTAGCCTGAGGCTGACTTCGTGGTCCTTAATTCCCCTTTTTTGTCACTACTATAAAAAGTATCTTAGGTACTTAAAAGGACTCTGTGCCCAAGACCCTGGACTGGAATACATAACTGGAGCAATTACCATATCAAAATAATTGAGAACTGTGAATAAGGGAGAGAAAGAGATAACATTCAGTGACAATAGGATCATCTATTCAAAGTCAGCCTCAAAGATCAGTGGCTCACAAAATCATTTTGGACAACCCCTCCCATAAAGAAAGTTACATCGATTCAAACAGAACTTACATAAAACCCTAAGTGTGGTTGCTAAGGAAATGGGTTCAAATATTTTTTTTCTTTGACAGCACATCTGTTCTGGGGTCTCTGCCTTGTGCCACCACTTCCTATCTCTCATCACTCCTGGAACGGGGACCCCGTCTCTGAATGGTTTGCAATAGGGAAGATAGTCAAGAGTTTGCAGGGATGTGACCTTTCACAGGAAGCCTTACATCAAGAAACAGGAGCCATAAGTGAGGGGATGCTCATGCTAGGCAGAGTTGTCAGTGTGAGTGTCCCCTCACTAAGTCCTCAGGGTTCTCGGGGACAGGTGAGTCCTACCATAGGAGGGTGGCCTTGGATCACTAGAGTCGCTGACACGTAGGAGGGTGAGGACCCTGAATGAGGAATGAAGAAAGCACCCACCCAGAACAGTGTGGCCCATAGATGCCTCTCCCCTGCTGTCAGTCCTCAGGGTCCCCAAACAGCTTTGGGAGGATGTGGCTGAAACTGATTCCCACTTAAGAGGTCAAGAAGATGAAGATCTTGGTCTGAGATTGATTGACTCCGGTCTGGAGAGGTAGGATTCCCAAGATGTGCCAGAAAGAAGGCCAGTACTCTGAAGAGTTCAGGGACCACCAAGCCTATATCAGTGGAGACCTCACAGAATCCTTTCTACTGTCATGAGAGATCCAGACATAACTGTCAGTCAGAGATGGCCTCATATCCTTCTCAGGGGTAACAGAAAAGTGGGGAGGTCCCTGGTCAGCGGAGAGAGGAGTCTTAGGCCTTCACATAAGGCAGATTTAGGACACTGACTTCAAAACCTGAGTGGGAACACTATCTCAGAGGTACCTGCCACAGCCGTCACCTGTGGGACACCATGGCACATGTAGCCAAATAAGGTATAAGCCTTTGTCTGAGGAAATGTCCTCAGATCAAGAAAGAGAGGAACCTCGGGGCCTGCCAGGAGTCAGATCAAGGAAACTGAGTGAGGATGGATGGACCCGCCCATCCCAGAATACACGGGAAAACAAGCAGTGTGGCCCTGCCTTTGCACCCCAGATTTCAATCCCCAGGGCAGGGTAGCAAGCAGAGCGCCCCCAGCATCACTTGTTTTTAAAAACTCAACCTCGTTTTTTAGAGCAATTTTACGTTCACAGCAAAACTGAGCAGAAAGTACAGAGAGAACTCCCATGTACCCTCTTCCCTGACACACACACACACAGCCTCCCCTACTTTCAACATCCTGCACCAGTGTGCTCCATGTGCTACAGTCCCTGAACTTCTACCAACACATCATTAGCCCACCCGGCAAAGCCCGTAGTTACATTAGGCTTTGGTCTTGCTGTTGTACCTTCTGTCCAGTTTGACAAATGTATGATGACTTGTATCTACCATTATAGTAGATATAGGACACAGCGATTTTGCTGCCCTAAAATCCTCGATGTTCTTCCTGTTCATCCCTCCCTCCTCTACCCACAACCCCTGGCAACCACTGATCTTTCTACTTTTCCTTCAGTTTTGCCTTTTCTGGAATGTCATATAGTCAGAATCATGTTGTATGTAGCCTTTTCAGATTGGCTTCTTTCACTGAGTAATACACGTCTAAAGTTCTTCCCTGTCTTTCTGTGGCTTGATTAGCTCATTTCTTTTTAGCACTGAACAGTACAGGCATACCTCAAAGATACACAGGTTTGGTTCCAGACCACAGCAATAGAGTGTGAATATCACAATAAAGTGAGTCAAATGAATGTTCTGGTTTCTCAATGTATATGAAAGTTATGTTTATACTCTACCATAGTCTATTAAGTGTGCTGTAGTACTGTCTAAACAAAAAACAACATATACACCGTTAATTTAAAGATACTTCATTGCTACAAAGTGTTAGTCATCATCTGAGCTTTCAGAAAATCTCGTTGCTGGTAGAGGGCCTTGCCTCGATGTTGAGGGCTGCCAAGTGATCAAGGTGGTGTTTGCTGAAGGTTGGGGTGGTTGTGGCAATTTCTCAAAATAAGGCAACACTGAAGTTCGCTGTCTTGATCGACTCTTCCTCGCACAAGTAATTTCCCTGTAACACGTGACGCTGTTTGATAGTTATTTTTTTTTACGCACCCGAGAACTCCTTTCACATTGGAGCCAATCGTCTCAAATTCTGCTGCTGCTTTATCAGCTAGGTTTATGTAATATTCTAAATCCTTTGTTGTCATTTCTTTGTTGTCATTTCAACAGTCTTTCAAGCGTTTTCACCAAGAGTAGTTTTTATCTCAAGAAACTACTTTTTTTTTATTTTTGCTCATCCATTAGAAGCACCTCCTCATCCATTACATTCCTCATTTATCATGAGATTGCAACAATGCCTTCCCATCTTTAGGCTCCAATCGCAATTCTAGTTCTCTTGCTAATTCCAGTTCTCTATTCTCATTTGGTAAATGAGCGTAGGCTTCAACTTCAAGTCTCCAGCTGCAATAGCCCCTAACAAGAGAGTCAGCCTGTCCTTTGAAGTCGGGCATTGACTTCTCCTATCTGGCTATGAAAGGCCTACATGGCATCCTCTTTCAGTATAAAGCTGTTTTATTTACAATGAACATCTGCTGTTCAGTGCAGCCACCTTCACAAATGATCTTGACTAGATCTGGGTAATGTGCCGCAGCTTCTCTATCACCACTTGCTGCTTCACCTTGCACGCTGATGTTACGGGAAAAACTTTTTCCTTAAACCTCATGAACCAACCTATTGGCTTCAAACTTTTTTTACATGGCTCCCTCGCCTCTCTCTGCCTTCATGGAACTGAGAGTAAGTGCCTTGCTGTGGATTAGGCTTTGGCTTAAAAGAATGTTGGGGCTGATTTTGATCTTCTATCCAGACCACTCAAACTTTCTCCATATCAGCAAGAAGGCTGTTTTGCTTTCTTATCATTTGTGTGTTCACTGGAAAAGCACTTTCACTTTCTTTCAAGAACATTTACTTTGCTTTCACAACCTAGATAACTTCAGTGCAAGTGGCCTAGTTTTTGGCTTTCTTGACTTTGGACATGCCTTCCTCACTAAGCTTAATTAGTCATTTCTAGCGTTTGATTTAAAGTGAGAGATGAACGACTCTTCCTATCACTGGAATGTTGAGAGGCCAGAGTAGGGTTATTAATTGGCCGAATTTCAACATTTTTGTGCCTCAGGGAATAGGGAAGCCTGAGGAGAGGGAAAGATACGGGGAATGGCCAGTCAGTGGAGCACTCAGAACACACACGACATTTACCAACCAAGTTCACCATCATATATGGGTGTGATTTGTGGTGCCCCAAAACAATTAAAATAGTAGCATCACTGATCACAGATCACCGTAACAAATATAATAATAATGAAAAAGTCTGAGATACTGTGAGTCTTACCAGAATGTGTATTGGCACAGAGATACAAAGTGAACACATACTTTTGGAAAAATGGTGCCAAGAGCATTGCTCAGTGCAGGCTTGTCACAAACCTTCAATTTGTAATAAATGCAATAAGTGCAAAGTGCAGGAAAGTGAAGCACAATAAAACAAGGTATGCTTGTATTCCATTGTTGGGATGTGCCATTTACCTGCTGAAAAACATCTTGGTTGCTTTCACGTTTTGGCAGCTATGAATGATGCTGCTGTAAACATCCATGTGCAGGGTATTTTGTTTTGTTTTGTTTTTTGAGGATGTAAGTTTTCAACTCATTGGGGTAAATACCAAAGAGTGTAAAGGCTAGATAGCACAGTATGTTTGGTTGGTTTTTTTTATTTAAAAAAACACTTTTTTGAGGTATGATAGACAAAAAGCTGTACAAATTTAATGTGTACAAATTGATGAATTTGTAGATAAGTATGTACCCGTGAAACTGCCTCCACAATTTGTTATAAAAATATCCATCACCTACAAAGGTTTCCTCCCTCCTTATTTATTTATGTATTATGAGAGCACTCCTTATAAGATCTTTCCTCTTAGCAAAAATTTAAGTATACAGTGCAGTATTGTTAACTATAGGTTCTATGCAGTCCAGTAGATCTCTAGGATTTATTTATCTTCTATAACTGAAACTTTGTAACCCTTGATTAATACTTCCCCATTTCCCCCTTCTCCCAGCACCTGGCAAGCACTCTCTGCTTCTGTCAGTCTATTTTAGATTGCTCATAAAAGTGGTGTCTTTCTGTGTCAGCCTAATTTCACTTAGCATAATGTCCTCCAAGTTCATCTATACTGTTGCAACTGGCAAGGTTTCCTCCTTTTTAAGGGTGAATGATATTCCATTGTATGTATGTTTCATACTTTCTTTATGCACTTGTCCATGAATAGACATTTAGGCTGCTTCTGTATCTTAGCTGTTGTGAATAACACTGCAAAGAACATGGGAGTGCAGCTATATCTTCAAAACCCTGATTTCAGTTCCTTTGAATATATGCCCAGAAGTAGGATTGCTGAATCATATGGGAGTTCTATTTTTAATTTTTTGAGGAACCTCCATACTGTTTTCCAAGTGGCTGTACCAATTTACATTCCTACCAACAGTATAGATATGTTTGGTGCACTAAGAAATTTCCAAACTGTCTTGCAAAGTGGCCGTACCATTTTGCATCCCCAACAGCAATGAATGAGAGTTCCTCTTGCTCCATATCCTCACCAGCATTTGCTATTGTCACTTCTTTGAATGTTGACCACTCTAAAAGGCATGCAATGGTATTTCATTTTTATTTTGTTTATTTTTTTGTTTATTTATTTATTTTGAGGGAGAGAGAGAGAAAGAGATCGTGCAAGCAGGGGAAGGGGAGAGAGTGAGGGAGTGAGAATCCCAAGCAGGCTTGACACTGACAAAGCAGAGCTGGATGTGGGGCTCAAACCCATGAACCTATGAGATCATGACCTGAGCCGAAATCAAGAGTCAGCCGCTTAACCAATTGAGACACCCAGGCACCCAGCATTTTTATTTTAATGTACGACTTTCTAATGACATAATGATGCTAAGCATCTTTTCATATGCTTATTTGCCATGTATATAGCTTCCTTGATGAGGTATCCATTCATATATTTTGCCCACTTTTTAACTGGGTTGTTTGGTTTTCTTCTTCTTGAGTTTTACATGTTCTTTGTTTATTTTGGGTAACAGCCTTCATCAGGTATATTTTTTGTAAACATTTTCTCCCAGTCTGTGGCTCGTCTCTTTGTTCTCTTGATGGTTTTTTGTGGGGCAAAAGCTTTAATTCTAGTGAAGCCTAGCTTATCAATTATTTCTTTCATGGATCCCCCTCACTTTTTGTATCGGATCTAGAGGAGGTGAGATTCTTGGGGTGAAGGCTCATTCACCAGGCAGCAGAAGGCAGGGTGGGGGAGGAGTCCACAGCCCTGTGAGGTGTCCAGATGAGGACACTGAATGGATACTTAGGACCTAGCAAGCCCAGTACAAAGAAGTTCCCCCAGAGCTATAAGCACTGAGTGGCTCCTGGTGTGGTTGACTAAGGTGCCTGTCTCACTTTTTTTTTTAACGAGTCCCAGAGAGCTTTGAAGTATCAATTGAAGTGTAGAGAGGAGGCTTTCAAAGCCTTGCCAAAAGTTATCATGATAATTTTGAAGGTAAACATAGAGGACCCCTCTCCATGTTAGAACATGTGGCCCCACTGCCAGCCATGCTGTCCCACTAGTCATTAAAAGACAGGGCTGGCAGGCTGTAGCCTAAGGCTCACTCTGTTTCCAGTAGGTTCTCAGAGACAGGCTGACTAGGAGAACAATAGCCTCGTAGGTTCCTGGAGAGTGTCCTCAATAAAATCTGCAGAGGTGGCTTTGTTTAAGACCAAGGTGGAATCTCTCTGCTGAAGGTACACACACCATGTCAAAATGTCCCTCCTCCTGGGGGCCCACAATACTTACTGTTTTGCTTGCTGTTCATGACCACAGAGTCATTCCTCAGTATCAGAGGAGGAAGTTCATCAACATGAGAAATGCCACTAGGCCTGAGGATCTCAAGGGGGCTTAGGCCACCACAGCAGAAAAGAGTCCCCCTTCTCCTCTCCTGTTTTGGGGCTGGGCCCTCAGATTGCCTTATTGCTGGCATTCCTAGGAGCCTCAGAGAACCCTCTCCACCATCATCATTTCTGCAGCTGTTTCATGCATGAGGTCTGAACAAGGTGTCAAGAGCCAAGATGAGAAAGTACAAGTTTCTCTGAAGCCCCATTCTCTGCTGAGAACGCACTGAAATATTCCTTAACCAGGAAGGTGAGCATGTTGACGCACTTTCTATTGGAGAAGCATGCAGTGAGGGGAGCCCATAATGCAGGCAGCACTGCTGAAGGTTGTGAACAAAAAGTATAAAGGGCACTTCCGTGAGATCCTCAAGAGGATCTCTGAGCACTTGGAGCTGGCCTTTGGCCTCAAATTGAAGGAAGTCAAACCCAGTGGCCACTCCTACACCCTCGCCAGCAACCTAGACCTCACCAGCGATGGCAGTGTGAATAGTGGCTGAGGCTTTCCTAAGAGTGGGCTTCTCATGCCTCTCCTGGGTGTCATCTTCTTGAATGACAGGTATGACACTGAGGAGAACATCTGGGGATTCCTAAATGTGTTTCAGAATCTGTGTTGAGATGAAGCATTTAATCTTAGGAGAGCCCAGGAAGCTCATCGTAGAAGATGTGGAGCAGGAAAGATCTAGAAAAGAAAGTAAAAACAAAACAAAATCAAAAAAAGTGCTGGAGTTTTTGCCAACATTGTGGCCTTCCCATGTCATTAGGAGGAGGCTGCAAGATGAGGAAGAGAGAGCCCGAGCCTGAGTCGCAGCCAGGGCAGCTTCTACTGCCAAGGCCAGTGCATGTTCCCCGGCCATGGCCAGCAGCTACTCTCCTCCCTAGGGAGGGCTGAGGCAGATTCTTTGTGCTTAATGAAAACAGTTGATCTTGTAACCAGTGGAGGGCCCAGGTGGGGCTCGTGGGAACACGGACTGTAATACATTTGTGTTTCTGTACAATATGTTTAAATTGGAGATTTATCTTTTCTTCCTAGTTTTAAGTGTCTTTCCATTCATTCCTAGTTTTAAATGTCTTTCCATTCAATTAAAGGATTATTTAGCTTCAGAATCCAAGTTTATGAATGACATGGATCATACATTTATTGGAGTTTATCAGGTTGAAAAATAAGAATTTTGGTATTTGGTAAAAGAAATTGAAACCCTTGAAGCATTTCTTGTTACGCAGACCTAGTGACATGACATTGGAATATGGAATTTTTGTGAAAAAGGAAACTACTCCACAGTAAAGTCTGTTTGATCATGAGATACAGGAAAAAAAATGTGAAATGTAGTCAATTCTTGGTTTTATTCTTTAGTCTTTCTTTATAAATTGAAGTATATATACCTGGATTTGCTTAGCTTAGTCAAGATGAAATTAAATCATAATAAATTTGATGTGCACACTTGCTCTTTAATTGCTCAAATATTAATTTAGCACCTGCTCTTTGGAAGGCTCCTAGCTAGTCCCAGGAATGATAAAAATAGACTCAACCCCTGCCTCTAAAACTGTGGAGTCTAAGAGCAGCTCTCATATAAAGTCGGTGGTGAGATACTCCCTAAGATGGAAAGGACTAGTAAAAATAAAGGGTAGAAAGGAGGGAGGGGCTCCAGATGAGGGGTACAAGTGTAAAATGCCCCGAGGCAAGGCAGCTTTAGACCTTGGGCAGCTGAAGGCCCTGCGATAGGAAGTCATTTGGAGTCAGTTGCGCCAGGAGGCCTTCCCTGGGAAGTCATTTGAAGTTAGCTGTAGCGTGGGCTAAATGCCACCGTGTAACTGGTCAACAGGAGCCAGGTGATGGGGCTCCGAGTTGAGAAATTTAAGTCTGAAATGGAAAACTACCTTTAGCAGTTACTTTGGGATTGTGAGTAAAACCAGAGGGCATCTCCACCCCAGGCAAGGATGGAACGTGGCCTGTGCTTCTGTCTCCAGTGCAGGTGAATAGAGGACAAACCAGGTGTTTTATGTAAATCATCTCGAGGGAGTTTCAGGGACATAAGTGTGGTGCTCTTTTGAGGTTGGAAACTCAGAAGGCAGGCAGGCACTCGTTGCTGTAAGTTGGGGAGTCAGAGCCCATTTTATTAAAAGAGCATTCAAATTCAGTGTTTTGGGTTTTGTTTTATTTTGCTTCTAATTCTGCAAACTCGAAGGGAGGTATAGATTTTAGGTGATGGTGAAATTAATGAAGATAGGGGTGGTTTGGGTAAAAGGGCAGCAGAGAGGAAGGAATTGGTCTTTGAATCCAGTTCTAGAAATTTGAATTGCATTCAGCTGGAAAAGACTCCCCCATATATGAAATATGATTTATTGGGGGGAATTTACTTAGAGTGTCTTTAGATGCAGCACTTTGAACTGATTTAGTGTTCCATGTCCTAAAAGGCATATATTCTCTGATATCTCCTAGATTAAAACAAATATTCCATCAGGGTGGGGGTGATATCCTCTGGGGTCAAAATAATCAGAATCATTGTAATAACAGCCATTGTATAAAGTCTCAGTGCATTCCAGGCATCTTTCCAGGTGCTTTGCATACATTAACCATGTTCCACCAGCCTGTGAGACAGGATTTAACAAACCCACTTTACAGATGCAGAGCCTGAGGCTCACAGAACTTGGTAATGCACCTAGTTCACAGAACTAATAAGCAATGGGGCTAGGACCAGACCCTTGGTCTGAATTTGTCCAGAGCTCACACTTTTCCACTCCTCCCAGCCTGTGTCTGACCATGGATCACTTAATTCACTTTGTTCTCCTACTCCAAAATGTTTCTCAAGTGATGAAAAGAAAAACTCTGTGACCAAAATACTGGATTGGAATTCATAACCAGAGCAGTAAGAACATCAAAATAAATAAGAGATAGGAATAAAGGAGAGAAGGAGACAGGACAATATGATCATCCACCCGTGCAAAATCAGATATCCTCAAAAGATCAGGGACTCACAAAATCATCTGGCTCCATCCTTCTCTGTAAAAAGTAAATCTTTCAGAGCTACCCTAAGTGTGGCTGGTGAAGAGAAGGAATATATCCGCGTTGTTGTTTGTTTTGGTTTTTTTCTCAGCATACACCTGTCCTGGGCTCCCTGATGTATGCTGCACTTTTCTTACCTTACATCACTTTTGGGACAGACTCATTTTCTGCAAGATTTGCAATAGAGAAACTAGTCAAGTGTTTACAGGTACATGTTGTTTCCCAGGAAGCCTTTAATTAAGAGACAGGTGAAGATGAGGACCTCCATGAATAAGGACTGAAGAAACAGCTATCCCAACATATTGGGGTCATCCAAAGACTTAGGGATGGTTACTTTAGCTCATTAGAAGGAATTCCAGGCTCTGAAAGATATTGTGAGGACCATGAATGAGAAATGATGGAAGACCCCAGCCAGAAGTGATTAGCATCGCATCCCTACTGTCTGTTCTTGGAGGCACTGAAGGACCACGACAGGCCAGGATCACCCTCACTTCCAACTTGGAATTCTCGGGAAAGGAGGACTTTGATATAATATGAGCAGCTACAGGAAAGCAGAGAGTGAAGTTACCGGATTGGTCATCCATCGAAGTGAGGACCCAAATGTGGACTAAGAGCAGCACCCACAGCATAAACGGAGCCCCCCCCCCCCCCCCGCCATCTCCTCTGATGTCGACCCTGGGAAGCCCTGGGCAGAGTTGTTAGTCTGATTTCAGCC
>CM053579.1:82337628-82353563 GCA_028646485.1 Cryptoprocta ferox | reverse complement strand
TACCCTGCAGCCACATGGATTGGACTGGACCGCTTTACATGTTCTTTTGCTGTAACTTTCAATTCGGTTTTCACAAATCCGTGGCAATAGTACTATAATTGTTTTCCTGATAATGAGTCTTTCTGTAGGAAGGATAACTGGGAACTGTACTTCAATTCTTTTTCATTTCATCTTTCTTTTAGACAAATATTTTTCATCCGGGGAAACAGAGGGGTGCTAAAAAAATAAAGATACTCGAAAGGAGTAAGGAATCAAGCTTGTGTTGCTGCTCTAGTGACATGACTGGAGAGAAGTAAGTTGCAGGTAAATTGGATCCACCAGAATAACAAAATAAATGCCAAGGGTCAAGCCCTAAACCCAGTTCCAAACCTACAAACCTCCGATGACCATCTTCCAAGAAGCAACACTGCCACCTGGCTGTGGAAGATCAAGAAATGACGTTGATGCTTTCTTTGCTTTTCTAAGCAAATCCTCCAGACATTCCATCTACTTCCAGATTTCAGGATTCTCAAAGTAGATTTCTGGAATTCTGAGGATTCCTATCATATCCTCAATAATACAGAGTGTTAGGGCACAAAATATGAATGGAATAATTGGAAACTATCTCAAGAACCATCCACACCACCATTTACAATTCATGCAAACGAAGCCCAACATTGCATCACAGGAGTGGTACTGTAATGCAGATATTAAAGCCTGAGGAAAAAAGAATTGGAAAGGATGCATAAAAGCAGATTCAGGGAAATCAGTAGTTAGAAGGCAGATGAAGAAATCAAAGACCGATGAGGGTGAGGAAGTTTAGTGAAGCGGAAGAGAATTTAGAAGATTGTAACTAATAACAGTAGAATAAACAGGCCTTGATTCTTGATAATAGTTTGGGAGGGTAATGAGGAAGAGAATGATGCCTAGGTTTCTGACATCAGCAACTGGGTAGATAGTAGGAACATTTACTAAACGCCTCTGGTTTGGGGGAGAGACCATAAGTTCTTTTTCACATAATGGATTTGAAGTGCATGTAGTGTGTATGGTGGGGTATTAGTCAGGGTTCTCCAAGAAACAGAACCAATAAGAGAGACATATACAGTAGGGCAAGTCAGTAAATATATATATATATATATATATATATATTTCTGTTCCTGGCAAATCAGAAATCCATAGGGCAAGCCAATAGGCTAGAAACTCAGAAGTGGCCATCTAAAGTCTGAGATTTGTAGAGCAGGGCAGGCAGTCTGGAAATTCGGAAAGGGTTTCTGTGTTGCAGTCTCGAAGCTTGGGAAACGTCAGACTTTGCCCTTGGTGCCTTCAACTGATTAGATGAGGCCCACCCATGCTATGGATGGTAATCTGCTTTACTCAAAGCCTACTGATTTAAATATTAGTCATATCTAAAAAATACCTTCACAGTGTCATCTAGAATGATGTTTGGGCAAACAACTGGGAACCACAGTCTAGCCAAGTTGACAAAAAATTAAGAGGTGGGAATGATAGGGAGGAATCCAGACTTGGGAAATATGGTGCTGCCAGTACCTGGGACAAAGAATATAGGAAGAGGACAAAAGAGTTTTGGGAGAAAATAATGAGTTTATATATTTTTTCACACTGAATTTGAGATATCTCTAAACCAATCATAGTAGATCTGTGTTAAAGGCTTTGTGTGTAGGTCAGAGCTTGGGATAATAGATCTGGAAATTAGCATCACATAGTTGGTAGTTAGAACTTTCAGAGTAAATGAAGTTACCTGTGGATAGCATTGGGGAGAAAAGAAATAGTGAACTCTAAATGGTAACGTGAGGAACACCAATGTGTAAGTAGTGATATGGAGAAGGAGAAGTCCACTGAAGAGACAGAGGGAAAAAAAAAGTCTGAGAGGTAGAAGAACAAGGACAGGGTAGTGTCTTGAAAACTCTGTCAGACAGTGCTAAGCTCACCAAATCCAATTCCATATTTTTCTTTCTTAGGCACCTGGAAAGGTCCATTTTCCAGAGCTCTTGAGGCTAACCAAGGACATATGAGTAGTTTCAGCCGACAAAATGAGAAAGGAAATAATAGGTTTGCCTGAATCAGAGAAAAGCCCCTTAGCGACTTTCTGGCCACTCTTCCCTGCCTCAACGAGTAGACAAGTCCCAGGACAAACCATTAATATGCTTCCCTCCCTCATACCCACTGAACATGTAGCGTCCTTGAGAAACACACCTTTGTTGTGGTAAAACACTGAGCTTTCAGTATTAATTTGACCCTGTAACATAGCCTATTGTGACTAATACAAAAGCCAAGGCAGTAGCCTATTTGGCAAAGGAGAGAACAGTCACAACAGTGTCATATGCATCAGAGTTCCAGAAAAGAGACCTTTCCATCGATTTCCAGATGTGGAATTATTGAGCCAGCAAGGTCAAACACTTTAGAGGATTTCAGTTACAATAGTCTGACAGAGATGCTGCAGTGTCTTTTGGCTTTAGTTAAGAAATGTGTTTGTCAGATTAATAAAACCAATAGAGTTAACTTGAACTGGAAACTGACATCACAATACATATAACATCACAGTATAATTAAAATTGTAGTTTGGCTTGAAATATTGAGATAATGATATAAATGCTGATTGAAATGTCTTTGCCTGACTTCTCCATTTCTGTTTTGCAAGAAGAGTGGTCTTAATGTTTTCCCCTTAATGCACGAGATCTCAGTTTATAAACAACTTTTATCCTATATATTTAGTTCTTACGTTGATTGTTTAGAATTCTGGCTGCCCTTTCCTGACTGGAAAGAAAAAACAAAGGATGATTAGTTTCCCAGGCCAGATCCCACAGCCTATTTAACCTACAATGTGGCTAGAAAAGAAATATATATTATTACAGGACATAAATATGACTTACACTACATAAGGCACAATAATAGAGTCAAGCAGGAAGCTGTGCCAGGTATTTATGCTTTTTATTTGAAAAAGGAGAATGCCAAATTCCAAAAGTGCAGTGATGCAAAATAAAAGAAGTCCACCTGACTCAAATGCACATATCTAATCAGAGATTCCAAATATTTGTATAAATAAAAATGGAACATATTATGAGGCTAATAATCATGACATAAAATGTTCCAGCTTGTAAGTTTAAAAATCACTTAAAAATAGAAAATATGCATGGGGAGGGGGCACCTGGATGGCTCAGTTGGTTAAGCAACTGACTCTGATTTTGTCTCAGGTAATGATCTCACAGTCATAGGACTGAGCTCCATATTGGGCTCCATGCTAGGCATGGAACCTGCTTAAGATTCTCTCTCTCCCTGGGGCGCCTGGGTGGCTCAGTCGATTGGGCGTCCAGCTTCGGTTCAGGTCATGATCTTGCGGTTCGTGGGTTTGAGCCCTGCGTCGGGCTCTGTGCTGACAGCTAGCTCAGAGCCTGGAGCCTATCTTCAGATTCTGTGTCTCCCTCTCTCTCTGACTCTTCCCTGCTCACGCTGTCTCCCTCCCTCCCTCTCTCTCTCTCTCTCTCAAAAATAAATAAAACATTTTAAAAAAGATTCTCTCTCCCTTTCCCTTTGTGCCTTCCCTGCTCTCTGTCTCTCTCTCAAAAAAAAAAAATATATATATATATATATATGAAACAATGCTCTGAGTATGTAGGATTTCCAATGTATTCCAGTTCTTCTTCCATATTACTCTCAGATGAGATCATCAGAACCTTCTCAGGTTTATAAAACATACATTAAGAGGTATCCTTGGAAGTAAAAGTCATCCAAATTGGCAAGGAGGAAGTCAAACTTTCAGTCTTTGCAGATGACATGATACTTTATATGGAAAACCCAAAAGATTCCACCAGAAATCTGCTAGAACTGATCCATGAATTCAGCAAAGTCACAGGATATAAAATCAATGCACAGAAATCGGTTGCATTCCTATACACCAATGATGAAGCAACAGAAAGAGAAATCCAGGAATCAATCCCATTTATAATTGTACCAAAAATCATAAAATACCTAGAAAAAACCTAACCAAAGAGGTGAAAAATCTAAACACTGAAAACTATAGAAAGCTTATGAAAGAAATTGAAGACGACACAAAAAATGGAAAAATATTCCATGCTCATGGAATGGAAGAACAAATACTGTTAAAATACTATTCAAATACTGTTAAAATACTATTCAAAGCAATCTACACATTCAATGCAATCCCTATTAAAATAACACCAGCATTCTTCACAGAGCTAGAACAAACAATCCTAAAATTTGTATGGAAGCAGAAAAGACCCTGAATAGCCAAAGCAATTCTGAAAAAGAAAACCAAAGCTAGAGGCATCACAATCTCAGACTTCAAGATGTATTACAAAGCTGTAATCATCAAGACAGTATGGTACTGGCACAAAAACAGACACTCACATCAAGGGGACAGAATACAGAACCCAGAAATGGACTCACAAACGTATGGCCAACTAATCTTTGGCAAAGCAGGAAAAAATATCCAATGGAATAAAGACAGTTTCTTCAGCAAATGGTGCTGGGAAAACTGGACAACAACATGCAGAAAAATGAACCTAGACTACTTTCTTACACTACACACAAAAGTAAACTCAAAATGGATGAAAGACCTAAACATAAGACAGGAAGCCATCAAAATCCTAGAGGAGAAAGCAGGCCACAGTCTTTGATGTCGGCCACAGCAACTTCTTACTTAACACATCTCTGGAGGCAAGAAAAACAAAAGCAAAAATGAACTACTGGGACCTCATCAAAATAAAAAGCTTCTGCACAGCAAAGTAAACAATCAACAAAACTAAAAGGCAACTGACAGAATGGGAGAAGATATTTGCAAATGACATATCAGATAAAAGGGTAGTACCCAAAATCTATACAGAACTTATCAAACTCAACACCCAAAAAACAAATAATCCAGTGAAGAAATGGGCAAAAGACATGCATAGACACTTCTCCAAAGAAGACATCCAGATGGCTAACAGACACATGTAAAAACTGCCCAACATCACTCAGCATCAGGAAAATACAATTAAAACCACAGTGAGATGCTACCTCACACCAGTCAGAATGGCTAAAATAAACAAGTCAGGCAACAACAGATGTTGGTAAGGATGTGGAGAAAGAGGATCTCTTTTGCACTACTGGTGGGGATGCAAACTGGTGCAGCCACTCTGGAAAAAAATATGGAGGTTCATCAAAAAATTAAAAATAGAACTACCCTACGACCCAGCAATTGCACTATTAGGTATTTATCCAAGACCTACAGCTGTTTTGTTTCAAAGGGGCACATGCACCCCAATGTTTATAGCAGTGCTATCAACAATACCCAAAGTATGGAAAGAGCCCAAATGTCCATCAATGGATGAATGGATAAAGAAGATGTGGTGTTGTATAATAGAGTATTACTCTGCAATCAAAAAGAATGAAAATTTCATTTGCAACTACGTGGATGGAACTAGAGGGTATGCTAAGTGAAATTAAAATGAGTCAGTCAGATAAAGACAAATATCATATAATTTCATTCATATGAGGAATTTAAGATACAAAACAGATGAACATAAGGGACGGGAAGCAAAAATAATATAAAAACAAGGAGGAGGACAAAACATAAGAGAGTCTTAAATACAGAGAACAAACTGAGGGTTGCTGGAGGGGTTGGGGGTGGGGGGATGGGCTAAACGAGTGATGGGCAGTAGGGAGGACACTTGTTGGGATGAGCACTGGTTGTTATACATGGGAGACGAATCACTGGAATCTACTCCTGAAATCACTATAGCACTATGTGCTAACTAACTTGGATGTACATTAAAAAATAAAAAAAAAGAATAGATTAAAGCAAGATTGGACTGAAAAAAAAAAAGGAGGTATCATTGGATATCAAACTCTCCTTAAGTGTTACTTAGTCTGAGATGTGGTCAAAGCCAAGCTTCTCAGTTCTTCTTTAAGTAGCTATTTACTAATGACAGAAAATAAAATATCTCTATTGAAGCACCTCATTTATCCTATACAAATAAAGAATGAAGTACTTAGGTTAATAAATTTTTCTGATAACCATAGCTAGTATTTAAACATTATATAAAAAATTTTTAATCAACTTAACATTAATGAGAATTCACCTATAGTGTTCTAGGGACTACAGACATGACAGTTCTCAGAGGTTATATTTCTACACTTGGGTTTTTATTAAGTTTATTTTGAGAGAGAGAGAGCGCGCGCGCATGCATGCATGAGCAAGGGTGGGGCAGAGAGGGAGGAGGGAGAGAAAGAGAGAGAGGGAGGGGGGGGAGAGGGAGAGAGAGAGAGAGAGAGAGAGAGAGAATCCCAAGGAGGCTCCATGCTGACAGTGTGGAACCTGACGCAGGGCTTGAACCCATGAACCCTAAGATCATGACATGAGCCAAAACCAAGAGTTGGACACTTAACCAACTGAGTAACCCAGACGCCTCTCTACATTTTGGTTTGTTGTTAATGTTATCTACAGGGTTCATATTTTTACTGTATTAGAGGTTAATTAACATACAAGATGAAAAATCAGCACAATGCTTTGATAATAAAATAACAGTTAATACATATATAATGCTTATGAATTTGTGGGCTCTGTTCTGATTGCCTTATGTTTAGTCCTCAGTTTAATTTTATAGTTAGGTACTATTACTAGGTACTTAATTTTACAGATGAGAAAAGAGGCACAGAGAGGCTAAGTAATTTATCCAAGATCACACAACTAATAAATAGTAAAGCTGGGATTCAAACACCAGCTGTCTAGCTCCAGAATCCCATGCTCCTATGTATTGCATGTTGCCTTTCTAGATGGTGTAAGATAAATATTCCCCCATGAACGAAGTAGAAAGCCATGAACTATCAGGAATTTATCCTCTGATACAAATTTTCTCTGTTAATCTGCCATCTTGAGAGAGAACAGTTTATTAGTAATTTTTTTTTTGTATTTTAAAGGTGAAATTATTATATATCATTTAACTCTTCCTTTATAAATTATTTTTCCCATTTTAAAGGTTTCCCTAATATCTATAATTGGTATTTCTCATGCCTTTTAAAGTTTTTCTTAACCTTAAAGTTTTTTTAAAATGTTTATTCATTTCTGAGAGAGAGAGAGAGAGAGAGAGAGAGAGACAGAATATGAAAAGGTGAGGGAAGAGAGAGAGGGAGACACAGAATCTGAAGCAGGCTCCAGGCTCTGAGCTGTCAGCACAGAGCCCAACGTGGGGCTCGAATCCACGGATTATGAGATCATGACCTAAGCCAAAGTGAAACACCCAACTGACTGAACCACCCAGGCGCCCCTAAAATACTTTTAAGAGTCATATGTGCTACCTGTGGAATACAAAGACGAAAAATTTAAATATGAATTGCTTGTAACCGTTGCTCATCCTTAACGTACATATAAGTAAATGTCTTGTGCCTGATGAATAGCCACAAAACTCAGCATCTTAACGCAGTGGCCATTTGTTCTCAGGGATCCATAGGCTGGCCGAGGTGGCTCTGCCTCATGCTGTAGTTGCCAGAACCAGAGAGAGGGATGGTCGGGACTTTTTCTAATGGTGATGGCAGTTATAAAAAGTGAGGCAGACCTTATATGAGCCTTATATCATGGAAGGATCCTGCATTCATTTCATTAAGTTAGAAGAGAAAGTTACAGAACAAAATGTACACTGTTGCCTATGTATGCCTAAAAAGTATATTCTTACAGCACATCTATGTATGAAAAAGCCTCAAATCAGTTTTAAAATGACACACGCTAAACTGTTCATTGTGGTTACTTTTGAAAATCGGGTTGCATTTTGGAGGAATGTTATGGGGGGAGGGGAGACTGTGACTGACTTGTGTTAGAATTTTTTATAACAAGAATATATACACTACTATTAGCTTTGCCATTAAAATGTTTAAATGAGCCTAACAACAGAAATAGCAGTTGCACGTCACTCAGATAAAGTTATGCTAACTGATGCGATAGAGAAACCCTGAAATCTGAATGGCTTAACGCCATCAGAACTTATTTCTTGTGTACATACAACCTGACAGGGGTTGGCAGAGACTCACTGCTATGAGGCGACCCAGAGATCCCGGCTGTCTCCATCACATGGCTCCACATCTCAACACTGGCTCCCCAGTTTGCTGCTGAATGGAAGAGAGAGCCTGGAGGTGGCAGACTGGCTCTCATGTGCCTTGGCCCGGAGGTGATAAATATGCTTCTGCTCGTAAGTTAGTGGTAGGGGTTAGTCACATGACCCTTCCCAACTATGAGTGGGATGGTAATGGAATGGCTTCTATATTGTAGCTGCTCAATCAAGAGGAACTGTTGCAATTGGTTTTAACAACAACCTTCTTCCTTTTTAAAAAAAAAAATGTTTATTTTTTTGAGGAGGGGAGGGGCAGAGAGAGAGGGAGAAAGATAATCCCAAGATGGCATTGCACATTCAGCACAGATCCAGACCTGGGGCTCGACTCAACAAACCATGAGATCATGACATGAACCAAAATCAAGAGTCAGATGCTCAACTGACTGGGCCACCCAGGTACCCCCACCCTTCTTCCCTTCTTGGAGGAGTTTCTGAGAAGGCCAAATTTACCTTTAAATCCATCACTTATTTTTCTACTGCATACAATGTAACTGATGTTTTAAAAAATAGAATTACCATCTAATTTTCAAAAGGGTCCTGTAAATCTCAGCAGGGAGGTCTCACCCCTTGTCCCTCAACAGCACCTTTCTGCATGGCCATTTGCAACAACCTGTATGATCTCAGTAGGCTGAGAATTTTCCCCTACCTTTAGGTGCATGGTCAAAATCATGGCTACCTGCCCCATGACCTGAACAGTTGCCATTAAGCACAGGGTAAAAACAACATTTTCCCGGGGCACCTGGGTGGCTCAGCTGGCTGAGCGTCCGACTTCGGCTCAGGTCATGATCTCACAGTTCGTGGGTTTGAGCCCTGCATTGGGCTCGGTGCAGACCGCTAGCTCAGAGCCTGGAGCCTGCTTCGGAGTCTGTGTCTCTTTCTCTCTGCTCCTCCCCTCTTCATGCTGTCTCTCAGAAATAAATAAATGTAAAAAAATTTTTCAAAAACAGTATTTTCCCTGGGACAGATACAGACAAGATTCACTGCAAGTATGGTGTATCTTTTTTCCTTTTTGTTGAAACTTAGCAAGTCTGCTAAGGACTCCAAGATGAGTTTTTGGGAATTCAGCCTCAGCAGACATTTGCTTACACAGTGGTTTCCAGGGTCCTTCCTCATCTATCATGTAGGAAGGAGGGTTTGGTTCTTGATCACTTAGTTAAGTTCACTCATCAGTGTATGGATTCAATGACCACATTCAAATAAGACACTTCATTAAAATTCTGCTGCAAATATCAAGTTGTTTCCATAAAAGTCCTCTCCAGCCTCAGAGTTCTAAACAAAGGCCCTGTAAATTCCATGCCAATCAGAGTACTTACCACCTGATTTGGCAACAAAACCTTTGAGAGCGAGGTGGAGGCACCCAGGGAGATGAGGTGCCTAAACTGCACTGTCAGAATTGCACGGAAGGGCAGTTGCGGTCAGAGGGGGCCGAGGGGCGGGATGGGGGCTGCAGGGAGTTGGAATGCTCTAAATCGGGAGGGCATGGCCTGAGGGCTGTCTGTTCCCCCAGGAGCAGGGTGCAGCCTCCAGAGGAGGACCCAGAGGAGAGCTGGCCTAAAGGTCAGGTGTCAGTTTGGACATGAGGGCCCACTGGGGAAGATCCAGGGGAGGGAGCGGTCATGCAGGAAAGTGCTGGGACTGGACACTTTGCTGAGACCAGGGCTGAGCCAGCTCTCAAGGGACCCTGGGGCAAGGGGCCAGAGATCCTAGGGAAAAGAACCCCAGGAAAATCCCCAATTTGTGCCTGATTCTCACTTTTACCTTCCTTCTTTCGGCCTGCTTTTAGTACTTTGGTCACAGGGTCCCTCTTTCCTTGCCCAAGAGACATCATGTGATAGAAGAGAAAGTAATTAAGGGCCAGTAATTCCCTCAGGCTGGGAAGAGTGGCACAGTGTGGGCTCCAGAGCAATCAGACTGAGCTCCACTCCTGGTTCTGTCACTTCACCAGCCATGTGAACTTGAGAGTTCATCTGCCAAGTGGGCTGGATAAGCCCTGTCCTGCAGGTCTGCTGGAACATATGTAATGTATGTGAAGCATCTCACAGTGACTGGCAAATACTGGGTTTCATTAAATGGTAGTTATTATTACGCTTATTTTCACACCAGAAGAAAGTTCCCTCTGGGAAGTTTTTGTTTTTGTTCAGAAGATGTCAGAGACTGTAGTACTCTAGGACAAAGAAAACCACATTGGCCTAACTGATGCTTAGCAAGTAACACTAAGTAAAATAACCCATTAGAGAGTATGTTCTTTAATTTGGATGCAGAGATTTCACCGGGATTCCACCCAAAGCTTGTAGAATTTATGTCAAGCACCAATAATTCCCCTTCCTCCCAACAAGAACAATGCTATTTTCATTTGCCTCACTGCCACCAAAATCTAGTCCTATTTTGACGTTTTGTCAAGTGACATTCAACATCACCTATTTAATGGAGCAGGCTCTGGTTCACCAGGTTCATGGCAGAAGGTGCCAGCATAGTGCTTCTTGGCATCCCACTAAGGGAATACCGCCCTCATCTCTGAGAAATTCCCAAAGACACTATGCATAAAACACTGTGCACCATGTTCATCTTACGCATAAAATTACTTTGCACCAAGGGATCTGCAAAGTCCCGGACCCCAAAGTGTCCTGGTTCAGAGAATTTATACTTCGCTGCTTTTACCTGCCCCCTTCCTCAATGTCTTTTATTTAAACTTGTCTTTTACGTATCAGAGTTCATTACACCATCTTCCTTAAATATTCCCTGCTCTTAAAAATCTCTGCCAGGTGCAGGGTCTTCTTTATCTTTAGCATCATCACTACTAACACATAACCTTTCAAAGAGCAGATGCTCAATTAATGGTAAGAATAAACTGGGCACTGAGCAAGGAATGTAATTTATTACTCTTTAATTTTCTTCGAACTCCTGAAAAAGTTAAGGACATCCAAGTATATATCCTTGAATTTTACAAAGTGATAGACAAAAATAAGACAAACCAAGATTCAACTGTATTTTATTTTTTCTATTTTAAAACTAGAGCTGTATTTTTGCTGGTTCTTTCACATTTCTGAAAAAATCCCCATTCCAAAGCCATATTATCTTGTTCTAGAACTCAAAAAAGATGCAAGGATTTTCAAGCTACATTACACAACACCAAAACTCTTACTCTTAAGTCCTATTCTTAAACCTTACTCTTAAACCAAACCTTACTCTTAAGCCTGATAAAAGAGCAATGTGTGATCCGTGTCATTTATAAACTTGAATTCTGAATCTTACTAGATTCTTTAGAAACATGCTGAAATATTCTTTTGAAAGGAACATTTGTAACCTACTCAATGCACAACACGAAGGCAAAGAAGTTATATATCATAGTATTTTCCAAACCCAGCTTAGCCTCTCACTACTTAAAAGGTTGGCAGACTTCAAACACAAAGCGAAGAATCTGCCTCAGCCCTCTCTAGGGAGAAGGGCGGCCAGATGTGGCCTGGGAACGTGCACTGGCCTTTGCAGTAGAGGCTCCCCTGGCTGTGGCTCGGGCTTGGGCTCGCTCTTCCTCATCTCGCAGAGCCTCCTCATAATGGTACGGGAAGGCACTGGGGACGGTATCATGGACCTTGGCCAAAAACTCTAGGATCTTCATCTTGCTGATTTCAGCATGGGCTCTGGGGCCCCACAGGAACTCACAGCGTGGAGGATCGCTGCCGGGCACCTGGCGGTACTCCAGGTACTTTTCCTTCACCAAATCTTGGGTGATCAGCTTCCTGGGCTCCCCGAAGATTGAATGCCTCCTTCCATCATAGACGCCCAAGACATTCAGGAATTCCCAGACGTTTTCTTCAGAGGCTCGACTGCCACTCAAGAAGATGACACCCAGGAGAGGTATGAGAAGCCCACTCTTAGGTAAGCCAGAGCTGCTGCTCACATTGCCATCGTCGGTGATGTCTAGGATGCTGACGAGGGTGTACGACAGACCATTGGGCTTGACTTCCTTTAACTTGAGGCCAAAGACCAGCTCCAAATGCTCAGTGGCTCTCCTGAGGATCTCAGGGAAGTGCTCCTTAAGCCTTCTGGTGACGATCTTCAGCATGTGTGCCTTCATAATGGGCTCTTTCAGGTTGTGCCTCTCAAGCAGGAATTCCATCAACATCCCCACCTTCCTGGATAGAGGATCTTTTTGAGCTCTCTCAGTGGAAGTTGAAGCCGAGGAGGAATTTTTATTTTTCTCAACCTGGCACTTGGCACCTGCCTTAGATTTTCGCCGTGAAACACGTGCAGCAGCCCTGGCGGTGGCTGGGGCCTTTTCAGGCTCCTGGGAACTGCCAGCAGCAGAGGAGCTTGAGGGAGTAGCCCCAGAATCAGGTGAGGAGGGGGACTCTTCAACCTCTGCTGCAGCGGCCTGAGCACCCGCAAGACCCTGTGACCCACTTTGGGCCTGGCGGCGTTTCTCACGGGCACGGAGCTTACTCTTACGGCCCCGCGGCATGGCTGGCTCAGTGACAGCAGGCACAAGTGTGGGCAGGAGCTGCCGGCACCTGGAGCAGGGAAGAGGAGAGTGTGAGCCCCTCAGCAGGGAGAGACCACCTCGGCTTTTAAGAAGCTCCCTCTGCAGGTTTTCTGAGGGAACGGCTCTGGGACCCCCTAGGGCTCTTGCTCAGCCTGTCCCCGGTGAACTCAATGGAGGAAGCTAGATTAAATGAGCCCCAGGTTCCAGCTTGCCAGCACTGCCTGTGGCTCACTGGGGTGACAAGTGGGGCTGGTAGCGTGGACCTTCTCTGTGTTCAAGGATAATCCAGGATTAGCACATCAACTCTGGGTAGGGCCCGGGGCCTCTTTCCTGTGCTTCTATGAAGTTGACACCTTAAAGCTCCCCGGGACCCATGAACAGGAAGTGAGGAGTGCTGACAGCACTGTGGGGCCCCCTCTGTGCTGGACTTGTTGGTCCTCAGTCCTCATTCACACTCACCTCATCTATGCCTAGATTTTGGGACCCTCCCTTCTATTGACAGGTGTTGCACCCTCAACACATGATCTCACCTCCCTTAGACTCGATGCAAAGAAATGAGAAGGAGTCTCAGGCTAATAATCCAGCTTTGGGCCTTGAGGGGCTGAGCATGGGGACTTGGAAAGATTCTGCTGCTCCTCCTACTCAGTGGAGGGCAGTGGAGGTGGTAGCTTCAGTGGTCGTTCATGGTCCTCACTTTGACTCTTGGGAGGATCTGGGACTCCCCTCTCTCATGACCTGAAGAATTCTCCTCATACTAAAGTCCACAAGTCCCTAAGACCCAGTGATGGAAGCAAAGGTGGCCATATCTGGCCACAGTGCCCATGGTCTTTAAAGGCTAAAAGCTACAGCAGGCAGGTTGTGGCCCTATTATGAGTAGTCCTCACTTTTTGCTCAGTTTTTCCTCAGAAGAGGGCCTAGGATTCTTCCCACTACTGACCCCTCAGATCAATTCTCTCACTCCCCTGTTCTCTCTGAGTGGGACCTGATGGGCACCTCTAATAGACAACTATGCCTAGAGACTCCTGGGACTGATGAGGAGGGATATCAAGGTGGGGGGGAGGTTCCCTGCTGGTATGGGGTGGAGATCCATACAGTTCTCAGGGCCCTCTCCATGAGTCCTGGTGAAACCTGGAGATCCTCCCTCTGTTTACCTGAGCTGCCTCATGTGGTATTAAGATTCTAACCATCCTGAGAACCCCAGGATGAAAGAAACAGTGAGCCACTTCCAGTCACCCTATCTGTGGACTCCTTGGAATGGTAGCAAGGGCTAGATTCCACGGACTTCACTGTTCTGACATCACTGACCTCTTAGTCCTCATTTGGACAGGATCCAAGTTCCTCCCTCAGCCCACCTGGGTCTTCTAGCCTTGGATCAAGGCCCTCATCTCCCTGAGGCTTCTGAGGTGGAAGTGAAGGGTGACACATCTGGCTACCTCTACCTGAGGTCTCCCAGGGCTGGAAGGGGCAGAACTTTGTGAGCCCCAGAGCTTTGGGTGGGTGCTCATCTCAGTCATCCATCAGTGTCCTCATCCTCACCTCAGGCAGGACCTGGAAATCCTTTGTGTCTTGGCTTAAGGACTATCCCATTATTCTAAGGTCCCCACCTCCCTGAGACTCCCTAGACAGAAGTTTCCTCATCTAGCTATGACTGTGTGTGGACTTCCAAGGCTGACAGGAAGGGATTCCACTGGGCTCACTGCTGTGGGGTAGGTGGTTCCATCAATTCTTAGGTCCTCTCCCTGGCTCCTGGCCAAGTACCTGAAAATCCTCCCTACAATGACTTGATGCTTCCCCCATTGAGAAGATTCCTCACTTTCCCGAGATGCCCTGGGAAGAAGTAAATGAGACTCATCATGTCACTAGGTCTGGGTCTCCCAGAGGGCTCTCTGGGGTTCACTTTTTCTGGGAAGGGTCCTCTCATCTTTACTCAGTGTCACTACCTTGACTCCTATTAGGAACCAGGTCTCCCTCCTTTGCTGAATGGGGCCTCTCCCAATTACACCCAAACTGTTTCCTTAAAAGGAAATGAAGGGCTACTTCAGCCAGAGAGATCTAAACCTGGCTTCCTGAGGCTGACTGCAAGGGTGGAAACTCTGTGGCCTTCTCTGTTCTAGGGACTTAGCTGTCTCATTTCTACAGGATTTGTACCTTAACATAGGTCATGACATAGGGCTCCTCTTTCTCTGCTAAACTAGGCAGCCAACCCTTAAACTACGGCTCATGCCTGAGACCTGTGATTCATGCTTCAAAGGAGACACTGCCTTTGTGTAACCTGCTCACCCAGAAAGCAAACATTTAGAAAGTACAAACGACATCACAATGACACTTGCAAAAACAATAAATACATCAGTAAAAGATGGAGACTTTTGGGATTCCTCCCTCTACGTGAGTCTACAAGCCTCAAAGCGAAGGCCTCACGTCCATGAGTAGCGAGAAGAACAGCACATCTGAGTACCTTACTGGAGACTTCCAGATCTGAGAGCAGGGGTGCAGTTCTGTGCACTTCCCTGGTTTTTGTTTTTTGTTTTTTTATTTTTATTTTTGAAAGAGAAAAAGAGAGAGAGCGCGCGCGCGCAAGAGTTGGGGAGGGGCAGAGAGGGAGAGAGCGAATTCCAGGCGGGCTCCACGCTGTGAGCTGCAGAGCCCGATGCAGGGCTCGAACTCACCAACCATGAGATCATGAACTGAGTAGAAAACACGTGTCAGCCGCTCACCCAACTGAGCCATGCCCGCGCGCCTGCAGCTCCGCGTTTTCAGGAGACGGTCCTACGTTTATGCCTTGTAGGGCCAAAACTCCTCCCTCTGCCAATGGGGCTGCCTTCTTTAGATAAAAGCCTTTCTCTCCCTGAACCACCCCCGCCGCAAACATGAGGGGTTATCTCCGCCCGAATTACTCCAAGGCATTCCAAGACTGCCAGCAGGAGTGGGGGCTGTGTACAGTCACCTGGAAGGAGGTACCCTCCTGAGTTCCAAGGGTCCCATCTTGCCACCTGCAAGGTCCCAGACTACTCCCTTTGCCTAAAAAAGCTGTTGGCTTTAGACAAAGGCCCTGCCGTCCCTAAGGCCGTCCCGGTGGCTACGGGGACAATGGAACCCCTAGGCCTGACATTCCCCTGGGACCGCCCAGAGCCGGACCCAACGGGCCGATTTCAGGGAGGGGGTCAACCCTGTTATGGGGGTGCGGAGAGTAGTCTCTTCGGGTCCCACTCAGCGTCCTCACCTTGCTTTCAGCCCCGTCCAGGGAATCCGGCCGCCGCCGAACAAACGCCGTGCCCAACGCGGTGAGGTCCGGGCCCGAAAGGAAGTCGGCTGAGCTGCGTCCGGCCTTTAGCGGCGGCCCGGGGTCTCCGAGGCCG
>CM053579.1:82310200-82337128 GCA_028646485.1 Cryptoprocta ferox | reverse complement strand
TACCCTGCAGCCACATGGATTGGACTGGACCGCTTTACATGTTCTTTTGCTGTAACTTTCAATTCGGTTTTCACAAATCCGTGGCAATAGTACTATAATTGTTTTCCTGATAATGAGTCTTTCTGTAGGAAGGATAACTGGGAACTGTACTTCAATTCTTTTTCATTTCATCTTTCTTTTAGACAAATATTTTTCATCCAGGGAAACAGAGGGGTGCTAAAAAAATAAAGATACTCGAAAGAAGTAAGGAATCAAGCTTGTGTTGCTGCTCTAGTAACATGACTGGAGAGAAGTAAGTTCCAGTTTACCTTGAGAGATAACGCGTGTGCAAATACAACCACACCTAACTCTCCAAGACCGTACACCACACTTGTGAAATGACTTATCTCAGAGCTAAGGGTTTGCACCCGATGTCAAAAGAGAATGCTTTCTTTCTCTGTTTCCTCTATGCTTATCTTGTGCTGTGGGAGCATGTGGGAATTTTGCTGCAGTTAGAATTTAATATTTCAAAAGAGGATAGATGAACAATGAAAGGTGTCATTTATTTCCTAAAACCAAGGCAAAGATATAAAGATAGTCTGACTCCCCTCTTGTTTCTCCATTCCTAACTATAAACTGTATCAGTCAGCAAGAATTAATTGCATACCAGTTGTGGGTGAGATGCCCTATGTTTGTGTAGCATTTAAGAAAGGACAAAAGCACATGCATGTTTATATTTTCCATGTATCCTCATAATTTCTCTGCACAAGTAAGTGGGCAGATATTTCTCTGGCACTTGTGTTTGAGAGCTCTGAACACACTGTCAAAGTCAAAGACCCACCGGACCATACTGATAAAGTCAGTGGATGGTTCTGCCATTAAAGGCCTTTGCCCCAGTAGTGGTGGAAACATGAGTCATACATATGACAAAAAAGGAAGCTATAGGGAGACCATAAAATTAAAAGTTACGTAGCTATTAATCGGAAGATTCTGATTTGTGTCCTGATGCTGATTACACCAAGCAAATCTAAGGCAAGTTACTCGACTTCTTGGAACCCTATTTTTTCATCCATAAAACTAGGCAGTAGCTTGCTTCAAAGAGTTTCTCAGAGGTTCATATCAAATGTATGTAGACAGGCTTTAGAAAGAGCTATATAAATATGTAGCATTAAAAGGGAAAAAAGAATGAAAAAGTATGAAGAGAAATGTTAGATGAAATAGCAATAATAACAATAAACATGCATTGATTGCTTACTATTTCTAAGAGCTGTCATCAGTAGTATGTATATATCACTTTACATAGTTTAGAAATTTTATATTATATATAAATGTACATATTTTATATATAAAATATATTTATGATATATAATATAGAAATATATACAATTTTGGTTAATCTCCGTAAGAACTTACCAAGTAGGTATTATTATTCCATTTTACAGATGGACAAAATTGAGGTTTAAAGAGGTTTAATCAGTTGTCCAAGTTTACATACTTACTACTAAATAGGAGGGCCTGTTTTCAAACTAAGACATTTTTACTTGCAAATCTCCACTCTTTCTTATGCTTATGTGCTTCCTTTTAAAACATACTATAATTATTAGATCCTATTTAACTATTTTCAGCTTTCTGGGGAATCTCTGTACTGATTTCCACAGTGGCCACCCTAGCTTGGATTCCCACCAAAGGTCTATCTATGAGGGTTCGTTTTTCTCCACATCCTCACCAACAGTTTTTATTTCTTGTTTTTGGTTTTTGCCATTCTGACAGGAGAGAGGTGGTAACACGTGGTTTCGATTTGCATTCCCCTGATGGTAAGTGATGTTGAGCATTTTTTCATATGTCTGTTGGTCATCTGTATGTTTCCTTTGGATAAAAGTCTATTCAAGTCCTTTGCCAATTTTTAATTGGATTATTTGGGGGGTTTCTTTGGTGTTGACTTCTATAATTTATTTATATAATTTGGATATTAACCCTTTATCTGATGTATCATTTCCAAATAACTTCTCCCATTCAGTAGGTTGTCTTTTTGTTTTGTTCCTTCACCATGCAAAAGCTTTTTAGTTTGGTGTAGTCTCAATAGTTTAATTTTGCTTTTGCTTCCCTTACCTGAGCAGACATATCTAGAAAAAATGTTTCTACAGCTAATGTCAGAGAAATTGCTACCTATTTTTTCTTCTCGGACTTTTGTGGTTTCAGGCCTCACACTTAGGTCCATAACTTGTTTTGAGTTTATTTTTGTGTGTGCTGTTAAAGAGTGGTCCAGTTTCATTCTTTTGCATGTAACTATCCAGTTTCCCCAGCACCATTTGTTGAAGAGACTGTCTTTTCCTCCATTGTATACTTTTGCCTCCTCTGTCATAGATTAACTAACCATATTAATTAGCATAGGTTTATTTTGGGGCTCTCTATTCTCTTCCATTGATCAATGTGTCTGTTTGGGAGCCAGTACCATACTGTTTTGATGACTACAGCTTTGTAGTTTATCTTGAAATATATTCATTATTTAATATTAAAATTTATATTAATATCTGGATATAATGTTCATTTTTAATTTATAAAACTACAGTAAACTAGTCAAAATATCCCCCATCTGAATTAAACTTACTACTGAACTAAAAAAAAAAAAAAAAAAAAGAAATCTGCAATTGTGATCCCTTAACTTCATTTCGTTCTTCTTTTTTCACAATTACTTTGGTTACTCAGTACACCTGAAGCTAATAAAACACTGTATGTTAATTGTATATATACAACTATATATACATATATATGTATATATAGTAAAATTGGGGGAAACTAGAAGTCATGGGCAATCAGAAAACCTACATTCCAATTCTAGCTCTACTGGGAAACCACTTACCTATTTAACTTAACTTTGTTTAGTCACCTAGATGCTCTGTTTCCAGGTCAGTAAATTGAGAAGATTGATCGAGATAATTTCTAGGGTCTTTTCTAGCTCTTGAGTGACTGACATGTCTCATTTTGCCTGGGATTGTCCCAGTTTTAGCACTGAAAGTCCCATGTCCTAGGAAATCCCTCAGTCCTGGGGTTTCTGTCAACATTCTCTGATTTCATGGTAGGGGAAAGCTTTGTCTAAGAGGTGAAGGATGAGCTAAACCCTGCAATATTTAAATAGGCAGAAAATAAAGAATTCTCATCAAAATAGATGGAAGACCAGCAATAAGCAGAGGTAGTGATTAGCAAGCTACCAAAAGGGCATAAGAGATGACAGGGGAAACAAAGACAGCATAGGACCATGTTAGGGGGAATTAAACACTGGAATTTGGACTCCATGTGAATCTCAATGCAGAGTCTTTATAGATCTAAGGTTTCTTGGTAAGAACAATGATGATATTAGCAAATATTTGTTGACTGCTTACTGTATACCAGGCACTATGCTAAGCCCTAAATATGTATTATCATTTCTAATTCTTCCTGTAGGCTTACCCAGCAGTACACTTACTGCTTCCATTTTAATGATAAAAAAAAGTAAGCATTATATAGTTTAAGGGAACTGCTGAAGGTGACCCAGCTAGCATGTAGCTGAGCTAGGATTTGGACTCTGTCCATTTCAGGTCAAGCCCTTAACATTGACACTCCACTCTCACTCAATACCTGTACTTCCCTATTATATGTGCTCAAATAATACCTTGCTTGCTCTTCACTATATTTGATTCTAAAAGGGGGACTTAATTTTTATCAACTTATATTATTCTTTGAGCCAACCGCAGTGCTATGGCAATTGATGGCAACATGAATTAGAGTTCTGAGTCAATATGGGAATTGGCAATCCCATGCAGGTGGCTATGCCCCTCTGGAAGGGTCACCATTGGCCACTGCCTACCATTTGCAAACAATAATGCCCAGTTATGCTCTCTCCAATTCTCCCAGCTTCTCTGTATAAAACCAAATAAGAGAAGATTCACCCAGTTTCAACACTGTGTAAGCATTTGGAATATAATTTTATATTTCTCTATCTTTGGCCTAAGAAATAAAGGATCAAGAAACCAATGTATCTCCTTCTGGCTGTTGATGATAACCCAGAGAACTGGGAAGATATCAGGGTTTAAGGAATGTAATAAAGTTATAAAATGGGATCAAGTCAAATTGAATGTAATTTAATTTAATATTAATTTAAACATTCATTTTCCTGGGAAAGGAGCTATGTATTCCATTACAGATACCTCTGTTGCATCCATTTCAACAAGGAAAAAGAATGTAGAAAAGAAGGAGGCCTTTAGGAGAGTACATTTACTTTAACAATGGTAGGGTACTGTATGAAGGGAGAAAAATTACAAATAAATGTGATAACCATAATGAGGCTTAAGAAATGATCATTTTTACAATGAATGAACTCATATTTCCCCCCTGTAATGACATTAGCTTAGTGAAGTTAGATATTTAAGTGTAGGCGATACTTTATATTTCATAGCCCTTTTAGAAAGTTAATATATATTTATTCTTGATTTTTCTCTCTATTAAGCACTCAATTGTGGAGAGATGATAGTGTAAGGTAATTGATGGTTTAAAGTCATTCTATTCTACATTTGAGTATGTCTGATACTAAAACAGGGAAAATATAACGACACACTGGAGCAATTTACAAAAAAAAAATCCATGCCCTTATGACAAATAGTGTTATACAAACCACTATGAAAATGAAATAATGTGCTTCAGTAACTGAATACCATTCTACCAGTTGCATTAAGTTCACATATAAATCTTGAAGTGATGAAACTAATTTTACCTGCTAATTCTGAAGATGGTTATAATTAAAACTACATTTTATTTTTGAAGTTAGGCTCTGGCTTTGTATCTTATTTAGAAGTTTCAATGTCTCTTAAAAGTGTCAAATTTAAAAAGCTAGCTTCTGTCTCCAAAATATTTTAGGTAAAAACTACTAAAATCAAGAATCTCATCCCTGAATTCAGGGTGTATATGCTTCAGAATTTCTCTGAGATTTATGGTCCCTGAGCCCCACTTCTTCTATATCCTGGAGAGGGGAGATCACCTAAGGGACCATTAGACTCTTTTCACACCCAAATTCCCAGCAAATCCTATATAGAGGGTCTATTCTCAGAAGCAAAATATTAGAGCAGGAAAATCCCCATCTAATAGTGTTATATTAAAATTTTAATCCGATTACTAATTTAATTGTGCAGATGTAGAAATTGAGTGATTGGGAGTGTGAAGGATCTTAATGTGGTTCAGAGACCTGAAGATTGTTGATTTAGAAGGAAGAATCAAGGAGGATGTAAAATTTGTGTTCTGAAATTGGAATAGCTGTCAAGTCAGAAGGGAGAGGTAAATGTGGCTTATTCATCTTTGTATGCCAGTGCCTACCTCAGTCCCTGACAGAGCTACTCTATGATACCTACTAATTGAACTAATTTGAATTAAACTATTCCTTTGAAGCTTCAGAGAGCAAAACTTAGATCAAAAAATAAGTCACAGGGAGGTAAATTCTAGTTAAGCAGAAGGCAAAGTTTCCCATGAATTACAGCTGTACAAAATAGACTTCTTAGAGGAACAGTAAGATACTACACCTGTTCAAGCAGAAGGTGGTGTCTGGCCATCTGTGAGTGATACAGCAAAAACCATTCTTACATTGGATGCGGATAGGAAGTAAGCCATAAATATTTCTTCTCTGCTAATTCTAAGATGCTGTAGTTATTTTATGTGTACTATGGTTATATTTTTTAATATAAGTTGGTTTGGTGGTTGGTTGTCATCATTGTCGGTCCCCTATGCTATGCACAATTAAAATTGTATTTGTAATTTTCAATGTACCATTGCTACAATTTTGATCATATACACTTACTTAGGCATGGAAACCTACTCATTTTCCTCATATCTCACAATTATTAGGTAGGTAGGTCTCCAAAACAGTGGTAGTATATGTGTCTTGAAATACTTTTAATTAAGTCTGCTTTCTGAATATTCGCCTCACACTCAGTTTCTACAAGTGCATCAAAATGGCAAACATGGTCTCTATGGGTGGTTGCATTTTGTAAGTTTCTGTCAAATTAGTATAGCCATTTCATTTCCTCTTGCACTGATTTTAGTATTTAGTATTTGTTTTTTTTGGCCACCACTTTTCACTTTCAAGGATTCATATAACTTGATGCATTACTTCAAAGACCATGAGATACATTTTATTATTGATACTTAGCAAGTCTTACATCTAAATACATATAAATTTAATATCAAACTTTGGCTAATGTTTGTTTTTATCCAAAAGTAGATGCACCAAATAAGGAGTTCCAGGGAAATGTAATCATTGGTTTGGTATCTCATATATTATTATTAAATTGTATGAGGATTACAAGAGGCCCTCAGCATGCTCCAGAAAACTCCCCTCCTTTCCAGTAATAATAAAAACTTACAAGTTTATGAATGGTGTGTGTAGAAGAAGAAATCCAAATCACACTCAAAATGCTTCCTAGGGTTCTAGTATGTCTTCCTTTCCTTCCCATAGTCCCATATTCTGCAGAATCTTCCAGACCCCCACCAAGGTCTCCTTTTTCTGAAAAGCCATCCCTGGTGGGCCCAGGTCTCAGATACGAAGATCCCACTCCAATATCTACTGTTTTAATCGTTTTTGCATGGCTAGCAATTACTAAATAACAATTGAATTAAAATTTTAAAAAATTCTTAATAAATAATACCTTTTACTCTAGCTAAATGACATAGTGTATTGTATTGTTCTCTCATGGTTTCCTCTATCTCATCAGGGTAGGATGGTGTAGGTAAGACTAACTTATCTGCTTAGAATTTGGAAGAAAACCTTGGTATCCTTCCTCAGCATGCATTTCAGCATGTTTTAAGAATTCTTAATAAAACAGCAACACGCTTGATTTCTCTGACTGAGCATTCAAAGAACAAGAAACCATTTCCAGGCAGAGATTTGATCTAGGGACCCATTCAGCCATTGCCGAATTATATGATCATTTAATCTTCTTTGTGGAGTTTTGCTTTCCCGTGTCTCCCAGGCAGCAGCTTTCATTACAGAGTAGGTATCTCAGAGATAGACTGAAGTGAAGCCTTTTCCTTCCTCACAGGATTCTGAGTGTTTACTCTTCATGCGTAATTCCCATGCCCAAGAGTCTGTATCAGACCACTCATAGTTGTCACATACTCACCATTTGCTCATCCACGGTGATTATGGACTTTGATTATTGGCATTTGTTGGGCTCATCCCTCTTACTTTTTTCTCATTCCTTGTGTCCTTTTTCTCTGCTTTAGTGCTCTTTGCCCATGTTGATTTTCAGAGTTGATTTTGAGCTCATTGTTTTTTGGGTTTTTCTTTTCCTATGTCATTTAACATTATTCTTCAGGCTTCACAGAATTCTTATACAAAGGTCAGTCATTATTATACTTCTTAAAACTTGTCAACCTTTGGATAAACATCCAAGAGCCTATACAAATTGTCTGATTAAGTTAATATACAGAATTGTATTCAATTCATGTGAACAGTCAGAACCGATCAGTCCTGGGTTAGTAGAAACATTTATCAATTAAAGGTCGATGTTTTATGTGATCACTTAGTGAGCATTAGCTGGAGTGTGCCTAAGAAAACTAACCCCAGCTACACCTTGAGGAAAGAATCCAGAATATTTGATAGAGATGTACCATGATGGTTCTTTTGAAATAGTAATGTTTTCTGCATAGTTTTCTCTTCCTTCATTTCAAACCGTCGATCACATTTTGTAATTTGCCTAATGGATTTTTACAGAGCACATAGAGACAGGATGGCTAAAGTCGTTAGCTCTCCCTGCCCCTTAAATGACATTTTGCCTGTCCACAACTCACATGAGGAGAGAGGGAGATGGCTTTTGAATAGGGGAAGGAAGGTGAGAGAGAAAAATTAAGATTGGCACTGAGACTGGAGAGACCAGAAGCTGAGGTTCCTGGGGAAAGCAAGGACATACACATAATTCAGAGGCAGCCCAACAGGGATATGACTGCCTTTAGAGACATGGCTTGTAATAGGCTCAAGGAGTCTGGGTCTTGTGTACACAGGCTTTCAGACTCACTAGGTGAGCCACAAACATGACTGGGAAGCAGAATTGCCAGGCTTGAAGAGACTATGTAGAAGCCTTAATAAAAGCAGCCTGGTGGGACAGAGTTTGGATTTGGATTCAGGTTTAATTTTATTTAAATAAGATAGCAAGTGAATATTTCTTATACGTCTAAGCTTGTTGTATAAGATTCTTATCTACCACACATGGAAGTTAGTCTGAAACTGCTCAGAATCCTCATGTTGCACATATCTGCATCCTCGACTGATTATAATCTCCATCTTCCAAAAGTGGCTTTCAAGACTCTTACATCTGCATCAAGCTAGCAGGAGGAGAAAAAGCATGGAGGATATCAAGGATACAGTATGTAGGCATCAGCTTAGAACTGGCAAGTATCACTTCTGTCCACATCTTGTTGGCTAGAACTCCATCATATGCCCACACCTGACTGTAAAGTAAGAAGTTATATTCAGTGGTATATTCTAGCTATGTGTCCAGGAAGAAGAAGACCTCAATCAGAACAGCCAGCCAGCCTCTTCCAGTGTTTATCCATTTTGCTCTTCCACATAGGGAACACATTAACCCCTGTCCTCCAGCAAGATAACCTCACATGCAACCCAGTCACTGAATACAGCTGAATGTCCAGGATCTCTGGGTGATCTGCATTCTTGTTCGGAAGATCCTGATGATCCTTTTGTGGTCAAAGATATACACTGAATATGCAATGATAAATCAGGTACAGGATAAACACCATAAAAACTTTCATTCAGACTAGAGAAGAATGAAAAACACCCAGCAGTCACTGATCTACAGAAATTATAAAATTCTTCTGGGGTCTGGGTCCAAGACGTTTCTTGTCTCTATAAAAAGGAGTGAGAAATTGCTAATATTTGGAGAGTAGCTGGAGTGCAGAATCTCTCTCTATTTTTGACTTTTTCAAATGCTCAGATTTGTCTCTCTGGCATGTAGGATCAGGACACTATTTGGCAGCAGTTTTCCAGGGATTTGGCAAGGTCGCAGATGATGCCAGACTTGAACTACATGGTTTCCAGCCTTGCTGAAGATTCCTGTGTTTTAGGCATGGCAAAGGAGTAACAGGGAGTGGACGTTAGGACCACAAGCAGCTCAGGGATCATCATTAGACCCAGGATTGGGGGCCAAGACAGGGAGAGGGGAAGTCTGAAGGATAATTAGGGTTGAATATCTCACTGGCCCTGCAGATTTATTCTTAGGGTCAGTTTGATTTGATTTAAAGAAATAAACAACTGGATATCTCTCACACAACTACATTTTAGGTTTGAGATTCATACCTGTTACATAGGAAAGATTGTCCTCCAAGCACAAAGATTTGGAAAGGCATGTTAAAGAGACACTTATCCCAGGACAGTAAAAGATAATGTATGGTATCATATTGATGTTACCAAATTTGAGGAAATACGATTGGCAACAAAAATTTTAGATAAAGGGTGAGGGCAAATGTTGGCACCACGAATGCAGTACAGTCTGGGAAAAGAAAAGCCCAGACCTTTTTTAAAAGTCTATGCCACAGAGATAATACCCACTTTTCAGGATTAAATTTGATACAGTTTGTTAACCTTGCACATTATCTACTATTATTGTTTAATCAACTAACTTTGGATGGCAGTCAAATTACCCGATGATTACCAGCTAATAAAATAAACCACAAGATGGAGTTACAAACCAAAGTAAAGTACAATAAAGCAGGCTTTCGTTGAGTTAGTATCTGCCTTAAGGATTAGTTACTAGTCTCTAGTAGTCATGTCTACCATATATGTGACTTTTCAGGTCAGCTTGCGCAAATTTCAATGTGTATAAAATTCTAGCTATGTTAACCCTGGGAGTTAGCATGAGATGGGGCAGGTGGATCTTTCTCACCGTCTGCATTCCAGTAGCTCTGACAGTGGGAACATGTTGCCTCAATGGATGTGGTCCCTCTGTTTTATAAAAGCCATTTCTTATTTTTTGCCAAACATGAGCCTGAAGCATGAGAAAACCATTTAATCCGGGTGCTCACCTACGAAAAGCAATCTGTTTTGATACTGCAGAACAAACTAGTGTCGCACTCTCTGTAGTCACAGGCAACGCCATGATGATCTCCGAAGGGGCATCTTCCCTCAAGAATCTTTCAGGGTAACATTTAATACAGTTGATTTTCATGTGTGGACTTATGTTGTGATGCCACCAGATCCTTGACATGGTTTATTTATTGTTTTTTTTCTTTTGTTGAAACAGCAAAGAAACTTCAGTCCAAAAGCACTAGAACCCTTTATAGAAAAACATACTGGCATTAAACTTCTGCATAATAAAGTACATCAATAAGGGAATCAGTCCAGAATTGTTGGCTTATATTTTTTTATCACGTTTAAATGTTTTAAAAGAAATTATCTTTTTACAGTATTACCAATTCTCCAACTAATGGTATACATTTTACATGGGAACAAATTGTTCTGGCTTTACATTCAGACAATGTACAGCTGACTACATCCTTGACTATACCAGTATTTATTACTGTAAGCAGTCTTATGTAAAAAAGAGGAGGAGGAATTCATGTTTTCATCATTTAGTTTGTTGATGCCTGAGGTTTAGAACCATTCCAAAGCACTGTTTGTCAGCTCTCTTTGAAGTGTCCAAAATATTTTCATAAGCTACAGATTTTTTTTCTGGGAAGTGCACAAAATCATGCATATCCCCTTACTTAACGTTGATATACTTGGTGCTTACTCTTGTTACCCTGTCAGGCAAACCATAGGGCAGGCAATAAGGGCCTAAGGTACCTGAGATACCAGTCATCATTCTATGGCTAATTTTTCTCAGTTATACCGTTATATAATGAAAGTTCTTTGGTTTCAAGTGGCAGATATACTCCCATTTTGCTGAAGTCCAATAGAGTTTGTGTGGAAAACTATCAGGGGCTAGGTTTTTAATTGGTTCAGGCCCAAAGATTGTCTGTCTTGCAAGCTGCCAAGCAGGAATCAGCAGTTGGGACACTCAGAACACCCCTCTCTCAATCTCCCACCCCAGGGAGGAATGAAATTCCAACCATTGTTCATCTTTCTTTCTCTGGCCAAGATTTACACTGGTTTGGATTGGGTCACTTGCTCACCCCTTAGCCGGGATGGGACGGAGTCAACGTTGAGAGCCCACCATACTGCATTCAAGGAAGAAGTAATTCCTCAAAGTCAATTGTTGAGTGCTTTTAGGGAAAGTAAGTGAATGCTGGCCTGCCAAACCCAACACATTCCTGCTCCAACTATAAGATTTTGTTTTCACATAAGAAATTTTAGTAAATCATCATTTACTTTAATTCCTCCTCCTCTCCCTGGCGTCAACATCATAATAGGCTGAAAGTTTCCTTCTGTTCTCCTTTGGGTGGTTTAACTCTTACTGTAAATCCTCATACTTAGAGAAAAGAAAATTATATAAATTCGACCCAAGGGATGGAGAGCCTCATCCAGGCACTTGAGTTTCGATAGGAAGTGGAGGGGAGTTACTGCAGGGGCCCCTGGAGAGGAGGAAAACCACCCCGCTTTGTGGAGATGTCATCTTGAACTTGAAGAAGGACGTCAGGGAACCTCTGTGTGCCAGCCACAACAAGCCGCTTTAGAGCCAATGAGGCTGCCGTGCTGTCTCCCAAAGCAAGGAAACTTCCCCACGCCTAACTGCTTTCAGCTGCTGCCTGCCCTCCAGGCTCCTGAGAGACTTGGAAAGAGATTTCCACGAGGTACACAGCAGCTGCCACAATTCAGATGGGCGAGGATTGCACGAGCACCTATCCAACTCCTAAGATGGGATTCCAGACACAGGTACTCAAGCAGAGCTGGAGGCAGGGTGTAATTTTGCGTGGAAATCTTTGAGGTTTTTCACTTTCCTTTTATAATTTTCCAATGGTGAAGTTAGTTTGGGCCTCATTTTTGGAGTGATTTAACAAAAAAAATGTATTTGTCTTTTAGGAAGTGTAATTCAAGTAATCTTCCTACTCCCTCACATTAATGAAAATAAAACAATATGATATCTTTCTGATACATTAATAAAAATGAAACATAGAAGAAGGTGGTTTTTCACTCTTATGGTATTCTTTGACATTGTAAAACTTAAAAAAAAACAAAAGTTAAGGAAGTATTGTGGAGGAGAAGAAGAGATTATATTGGTTTGACATATAAACTAGTTTCCTGGAGAAGGGATTATTTAAAATGGCCTTGAAAAGTAGACAGAATTTTAAAATTCCCAGATGGAACTTGACGAAGATGGAGGCAACGTGAGAAAAGACTCAAGTATGATGGTTCTTTAGAAAAGTGTTAGACCTTTTAAAATATTCAAGTAAGCTCAGGGCACCTGGGTGGTTCAGTCGATTAAGCGTCCAACTTCGGCTAAGGTCATGATCTCACGGTTTGCGAGTTTGAGCCCCGTGTCGGGTTTGGTGCTATCACAGTGTGCTGCCTCAGATTCTGTGTCTCCCTTTCTCTTCCCCACCCTGGTCAGTCTCTGTCTCTCCCTCAAAAGTAAACAAACATTAAAAAAAAATATTTCTGAAAAGTGAATTCAACTGCCACAAATGGCAAGTGGTTGCAGACATTGGCTGATTTGTGTTTTGACTTAAATTTTGTGTGTGTTTTTTTTTTTGTAGACAAAAAAACTGCATGTTTTTGTTTTGTTTTGTTTTTTAAGTTTTATTTAATTAGAGAGAGAGAGAGAGAGAGAGAGAGAGAGAGAGAGCGGGCCTACGCACCAGCAGGGTAGGGGCAGAGAGAGGGAGAGAGAGAGAATCCCAATTAGGCTCTGCGCCTGACGCGGGGCTTGAACCGGGAGATCATGACCTGAGCCAAAACCAGGAGTCACATGCCTGACTGAGCCACCAGGTGCCACCATTTTTAATTTTTAATTTATACATTATTAATTCAATTTATACATTAATTCTTAATTTATACATTTTTAATGTATATGGTTTGATGAGTCCAGACATATGCATACACCTGTGAAACCATTACCCAAATCAAGGTAAGAGACATATCCATCACCTCCAAAAGTTTCCCTGTGTCCCTTTGGGGGTTTTTTGGTTTGTTGTTGTTTTCAGTGGTAAGAACACGTAGCTTGAGATCTATCCTCTTGACACAGTTTTAAGTGCCCAGTACAGTGTTATTGGCCGTAGGTACTGTGCTGTACAGCAGGCCCTCTAGAACTAATTCATCTCGCATAACTGAATCTTCATACCAACTAAACAACAACTCCTTCTTCCCTCTTCTCCCCAGTTCCTGGTAACCACTATGGTACTCTCTGTTCCTAGCAGTTTGACTATTTTAGGTACGCGTAAGTAGTGTCATGCAGTAATTGTCCTTCTCTGACTAGTTTATTTCACTTAGCATAATGTCCTCCAGGTTTATCCATGTTATAATAAATGGCAGGATTTCCATTTTTAAGGCCGTATTGGATTCCATTGTATGTATATACTACCTCTTCTTTATCCATTCATCTGTTGATGGCCAGTTGTCTGGCTAGCTCAGCAGATGAAATATGAGACTCGACTTCTTTTTTTTTTTAATTTTTTTAATGTTTTTTATTTATTTTTGAGAGCCAGAGCGAGAACGAAAGAGACAGCGTGAGCAGGGGAGGGTCAGAGAGAGAGGGAGACATGGAATCCGAAGACAGGCTCCAGGCTCTGAGCTAGCTGTCAGCACAGAACCTCATGCGGGCTCGAACCCACAAACTGCGAGATCATGACCTGAGCCAAAGCCAGACGCTTAACCGACTGAGCAACCCAGGCGCCCCTTGACTTCTTTCTTATAATTGGGTTCAGATAGGCAAAGTTAAGGCAGACTTTTTTTCTTATGATCTGAATTAGTGACAAATACATTTCCAGGAGAAGAGATCTTAGAACCTTGCCATTCCTAAAGTCCCTAAGAAACTAAAGGCCTCTAATTTATATTTTAATTTGTTGGGATAATGTGGGAGCAGTGCTGGGCACCTACAGGAGAGAGACAACCTTCGCTTAACCTTTTGCAAATCTGTATTTTTGAGGGAAAGAGGTATTAACTAGTGAAAGGCCTCTCGTAGGATTTTGCCTCCTCAGATTTGGGCAAATGATCTAGCTTTGGTTTTATTGAGATGTTTGGCATATGTGCCAAGTGTTTATTAAATAACTAGATGTCTTCTGTGAAGAAAGAGCTGATGATGGTACAAATGCCATCAACACTGCATGGTCAGAAGTATTCTAAATGGCTCGGCACTGAAGAGTGTGTCTTTCACAGATTTGCCAGCTTACTGCTCATGAAGGGCACCTACGAGAGCAACAGAAATGGGTGTGAGACAATTATCTAAATATTTTGAAACAAAGAGTCAAACCTGTATTTACACAATTTCAGAATTATTCCGCTTCATGCTTTCGTTTGCCCTTAGCTAGAGTAAAATCACTGATAAAAATTGGAGGTGCACTGCAGAGGGAAGATTAATGACGGTATAAAGGAATGGGCTTATTTCTGTCCCAACCACAGTCAAAGTGCAAGAGCTGGGGTTACTGCTTCGGGGCGAAGCATTAATAGCGGAATACTTCAGGGTCAACTCTCTGCTTCTTCTGTGTTAAGCCTCTTGAGGGCACAGCAGGTTGCACGTTACAGAGATTCAATGTGTATATTACTTGCACTAAATTGAACTCTAAAGTTACTTGCTCTAATTACTTGCTGACTGAAAACCCTCACCTGGGCATCCACAACCCCTACCATTTTGAGGGATACATGGTATAAATGGCTCTTTCAACATGGAGAGGAGTTTTACTATTTGTTAAATTGTGTTTATATCTTGGGTCTTATTAATGGAAATTCTCTAGTCAAGTCTTCACGTGAACTGTCGGCAGATGTGTTTACAGGGCAGTGTTACAGGTGTCCTTGTAGCACACATTCAACTTCCACCTAGATGCCCTCCCAAAACAAAGGGGGTAGGAGTTCTCTCTTGTAGAGCCAGGCTCAAGTTTTCCAGTACCACCTAATTTGTAACTTTACCTTTCTTTGACATTCACATCTTGATGGAATTAAAGGCTGAGGGTTTCATCATTTCACTTGCCATCAGCATGCAATGAAACCGGAGCAGAAAAACAAATACACAGTGGCATCAGAGCCCAAAGCCTTGTGCATAACTCAGAGGAACTCAAGCAGAGAATGTAATTGCACACTGAAATCAAAATGATTATTGATCTGCAAATCCTCACCTATATACAAAGAGAAAAAAATGGTCCGAGAACAAAAGATACCCAGTGCATCTCAGTGTCATTTCCTGACATTTCATTGGCATGTAGATTAGAAGATAACTGAGTGAAAGGCCCCAACTACATGGTTTTCTCTAAGTCTTACGTGTATCCCTGGAGATGGATTTTTCTTCAAATTCTTACTCGGCAGAACTTCAGATATCTTAGGCTCAAAATTCATGTCCCTGGTTCTCAGCTTCCCCTTGATGAGAAAGACAGCTATTGCCATTAGCATTCATTAAAGTGCACTGATATTAAACAACATTCAAAGAAGTAGACCTTTATTTATGTACATAGAACTGAAACTTGGCATACAACTTTCAATTTCTATTTCCTGGAACATTTTGTTAACCTTGTCTCTAAGAATTTTTGGTGTATTTTATCTAGAGTAAAATTCTCTAGACCTCAGTTGCTCACTGTATCAGTCTGGGTCTGTAGGGGAAACAGAAACAGCACTATAATTTGAATAGAGAAGATTAACATAAATAATTCATAATGAATAAAAGGGAATTAAACACTAAATGGGGTAAGGAAGACTCTGAGGGGTCTAGGGATAGCAAGTTCTAATACGGCCACAATATCTAGGCTGAGGAGAGTTGACAAAGAAAGCACAATAACTTAGCAGAGGGTCCCCCCAAGACTGAGCCTCAGACCTCTTCAAAGAGGGCGAGAACAGCCATCCTCCAGGATCACAGAAACTTGCCAGAGGACACAGATTACAGCTGGTGGCCACTGAGTGGGGAGGGTGTGCCCTGAGGGTGTGGCTGGCTGGCACTGATCCATGAGGACTGCTGGGCTCCTGTGCTGAGTAATAAGAAAGGGGGACCAGAACCCGGAAGGAAATGGTCTTCTGTGCTATTGCCTGGCAGTGTCCCTTAATTTCTTTCTATCGTTGAAACTAACATACATTGCACCCCTGGCAAAGAGGAGTGTTTACAGGGTGTGCCTCTAATATCACAAAGCAAGGTAAAAAAATGGAGGATTGGGGGCTAAGAGTCAAGAAATGAATAGTTGGAGCACTCACACATATTTAGCTTAGGTGTCCAAGGTTTTATTTTTTAATATAATGGCCAATATAACATTTATCTGTTTCTTTCATTATCTCAATCAAGAGTAATAAACTCACATGATCCCTAGAAGTCCAGCAGATCACCCAAATGAGTAAAAATAGGATAAGATATCTGTATCTATCTATCTATCTATCTATCTATTGAGAGATGCACTGCAGTGAATATGCTTTGCGTCTTAAAAGTGATCCAGTTCACATGTGAGCATCTGTAGTCTGCATACTGTGTTAGCAATTATAAAACTAAATAATGAAACTGTCTATAAACCAGAGGATTTAGTTTCACTTTTTTTTTTTTTGGCATGGCCAGTGAGAAATGCCATTCTCAAGTTAGTCATGGAGCCACAGATGCAACCATCCAATTGATAGACAAGATTTATCATTCATCCACTGTTTAAATGTCTGCTATAAGACTGCCAAATAAACAATTAACAGTATTTAACCAGATATATGTATGAGTGGGTTTGGGGCTAATTAAAAGTAATCATTTTTATTTTGTATTGGAAAGAAAGGATATGAAAGAAGCAAGGTTCCATGTATTTTGCTATTCTACATGTTATGCCTAATTTAAATTAGGATACATTTTCCACATTGGCAATTCCCTTGTTTATAATTTAAGGAGCAGTGATAATAGTAGCATCAGACTCTATTACAATTACTTTGTGGAGGTAAGAAAAGAAATAGCCACTGAAAGCATTGTAATTACATCAGTGTTATTAAATCCTCTACGTGTGTTTTTAAATGTCAAAATCCCAACATTAATTACCTTTCTGCATTGAAGCATGAAATGGCTTCAAAGTCCCTAGCTAAACAAGGATTGTAACTAAATGAGTAAGGGTAAAGCCTGGACCTGAGAGCACCAAAAACATTTGGCTTTTTGGATTTTTCTCTCCCAAAGGAGAGAAGCGTGTTTTACAGTACCATATGTTTGGTATTTTCCACATGGCCCATATTTCGTGTGACTTTATTTTTCTTTTCAGCGAAGGGAGGAGTTGTTCAACATATAATGAAACCTACTGGACATTTTATATCTTCATAAGATTTTTCAGGTAAACATGGGTACAAACCTGAAACTCCCTTCGTCACACCTTGGGTCCCAATTTCTGTTTTGGAAAATGTATCCATTGTAACTACACGACAGCAACGGAGGAGCCACCAGATTTACCCGCAGTCAAAACTTAAAAGTAGTCTTAGCTACCTGGATTTTAACATGAGGTGTGTTCAATGCATTCTACAAAGTGTCGCAGATGTACCTACTTGTATTTCACCTTTGCAGCTAAGCCGGAGGCGGTAGGGCATAGTGATGGGAACTGAGAGGCACTCGTCAGCCAGGACTACTTGCAAATTCCAGCCCCGCCTTATGCTAGTGAGGGGATCCTGAGAAACATACCAAACTGCTGAGCCTTGACTTACTTACCTTGGATAGTATTTAACCTGTAGAGGTATTGTAGGGATTGAATTGTGTACTCCATGAAGAAGCGCTCAAAACATAGTTTGGTACAATCAATTTTACCTTTTTTATTTGAAATATACTATGGTTATTTGTATCCCTGTAGTAGGAGTAAAACAATATAACAATATAGGCTCTTTTAGGTCAATCTGATGTGCATTTTATATTACAAATTTCTTTTTCCCCCTTTCCTGCTTATGTTATCCCCCTCATCCTCTGCTATTTATTACCTTCCTACTTCTGTTCTACTTTACAGTCTGTTTTCTGTAGAAAATATATATGGATTTATTTTCTCCTCAGAGTAGTCTGTCACTCACCTTCACTTCAGTGTCTAAGTTTCATCATATATTACCTAACTGCAATAGAAAAATGAGTCGAAATGACATAGTAACTATAATACCACAGGGGGCGCCATTTACCAATGATGGAAAAGAGGGCAGCAAGAGTGGGGTCACTGCAGTCACCCAGAGAGAATTTCTAAGTAGGCAGTTAGGTCATGGTGGCTTCTATCCAAAGACCTTCTTCTGCCTGTTGTCAGGCCCTCTCACCTGCCCCGTCCCCCATCATTCCACCAACCTCTTATTTGTATCCAAATGGAAATTCCCTAAGAAGATTAATCCAAAAATCCTCTTCTCCCTCAGTAGGGACAAACTCCCATTTATTCAGTGCACCTCCTCTTAGTGATCAGTATTTTTCAAAAGGAAGGACATGTAATTTAGTAATTCTGACTAAGGTGTGAACCTCTCTGATATATTAACAATTGCAAAGAATATTGTAAACCAAACTAATCTTTACAGATAGTGTCAGCACCTCTGGGAAGTATACACTGGAACGCCAGAACTGCTTCTCCTGTGCTGAAGGTGGACTTTCATCTATCACCTGATGAGAGAACATGGGGAGCTTTCTCAGGACATGCTGCCTGCCAGCCAACAACAGTTGGATTTCTACAGTTGCCCTCTTAGTGTACCCGTGGCAGTGTTTGTGAAGCATTCAAATCGTTTCTTGCACTCTTCCCTTATAATTTTATTTTAAAAAAGAATTTAAAAACAGGAGAATGAAAGAGAAGAAGGTGCAATCAAGACAAAGATTGGAATCATCCTGTATGCCAAGAAAAGACCTTCATAGGACTCACATGCTGACCATATGTTCAACTGCTTAGGAAGAGAACATTAATGAATGCACGTTTGTCCCCGGATGTTAAAAAGAGGACTCTCCTACAAGTTTCTGCCAAGGCTCAAAGAGAACAAGAAGCTGAATGAGGTTTACAATTATGATGCAGGAAGCGTAGAGTTTACATGATCCTTAATCCCTCGCCCACATCAGAGTATGGAAATTGGGAAGGTGAGAGGAATGTTTGAGGGAGCCGTTTGTGAGCTGAGGGTACCTCAAAGGCAGATGTACTTCCCCTTCCAACTCAAGTCAACCAAAAAGACTTTAAGGACGTAACTTGTAGAGCTTATCAGTGTCCGTTGCAGTATTGGGAACACCATGGATTAGTGTGGGACTCTCGCCGGGAAAACTAAGGGCGACAGACAGGCTACAGGCTACAGAGAACACAGAAGAGCAGAGTACAGAAGCAGGTGGCTGAGTTGGGCAACCGCACTCTCAAAGCTTGCCAAAGCAAAAAAAAAAAAAACAAAAAGAGTGTTTCCCTTCCAGGCTGGGGGTGGTGGGTGGAGGGGAGAGCACAGGCATGCTGCCACAGGTTGAGCTTACATTCTGTCCCAAAGAGCTGCCCGGTGGGGTGGAAAGACTTAGCAGAAGGAGCTGGAGGGAGAGCGAGCCATCTAGGGACTGAAGAAGAAGCAAAACTGGCAGGAATACAGAAGTAGCTGCAGGAAAGAGATCCAAAGAGATCAGAGTTGAGGGAAACATAGAGAAAGTTCTTCAAATAATCTCTGTAAACACCCACAAGGAGAGTTAATGTGAAACATCTGCTCTGGCCAGAGAAAACTGTAAGATTTGAATCAGCCAGGTGAGAACTCTTCTGTATGTTTTTCCTCTTCCTCCTTGATTTCTTCCAACCCTGTGATCCTGTGCAAATATGGAAGTACAAGTAGAGCTACAAAGTGGGGGTGGATATTCGAAGCTCCTGCTATCCCACTGCAAGCAGGAAACTTGGAAAAGTCTCAGACTGGGAAAAAACGAGCCATCAAATTTCACTGGTTCTGAATAGTAATCTGCCCACTTTCCCTCTCTTGAAGGAGCCGATGGATGGAAATTGGGGTTTCCGTGAACTCGAAGCCCAGGAGCATCATCCTTAGAAAGGCCTGCTGCCAAGGCTGGCCCATGGCTAAATATAGGAACTATGATTTCAGGAGTATTACCACCCTTCGCTAAGTGATCGGGGCGGTTCACTGGGCCTGGATTGTTTGTGTGGCCAGCATGGCTTATGCTGAGCACCAGCTTTCCTGCTGAGAGTCTGGAGTTCTTGCGTGTGAGCTAGATGGTGCTTATGTGAGTAACCCCTAGTATAAACCCGGGACACTGAGTCTCTGATGGGCTCCCCTGGGAAGAAACATTGCACACATGCTGCTAATTTTTGTTTGCGGGTGGGGGAGTTAAGGGAGAAGAAGTGCCCCCTGGATGACCCCTCAGGGGAGGAAGGGAGGCTGTAGGAGGATTCCTTCAGATTCCACCTGTGTCTTTTTCCTTTCTGTTCTGGCTGGCTCTCTTCTCTGCATCACTATAAATCATCTTAGCTGTGATCACAGCTACATGCAAGTGCCATGAGACCATCTAGCGAAATATTTGAATATGGGGTGGTCGTGGGGACCTCCAACACAATGGTGGAGTTTGCTAACTTATGGAACTCACTGAAATACTGCCACAACCTGGTTGTGGGGAAAGAAAGGTGGGGGGCAGGTCACGACGAAACCCTCGTAGGCAGGTGGCTGTGGAGTTGCCATGATATGCAGCCTGTTTGCTACCAGAGGTCAAAGTTAACCTATGCACTGTCAAAAGAATCCATTCCTAGGAGAGTTGACTCCCTCACTGGATCTCTTTTGGGCCATGCAGGCTACAGCAAGGGAAGAACGGCCACAGCCCAGCTGATGATTTGTCTCTCTCCTTTCTCTGGGCAGGGGGAGAAAGGGCCCAAACATAAAAATTAGTTTGTCCCTGCTCTGTCCAATAGGTGGGAGGAAAAAAAGGCCAGAGCCAGGCTTTAGATAAAGCAGAGGAAAAAAGAAAGAGGAAAAAAACACCCCAGCCATTTTTCTTTTCAGTGTAGCTGCTACTGCAGCCGTCCCAGCCCGTAGCCCTGCTGGATTCTCCTGGCAGCCGCGATGTGAACCCTGTAAATGGTGAATTTAATGTCAGGGGTTTGCCTAAACTTGTAATTTTTTAAAGAAATTTTAAATCACAGCTTTGCATTTTGTGGCTATTGCATCTGAATAGATGATAAAAAAAATAATGTAGAATGTGATGCTTTCAATTTCATAAATGCTAGAGGGGTCATCTCAACCATGGAAAGCTGCGAAAAAAAAGTGTAAATGAGACACAGCTCCCTTGCTTTTTGTCACAGGTGGGCAGATTGAAATTTAAACTCATAATATTGGAAACAAGTTTAGGTAACTGATGAATTTTTGCTACGATGTTGGCTATTGGAGTCTCTGGAAAAAAGGAGCCAATGTCCAGACGAAGGTACACTTTGGGCATTTTATAAAGCATTTTTTTATTTTGCTAATGAGTTCTTGTAAAATCTGATTTCTGACCCTTGGGAGCTGATGCCTTTCTGGCCCCTGGTGTGCATGGTTTTGCATGGGGCAATTTGGATCCTAAGACCAACAAGGTAAAAAGTGCGTGGGAAAGCCTTGCCTGTCACTTGGACTTGGAACACAAGTGCCTAGCCCTAGAGTGTCTCAGCTTTGCAGCTGCTGAGGAAAAGCTGCTGGCATGTTTGATTTACTGACTTTCCAGATCCCATTTTTCTGGACCTGACTCCCAAGTTGAAACCTGATACTGCCTGCCCTGGGCTGTTTCGTGCCAGCACTGAGCTGTGCTCATCTGAAAGCAGATACAGGCTCAGTGATCAGAAGTCAGGCTCTGGGACTGCTGGAAATTTAGTACACCCCTCTATGAGGTCATAGTTACGAAAATGTAATGGATGGTGGCAAAACCAGCTGGGTCCCTTGGGGATGCCTAAGGAAAGGGCTTGTTCTCCAATGAGACTGAATATAGTGAAGCTGAAGAAGGGCTCTGTGTTTCTGCTGAGGAGACTGCGTTCCTAACCTGTTTCCTCTTGAAAGCTGCCAGCTGCAGGCAGGGTGTGTGTGACCCTCCCCCCACCTCTGACAGATCAGACTCTGGAACCCCTTGGGGGCCGAATGTGTCACTGCTGTTGACTGTGTTCTGGTTTCCAGATTAGTTGCAATTTGCCACAATGATTTGACAGCCTGACTCTACCCCCTCACCTCTCCTACTGCGCACACCTTAGGCGGTTGGATCATTCAGTGCAGCTGTCTCCAGAAGAGGGATTGATCTTTTCTAGGCTGCTCACCAGATAAATGACCAGGGCAAGAGGTCTGGGGACAGAAGAGGTTACGTGAACCCATTTTTAAAAAATATTGAAAAATCAGGATTTCACCCTGACCATTTCTTTGCCCTGGCCAGTTCTTGAATATGATGTGTCTTTCTGGTTAAGTTGTATAAAAATATTATCCTGTGCAAATGCTCATGTCCCTCTTGCACACAACGCTTCCAGACAAAATGGGCAAAAAAAGAAATGATTAGGAGAGACTGTAAGTTAAGATCAGTGAGTGGGGCACATTGATGTTCGAACAACCATGAAACCTTGGTATATGGGGAGGCATAGCGGTGGAGGCAGAGCAAAAATGATCTTTGTTTTCCAGAACTGCTCCCAGAAGCTCTCCCCTCTTCCTGGAGGAAAACCCTGCTGCCTTTGCCCGCAGCCATAAGTGCTACAGATTCTGGAGGACTGGCAAGCCCAGGTCGCATGCTGACAGCATGACTCTGAGCTGCGGGGTCCTGCACGGTCCCCGCAGAGCACCCCCACGTGCCCTCTACACTCAGCAGGCGACAGACTAGTGTTGTTGAAGGAACTCTTTGGAGCTGATCACACTGGGCACTTCATCTTAAAGGCTCACCTGAGAACCCTGGGGTGAGAGGCAGCACTGGGGGGGGCACAGGAAGTCACTTTGGGCCCCCCCCCGCCCCGTAGCGTGTACTGCATGACCAAAGCACATCCTGTGTGGGGCGCCAGAACTTTGTAAGCTCTTAGTTTCCAAGGACACATGTACCTTTGGGGATTGTACTTCTCAGATGGATGTGTGCCCTGACCATCATGACACTGCCTCAGCCCTGGAGGGCTTGGGGACGGCTTCATCTTACTTGCCAGGCCTTGCTGGGCCAGAATGGACTCCTCAGGCCAGGTTTTTTTTTTAATTTTTTTAAATGTTTTATTTATTTTTAAGAGAGAGAAAGAGACAGCGTGAGCAGGGGAGGGTCAGAGAGAGAGAGGGAGACACAGAATCTGAAGACAGCCTCCAGGCTCTGAGCTAGCTGTCAACACAGAGCCTGACACGGGGCTCGAACCCACGAACCGTGAGATCATGACCTGAGCCGAAGCCGGATGCCCAACCGACTGAGCCATCCAGGTGCCCCCAGGTTTTTTTTTAAAGGGGTTCATACGGGAAGTTATGAAGAAAGCCGCCTGGGTTTCTAAGACAGAGCTTTGTGGCTCACAAAAAGCCACATGACATGTGACAGGCTCACATGACATGTGGTCATGTTTTAACTGGTGAAGTCCAGAACCTCCAGAGGGCCTATGTGCGATCACTACTGGAGGTTGGCCTCAACCTGTTGTGTGGAGTCCTGCTGATAATCCTGTAAAGATACCTTGGCCGTGGGCCAAGGGAGTGGGTTATGCAGATGAGTTAACATATCAAGAGTGAGACTATCCTCAGCCTCCTTGCAAGGCTGACCCTTGGCCGATATGTGGAAACTTCATTCTGGGAGTGTGCCTGCCCTTCTCACACTCCTAAGAGTGACTCACTGGGCCTAGAATGTGCCAACAGTGGGGTTTATACTGAGAATTTGATTTCTTTCTGCGTGTTTGGAATTTTGGTATGCGCTAGGTAAAAAATACCTATGTGAGTGGTCCCCAATAAAGAAGCCTAAACTCTGAGTCTCAATGAGCTTCCCTGGGCAGAAATACTGCAAATATGTTCAATCTTCACTGCTGGGGAAGAGTGTGCTCTGTGTGACCCATCATGGGAAGCGAAGAGCAAAAGGAAGCCTGCATATGGACACGTGGATTCCTCCCTGGTCTGCCTGTGCCTCTTCTCCTTACTATCTGGCTGTGTACCCTTCCCACATCACTGTGTTAAGCCTTGGCCCTGAGCACAACGGTATGCAGTGTCCCATGAGAGCTTCTAGCACATCTGAATGGGCTGGTGATCTTGGGGTCCCCCAGTGCAGTCACTAATGGAAATGTTGTATTTTCTTATCATACTGTAGATGTTGTGGATTATTTTGAAATTTCAATTATATTGGTCAGTGCTTTGAAATGAAGGTAGATACCAGACCTGCCACAAGTTTGTTATTTAATGTGTTGATAAAGAAGCATATACATTATACATTTTAAAGTATTTTTAAAATTTAACATTTTTACTATTATATTTTAACACAACTCATTTCCTTTGCAATCCTAAGTATTTTATTTGCTACATTATTCTCAGAGCCTGATTCTGAGATGCCAGGCATTCACCAGACTGCCAAAGGGGTCTGCACAAAAGTTTAAGGCTTCTTGCAATGGGTTAGTACCCTGGGCTAGATATATTCATCACTAATGGGCATTTTATTACCTATGAGTGGATAAACATGTAGTGCCTTAAGTTTTATCCAGGGATAAGGAAAGACTGGTTCTACAGACCTTTACAGGGGCAGCAAGAGTCAACAATGAAGTCCCTTAATAATTTTATGCCATGCTTGTTCAAGGTGACAGTTACATATATAATGTATCTTAAAGATGAGATACCATTTGAGGTTTATAACAATGTTGAGCCTTGTAGAACTATAATGCCCCCTTATAGAAGTTTCTTGTTGAACTTTATTTATTACATAAAGTCTTAAAACTAGAATTCTGAAAAAAACTCTGACTTCACTTTCAGGTGTCTCTGTGGTCAGACTGCCACTTAACTCCAGTTGGTACAAGGACAGTCTTCCATACAGCCAATGGCATGTCATAACATTAAATGTTAAGGTGCCACCTACAAAGGTAACTTTGTTTCTGTTTTTGTTGGCTAGGTTTTTGATATTTTTTGAAGCCTTGCTTAAGTTCTCTATTTTTTTCGCAATCAAGTTAATGGTAAACACCATAACATTTCTTATAACTTTAAAATATTACAGATTTGATTTTAGCAGGTTCAGTGGAGAGAGTCACTAAAGGTGTGAAAAGAACGTAGGACAGTAATATCCTGCTCTTTCTTCAAAGATGGACAGAGATGTGTTACCTGCTGGTAAATGTTTTTCTTCACAATGAAGCAGTATGGATCAGAGGATTTTCTAATGGTCTAGAACTCAAGTTTTTCTTTAATTGAATACAAAAATATGCATAGAAAAATAAGAAGGTGTATTTTACATTATTTTTTTACACTCTTCTGCGTCCGGCTCCATATCTTTCTTTCATTGTCAACTGCACCTGTGTGGCCCGCACGCCTTCATAACTTCCCACAGAGCATTTCCAGCATCATATCATCCATGCTGACGGAACCGATGACGGGCCTGAAGAACAGTTCCGCAAGAACATTGGCGTTGATGTATCTCAGCAGGAAGAGGGTGCTATTCAGTTGGGCGAATCTGATATGGTGCCCCCTGTGCGTCATCCTGATGTGGTCGCTGAGTATCTGCTGAGTTCCCCACTGAAGTCCCTGGATGTACTTCACGCACTGCAGGCCCGGCAGGCCTGGCGGAGAAAAAGCAAAAACAGTCTCTTGATTGGAAAGAGCTTACTCAGCATCCTTTGCTTGCTTTTTAAATATACCCATTTCTGCCCCTTCCCACATTAAACAAGAGTTCAAGATTCCTACTTCAAAGGGCCTTCTAGAACAAGCATAAAATGTCAAACCAGTGATAGTTCATTCTTGGAAGCATTGATTCTGAAAACTTAGAACTGGTTTGACATTTTATGCTTGTTCTAGAATAGTTACTTAATAGTTAGTATGTTTGTATCCTCACATTTAAAACCTGCTAACCCGGAGCCAACAGTCACACATTTATTCAGTATGACAGTAGAATATCATTTAATGAATCAAGGCTCCAATTCACTGTGCTCATAGGAAGACATTAAAATTATTTCCAGAAGTGAGCACTCCACATTTTACCTATGGGAAACAGGCCATTGGAGGACTACGGGCTTTGCCAGATGAGTATTTTAGCATCCTCCCTTGAATTTCCCACCAATACAGTGATTAGCCAGCTGATGGTGGTAAACTTCACAGCCACAAACAGTGACTCAAGAGTTGCATCCTAATCATTTGCCCACAGGCTGATTTTAGTCTCCAGGCCTATAGTGATTTAAGAGATAACACTGGCCATTTAGCTCATTGTACTGTGATCTGTGTATTGGGGAAGGTTTAAAAAAATGGATTCTAATGAATACCACAAAAGCATTTTTAAAAAAAATACTAAAGGAAGAGGTCTACTAAAGTAAGAGGCCTTTAAAAGGTTAAAAAGTAAACATGCCAACATCATGAATCGCAATATGGCTCAAAAGTAACTTTTCCAACAGGGAATGCTTGACCTCCTTGCAATACAGTGTGAGAACCCCAGTAAAACGGAATGAAATACAATGCAGGAAAGATAAAGTGCCTGGAAATTTTATGAAGAAGGTGATAAGAGTAGGCTGCTTTAAAAGTGCTTTGATGCTGCATGACAGTTATATTAAAGTTCCTTAACTTGTATTTAAATAATTACCAGTTTATTGTTGTTTAAATGTTCTCAGTAATGATGAGAATCATTTTCTTTCCCTTTCCTACAAAATCCAGCAGTAAAGTATTTCAAAAACACCATGGTAACCAACAGGGTAGCAGGACCAGCCAGCATTCTTTGAAAAATTAGTAATAGTAATAGATAAGTCATTCCTATTATAGGCAAATATATCTGATATATTGAGAATGAAATAAAGCCCCATCTGTAC
>CM053579.1:82291747-82310100 GCA_028646485.1 Cryptoprocta ferox | reverse complement strand
CCCCACCCCAAAAGGCATGAGTAAATTCAGGAAAGAGAAAATGTGGACAAATGGACTCCACAGTAAAAAAAAAAAAATGGTTACACATAAAGATCAAGATCAGGGCACACAAAAGGATAAACATCAAAGAAAGGCCACATGCTTAGCAGGTGCATTTGTTTGAAACACACTCAGCTGATTAAATTCAGTGAGGGAGGATTGAGAAAAGCGGAGAGAGAATAAGAGAGATGGTGTGTGTATGTGTGACCAAAGTATGCAAAACAGGGTGGAAGGAAAGAGGGAAACTAGTGGAATATAAACTTCTGGAAGCTGAGCCCCTGCCTTTCTTTATTCCAGCAGAACAAGGCACGTGGTTGATGTTTAACAACACTGACTGAAGGAATGAGAAAATGCTATTTCGCAAATGATCTTAAGAACCACCTTGGGTACTTACTACAAATGCAGATTCACAGACCCTGGACCACAGCTACCCAGTCAGAACCTTTAGGCAGGAGCCTGGTAAGACTTTGAACAAGACTCTCCCCACACCGCAGCATTTCTTATGCACAGGCAAGTTTGGAAAACAATGATAGAAGCAAAAGGTGACATATAATGATGGCTGGGATGAGCAGAGATCTCTAGATCCTGAACTGTGAGTTCTGAATGAAATATTATCCTATTAAATACTGCTCTATACCCTTTCAAAAAATACTAGGCAGGAGGCAAGGACATAACCAGAGACTCCTGTTGCTACAGAAAAAGGTGCTGAGGGAGCATTGTAAAAACTATCCCAACTCAAGTTACCTGGAAACTTTGTGCCCACTTGTGACCTTTTTGGAAGGATTCTGGTCAAAGACCATTCTAGTAGTACAACACACTCAAGAAATGGTGCTGGGTGGTCCAGGGAGATATTCTCTCCTGATTTGGTTGCACCCTGTGAGGCAGAGTGTCCAGCAGGTAACAACCTGAAAGTGGGTTGCAGCAGACGTACTGTGGGGCCCAGGAGACCCACTGTTCCACGACTCACTGGCCCCCATTGCTCACTGGCAGTTAGTGTGGGCCACCTAATCTGCAAATGGGGTGGAGTAAAGATGAACGGTAGAAGGGCTTGATTAGGAGGTCCCTAGGGTCTCTGCAAGCTCTAAGAGACAAGGCTCCTGCTGGCAGTCCCTAGTGCTTTTTTCCCTGCCCTCTTTGTACCCTGATAAACACACTTGGAGGATGAGATAGTCCAGCTGCTTAGGACCAAAGAAATGATCATTCACAGGCACAACCATGAAACACTAAGTCCAGTGTCGTGAATGACAGTGTCCTAGCGAGATGGTCTAGGACTCCTTAACTAATGTTGCCTTTCTTGCCGGCCTCACTAGATTGCCTCCAACAAAAAGGTTCTAGTAGATTTCAGAACTGGGTTTCAGGAAGACATGTTGCAGAATTTGCGGTGAACACAAACTTTTTTTTAAAGCTACACTACTGGATTTAAAAGACTAGGAGAGAAGGACAGCCCTAGCTGGCTGTTGAAGGCACAAACTTTTCCTTACTAACAGAAAGGGGTAGGGAGAGAAGTTATAAACCTCATCAAACAACCTCCCTGCTCTCTACTGAGTGTCTGGCAGCAGCCCACCCACTAGGAGTGCTTTCTGGTGCTCCCGCAACTCTGCTGAGTTACTCGCGATGCTTCGCTGCTACCCCGACACTCCCCTGACCACCGAAAACTCTTCAGTGCCTGCGCCCCGGGTACGCACTGCCCAGCGCTTTCCCGAACAGAAAAGCTTGCGCCTGTGGCGGCGCCCTTACCAGGGTTAAAGAGCACGGTCCCCTTGAGGTATGCGTACTCCTTGGTACTGATGTCCAGGCTCCAGCACTTGGCAAGGAAGCATTTGATGATTTGGACTTCGCTGGCCGACGGCAAGTGCCTGGCCTCCAGCGGCGGTACCAAGTGTGGCGGCAGCGGGGACAGAGGCGGTGGTTCGTCGCTCGCGGTCTCCCACCGCCTGGTGGTGAGGATCCTCTGCAGCAGGCTGGGCTCCGTGATCTCCACCGTCTCGAAGTTCAAGCGGTCCTGCGCCAGCTCGAGCATGAGCAGCGGCGCCCAGCAGTTGCGCACCAGCACCAGTTGCTGGTCCAGAGGGAGCACCTGGAAGCAGGGTAAGTACTTGACAAAGCGCATCGTCTTCAATAGGCCGGCAGACGCTGCCTCGCAGACCACCTGTGGACTCTTGAGGGCCACCCGCCGCTGTGCGCCACACGGCGGATACCAAGGGGCCGCGAGCTGCGTCTCGTGAGCGGCGTATGCCAGCTTTGCGCTCATAGGCAAGTGGTGGAAGATGCCGCCCTGGTGCGGGTGGTCTTCCCCGCAAAAGCTGCAGCGGTACAGGAGCGCCCCTGCCCTCCCGCCCGGCGGCGCCTCTCCGCCCCCCAGGCCCTGGGAGCCGTAGGAGCGGCCCCACCATGCGCCCCTAAGCCGCGCTTCGGGCGCTTCCGGCGCCACGTGCGCCTGCTTTGCACTCGTGAGCAAGCTGTAGAGGATGCTGCCCTGCCGCGGGTGGTCTTCGCCACAAAAGCAGCAGCGGTACATGAGCGCCATGGCCCGCCTCTCCGGCAGCTCCTCTCTGCCCACCGGGGACTCCGTGCCGCACCAGCAGCCCCAGCACGCGCCCCCCAGCCGCGCCTCGGGCGCCGCCGCAGCCCCGTGCGCCTCCTTTGCGCTCGTGAGCATGCAGTAGAGGATGCTGCCCTGCCGGGGGTGTTCTTCCCCGCAAAAGCAGCAGCGGTACATGAGCGCCCCTGTTCGCCCCCGCGGCAGCTCCTCTCTGCCCACCGGGGGCTCCGCGCCGCACGAGCAGCCCCAGCACGCGCCCCCCAGCCGCGCCTCGGGCGCCTCCGCAGACGCGTGCGCCTGCTTCGCGCTCGTGAGCATGTTGTAGAGGATGCTGCCCTGCCACTGGCGGTCCTCGCCCGCCATGGCCCGTGGTGCCCGGAACCCGGCTCTGTCCGGTGGCTGCCGCCTGGGATATATTTATACCAAGCGCGCACGCACGCGCGTCGGCCGTCTCCTCCAGGGCAAGGGCGTGGAGGGAGGCGCGGCGCTGTGCTCGGGCGTTTGCCTTTGACCTCAGCGGTTCCGAAGGGGCAGATGCTCCTTAAAAGCTGGGAATGGAGGAGGAACGGAGGCAGGGGAGCTCCTAAACGCTTCCTTCTTTACTCTCATTACACGGTTCCCTGCCTCTGGAAGACGAGAAGAGAGCAGGGAGCAGGTATTTGGGGGCACTGTTCCAACTCTTTCCATTGAACCCGGGCATGTAATTTCCTCCCTTTATTGAGAGGGCAGAGGTGCCCTGCCTCAGAAAAAGAGGGAAAATCTATTTCTATGCCATCTTTGCATACTTTCATTAAGTGATCAAAGTTTGCATAAGTTATATTTTGTATATGGAAAGGGAGGTCTCATTTTCAGAGAACTTGAAAAATAAAGACCTTGGACCAGCGGTATCAGCATTCCATGGTAACTTGGTAGAAGTGCCCAATTTCAGTCCCCAGCCATACCTTCTGACTCTGAACCTGCATTTTAATGAGGTCCCCAGGGGGATCTGCAAGCACGTTAAATTTTGAAAAGCACTGGTCTGGGAATGCTGTCAAAAGCATTTTGTTTAATCCATTTGATATTTATGAGCAGCCAGTCTGTCCTAGATGCTGTGTTAAAGAGCTGGTAGAGTGACCAGGATGTAAAAGTGGCTAATATTTGGGGATATAATAATCACAGGGGCTAAAATGTTGCTAACATGAGAACTTTGGATTCTTCTAGAGGTATTACCTTGGATAGTTGTGTAGTTAACATTTCTTCTTCCACCCCTCCTAATTGAATAATGAAAAACACAGGTTTCAGGAAGCCTGGATCCTTTGATTCTCACTTGCCACACAGCCTTCTTCCTTGACTTCTACACAGGCACTGAGATCAGTGGGTCTCTCCACATCACCACCTGCCCCTCGTATAGCTGTTTCACCAACCAGCTGGGTAACTTCAAAATTACAACCCTGTAGTCCTCCAATTCCTCCTCTCTAAAATGGGAGGTTTGTTTATTGATTTCAAGGGACCAGGACTGAAGACTAGTGTACACCAGCTGGTATAGGATTATCTTTTTCCTTTTGTAGTTTCTCTGGGGCCTGGAATTCTGAGCCTAAGAGGAAAACCTAGGATACACGTATTTGCATTCAACCTAAAACTTTATTTTGTCTATGAAAGGCCCTATAACACAGAGGTTAAATCTCCAACACTGTCACCAGATTGCCTCAATTTTAATTCTGGCCCTGACGGTAGCTACATGGCCTTGGGCAATGTATTGGTTTCCCACTGCTGCTGTAACAAATTACCACAAATCTAGTGGTTTAAGGCAACTCAAATTTATTATGTTACAGTTCTAGAGGCCGCCAGTCTGAAATCAGTTTCACTGGGCTAAAATCAAGGTGACATTCCTTCTGGAAGCTCCAGGGGAGGATCTGTTTTCTTGCCTCTTCCAACATCTACAAGCTGCCTGTATTCCTTGGCTCCTTGCCACATCCCTTTTACCTCTGCTTCCATCTCCCTTCTTGCTCTTTTAAAGATCTTTATAATTACACTGGGCAAAGCGAGATCATTCAGAATAATCTCATCTCAAAATCTTTTACCATGTGAGATAATATATTCACAGGTTATGAGTATTAGAATGTGGACATTGTTGGGATGGGGGGCTTTATTTAGCTTTCCACAGGACAGTTCCTTAAGCCATCTGTGCCTCACTTTCCTTATTTGTGAAGTCTGGAGAGTAGTCTCTGTGGGATAGTTATCATACATGAGTTACTCCATGTAAAGTGTTTGGCTGGTACCCGATAAGTGTAGACTGTATCGACCAGTACCCTCCTCTTTTTAAGATAATGTGGGATAACTTCAGGGTTAGGCGGTTATATTGCACAATCACTGCCATTGTTCCATCTCTCCTAGGGAAGCCCACCCTCACTTTCTACCCAGAAGCGGTTTCTCTTTTTTTCTGCACGTCCACATTTCTTGGCCAAGACTCAAAACTCCAAATGGGTCATCTAGTCCGCAACAATAATATATATTGAAAATGCGATCTAATTGTCCATTTCATCATTTGCCATTTGCAATATTCAAGCTACTATTTGGGATATTATTGCTACTTCAGCAGTCTTCCTGCTTGATGAACCCCTGCTATCAGCCTTGCTGAAACACCTAGCCTACCCCCAGTCTCCACCTTAAGTTGCCAGCGATGGTTACTTTTTATTGTGTTACCCTATATTATTTTCTTCCTAACATTTATCACAATCTGATAGGATTGATTGATCTCATTATATGATGCTTGCTGATTGTTTCCCCCTAGTGGCATAAAAGTCCCTAGAAGGCAAGGAATCAGTCACTCTGTATGCAAGCAACTAGAACAAAGTCTGGCAGACAGTAGCTCAAACATATTTGGTAGCCAACTGTACCTTTAGAAAAAGAGGAGAAGGCTGTAGCTCATAGTTTCAACACAGAGGGCAAGAATTCCCACACTATTTTTGCTGCACTTACCCTGGAGGGAGGAGAAATTAGCAAACCCGGTAGGACTGAGCTTTCTGGAGGCCTTTGTTGATACTCAGAGTGTTACAGGCACTGTGTGAAAGTAACAAGAGGACTGAGTGAACAATCAAAAGACATGACTTTGAATTTGGGCTCTTCCATTCTAAAGATAAACACTGAACAAGACATTTCAGCCTTCACTCTTGTGAAATGGGGGAAATTCTCTAAACCTTTGTTAACAGGTTCAGGCTGTTCTCACTCCTTCAAGGGTTATTCTTATTATTTCTCTCAATGTAGCCCTTGAGAGAAATGTTTGCTGATCTCATTATTACATTGAAAATACAAAGCAACTTAAATTTATATTCATTCACTTTCAGAGCATTTAACTATATGTTAGGCTTTTCAACTGTGAAGCCAGAAAAAGCGCTATAAACTATTTTAATGTATGTACCCTAGCCCTATATAGTTCAATGGTTTTGTTCTAAAACTCTTCATCTTATCAGCTATATTTTTTAAAATCCTAGTTACTTAAGCCCATTTTTTGTTACTTTAATCATGCACATCTTGCACATAGTTGATGCCTTTGACTTTGCCCTTCAAGCATGTCTCAAATTGAAGCTTCAGTACAGTGCTGAGAACCACAAACTTGTAGCATACTGGTTATAATCCCTGTGCTTTCCCAGGAGCAGAGTCTTCTGATTTTCTTGTGTTTTTCTTGAAGTTGCAGTCTTCTTCTATTTGCAACTCTGAAGGACTTTCTACGTTCTTTGGATTGACTGTTTTTAAGGAGAGATTGCCTCTGTGTCCTTCACAAGTATTCATCCTCAGAAATGTCAGGAGAAAACTGACTTCATCATTTTACTTTCCATTTTTTTCCCCTGAACAAATAGCTCCTGAGAAACAAAATCATCCAAACACACCAGTGCAGAAATTTGCACCAAGTCAGGCCAGCCTGCTGGTTGCTATGGGATTAGTGAAGACATAAGCTTCCAAGGCAGGCACGAGCTTCTTCATTTGATTTGTTCTGTGTCCTCAGACCACTGTGACAGCTAGACAAAAGGACACTCATCAACTGCACCTGTCATGTCCCAAGTTTGTCCACAACTCCAATTTGGATATTTACACTGAGTCATTGTTCGGTGACCTTGGTCATTTGGACACCTGCATTGCAGAATCCATTATCTGTTCCAATTAGGGTGGGAGTAATGCTGCTCTGCCTGCTTGAATGCAACCTTCAACTTCAAAGTAATGCACTTCTCACTACAGGACGGAGGAGTGTAGTACAGGTGGGGATAAAGCCGGGTACAATTGGAAAACTGACCTTTGCATAGCAAGCTGCTCTTGACCTAGGAAGGCACGACGATCTGAAACCTGATACGAATTTTCAGTTGAGGTTGAAAAGAGCTGAAATGCCTCAGGATTCAGTTCCTTAAGTAAATAGGTGGCAGAGAGTAACAGTAGTGTTTTCCTTATTCTTCAAGGTAAATGTTGGGAAACACCATTGTAGACAAATAGTGGCTGATAAAATCCAAGAGATGGCCTCCTTCCTTTTCCTTTCCAAGACCCAGAATGTTTAAAGCTCTATCTATGGGAGAATTAATAGGCTTTAGCTGCTGAGTCATGAAACCCCTAAAGAAGATCAAGTCATCATTATTTATTTCCTCCAGATGAGTTACAAAGAAGGTAATCCTCAGCCTTAAGGGTCACATAGCTACTGAGATGGAATAATGATGCTTATACGCACAGCAATTCTGAAATATTCTAAAATCAACTTTCCAAATCAAACAGCCACTCCATCTAAGGAAAAAATGTTCATCCAATCAGTTAATTTTACTGCATTGACCAATTTTGCATTCATCCCAGGACCAGATGATCAGATTATCTAATTAATACAGTTGACTGGCACGTTGAAAAATGCCCCTTCAGTGGACAGGCTATTAAAATTGATTTGACTTGAGCGCCTGGGTGGCTCAGTCAGTTAAGCGTCCAACTTCAGCTCAGGTCATGATCTCACGGTTTGTGGGTTCGAGCCCCACATCAGGCTTTGTGCTGACAGCTAGCTCAGAGCCTGGAGCCTGTCTTCGTATTCTGTGTCTCCCTCTCTCTCTGACCCTCCCCTGCTCACACTCTCTCTCTCTCTCTCTCTCTCTCTCTCTCTCTCTCTCAAAAAAAAAAAATAAAAACATTTAAAAATTTAAAAAAAATTGATTTGACTGGTCAGTTTGAGAATCATCATTCCGTTGGTCCACATAGCTATGCCCCCCTAATGGTGATGGTAATTTTATTAGATTCCTGTCTGTATTGGGGTCTGGAACTGTTGTAATATCTCCCTCCCAGGAATTTGTTTTCTTTTTCCCTCTTCCTTGACTTTTCTTAGCAAGTTTCTCCCCACAACTCATGTGTATCTAGAGTCCCTTGTACATTGCCTGGCATATTAAAAGCACTCAGTAGACACCTCCTTAATGAAACAGCGAATGAAAAGTTTCTTCCACAACTACAGTTCTTTTAATTTCACTACATTGCCCAACCTTCTCTCCTTTGCTGTGTGGAGATTGTATGAATTTTAACAGTCTTACCAAATACCAGGTACCTGTTTAACCACTCTGATTACTAGTTTAATAATCTCAAAAATGAAAGTAACTATATAATCTGTGTTTACAAAGTTGTGGAAGGTAGGAAGTGATTAACAATACCTCAAAAATGTGACCTATTATAGTTAGATTGCAATTTATTTAGGTCAGAAACATCAGACAGTGCATATAATGCCCATTTATATTACACTAAGTGATCTATTGCCTAACTAAGTCAAAGTTGTGCAATGAACTTCTCTGTGCATGTACATATCAACTACATTTGAAATAAGGGATCCTACAGCTGATAAAAAGTTGTTCAAGTTTGCAGTTAAATGCATTTAACATCCACAGTGCCCTAAACCTAGTTGCTTTGTCTGAGGTTACAATGACAAACATACGAAGAATGAAAAATATGGGAATGGATGTAGGTGAATTTCTTTGCAGTAGAGCCAAATGCTGGTCATAAAGAAAATCAAAACTTGTATTTCCAAACTGATGCCTTTGCCATGATAGGTGTGGCTGAATTATTAAAACAAAGCTGGCTTGGCTTGACTTCTTTGAAGCAGGGCTCTAGATAAAGACTGTGCACATCTTGGGGAGATGATTCACTGGTGAGGGCACTGGAAAAGTGAAACTGGGAATGAAGGAAGGCCAATGTCAAGGTCCATTAGTGAGGTAACTGCTATGAACAACAAAAGTGACTCCCCCAGGGTCTCCCCAAATTGCGCACCCAAAAGAGGTGGCAGCAGTATTTATCTATTAGTTTCTAGCCCCCAAGGTTAAATGTTGCCACCAAGTTTCTGCCAGTATCCATGGTGTCACAAAGTACCTTTAGCATGAAAACAACCACAGCCTACATGGAACTGACCACGCACCTGCGCTTGGACTTGGATCAGAGGTATGGACGAGAAGATACAAGCCAGGGAAACAAAGACATCTGGCAGAGAAGTTTATAGCCTGTCATCCTGAACTTGCTGCCCTGAGGTCAATGCCATCCAGGACGAGGATTGGCCAAGGTGAAGCACCTACCTCTTCACTCCCCTGCTGGGCTTGTTCATCGTGGAAAACCATGTCACCATTTTGTCCCAAGATGTTCAATTCTTGAGGTAGGCAAGGCTTGAGCAGGCAAGCAGGCAAGAGCATTTACTCACTGTTGGATAATAATTTGTCCTGATTGAGCCTTTATTCAGTGCTGTTACCAGCCATTCTCTTATCTATCGATCGATGGATAGATATAATATATGTTAGATCTTTGGGGTATTTTTAAATACTTTGACATTAACCACAGGGTCTTAAATTTTTCAATCTATTGAAAGAGGTTTAAGCAAAACCAGAACCTTGACACAGGCCTCCTCCTGAGGCTTGAGGCACGGCTGGGTGCAGATCCTCAAACTGCATTGCTGGGACATGTTTCTGGAAGCTTTCTGACCTCTCATTCATTGTGAGTTTCCCTTGACTCCCATCCTACAGCCAACCTAGTAGCCAGTTTTATCAACTTTGCTCTCAAAATGTACCTCGGATTCAATACCTGGCTGTCACTGCCTCACTACACCCTGGCTCAAACCCCAACTTGTCTGACCTTGACTCTTGGAGTAACCTCCTCCCTGGTCTCCTGCTTCCACACGCTCTCTGCCTACAGCTGTTCTCCACATGAAGAGGGATGCTTAAAGTTAGGTGAGGTTGTCTAGTGGTAGAGGCCCTTGCTTTTCAGATCTTACAGGACCTGGCCCTGGCTCTCTCTCTACCTCCCATTCATCACTTACAGTGCTCTACCTACACGGCCTCCTTGATATTCCTCAAACCCGCAGCCTCTGTCATCTGGATTGCTGAACATCCTCTTTCAGAACATTACTTGGTTCATTCTTTTAACTTCTGTAAGGCTTGGCTCAAATGTCACATCCTCAGAGAGGCGCTCCCTGCCTGACTTCTCTGTGTAAAATAGCAGCACATCTACCACTCTTTACCCTTGTGTTAGGCTTTATTTTTTCTTCTTGACCCTTATCATTCAACGTATATATTTATAGGATCATTTGTTTACTGTTTGCCTCTCCCATGAGAATATACATTCTATGAGAGTAGAGACTAAGACATTCACTGCTGTGTCCAGGCACCCGGATCAGTGCCTGGAACATGGCAAGTGATGAATATTGTGGACTGGTCATTCTCCAGGTTTCCCGGACCTGACTGCCTATCTGGAATTTCTTTTCGGTCTCCTGTTTTCTGAGCAAGGTACTACATGAACAGCTCCTTAATCACCTGACCTACCCAGCAGCCTGGTCCTGTTCTCTGCCCCGTGGAAAATGCCAACCTTCTCAGTAGCTTTTTCCTGTGTTTTCTGGGTCATGTTTTCCTTCGGCCTGGTTTAGCTCTCATGTAACTTATATCTTCCTTCCGTCTTCCAAAAATCTATCCAAATCTCTGTTCTGTAGATTGTTTTCTTCGCAAAGCTTTAGTGGCTTTATCTCATCTGTACCGTTTACGTTGACATTTCAATTGGATTCTATGAAAAGAGGTACATGTTATGTGTTCCACCTAACAACTTGAGCCACAATTTCCCAATTAACAGTTTTGCAAGCATGAAACTGTTAGGACTGGGTGTGCAATGTGTGTGTATGTGTGTTCTTTAGAAAACTGTTTCATGCGGAACTTAGCCAGCAATAGTTTGGAGCCCACAAGGTTCAGGATGGTGGAATTTGGTTTATAGGCTGGCCATAGGGGACTGTCCACTGCCGCTCCTATGACCTTCCTCCAGCTGGAGTCTGATGGATAGAAGTAAAAGGTGTCATTAGGGATCAGATCCTAAACATTCATTCAGTAACCATTTAGCATTTGAAGTGGACGTTCCACGTAAAAGAAAGGATACACACAAATAAAAAAATTAAGCTTTCATAACAATTTTGCTAATATACACCAAAACTGAAAGCACTACATGTAATAAAAATGTAATTTGACATTTCTGTCGCATCTAGAACTGTATGGTAGTGTGAGAGAGGTGACTTTTGTGTTCCTGGCATCTTTTAATTCTCCCAAACAACTTGAATCTCATTATAAGTACCTCCTTTTCAGACAGAAAAGGCCATTCTAAATGGGTTTACCTTGTTTGGCATATATTAAATGTTAGTTTAACATTCTCAATTACAATTATCCCTTGAGCAGAGCGGTTCCCATTTCAAGGCCATCAAAGGGTACATTGTATTATGCAGTGTTTCACTACATTTGGTTTTTTCATCAACATTCCATCAGATAGTTGTAAGATAGGAGGGATGGCTAGACAATGGACACATGCTTAGTCAGAATCTAGATATAGCCCGGGCAGCAAGGGGGAAGAAGAAAATTGTTCCTTGATAATCACAAATAATAACATTTTCTTTCAAATAACCTCCAATGGTTTTATACCAGAGATATTAATGGTTCACTAAGTCCTGGCCACACAACATTTGGTCCTCAGACCCGCAGTGTCGGTGTCATCTGGGAGCTTATCAGGAATGCAGACTTTCAGGCCTTGCCCCAGACCTGCTGAATCAATTCTGCATATGAGCAAGCTCCCCAGACAATTTGCACATTAAACTTTGAAAATCACTTCATAAATCTCTGCTTCTCAAATTCAACTGCTCTTTGGTATCAAACTTGCAAGTTTGAAAAATTACTGACGACAGGATTCCATCCCCAGAGATTTTTATTTGATTCGTATGGGCTATGACCCGAGTATAGAGAGTATGAAAATTTCCCCCAAGTCATTCTAATGAGCAGCCAAGTTTGAGAATCATTGCTCTTAAAAATAAAACTCAACATAGTATTCATTATGTAAAAATAACAGTAATAATAATATTAGGTAATGGTCGTAATATTTTGAGATAATAAATCCTCAAAGCACAGATGAAAGACAACATGGCAACTCCCATTTTCACATTAATGGTGATGAGTTTATCAGATTAGCAGAATGATAAAAGGACGGGACAGAAGTGGTGGGACATGAAACTTGGGAGGAGGCATCGTCAAGCAAGACCCTAGAAAGCATCACAATACAGGGTCTTCAATAGCAAAGGTTCAGTGTATAAATTAGTGTGGTTAGCAAGGGGTCAGCCTCAAATTTACCTTTGCAAAATTGAGACCCCAGGAAATCACAGGTGGTTTTCCTGCCCTGTTGAGAGTGCTCATCTATGCCCCTGACATCTAAGGACTCCATGAGTAAAAAGGGGAAAGGCCAGGCACTGTCACTGCCTTAGCTCAGATCTTCAAGTTCTCTTGGTTGTTTTGTAGCACTGAGCTCCTAACTGGTCTCCCTGCCTCTCACATCCCACTAACCCATTCATCTTCCAAATGCTCCCAGAGTGATCTTTCTAAAGTGTGATTCTGATCCCATCAACCCTTGGCTTAAAAAATACTCCAAATACAACCCATTGCATGAAACTTCTCCTTAGCCTAATGGGAAGGAACTAAGATTTACTGAGCATTAGATACTTACTTCTTTTGTTCTTCACACCAAATCTGTGAGGTCTGTGTTATCAATCCCACTGTATAGGTGTAAAAACTAATATTCTTTTCCCTTTTTTAATGTTTATTTTTGATAGTGGGGGGAGGGGCAGAGAGAAAGGGGGACAGAGAATTTGAAGTAGGCTCTGCGCTGACAGCAGCAAGCCCAATGTGGGGCTCAAACTTACAAATCTTGAGCTGAACTTGGACCCTCAGCCAACTGAGCCACCCAGGTGCCCCTAATATTCTTTATCAAGGGGAGAATATTTAATGGCAAAGATAAAAATCACAATCCTGATCTGCCTGTATCTTCACTACCTTCCTAGCATGCTGTACAAGACCCTTCATAATCTTTTCCCTTTTTACTATAAAATCGTTTATTTGCCCTTCCTGTGTTTTGTATTTTCCCTTCTTTGTCAGTTAAATAACACAAGTTTATAAACATACCACACTTGGAGTATAAAGCAAGAAGTTGAAAAATATTCCCTAACTCAATGCAAATTAGGCTGCCCTTAAAATTGCCCATTTTTACCCCTAGTTTGTGTGCATAATTAAATACACACACACACACACACACACACACACAGAATGACCTTACAGTATTGGTAATTAGTATAGAAGTCACAGCCCTGAAGACATACACACTACAAACTTCTAAAGAATAGATGCCTAGGGGTGCCTAGGTGGCTCAGTCAGTTAAGCATCCAACTTCAGCTCAGGTCATGATCACACAGATCGTGGGTTCTAACCCCACATGGTGCTCTGTGCTGACAGCTCAGAGCCTGGAGCCTGCTTCGGAATCTGTCTCCCTCTCTCTCTCTGCCCCTCCCCTGCTCATGCTCGCTCTCTCTCTCTCTCTCTCTCTCTCTCTCTCTTTCTCAAAAATAAATAAACATTTTAAAAAAGAGAATAGATGCCTAGTCCTCAGGCCCTAGAAACCCATTATTAATGTGATGCAAGGTCACATACTTAATGATTACTAGGACAAAAGATCTTTCCTCTGTTTCTAATTCTAGTCTTCTGCTGAAGACCCTTCATAATCTAACAACATTTCTGGATTCATTGCTCAACTATCCCCCCCACCCATGTTATAGACGCCTGCACAGACATGACACATCCCCCAATCACATCATGCTTCTTGCTGTTCCTTTAAAAGTTAATCTTCTTTCACACTCCTATACTTTTGAACATGGTATTTGTTTCTAGAATGTCCTCCTTTAAGAAAGGAATTCGTATATAGCCTTTCAGATTCCAAGTTTGGTGATATTTCTACGTGAACCTTTCCCAGAACTTCTTCTATAGGGTTTGCCTCTCCATCTTCCATGTAATCATACTACTTTCCACATGTTTTGTTAGCTTTTGATTTATTCTTTTGTAATTATCCTGATGTATTTGTCTCCTTATTGTGAAACAGTGTTCTTGAGGGTGGAAATCCTGTCTTATTCATTTTTAAAAGCAGCATCTTCTTCAGCTTGGGATCTATATCAGTCACTTTGGGCTAAGTTATATTGTATAACAATTAACCCCCCAAATCTCAATGGCCTACACACAGCAAAGGTGTGTTTCTTGCTTGTGATATCGTGGGTTGGCTGTGGCTGTCTTTCATGCTATCTTCACTCCAAGACCCAGGCTGATAGAGCAAATTCCATCTGGAACATATCTGATTTTGTGACAGAAGGAAAAGAGATGAGGTGATCTATGAGATTATAAATTTTCTGTTTAGAATTCACACACATCACTTCTACCCATATTTCACCAGCCTACGCAAGTTGCATGGCTACTTCTAGTATCAGCAGTGCTGTGATACCTAATTTTACTGCAGGACCGAGCACTTTAAGTCACATGGCCAAGTCTGATGTCAGCGAGACAGGGGGATGTAAGCCCCTTGCAGTGAGAAGAGGAAGTGACCAATACCATCTACCACAGGGCCACGTACACCTCAGAAATGCCTCCTGTTCCTCACATGGTGAAGTTGCTTTTTATGCAAACTTGCAGTGTGTTCATTTGAAATATTAAACTGTCAAATTATTAATAAAGTCTTCCTTTAAGCATAAAATCTGAAATATTCACATTTCTTACCTTGAAATATTCACCCGAAAATCGTAATTTCAAAACTAGAGGGCCAAGTGAATGGAAAACTCTCTGCTTTATTGCCAAGTGGTCACACTATTTTAGCTGGTACCTGGAAATACCATCATCCTTTGTTAGTGCTAATCTTTATTTTTGGAGGTACTATCAGGGAACACAGTTCTTATATACAGTTTCACCTGCTATGGGCAAACCATATATATTTCGACTCCATTCACGGCTCTTCCACTATTAAAAATGTAATTTCCAAGTTCATCCCTGACCTGCCCGCTAACCACTTCCACACAGACATTAGAGCAAGTCAAATTGCTGCTTCACCTCATCCATGCAAGGGCTGTAAATATACTGCTAAGATCCAAAGTCTGTTCAGTAGCTTAGATGGGTCACAAAATCAGATTTTATAATCAGGATTTGTAGCATTCTCCAGGTTCATTCAAAAGAAGATTGAAATCCTGGTTCTCTTTTCCATTATCCAGGCAATTAACAAACCAATCAAGTGTGCTCGGAAGCGTTTTCCTTTTTTGTTAACATTCACTGAGTAAAAACTTAGGCTGAGAAGGTTGGACTCTACTTAACAACTGCTACCAAAAAAAAAAGAAGAACTTTTCCTATCCAACATAGACCTTTTATATTTAACAAGCTAATATCATGGAAACAGTCATCCCTGTGTCAATTACTATAGTTAATATGTGGCAATGCAGGTGTGTTTAATTACCATGCAACATTCCTTTACTCCTCCAAGTGTTCCATGTACATCCATACATGCCCTGTTACTCCTACAAGTAGTGTGATGTGCTTATGAAACATGCCTGATGATATGTAATTTTCTGTAACCATCATTCTGAAGATAAATTAGAAAAAGGCTTTTTGCCCAAATATGAGCAATTAACTCAAATAAGATGATTAAAATGTTTTATACCCAAATATTGAAATTTTTATTGAAGTCACTGAGACACTACGCAGGTACAGATATCTGAAAAGTTCAAACTCCTGTTAACAAATGTATCTTTCAATACACTTGACTGTTCCTCATGTCTGACCTTTTTTGCATTTTTGAACAATGACAGCCTTCAAGCAACAGATTTTTATTGAGCACCTATTATGTTCCAGGTACTCTGCTAATAAGCATTTTCTGCGGCTTCTTTCATTCACTGTAAGAATCTTAGAAAATTCTTTTAAAAATTGTTTATTATTGAAGTATAGTTGACATACACTGTTCTTTTAGTTTCAGGTATACAACACAGTGATTGGACAATGCTATACATCATGCAGTGCTCCTCACAGTAAGTGTGGTCATCTTGTTACCTTACAGTATTATTATATTATTATTGCCTGTATTCCCCATACTGTCCTTTTCACCTTTGGGACTTACTTAGTTTATAACTAGAAGTTCGTACTTCTTAACTCTTCACCTGTTTTGCCTTTCTCCCTCCCCCGCTGGCAACGACCAGTTTGTTCTCTGTATTTATTAGTCTGTTTCTGTTCATTTGTTTGATATTTTAGATTCCATACATAAGTGAAATCATACGGTATTTGTCTTTCTCAGTCTGACTTATTTCACTTAGCTTAATACCTTTAGGTTCATCTATATTGTCACAAATAGCAAGATCTCTTTTTTTTACGGTTGAGAAATATTCCATTGTACATATGCACCACATCTTCTTTATCCTTTCATCATTAATGGACACATAGGTTCTTGCACGTCTTGCCTGTTGTAAGTAATGACTGCAATAAACAGAGGGATGCATATCTCTTTTCACATTAGTGTTTCCATTTTCTTTGCGTAAATACCCAGTAGTGGAATTACTGGATCATATAGCATTTCTAATTTTAATTTATTGAGGAACCTCAACACTGTTTTCCACAGTGCCTGAACCAATTTACATTCCCACCAATAGTGCAGACGGTTACTTTCTTTGCACATCCTTGCCAACACTTGGTATTTCTTGACTTTTTGATACTAGCCATTCTGACTGGTGCGAGGTAACATCTCATTGTGCTTTTGATTTGCATTTCCCTGATGATGAGTGATGTTGAGCATCTTTCTATCTGTCTGTTGGCCATCTGTATACTACAAAACTATAGTAATCAAAACAGTATGGTACTGGCACAAAAAAATAGACCTATGGGTCAGTGGAACCCTAGAAATAAACCCATGATTATGTGGTCAATTAATCTACAACAGAGGAGGCAAGAATCAACAATGGGGAAGAGACAGTCTCTTCAACAAATGGTGCTGAGGAAACTGGACAGCTCTGTTCAAAAGAATGAACCTGGACCACTTTCTTACACCATTCACAAGAAGAAATTCAAAATGGATTAAAGGCCTAAATGTGAGACCCGAAGCCATAAAACCCCTAAGAGAAAACGTAGTCAGTAATCCCTTGGACCTTGGATTTAGCAACATATTTATGGATATGTATCCCCAGGCAAGGGAAACAAAAGCAAAAATAAACTATTGACACTACACCAAAATAAAAAGGTTTTGCACAGCAAAGCTCTTCAACAAAATAATAGCAAATAAGCATCAACAAAACAGAAAGGCAACCCACTGAATAGGAAAGAATACTTGCAAATGATGTATCTGATAAGAGGTTAATATCCAAGACATATATAAAATGTATATAATTCAACACCCCCCAAAAAGTAAATAATTTGGTTGAAAAATGGGCAGAGGAGCTTAATATACACATTTCCAAAGGGAATATTTTCTTTTCAAAGTGGCACTTAAGTCAGGCACTGAAGAGTGCATGGGATTTACCAGGGGAAGGGAGAGCCTTTCAGGTGGAAGGTACAGGTAGACCAGGGCCCTCAGGTGGGAAACATCTTGGCATGGTCAAGGAACTGAAAAGAGACAAAGGTGGTTGGGACAGAGTGTGAGAGAGAGCAAGTGGACAGCAAGTTGATAATACCATCACCATTTATGGGGATGTTGAGTTAACGCACATTTTCTGTTTCTAATTTGTGAGTGTCAATTTTTGTATTTATTTAAAAGGAACCCCCATCCCCTTTCTCCTAAATATGCAGACAGAAAAGTTTATAGTGCATATCCTGCAACAATCTGGCAGAACAGAAATATAGAATGGGCCACATTTTCCACATTTTTATCAGACTCAGGAACACATTCTGTAGGTATGTGATCTTTTTTTTGAGGGGGGGTTGATTCTTTCTGTGCTTTATCTTGATGCCAATATAATGATGCTCGGGGGTTTCTATGTGTTGGTAGTAGTCCCACACATTTTGAATGGCAATAAATCTAAAATGAATAAAGCAGATTTCTAGCTTTTGGAGTACTCTACTATCACAATCTTGTTTGACACAATTTAAAATTCTCATTAACTTCACTGAGAATGTATACTTAAGGAAGCACTCAGATAGTTGTCTTATGTTCAAATACAGCATTTGAACAATCAACAAAACTAAAAGACAACCTACAGAATGGGAGACGATATTTGTAAATGACGTATCAGATAAAGGGTTAGTATCTAAACTATGTAAGTAACTTATCAAAATCAACACCCAAAAACCAAATAATCCAATTAAAAAAAGACACTGCAAATGACATATCGGATAAAGGGCTAGTATCCAAAATCTACAAAGTACTCACCAAACTCCACACCCGAAAAACAAACAATCCAGTGAAGAAATGGGCAGAAGACATGAAGAGACACTTCTCCAAAGAGGACATCCAG
>CM053579.1:82223779-82291247 GCA_028646485.1 Cryptoprocta ferox | reverse complement strand
AAAAAAAAAAAAAAAAAAAAAGGTAATTTCAAAAAAAAAAAAAAAAGACACTGAAAAGATGCTCAACATCACTCAGCATCAGGGAAAGGCAAATCAAAACTACAATGAGCTATTACCTCATGTGCAGCAGAATGGCTAAAATCAACAACACAAGAAACAACAGGTATTGGAGAGGATGTGGAGAAAGGGAAACCCTCTTGTACTGTTGGTGAGAATGCAAACTGGTACAGCTAGTCTGCAAAACGGTATGGAGGTTCCTCAGAAAGTTAAAAATAGAACTTCTCTACAATCCAGCAATTGCTCTACTAGGTATTTACCCAAAAATGCAAAAATACTAATTCAAAGGGATAGATGCATCCCTATGTTTAAAGCGGCCTTATTTACAATAACCAAATTATGGGACCATCCCAAGTATCCATTTACTGATGCGTGGATAAAGATATGAGGTGTGTGTGTGTGTGTGTGTGTGTGTGTGTGTGTGTGTAATGGAATATTGCTCAGCCATAAAAAAGAATGAAATATTGTCATTTGCAACAACATGGGTGAAGCTGAAGAATATTATGCTAAGTGAAATAAATCTGTCAGAGAAAGTCAAACACTATATGATTTCACTTATATGTAGAATTTAAGAAAACAAATGAGCAAAGGGAGGAAAAAGGAGAGAGAGGAAAACCAAGAAACAGACTCTTAACTATAGAAAACAAACTGATGGTTACCAGAGGGGAGGGGATGGGTGAAACAGGTGATGGGGACTAAGGAGTGCACTTGTCCTGATAAGCACTGGGTGTTGTATAGAAGTGCTTAAACAGTATTTTGTACACCTAAAACTAATACTACACTGTATGTTAACTAGAATTTAAGTAAAAACTTTAAAAATACAGCATTTGATAGTTTTTGCTTCTTCTCATGGTAATTACTGAGTATCTGTCAGGACCTTGCCTCATGTTATTTCCTTGGGTATATCTTCTCTGAAAAACATATTTTCCTTTACTTTTAGATTTTTATTAAAAACTTTTGTAATGTTCAGGTCATTTCAGTGTGTTTACCATGTCTCTTGTTTAAGCCCTAGTTGGATAAGGTTAGGTTTGTCTGTTTGTGACACTCATTCATTCAATCCAAAATGATAGTACCTTTAACAACATAGAAGTTCATTTCTATGTCATTTATATTTATTAGTCTAGGGATAGAAACTTCTTCATTGTTAAGGCATCTCCATGTTTATCAAGGACCCATCATAAACATCCTTCTATCTTCCTTCTCTACCATTACTATTAGTCTACCGCTTATGGTCAAGGTAACTGCCATAGGTCCAACCATCAAATCCACATTCCATCAGGAAGATGGATGAGATGAGGAATAAGTGGCAAAATGTCTCTTTTAACATGTTTACAAAGAAGCTAACATGCCACCATTTTCTTTACATACCACTGAACATAAATTAGTCACAAAGCCATGCTTGGTTGAAAGGAAGACTGGGAAGACTACTTTCCCAGTCTTCCAAAAGTTTTTAATACAACTCTAAAAGTGAAGGAAAATATGTTTTTCAGAGAAGATATACCCAAGGAAGTAACATGAGGCAAGGTCCTGATAGATTATTTATTTATAGATTTATTCTATACAGTCATGTGCTCAGTAGAAATCAGGGGTTCCATTACTAGAAAAGAAGGAGAAAATGGATTTTGGAATAGACATCCACATCTAGAATAAAATATATTCCAAAATACAAAAATAAATAAGTGAATCTGTGTGATGGGAAATCTGCCTTTTCTAAGTCTTAACTATCCTTTTTGGCTCCTGCCCTTGCCGCACACCATCTAGTCTGTAGGCTTTACCACAAACGCTCAAGCTCATCTATGATTTTTGTAACATGTGGCTGATCCAGAGAAGTGTGAGTTACACGTTTACTCTGTTTTGAAACAAGTGTTTTTTACCCAGAGTTCTCATTCTGAGCCCTGAAATGTAAGAGAGATTCTCATTTGGGTCTAACAATTCACAGTCTATCAAAAATGTTATTCAAAGAGGTTCATTTTATTGATGTAAAATGTATATACATGTAACACAAAATCACAAAATTCCCCATTTAAACCATTTTTAGGCACAATTCAGTGCCTTTTAATGTATTTAAACCATCATCACTCTCTTATTTCAGAATATTTTCATCGTCTTAAAAAGATGTACCCGTGAAGCAATCACTCCACATTCCTCCTTCCCACCAAACCCTAGCAACCACTAATCTGCTTTCTGTCTGTATGGATTTGCATATACTGCACATTTCCTAGAAGTGGAACCTTACAATATGTGGCCTTTTGTGTCTGGGTTATTTCACTTAACGCAGTGTTTTCAAGGTTCATCCATGACGTAGGATCTATAAGTACTTCCCTTTATTATGGCCCCATTTATCCCATTGTGTGGATGTGCCACATATCATCTCTGCACTCATCAGGTGATGGGCACTTGGGTTTTTTCCTGCTTTTTGGCTAATTTTCAATAATGCTGCTACAAACATTCACATACAACTTTTTGTTTGAATGTATGTTTTTATTTCTCTTGGGTATACACCTAGGAATGGAATCGCTTAGTTTTATGATGATTCTATATTTAACTTTTTGAGAAACCAGTAAACTGTTTTCACAGTGCCTGGGCGGTTTATATCCGCCACCAGCAATTTATTAGGGTTACCACTTCTCTACATCTTTGCCAGTACTTCTTATTTTCTGTTCCTTTTTTAATTATAGCATGCTAGTGGGTGTGAAGTAGTATCTCATTGTGGTTTTGATTTACATTTTTCTAACGATTAATGATGCTGAGCATCTTCTCATGTGTTTGTTGACCGTTTGTCTATGTTTTGTGGAGGAATGCCTTTTTGAGTGCCAAGTTTTTAATTAGGTTTTTTATATTTTTGTAGTTGAGCAGTAAGAGTTCTTCGCATAATCTGGATATTAATCCTTATCAAATATATGATTTGCAGATATTTTCTCACATCCCTAGATTATCCTTTCACTCTTTTTTGATGCATAAAGGTTTTTTAAATTTCAATGGAGTCAGATGTATCGCATTTTCCTTTTGTTGCTTGTGTTTCTGTTGTCACTTTTAAGAAACCACTGCCTAATCCACAGTCGTAAAGATTTATGTCTTTGTCTTCTTGAAAGAGTTGTATTGTTCTAGCTCTTACTTTTAAGTATTTGATCCATTCCGCATTGATTTTTGTATATGGTATGAGATAAAGGTACAAATTCTTTTTTTTTTTTTTTTGCATGTGGATATTTCATTATCCCAATACCATTTGCTCAAAAGGCTGTACTTTCCCCATTGAATGGTCTTGGCCCCCTTCTCAGAAATCAATGGACCACAGGTGTAAGGGTTTGTTCCTAGAATCTCAGTTCTGTTTCATTGATCTATATGTCTCTTTTTCTGTCAGCACTACATTGTTTTGATTATAACAGCTATGTAGTAAGTTTTGAAATCAAGAAGTGTGAAGTCACCCACCTTTGTGCTTTTTTTAAATTGGGGTACAGTTGATACACAGTGTTACATGAGTTTCAGGTGTACAATATAGTGATTTGACAAGTTTATACCTTATGCTATGTGCACCACAAGTGTAGCTACCATCTGTCCTGATACATCGCTAATACAGTATCATTGGCTATATTCCTTTTGCTGTACCTTTTCTACCTGTCACTTATTTATTCTATAACTGGAAGCCTGTATCTCCAAATTGTTTTGGCTATTTGTGGTTTCATGTAATTACACATTCCATCAGCAAAGTTGGACCATCTACCATTTCTACAAGTCCATAGCTAACCCCATGGAGAGGAATATACTCTGGCTTTTAAGGAGTTTTTTTTTTTGTCATCCCAGCCACATAGAATTGGTAAGGTGATGGCTGAGTTACACACTTGTCAGGGAACCTATCTGATTGTTCAAATAATCATATGCCCATGAGATCCTGTTATTATCCCCACAGAGTAACAAACATGAAGATAGTCTATACATGAACTATTGTGGCAGTTTGTCTGAAGATCACCTCAAGATTTCCAGCTTCAGCAAACAATAAATATTCAAAGACAATCAGAACTATAATTTAACATTCACAAAGACATGTTATTGAAACATAACTTTTCTCTCAAAAACACCCTCATTTCCAAAGATGGCCAAATTGAGACTAATTCATTTGAAAAACAAGTCCACCTTCAACAAATTTGGCCTAATTATTTACATAAGCTCAGCAAGAATAGTGATTGACCATATAGCTTCTTTGAAACTTGCTTTGCTAGAACTTTTCCTAAGGAATCTCTAGATTGAACCTTTAATAGCCTCTTGTGGCAAGAAGCCCAGCCAAATACTTGCCCCCAGACTTCCCTGCAATACCTGTAGATTTGAGTAAATTCCTCTTTTGGGGGTCTCCAAAATATCTTGAGGTTTCTTACGCCTGCCAGGAAGTGACATTCTTTACTCACCTGATAAAGCTGCTGGGAACTCTAAGCAAGGTATCAGGCCAACATTTCCAAAGGACTCTATTGGTTTCATAAAGTCAACCTTAGTTCCCTCAAGCTTTCTGGTCATATCTAAGTCTATGCATGTCTCTCTCAATGACCTTCCAGTCAAAGCCTTGGTAATATAACCAATGTTTCCAATGATGTCCTATTACAAAGAGAACAGATTCTTAATTGAACTTTTGCAAACAACTGTAATTGCCATGAAAGAAAGAATACCCACTTGAGAGTTTCTGAACTCTAGAGGGTTCAGGTAGAGGGAAAAGTTAAATGTTTCCATTTGTTTCCAAAGGAATATTGTATCATATTTCTGTAAGTCATAGATATATTAAGAGAAAACTTCCCTTAATCTGCAAGAGCACACATTAGAGAACCAGCATTCTTTCAAAAAAGAGTCATAAAAACTATAATCACCTTTCTCAATTCATTTAGTCCCATGTCATTCTGTTTCTGTCTGAATCCACCTTTCCCATTAGTTCTGGGAAGTCCTACTCAGCTTGGCTTTACCATCTTAAAGATATCAGAAATCTGTGTTTGTTAAAAGCCCTTCTCAGGAATCTCCTGAAGATGTAACACATTTTGCAAGAGGATAAGAACAATAACTATGGATGACAAAAGACTCAAAAATAGACATGGTTGACGATCTGATGACAGTTCATTATAATGCAGTTGACAAGGAAATCTATTATTTTTGTACCACACAATATTTCAGTAATCAGAATATCAAGTGATGACCTTATACCAAGATATATTAAAACTTCAGGAATTTTATATATTTTCTAGAATGGTTATAGCATTTACCCATATAACACAACGTAAGACTTACCACCATTTGTTTGACAGTGCTTCCCATGTAACTTAACATGCCAAATAAACAAGCCTAATTAGTCAAAAGATAATCATTCAGAATTTGAATCTTGAGAATTTTGTTAATAATCTCAGAAGGTTTGGGGCACCAGGGTGGCTCAGTCGGTTAAGCATCTGACTTTGGCTCAGGTCATGATCTCACAGTTCATGAGTTGGAGCCCCACATCAAGGTCTCTGCCGTCAGCATGGAGCCAGCTTGGAATCCTCTGGCCCCCTCTCTCTGCCACTCCCCCGCTTGTGCTGGCTCTCTTTCTCTCTCTCAAAAATAAACTTTAAAAAAAAAATCTCAGCGATGCCTGAGTGGCTCAGTCGGTTAAGCATTAGACTTCAGCTCAGGTCATGATCTCGTGGTTCACAAATTCAAGCCCCACGTCATGCTCTGTGCTGACAGCTCAGAGCCTGGATTCGGCTTCAGATTCTGTGTCTCCTTCTCTCTCTGCCTCTTCCTGGCTTGTACTCTGTCTCTCTCTCTCAAAAATAATAAAAACATTTTAAAAATTAAAAAAAAATCTCAGAAGGTTTTAAAGTACATTCCTAAATGGGATTACAGATTATTACAAAACTGAATAGTTATAGTTAACCAAGGTGGCAATAAGGGATTCTACAGAAAGTTATACAGGTGTTAGCAAAACTTAGCTCCATTAATATTGAGAAGTTTTAAGTAATCAAAGACCCAATAAAGACAAAACACAGAAGCTTTTGTTTTCTGAGTGGATAAAGAAAAGGAAAAATAAAACTTTCTTATCAAGATCAGATCAACAATCCAAGAAAACGTCGACTTTTTAACATAAAGAAAAGCACAATTTTAATCTTATACCAGTGTACTTTAAAAATCCATTCATTTCAACCTTAGTCCAGACCACACGTAAAATTCTTTCCCAAAGATTCCCTTTATAAACCTTCTACAGCTTTCTTTTTCTTTTTCTAAAGTTTATTTATTTTTGAGAGAGAGAGAGAGAGAGAGAGAGAGAGAGCGAACAGGAGCAAGTTGGGGAGGGGCAAAGAAAGAGAGGGATAGAGACAATCCCAAGCTGGCTCTCCGCTGTCAGCACAGAGCCCAACATGGGATTCAAAGTCATTAACTGTGAACTCATGAGCTGTGAGCTCATGACCTGAGCCGAAGTCACGAGTCTGACGCTTAACCGACTGAGCCACCCAGGCACCCCTACAACTCTTTTTCATTCAGATTTTGTCCTGAGCCTTTTCTCTCTAAATAACCAATCTCTGTTTAGGACAAAACCAGTTTGGTTTTTTTCCCCTCAACAAAGAATATTCCCATTCCTTACACCTTTCTCTTATATTTCCTACTTTCCTACATACAGAGTTGCTTTCCTTATTTTTGTCAGTTTGAATTACATTTAGTCAAATTCCAACTCTTAGAAACCTTAGTCTCCAGTGAAAGTTAAGTAGTAACCAATTACAAACTGTATGTTATACCAGAATTCTTTGGATTGGCAAATTTATGAATACATTTCATAATTTCTAGAAAAATATGCTTTTCCATAAACCATAAAGCATATTTACCAACAGACCCAAGTATCTTCATTTTCTCTGCAGTAAGAAGCCGAGAGCAGAAACCTATGTTCCGTAATCAATACTTTAGTACTTTATTTGGGAAAGACTGAAATAGCCAATGAATTCAATCCAATTTATCATTTAACTTAGCAAAACTTCAAAGTTTCAGGTTACCAAAGATTTTGAAAGTTACTTAAAAGTTGTACCTCTAAACCTTTTCATTTATTCAAACTACTTGTTCTTAACAATCACCCATGAAAACTGTATGAGACAGAAAAAATTAACCATCATTTTAAGTAATCCTTTTGCTGACACATTGCAACAGAGATAACATGAACTTATTTGACCTTTAGTAAACCTTGGTGGAATAAAAGTATTATATTTAATGCTGATAACTTTACCAACTTATCTTAAACTAACACATTTAAATTAGCTTTAATCCAGAAGACGTTGCACCTGTGTTCACTGACAGTTCATCATTTTGTTCCACACTGTCAATTTTTTTTAACCTGGAGCACCTGTAGGGAAATCTGAAGAGGGTGGTTTAAGTCCAAGGGGGCCTGTGGTTCCTTTCATGTTGATTTGGGAGGCATTCCAGTTGGAACCTTATAAGGAGGTGGCCCAACAATGTGGGGTGCTCTTTGCTCCTCGACAGTGAAGGTAAGAGGAGCAGGAGCCAATGGCACTGGAGGCACTGGGGATGGTATGGGACCCAGTTATGCACACTGTGCCTGTGGTAGTGCAGGAACAGGACGAGGCAGAGGGCACAGGCACAAGGGTGCCACCAGAGAGGCCAGAGGCAGATTGGACTAATGTTCCTTTTTTTCTCCTGTCTCTCCCTCCTGCAAAACAGGTGTTCTTATTTTTTATTTTTCTGATTGCTTTACAGTCCTCTGTATTATTTATTTAAAATATGTCCTAGTGGACTTTCTTTGAGAACAGAAGGAGTATTCCCTATGTTTCTGGACAAAAGTTCACAAAGAACACAGAAGAAACAGAACCATAACTAAATGAAGGCCAGAGTACATTTGTTAGCATTTGCTGTTCACCCAAAGTTGGGGGGGGGGTTCACCAATTTAACCAAATAGCTCCCTAGTTTTACTTCCTGCCCAAAAGTTGGAGTTTCACCCACTATACCAAGCAGCTTCCTAGACAAGCAGAGAGAGCCAAACCAAAACCCTTTATTTGGAGGCAACCAAATGGGAGGAAGGAATCCAAGAAAGCCATTCTGTGGCTATCTTTCCTCTGAGCTTAACATGCATGACAAGGAGGTCATAATAAAAATCCTTTTTTTTCTCAGTCATAGGTTCTTGGTGATATTCCTTCCACTTATTCAGAATTCAGCCCAGTGAGCTTTTTGGCAGGGTAGAGATGGAACTTCCCATTATACATACACAAATTTAACATAACATAACATAACCCCCCCCCCACAGACACAGCAAAACAGATCTCTTCCAAATTCCAAATACATTGACCATTATTTACGTCCCTTGTAGTTTTTCCCCAAAGCCACACCTTTCTAACAGGAAAAGTATGGACAACAAAACAAAAACCACAAATGAGAAACTTGCACCGGCTTGCACTCTGATGGACTCACCCACTCCACACACTCATCAGCTTCCCCAGATGCTCCTTTCCTTTCCACTCAAACCACAAAGCGAAATTGGCAGCTAACATGCGTAGGGAATCAGCAGGGAGTTTTCCCCAAGACAGAAATAGTCGGGGCAGCTACAGGGAGAGATCCCTCAGATCCTCTCTTTGAGGTCACCTAGCCCCCAGCAGCTAACCTCCTGTGGCCATCCAACTTACTATCCTGAGAAGTGAACCAGCGGGCCCCCGGTGCACTGTCATGGCATCTTGGGATTCCCAGGGGAACAGGATGCCACAGGGGCTTTGGCTCCTGGCTGGCCTGCCACAATTTGTTACCAAAACCCAAGTTCATTTGCCCAGTGCTCCAAAGACCAATACTCAAGAGACAGTTTTGATTGGGAAGGAATATGAATTTTATTCAGGAATCTGGCCACCTGGGGAGAAGGTGAACTCTTGTCCAAAGCCAACTCCCACATTTCTGTCTGGCCCAGGGGGTTTTAATGGAGTTTAGGGAGTACAGTGGTCTGTAACATTTCTTGATTATGTGCAGGCTCAGTGGTGCCAGCTACGGATGTTATCTCAGTGCTCAGAGGTTGTACAAGGGGGTCTGGTTCCTTAGTGCCTGGGAGTTGAGCAAGAGTACTCTGTTCCTTCTAGGAAAGAATTCAGGATTTATAGATATACAAAGAAAGGTTAGTTAGTCAATCACACTGGCTAAGGGTGCTTGCTAAAGCTTAAAGACTACCAGGTTGTCTAGAGGGGCTGAGGCATCTTCAGTATGTCTAGTTGTCCTGTTCTTTACTTTTAAAGAAGTGGAGGATTGATGTCTCCAGGTATTATTGTTGAACTATTTCTCCCTTCATTCTGTCAGTTTTTGCCTCATATATTTTAGAGCTCTCTTGTTGAACGTATGTATGTTTATAATTGCTATATTTTCTTGATGGATTGATACATTAATCCTAATATATTAATCCAGTTACATTTAATGTAATTACTTATAAGGAAGGACTTACGTCTGCCATTCTGCTTTTTTTTCTATATGTCATTTTTTTTTGTTCTTACGTTTCATCCATTACTGACTTCTACTCTGTTCAATAGCATTTTTCTTGCACTGTTTTGATTGTCTTCTTATTTCCTTTACAATATATTGTTCAATTAGTTTATTCATGATTGCCTTGGGGATTACAATTAACATCTTAATTTACAACAATCTAGTTCACATTAATACTAACTTAAAGTCAAGAAATTCAAGGGGCGCCTGAGTGGCTCAGTCGGTTAAGCGTTCAACTTTGCCTCAGGCCATGATCTCATAGACCGTGGGTTTGAGCCCAGCATTGGGCTCTGTGCTGACAACTCAGAGCCTGGAGCCTGCTTGGGATTCTATGTCTCCTTCTCTCTCTGCCCCTCCCCCACTTACTCTCTGTCTGTCTCTCTCTCTCAAAAAACAAACAAACAAACAAACAAACATTTAAAAAAAACTAAAAAAATTCAAGACTATAGAGAGATGGCACAGGATTTTAGGGCATGGGGGAACAGGGTAACATAAGAATGCTTCTCAGATGAGGATAAACTGAGAAAAAGCAGGGAGGAGTGTGAAGAGACAAATTCAAAACAGTGCCCAGGCAACCTGGTAAAAAGTAATTCCAAATCAAAGGATTCTTTAAGTGGCTTCAGAATTCAAGGAAAGATAATTTGAAAGGAAAACAGGAGATTCCTACAAGCTCAGGTAAGCAGATAAACAGAGCCTTTTGAAATATGCCTTTGATCTCACTCATGGGTGACTGGACAATCCAAATGGTTTAAGTAAATGGTAGTCAACTCAAAATTATTTGTTAAGAAAAGATGATATATAGAATATAAGTAATTAAATATTTAATGGTTGGAATTTTCTATTGTGGAACATCAGTCAGAAAATATTTGTAAAAACATAGGAAAATAGGTGGGCAACAGTACACTATTTATGAGCAAGGATACATTATCACATTTTACAGTGGAGAGAAATTCTATACCTTCCTATAACTTGCTTTTGCAAAAACAGTGGTAACCATTACATTTGAAGGATTAATAGAGGCTTTATATTTAAAATACACATTAAGAGTTTTTTCTAACAAATTCAGGATGAGTTTTAAACAAATACCTACAAGAATAGAAGAGGGTACAAAGCTGTGTTTCCAAATAATATTTGCTTATTTCCAAAATTAGACCCATCGTCATTGTATTTACCATCAAAAATTACTGAAAGGAAGGAAAAAATGAGGAAAGGAAGGAAAAGGGGAGGGTGGGAGGGAGAAAAGGGAAACGAGAGAATTCTCATCCCTGAAGTCACTTCTAAGAGATAGATAACACAGAGTTTTTGAATAATTTAAATATGGGCTTTACGTCCCAGGTCAACTATGAAGAGCATGTTGAGGTGTGTTGTTGGTGTTATTATTTAAATATTTGTTTTTTTAAGTTTACTTATTTTGAGAGAGAGCGTGCTAGCAGAGGAAGGGCAGAGAGAGATGGAGAGAGAGAAGTCCAAGCAGATTCTGCGCTGTCAGCATGGAGCCCAATGTGGGGCTTGAACTCCCAAACTGTGAGATCATGACCTGAACTGAAATCAAGAGTTGGATGCTTAACCAACTGATCTACCTAGGCGGCCCTAAAGATTTGTTATTCTGTATGTGTATGTGTGCTGTTAAAAGCCTAACGTGCCAAAGTTTACCAGAGACAGGCCTATAATCTGACAGAATCATATATGTCACCGAAGTGGGTGAGGGGTACCTCAGAGGGTCTGTGGATTGCTGCTGTCAACAAGAAGAAGGATGAAGGCGTGTTTTGTAAGGTTTGGATTCCTACTGAAGGATTCAATGGAGGGTCTTAGCAAAGTGGGGCATTTCCAAACTGGTTAGTGCCCCTGAGGCAGGATCAGGGGAAAGAGGGATTGACTCAGGATTAGGGAGTTGTCATGACTCAAGGGTAGTTGAGCAATTGGGTATCCCCAATAATAGGTAGGAAGAGAAGAGTGTACTTGGGAGCAAGAAGGTAGTAAATGCTCAAAACAGACTTGAGAGTGGGAAAAGTAGTTGCATAGCCTTGAGTGAACCAGTATTTCCTGTTAATTTTGCAACCAGTATTGTCTGCATCTGCCCTCCCAGCATGAGTGACAGCACAGCTCCTTTCTCTATTTTAATCCTAGACAGTTTGTTTCAGTCTCAGACAGATTTTTACTCTTTCAGTGTATATATTCTAGCCGTCTCTTGGATGTCATATATAATTAAGAGCTCATTTAGTTTTAAAAGACATTAAGTCTTTAAGGGTACTCTTTAGTACAAAAGCATGATAAAACAGTAATTCCTATTCTTTTGGTTAAATTTAAATTATCTTTTAAAAATTGTCTAGGAAGTCAAAGTCTCTAGGATCTCCTTTTTCTGTCTTGATCATTGACTCTTAGGGGACATAAAACAGGAGAGTTAATCAAGTCTGGCCTCCAGCAGCTCTGCTATGGTTTTTTAAATCCTTCACACTAGTGAAGAGCTAGTTTCATGCAAAGCTGGGTCATAAATAAACTGACCCAGGGGATCTGCAAACTGCTTGAGGGCAAGGATCTTGTTTTATTCACATTTGTGCCCCCCTCACAGCTTAACACAAGGCCTTGTCTATATGACTTTCAATAAATATTTGTTGGGTTGAATCCTATTTGGAAAAGAACTTTGAGAGTACTCCATAAAAGACTGAGTGTATTATAAGACGAGAAAGAGAGAAATGTTTATCTTAACTGTACCTGAAAGTGTGTATGTCATTTTAATGCTTTCCCAAAGGCTAAGGGACAATCAATCTCAAGAGACAAAACCATGCTCTTTCTTTCAATAGAAAAGGTGAGCTTCCACCGAGATTTAGTGAAATAATGGCCTATCCTTTATTGAATGCCTTAAAATCATGTCTTAATCATGTTTTGTTTTCCATCACTCTATCTCAACTTTACTAAATACATAAGTATGTATAAAAATGTAGAATCATAATAATAGCACTCATCCTTATTAGTTAGCATATTAACCATAATAGTCACAATAACTATATTCAACTTATAACTTGGTATTTCTATTAGGAACATCGGGTATTCCTGAACACAATAAAGTCTGTTGGTAATAATGGCAACCTTGTTATTTTTTTTTTTTTGTCTTGTGAGAAGCTATGTCCGTGATCTACAGAACATTAGGTAATAGCTTGTATTTGCTTTGTTATATTAAAAAAAAACTTTTTCTTCAAACCTGTTTATTTAAACAGTGGGGGAAAGCTTTGTTTTGAATTGATCCTATATCCACAGTTTGAATGGCATTCTGCCTCCATGAAATTATGCCCAGTGTTTCCATAACCAAAGAGATCTCTGAATTGTCTGAGTTCTCACAGCTCTTTGTATATTCCTCTCTTACTGAATACACCACTGGGAAACTGTCTAATCTCCTACACACACACACACACACACACACACACCCACACGCGTGTGCACACACATAAAGCATACATAGAATAATGAGGATAATGTGAAAAATGGATGGAGATGAGAAAATCCTCTGGGAACTTCAAGTTTTCCAGTTTAGTGTGGGAAAGCTTGAAGGTTAATTTGGGTCAACTAAAGTGAAAGGCAATTTTGATTTGGATTCTCCTCAAAGTTGATTCTGCGGCAGGACTTGGGTGCATGCAGGTAGTTTATATTTGGGAATTATTCTCCAGAAGAGTAAGTGAGCAAGTGAAGGGAGAAAAGCACCCCCTCCCTCCAGAAAAATGTTACATTGCTGATCAAGTTACCTCTGTGGGCAACTCGCGGCCGATCCCTTTAGGGAATTTGCTGGTTAACCACGTGGAACATAGTGCAGAATTCTTCCACTGGCAGAAGGGGGAGCTGGGGTATTTATCTTCGAAATCTCATTCCCTGTTAGTTGAGAGTTGAGAAATACGGGTTACTACACAACCACACTTCTAGGTTGGTACTGCAGACAGCTAGTAAAACTCCCAGGTGCTAGGGAAATCCCTCAGACAGAGAAGTACTAACACACAAGCTCAAGATATATATTTGACAGCAGGGTGGGAACTGTCTCCATGTGCAGTTTCAGGTGAATTCAGATGAGCTGAGTATACGGGAAGGGACATCAAGAGTCTATCATGAATGAGGGCCTTGCATGCCAAAGTGAGACTTTTTCAATAGTTGATGGAACTCTTGAGGCTAATTGAAAAATTGAGTAATATGAAGACATGTGTTATCAGGAAGATGCATATAGAATTGCTTGGAAGGTAAACACTGGAAGGCAGGACAACCAGATGTGGAACTATTGATATAATTTGTTCAGTCGTTAATCAGGTTTTGAATTACACATGGTGTAGATAGAGTGGGTCACAGCGGGAATGAAGAGAAGAAATATCCTGGGTAAGGTTTCAAGAAAATGTGTTAAATGATAATTTGTAAGGTCATATGATAGAGAGGGGGCTGAGAAGTAATAAGAAGTTAGAAACTTTCTATTAAAAGTAGGTAATTTTTTTTGAGCCTAACTTATTAGGAGATTAATAGAAAGCCAGACAATATGCAGCTAGGGGGAGTGCAGAGAAATTGTGAAACAAGTTTTTGTCCAGTCGGTTCAGAATTATAGGGACATTAAGACCTGTCTGATTCTCTCCAGTCTCATTTCCACCTCTGGGACAGATTCTGGTTTGAGTCATGGTTCTCAATTTTGCTACCCATTAGAATTACCTGAGGCGGCTTGTAAAAATCCTGATGTCCAGGCCTCTCCCCAGGCCAATTAAATCAGACTCTCTAGGCGTGACATCCAGGCTTCAGTGGTTTTTAAAGCCCCCTGGATGATTCCCAGGTGCAGCCATGTTCGAGAACGACTGGGTTATAGTCATAAAGTATGTAATAAGCTCTACTTTAATATTCAGCATTCAGTCATCAGTTCTAATTCTGGCTTTGTCCCAGTAACTGGGGTTTTGCTTTTTCCTGGAAAAAAATTATCTTTCTAATTCAACCACTCTGGTAACTGCTTCCTGCTGCCTTGATAACATTCCCAGTACCCAAAACCTCTACTTTTGCCAAGTTTCCCCAGCCTTGACCAGTATCTGAACTTAAGTGCTGAGGTTGAAGCTTTCTAAGCGCACATTTCTGATGTCCACAGCCTGCCAGCCGGAAGGCATTCATCACAGCCCCATGCCCCGGCCCTTGCCACAGGAAGCCTCTGAGCTTACTAAACCATAGCTCCTCCCAAGTTCACAGCTAACGTAAGAGGTGTTTCTCCTGAGTTTTTTTTCATCAGGTAATAAGAATCCATTATGTTTCCCTTTTCTGGAAGAGCTGAGTGAACCTTTCGATGTTTTTGGAAAGATTACATTAAAATGCGTAGAATACTTCCTATCAAGCAATTGAAGCAAGTTGACAAGACAGACCACCCCTTCCATCCTGCGCCCCCACTGCCGCCGAAGATATTGAACCTAAAAGGTATGGCCATTCACAACTTCATGATCTTTCTTTCTCAACAAACGTATCCACTTACCCTGCATCTCCGTCAACAGAACCTCTTCCCTCCAGCCCCAGTTTATGAGCTGTTTCTCTCCTTCTCCAATCTAGTCCAAGTCCTCGTGCTTTGGATTCCATAGGTTGGTTTTCTTATTAGTGAGCTTACTTCATTCACTATTGTCTCCCTCCAGGTATGTAGATCTCTAAGAGTTTGTTTATATCTTACCTCTTTAAAACAAACAGAAGAAAAACAATCAAACAAAAATCTCTTTGGTCTTAAATTTTCCTCCAGGCCATATAACCCTTTCTTCTTCCCTTTACTGCAAAAAGCGTTAAAAGAGTAGCCTACACTTACTGAATTTACTCATTCAATATATTACACTTAGACTTAGGACACTCTTCTTTACTGAAACGATTACAGGGGTTCCCAGTGACCTTCCAGTTGCTAAAACTAAATACGTGTTTCACTAATTGTTTGATGTCTTCCCTACAACATTTAACAATTTCACTGAATCTCCCTTTGAAACCTCTTCTCCACCACACAGAGTGGTATCACTGTCTTGCTTCTCTGGCCGCTCTGTGTTCATTTCCTTTACAGGCTTAACTCCCTCCACTCTTGCCTTATTTGTCACTACAATCCCAATCTTGATGCTCTTTTGAACTTCATATATTTTCCATGAGTTAATTCGTGCATACTGTTGATTCCAAGGTCTTTATGTCTGCACACAAGTATCGTGTCCTGAATTCCAGATACACTTCTTCAGCCTCCCTCCACATGTACCATAAACACCTCAAATTCAGCCTATTACTTTGGAAGCCATTGCCACCTGGCTACCACTCTGCCACTCTACTGAACATGCTTGGGCAAAGATCTCTAATGCCCTCCTAGTTGAAAAATCCAATTGACGTTCCCTCCTTATGGAATGTGTTTTACTTCCAGGCTTCTGTATTCTCCTGTGTCATATACTTTTTCTCTGAACGCTTCTTCTTTCTCTTTGAAACAGTTTTCTTTTCCAGCTTGCTCCATGGGTCTTATTATTCCCCCAGCTTCTGACCTGGTACAGTTAACAGGTAGTGCCTACTGAGGGAATCTTCATGCCCAGTGTGATGGAAAAGCATGTATCATGGAAAGAAAATGAGGTGTTTTTTTTAATCCATTCAACTTTTCTATATCTTTTTATTGAGAAGTTACATATAGAGATATTAATTAAGGAAGAGGTAAGAGAATGACACTAGCGTGACCCATGGTGAAGGAGTGTAGAACATTCTATTAGGTTTGGTGTAAGCGTGAACACTTTTTGAACCAAATGCAGTGGCAAAGTCACTGTTTCCAATCCTCATGTTTTTCTGAACCACATGGTTCATGGCTGTTAAGAGAAGAATAGGGGAACAACCAAACATATATAATTTACTATTTAATTGTGAGCTCCTTGAAGACAGAATTCATTCTTGTTTTATCTCTGAATTCCCAACATCTAACATATGGCCTTGATTGTTGTAAAAACAAAAATGTTTTGAAAACAAATGAATGACTCAAAAGCCCTCAGAGCCCAGCTAATGAGACATTTGTGCTTTTCAACCTATACAACCTTCAGAAGCTCAGCAGTAAGAGGAGGGAAATAGGATGGTAGGTATGTGCAGAGGCTGATAATTTGCAGGGTGGGCCCAATGGAAGATGCAGCATGTAAAACCAAAACAGATGTTTTGAAATAAGATGGGTTGGGTGCCAGTGATAGAGAGAAATATACATCTGATAGGAACATGGGTAGAGTAGAGGTAGCAGAAGAGCAGGCCCTGGTCAGAAGAGGAAATTCAGCATTTCCAGTCACGGACGAGGGCAGTTCTGAGTGACAAGAAGCCTCAATTTGTGACTACTCCAGAGTCATTTAAAGTTAGGAGGAAATGAAGGTGAAGCAAGGATCTGTGATACCAGTGGTTGGTGAAAGAGTGAGAGCAGAGGTGGAGAAGAGCGCTGTGATACAAGTGCTAAAGAAAGCGAGAGAAGTTTCTACCCTAGACTATGGCACAGTGATTAAGAGAACAGACTGTGGATTCAGAAGTTGGGTTTAACTCTTACTTCTATTGTTTACCAGCTGTGTGACCTTAAACAAGAGGTCTTGGGAAAATTATTTGACCTAGCCACGCCTAAACATCATCATCTGAAGAAGAAAATAGCATCTGTCTCTTAAGGTTGTCATCTGGATTCAATGAGATAATGGAAGCAAAGTACTTAGCACATGATGGCTAATATATGCTAAGCCCTCGGCAACTGTTAACTGAAAACCATAGACCCTGGCAGTGAGGGCAGGGCAACAATATGAGAGTTGGTTTGATTTTCAAAATATGAAAAGTGAGAGTAGGGTATTTAAATTCATTCTCTTCACTGAGTCCAAATAAGATTTTTTCCAGGGGAACTCAAAGAAAAAAATCTACCAATGTGATCCTAGAACTGTTTCTAGTAATTTTTGAAGAGTAAGTTAAAGGATGGACTCAACAGAAAATAAATTCTAAGGCAAGTGCTTATTGCTAAGACTTTATAAAGGCATGCAATCTCAAGAATCAAGAGTGAGAGAAAGTGGTAGAGAGGCAGCATATGAGAGCAAATATGGAGAAGCACGCTCCGCGGTTGGCTGGGGCTTCGTAAGCTAACCAAGTAGCTTCATGATACACTTGCCAGATGGCTTCAGAGCAGTACTGCCCTTAGACCCTGGCAACAGGGGATGCTTGTCTTGAGCCTTGTGTCTCTCTCTTTCTCCACACGCACGCAAGCATACACACAGTTAAAGAGCACATGTATGCCTCTTTGCCTAGAGATACAGCACTCAGTAGTTCTGGCACAGCCATACACCTTCAGGACCCCTCAGGGTGATGTCTCTCAACATCTCGTGCCTGATGTTCCCAGTTATGGGTTGTCCCACTGCCATCATTGGAGAGGGAGTTGTTCCCTACTTAAGTCTGCAGGGAATATTCCAGTGGCTTAAGCACTTAGGCACGAGGGGGAAGAGAACAAAACAACTTGCTTGTTGTATAGTCTCCCTTGGCCTGAATGAAATAAAGTCTTGCATTCCCTAATTAGGAAGAAGCCTGAGGGCTACTCCTTTGAACCCCACCTCTATCTTTCTATAATTGTCCCTTCTTCCTTCCAGAATCTCCAGGAAACTTAACCCTTCCTCATACAAGGAAAATGTTACATGCCTCAGCCCTGTTGCATCTCTTACTTTGTCTAGTACTTCATACTTTAGACATGTGCTTCTGCTTCCATGAGATAAGTAATGGAGACAGGTGTTCCCACCCTTATCTCCTCAATCTCACATCCCTGTAAGAACCTCACTACTTCCCTAAGAAGACAGCTTCTCTCACTAAGGAGAGCACTACTCTTACTGCTCCCTGAGGACAAGGGTAAGTACCTTAGGAGGAAAGCATTTTCTTTCCTGTTACTACGACACTGTTTCTAACAAAACAATAATAGTGACATAAAAGTGCTTAGCAGCATTTTATCCTTCTAGAACTTGATTTATAAAACAGGATCCACCACATTATCTGTGATTGGCTCCATCACACTGATTCCAAATGAGCAGCACCAGCCTCAAATAAATTCTGATTCTAGATTTCTAGGTTGACAAAGGAGGAGTGTGGAGGGAGGCATGAGCCATAGTTGTTATCTTCTGGTATCTGATCGGTTTCCCAATGATGTTTTTCCTGATTTTCTGTGAATTCCAAAGAGTTGGATCTATGTCCGTCCTGACACCTGGCACAATACCTGGTGTGTGGGAAATGAAAGATAAATGAAAGTTAGATAAATGAATGAATAAATGAGTGAATTAAAATGATTATAATTCTCCTTGGCTAGAGAATTATAGAAATAGAGCCAAATAATAAAGATGCAAAATTTAACTTAACTTGTTCAAAAAACTTATTACAAAGTAGAAATTAATAGGTATAATAAGCTCATTGTATAATGAGCTACATGAATTTCTCCACAAAAGCCCAATCACTAGGGAGTGGAGGTAATTTAGAGAAATTTTTAAATTGGGACCAATAATATCTACAGTCCTTTTGATGTCAAGGAAGTTCTTCTCAAATACTTTCTTCTCAAGAAACAGAAAATAAAGTACACTAAAACCTTGCCTTGCGAGTAACTTGTTCTGCACGACGAGCAAACATTTCTAGTAAATTTTAACTTGATAAACAAGCAGTGTCTTGGGATATGAGTAGTACATGTAGCTGAACATCACACGATCACAACTGAGCCAATGGTTCTTGAAATTCGCTCTGATATACAAGTGCTTTGGATTACAAGCATGTTTCCAGAATGAATTATGCTCACAAGCCAAGGTTTTACTGTACTCCTAAACACAATAGTTACATATATTTTCTTTTACAGTTTTCACATTTTATGCTACCATATATTTTTCTTGTTCCTTTCTTCGTCACATAATACACTTAACAGGATTTAGAAATTATGTAGACAACGTAATATAAAAAAATAAAAATTTTCATGACAAATATTTTCGTTTCTGGACTAGATATAGCCCCCAAAGCAAGATAGATTATATTCTGTCAAGAAGGTTCCAGAACAGATTCATCCTTCTGTTTCTTTTGTTTAAAGCAAGTATATCCAAAATAAACAACTGTATGTTGTTTCCATGTGTACAAAAACTTTGAGATACATGAAAAATCTCTGAGAGCTTTAAACTACAAATGGATAAGTTGTTACTAATTTCTTTATGTCCATGATTTTCAAATTTGTTTATCTATTAAACCCCTTGTTTAGGGGCACCTGAGTGGCTCAGTTCATTAAGCATCCGACTTCGACTCAGGTGATGATCTTACAATTGGTGGGTTCAAGCCCCACATCTGGCTCTGCACTGACAGCTCAGAGCCTGAAGCCTGCTTCAGATTCTTGTGTCTCCCTCTCTCTCTGCCCCTCCCCGACTTGTGTTTTCTCTCTCTCTCTCTCTCTCTCTCTCTCAAAAATAAATAAATAAATATTTTAAAAACCTTGTTCAAATGAAATTTTATAAGGAAACGCTATATATACAAGAGGTAAAAAGCATATAATTCTGGTGTGATAGGGTTGCAGCCCTGATAACTACTCATGACAAATTGAGTAGCACCTGAGGCAATTGAGGTTGGAGGGGGATTCCAAATTCCCTAGGGCTTCACTCATATTTCTCATGGTTTCTTTATCTGTTCTCTTGGAGGGCCCAAAAAGCAGTCAAATGATTGAAAAGTGGATGCACTGCCTCCCAAGTAATCACTAGGTAGCAAGTCTTTTTTCTCTTAATTGTGTAAAGAAATGGTATCTAGAATTCAATCTCAGCAACAGAATCTAAGTCATATAATTTCTAAAACACACTGATATCATTTCAACCTTTTTATGAGGATAAATTGCATTGTTCAACGAAAGTGTTAACTCTCTTTCTGATGATGAACTCTCAGGAAAAGGAAGAAAATTTTAAGTCCTCTAAGCCTCAGAGAATAAACCTTATTCAGGTTCAGAAATTTATTCTTTTTTTTTTAATTTTTTATCTCTTTTTTATTCTTTTATTTTGAGAGACAGAGACAGGGAGTGAGCGGGGGAGGGGCAGAGAGAGAAGGAGACACAGAATCTGAAGCAGGCTCCAGGCTCTGAGCTGTCAGCACATAGCCCGATGCGGGGCTCGAACCAATAGACTGTGAGATCATGACCTGAGCTGAAGTTGGACGCTTAACCGACTGAGCCACCCAGGTGCCCGCAGAAATTTATTCTATCCACAACAGATCCTCTTTGTGCCCTGTCTTCACAATTAGACTGAATTATCAACTTTTGGGGCGCCTGGGTGGCTCAGTCGGTTAAGCGTCCGACTTCAGCTCAGGTCATGACCTCGCAGTTCGTGGGTTTGAGCCCCGCATCAGGCTCTGTGCTGACAGCTCAGAGCCTGGAGCCTGCTTCAGATTCTGTGTCTCCCTCTCTCTCTGACAGTCCCCTGCTCGCTCGCTCGCTCTCTCTCTCTCTCTCTCTCAAAAAATAAATAAAACATTTTAAAAAATTTAAATTATCAACTTTTATTCCAGACTTGAAACTCCCTCCCCCACCAAACGATCCCATACCCATCACTTGAGGAATACTGAATAACCTTTCTAATTGTATAATATTCCAGCCAGCTCCCTTTTTCCCCTCCAGAGTTTTAAAACTCTCCCAATAAATGGAAAATGCAGTCATTAACAAATGTTTTGTTATATGACCAAAAACATCAGGCAAGAATGTCAAAGATACTTGATCTCTGCCTTGTCTCTGTGTTATTTTTTTTTATTGAAGAATGATTGACATGCAATACTCTATTAGTTTCAGGTGAACAGCAATGATTTGGTATTAATATACATTATGAAAAGTCACCATAATTGGTTCCCATCTGTCACCTTACATAGTTATTACAATATTATTGACTATATTTGTTATGCTGTACATTACATCTCCATGTCTTACCTTATTATTTAACTGGAAGATTGTACCTTTTAATCTTCTTCACCTCTTTCATCCATCTCCCCAACCCCCTAACCTCTTGTAACCATCAATTCATTCTCTATATCTATGTGTTGGTTTCTGTTTTGTCTTATTCGTTAATTTGTTTTGTTTGTCTTTTTTGAGCATTTGTTTTGCTTTTTACATTACACATATAAGTGAAGTCATATGGTATTTGTCCTTGTCTGACTTATTTCACTTAGCATAATACCATCTAGGTCAATCCATGTTGTCACAAATGATAAGATTTCATTCTTTTTTATGGCTGAGTAATGTTCCATTATATATGTATGCCAATCTTCTTTCTCATTTCATCTACCAACGGACATTTAGGTTGCTTTCATATCTTGGCTTTTGTAAACAAACAAACAAACAAAATGCTGCAGTGAACATAGGGATACCTATGTCTTTTTGAATTAGTGTTTTTGTTTTCTTTGGACAAATATCCAGAAGTGGAATTGTTGAATTATATGGTAGTTTTATTTTTAGTTTTTTTAGTAACCTCCATACTGTCTTCCATAGTGACTGTACCAATTCACATTCCCACTAATGTTGCATGAGAATTTTTCCTTTTCTGGGACACCTGCATGGCTCATTCGGTTAAGCATCCCACTCTTGGGGGCGCCTGGGTGGCTCAGTCGGTTGAACGTCCGACTTCGGCTCAGGGCATGATCTCATAGTTCATGGGTTTGAGCCCTGTGTCGGGCTCTGTTTTGACAGCTCAGAGCCTGGAGCCTGCTTCAGATTCCATGTCTCCCTCTCTCTCTGCCCCTCCCCCGCTCACTCTCTGTCTCTGTCTCTCAAAAATAAATAAATGTAAAAAAAAAAAAGATTTAAAAAAAAGCATCCCACTCTTGGCTTCGGCTCAGATCATAATCTCGCAGTTTGTGAGTTTGAGCCCCACATCAGGCTTCACACTGACCATGCAGAACCTGCTTGGGGATTCTCTGTCTCCCTCTCTGCCCCTCCCCTGCTTGCTCTCTCTGTTTCTCAAAATAAACAAATAAACTTTAAAATTTTTTTAAATAAAAATAAAAATAGAAGAATTTTTCCTTTTCTTCACATTCTTACCAACATTCGTCATTTTTCTTTGACAGGTGTAGTGTGATGTCTTCTTGTGGTTTTGATTTGCATTTCTTGATGTTTAGTGATAGTAAACATTTTTTCGTGTGCCTATTGGCCATTGATATGTCTTCTTTGGGAAAATGTCTATTTAGGTCCTTCCTCTGCCCGTATTTATTTATTTATTTATTTATTTATTTATTTTGAGAGAGAGAGAGAGAGAGAGAGAGAGAGAGAGAGAGAGAGAAAGGCGTGAACAGGGGAGGGGCAGAGAGAGAGAGAATCCCAAGCAGGCTCTGCACTGACAGAAAAATGTTGCTGTGGGCAATGTCAGTGAAATTACTTCCTGTGCTCTCTTCTAGAATTTTTATGTTTTCAGATCTCACAGTTAGGTCTATAATCCATTTTGAGTTTATTTTTGTATATGGTGTAAGAAAGTGATCCATTTCCATTCTTTGGCATGTTGCTGTCCAGTTTTACCAACAGCACTCATTTATTCATGCAGGGCTCAATCTTGAGAACTGTGAGATCATGACCTGAGCCAAAATCAAAAGTCAGACACTTAGCTGATTGTGCCACCCAGGTGCCCCAATTTATTTTTTATTTATAAGATTTTAATTCCAGTATAGTTAACATACAATATTATCTTAGTTTCAGGTGTACAATATAGTGATTCAGCAATTCCATACATCACCCATTGCTCATGACAAGTGCAATCCTTAATCCCCATCTCCTATTTCACCCATCCTTCCACCCACCTTTCCTCTGGTAACCCATCAGTTTGTTCTCCATAATTAAGAGTCTGTTTCTTAGTTTGTCTCTCTCTCTTTTTCCCCCCTTTGCTCGTTTGTTTTGTTTCTTAAATTCCACACATGATTGAAATCATACAGTATTTGCCTTTCTCTGACGGACTTTTTCCCATAGCATTATACTCTCTAGTGCCACCCATGCCATTGTAAATGGCAAGATTTCTTTCCTTTTTATAGCTGAATAATACGCTATTGTATATTTATACCACATCTTCTTTATCCATTCATCTATCGATGGACATGGACTGCTTCCATAATTTGGCTATTGTAAGCAATGCTGCAATAAACATAGGGGTGCATGTATCGCTTTGAATTAGTATTTTCATATTGTTTGGGTAAATACCCAGTAGTGCCATAAACCCTCCCTACCATTTTCCACGGTGGTTCCACAGTTTTCATTCTTCCGCATGTTGCTGTCCAGTTTTCCCAACATCATTCATTGAAGAGACTGTGTTTTCCCCTTTATATATTCTTGCCTTCTTTGTCATAGATTTACTAACCATATAAGGATGAGTTTATTTCTGGGCTCTCTATCATGTTCTGTTGATTGATGTGTCTGTTTTTGTGCTACTACCTTAATGTTTTGATTACTATAGCTTTGTAGTACAGTTTGAAATCTAGTCACATGTGCTTCCGACTTTGTTCTTTTTTCTCAAGATTACTTTGGCTCTTTGAGGTCTTTTATGGTAGCATACAAATTTTAGAATTATTACTTCTAGCTCTATGAAAAATACTGCTGGTATTTTCATAGAGATTGCATGGAATCTGTAGATTGCTTTCATATTATGGACATTTTATCAGTATTAAATCTTCTAGTCCACAAGCATGGAATATCTTTTTGTTTGTTTGTGTCACTTAAGTTTCTTTCATGAAAGTCTTGTAGTTTTCAGAATACAAGTCTTTCACCTCCTTGGTTAAATTTATTTCTAGGTATTTTTTGATGTAATTATAAATGGAATTTTTTGTTAATTTTTCTTTCTGATAGTTCACTCTTAGTATATAAAAATGCAACGGATTTCTGTATATCAAGTTTTTATCCTGTATCTTTACTGAATTCATTAATTAATTCTAATAGTTTCTGAGTGGAGTCTTAGGGGTTTATATATATAGTATCATGTTATCTGTGAATAGTGACAATTTTACTTTTTCCTTTCCAATTTGGATACCTTTTATTTCTTTTTTTGCCTAATTGCTGTGGCTAAGGCTTCCAATAGTATGTTGAACAAAAGTGGTGGGAGTGGACATCCTTGTCTTGTTTTTGATCTTAGAGGAAAAGCTTCAGCTTTTCACCACTGAGTATGATGTTAGCTGTGGGCTTGTCACATGTGGCCTTTATTACATTAAGGTATGTTTCCCCTGTGCCCACTTTGTTGAGAGTTCTTATCATAAATGGAGGTTGAATGTTATCAAATGGTTTATCTTCATTTATTGAGGTGATCATATGATTTTTATTCTTCATTTTGTTAATTTAGTGTATCACATTGATTTTTGGATGTTGAACCATCCTTGCATCACTGGAGTTAATCCACTTGATTAAGTATATGATACTTCTTTTATTTATTTATTTATTTAGTTATTATTATTTTAATGTTTTATTTATTTATTTAACATGATTTATTGTCAAGTTGGATAACATACAGTGTGTACAGTGTGCTGTTGGTTTCAGGGGTAGATTCCCATGATTCATCGCTTACATACCACACCCAGTGCTCATCCCAACAAGTGCCCCCTCAATGCCCTTCACCCATTTTCTCCTCTCCCCCGCTCCCCCATCAACCCTCACTTTGTTCTCTGTATTTAAGAATCTCTTATGGTTTGCCTCCCTCTCTGTTTGAAACTATTTTTACCCCCTCTTTTGCCTCGTGGTCTTCTGTTAAGTTTCTCAAGTTCCACATATGAGTGAAAACATATGATATCTGTCCTTCTCTGACTGACTTATTTCACTTAGCATAATACCCTCCAGTTCCATCCACATTGTTGCAAATGGCAGGATTTCATTCTTTCTCGTTGCCAAGTAGTATTCCGTTGTATATATAAACCACATCTTCTTGATCCATTCATCAGTTGATGGACATTTAGGCTCTTTCCATAATTTGGCTATTGTTGAAAGCACTGCTATAACTGTTGAGGTACATGTGCTCCTATGAATCAGCACCCCTGATACTTCTAATGTATTACTGAATTCAGTTTGCTAATATTATGTTGAGGATTTTTACATCTATGTTTATCAAGGATATTGGCCTGCAATTTTGTTTGTTTTTGTTTTGTTTCTTTGGTAGTGTCTTTGGTTTAGGTATTAAGGTAATGCTGCCCTCACTTAATGAACTTGGAAGTAGTTTTCTCACTTACATCAATGGATAGATCATCCAGACATAAAATTAATAAGGAAACATTTGCCTTCAACAAGACAATAGACCAGATGGACTTAATAGACAAATACAGATCATTCCATCCAAAAAATAGCAGAATCCACATTCCTCTTACGTGTAGGTGGTACATTCTCCAGGATAGATCACATGTTAGGCCAGTAGTAATTATATGAGTCTGGTGTTCAGGAAAGGTATCAGGGCAGAATATATAAATTTGGGGGTTATCACCATCTAGAGAGTATTTAAAAGTCACAGGACTGTATGAGATAGCCTAGGGTAAAGTGTGGATAAAGAAGAGAAACAAAGACTGTGCTCCTAGACACTATTACTTAGAGGTCAGGAAAATGAGAGTGGATTATCAAATGAAATTGAGAAGGAGCAAGCCAGTGAGATAGGGGGAAAATCCGGAAGCTAAGTGAAAGAAGAGTTTCATAGAAGAGTATCATCAAGTGTGTCAAATGTTACTGAGAGGTCAAGTAAGGTAGAGACCGAAAATTGATCATAGGGCTTGTTATTAAGTAGATTGGTTACTGGTGACCTTAATAAAAACCTGTTCATAGTAGAGAGACTACAAGTCTGACAGTAGGAGGTAAGAATGTGGAGGCTAACTCTTCCATGCTAGTCCTCTTTCATAAGGGGTGGAATAAGAGGGGCATGAATTCACATGGATGATTTTTTAAGTGTGTCCAAATGTAACATAGTTCACGGTGGATAAGAGTGTCTAGATAATTACCATGTTCCAAGGACACATTGTTAAGGAGCTCTATTGTAATTAGAGTTTTAAAATCAATAAAAGTTATTTTCTATCTTGAAATATAAATGTCGTGTATTAAATGATGAAGCAGAACCAAGTTAATATTTAATTTGATATGAGGATAATCTTTGAGGTCAATTCCATACATTTAAATGAAGCAAAAACCAGCTCCAAAGAAAGCTTAATAACTTTACATCTTTGAGAGTCATCTCTAAAATCACAATAGCTGATATAGCTATCTTCAGACCTAGTCATTTAATACGTGGCATTGACCTACTTTCCTCTTTAATTATTTAAGAGTTAGCTGTTCCATTGAATTTTGTCCTTGTGATGTGAAGAAAAGGACTGTAACTTGTTGTACATTTTTTAGTTAAAATTAGAAAGTTCATATAACAAAAGGATCTGTTGCACATAAATGTAAAATAAATCACAGGATACCGAACTCATTTTTTAAAATGTTGGTTTTCCAGTATGAGGAATTTAGATTACCATTTGATTACCATTTGTTCCCAATTTTTTGATGTTAGACAAATCAACTTGTAAGTTATGTACTTGAGTAGTAATTTAAATCTAGCGCATTCAATTGTAAAGATTGAGATGTCTCCCATTTTATGTTCCCTCAGTAAATATAATATAAAGTGTTTTTGTGGCTAGGGTGAAAAGAGAGTCATCTTTCCCACCAACAACAAGGCTATGTAACCTGTCCAAATATGCCAACTCTACTGTTGATATTAGGCATTATGGTTTTTGTATTTAAAAGCCTCATTTCTTTCCCCTTCTACTCAAGATGATCTACCTCTTGATTTATTGGCGGGTAATGAGAAAACATTGCCCAAACTGCCCAACTGGGACTAGAGCAAGAATTCCACTAGAACAGCAAGCACTGTCTCTCCCTTTGCCAAGCACTGACTCAATCTCTTGTAAATTTGCATAACAATCTCTTATAAATTAGACAGATACTTTTCCAAGTGATAAAGAGGTTTTTCATGAAGGCCAGGAATAGAGAAATGGACTCAGACTTTTGCGAACCATCAGGAATTCTGACAGAAACCACATAATAAACTCTATCTAGTTGTTTCCAGTTTGGCTCTGAAGACAAAATCAAGTAGCGATGTGTTTAAAAAAAAAAAAAAAAAGAGGTATCTCAAAATAAACTCAACCCAGGACAGGCAAATGATAGTTGGCTGTAATTAATGATCCCTGGAGGCATCATGATTCTGGATTTCAAGTGATATTACAAAGTGGTTGTCATCAAGACAGTATGGTAATGGCGCAAAAACAGACACATAGATCAATGGTAGAGAATAGAAAACCCAGAAATGGACCCACAAACGTATGGCCAACCAATCTTCAACAAAACAGGAAAGAATATCCAATGGAAAAAAAGGCAATCTCTTCAACAAATTGTGTTGGGAAAACTGGACAGTGACATGCAGAATAATGAAACTAGACCACTTTCTTAAAACATGCAAAAAAAAAAAAATTCAAAATGGATGAAAGACCTAACTGGCAGACAGGAACCCATCAAAATCCTAGAAGCGAACACGGGCAGCAATCTCTTTGACCTTGACCCTAGCAACTTCTTACTAGACACATCTCCTGAGTCAAAGGAAACAGCAAAAACGAACTATTGGGACTTTATCAAGATAAAAAGCTCCTGCACAGCAAACAATCAACAAAACTAAAAGGCAACTTACAGAATGGGAGAAGGTATTTGCAAATGACATGTCTGACAAAGGACTAGTATCCAAAGCCTATAAAGAACTTATCATACTCAACACCGAAAAGACAAATAACTCAGTTAAGAAATGGGCAGAAGACGTGAATAGACACTTTTCCTAACAAGAAATCCAGATGTCTAATAGACACAGGAAAAGATGCTCAACATCACTCATCATCAGGGAAATACAAATCAAAACCACACTGAGATACCACTTTATACCTGTCAGAATGGCTAACATTAACAACAGAAGAAACAACAGGTGTTGGTTAGGATGCGGAGAAAGGGGAAACATCTTGCACTCTTGGTGGGAATGCAAAATGGTGCAGCTAGTCTGGAAAACAGTATGGGAAATTCCTCAAAAAGTTAAAAATAGAACTACCCTATGATCCAGCAATTGCATGGCGAGGTATTTACCCAAATGATACAAAAGTACTGATTCGAAAGAGTACACACACCCCAATTTGTATAGCAGCAGTATGAATAATAGCCAAACTATGGAGAGAGTCCAAATGTGTGTGTGTGTGTGTGTGTGTGTGTGTGTGTATAACTCAGCCATCAGAAAGAATGAAATCTTGCCATTTGCAATGAAGTGGATTGAGCTACTGTGTATTATGCTAAGTCAAAAAAGTCAGTCAGAGAAAGACAAATACCATATGATTTCACTCATATGTGGAATTAAAAAAAAACAAAACAGCTGAACGTATGGGAGGGGGAAAGAAAAAGAGAGAGAGGGAAGCAAACCATAAGAGATTCTTAAAGATAGAGAACAAACAGAGTTGATGGAGGGAGGTGGATGGCAGGGTGGGCTAGATATGTGATGGATATTAAGGAGGCCATTGGTGTGATGAGCCCTAGGTGTTGTATGTAATGATGAATCCCTGGGTTCTATTCCTGAAACCAATATTACATTGTATGTTAACTAGCTGGAATTTAAATAAAATTTTGGAAAAAAAAAATCACTAAGTCATAGACTCATGTGCATATTTTTAAAACCAATCTTGTACGTTTTCCTTGTTTTAAGTTTTATTTATTTGGGGTGTGGGGCAGAGTGAAAGGGAGAGAGAGACTCTTAAGCAGGCTTCATGCCCAATGTGGAGCTGGACATGGGCCTTGGTCTCACTAACCACAAGATCATGACCTGAGCCAAGATCAAGAGTCAGATGCTTAACCAACTGAGCTACCCAGGTGCCCCTTGTACGTTTTCTGAAATGCTTCCTTTCCTAAAACAAACACCCATGATCCCAATCCTGGGGGGGAGATACTAACTTCTCTAGTATAACTCAAAATTTTTGTAAATGTAAATTTATGTGAAACTCTTTATAATATCAAAATCCTTAGCAACATAGCAAGCATAATATTGAAATTAATAAATTATAACCTAACAAAGTTTATACAAAATTCTCTTTTTGTTCTCATTTTCATCTCTAGGATGTTTCGAGTGTCAGAGTATCTGCATCAGGTCAACAATTAACACGAAATAGGTAGAATTTGGAAATAATTTAGAGACAAGCAAAAATAATGGTAAGAATGAGGTCTTGGGAAGTCAGTCTTTTTAAGAAAGAAATTGAGTGTATTTCCCACCCCCTCTCCAAAAAGGCAGGATTTTAGTTTATTTTTATTATGCTTGTTTGTGGTATACAAAAATGAATATAATACTACCAGGTAACATTTAAATAAGTAAAACAAGGGACACCTGGGTGGGTCAGTTATTAAGCCGCAGACTCTTTGTTTCGGCTTAGGTCATGATCTCACAGCTTCCTGAGTTCAAGCCCTGTGTCAGGTTCTGTGCTGACAGTGCAGGGCCTGCTTGGAATTTTCCCTCCCTCTCTCCCTCTGCTCTTCCCCCACTTGCACTGTCTCTCAAAATAAATTAATTTTAAAAATAAAATAAGCAAAACAATCAGCAAAAGGTGTATTAGGGAAGAAAAAAACTAAGAGGTTAAGGGTGAAATAAGCACGTGGAATATAGCCCATATTCTCACAACAGGTAGACCACCCATTTGGCCCTGTGCTCTCCTGCATCAAAAGCAAAGATGTAACACAGTAAATTACATCACACAGTCAAACTTTTTAGAACCATCCTACCTTTTCCTAGTACTGAGGCCAGAGAAATAAGATGCTACATTACACAATTATCAATGCCCTCAACAGCCTCCTTTCTGTGAACATGGCAGTGGATTTCATGGGGTGCTTATTTTAAATTTCCTTAGTGAGTGACTGTGACATAATATCAAAGAACATTCAAGAGAAGCATTTCTGGGAGATACTAAAACAATATGAGGCAGGAATGTCTCATAGTTAGTCTGACACAATATAGAATAAGGATTTTATCCTGAGCTGTCCAATATAGTAGCCATTAGCCATGCGAAGGTATTTACAATTTACATTTAATTTAATTAAAATTAAAGACCGTTAAAAACTCAGTTCCTCAGTTATACTAGCCACATTTCAAGTTCTCCATGGCCATTTGCGCCTGGTCCCATGATATTGAACAGCATAGATAAAGAATATTTTTATCATTGTAGAAAGTTCTATTGCACAGTTCCTGATAAAAAAAAAAAAAGAATGTACTGAATATTTTTCAGAAAGCCTTAGTCAAGCTTCTGATAGTTACTGAGAAATTGTGAGTTCAAGGTTATGCTCTCATAACCACAAATAGGTCAACAATTGCACATTGTTTGTTAAAGCCAGAACCATAGCTTTAATAGGGAATGCAGACGTCTTACTAATTTCTTCCCAGGACAGAAATGAATGGTAGTGGGCTTAATGCTTATTGAACAAGGCTGGAGAAAGGTAGTTTAGAGTAATATGAACAAGATGATACAATAGGAAATCGTTTGAAGAGTTGGGGACGGTACTTTATAGCTGCTCAAGACATGAGAATACAAAGGACAATTATCTTTCTGTCATGAATCTGTGCCCTTCTGCCCCTTGAAATGCTATGAGCTTTAAGATTTGACTATATACCTATTAATGGTTTTAAACAGTGATCATTATCTCCACTTCTGGAAGTTTTATCATTAGCCTAAGCAGAATGTCTTGCAAATACAGAGTCTGGAGATCTATTGCAACCGATTTTGTTACAACCGCATCAGAATTTACAAGCTTAGATAACATTTGAAATTTTTTAACTTGTCCAACATGCTTTCCACAAAACAATCCGTGCAATCCTTTTGGTATCAGCTTTGTATCTGTTTTACAAAATACATAAGCCATAACAGCATGTTCTCATTGCTTCTACCTTTGTTCTCTTATAAATATTCTCAGCCAGGGTGATCCTCTATAAATGTATATCAAGATCATAGTGCTACTGCATTCAGAGCATTGTGGTGGCTTCCACCTCACTTGGAATAAATGCCGAAGTCCCTCTAATGGCCCAGCAGGCCCCTCCACAATCAACCCTGTTCCCTTTCTCGCCTCCTCTCCTACCACTTGCTCTGGGTGCAGTCAGCTCCAACCACACTGGAGTCTCTGATCTTTTTCAAACAAGACACATGTGAGCCTGCCTCAGGGCCTTTGTTTTAGCTGTGCATGTTGTCTGAGCCATTCCTCCACAAGACATCACTTGATTACCTCCCTCATCTCCTTCAAGTCTTTTTATAAGCTTCACCTTCTTAATGAGATCATCTCTGAGCACTCTCTTCAGTGCTGACACCTTCCCACCCCGGCCCAGCCCCCTAACCATCGCACTCACCAGCCTCCATCCCTTGCTCTTACTTTTGTCCATTGCACTTACACCGTAATATAGTATAGTGCTATATAACTGCTTTATTTCTTATCTTCAGCGTCTGTTACTATCTCGTCCATCTAGAATTTAAGTTCCACAAAGACAGAGCTCTTTATTCTCTTCACCAGTGTATCTCCAGCACTAAGGAGAGTGCCTGGCAAACCATAGGCACTAAAAAATATTTGTTGAATGACTAAATGGCTTCAATCAGAAATCCTCTTTCTAAACATAAACTTGCCTCAGTTTCAACCCTGGTTTCTAGCCATTTCCAAATACCGGGTCACAAAATTATATACTTCTATAGTTGAAAAGGCCCTTGGCAATGATATGTATATATGTATATACTTTATGTGTATAAGTATATATGTGTATACTTTATGTATATAAGTATATACGTATATGTGTGTGTATATATAACGTCTTTATGTATATAAGTAAACTGTGACCCAGAGGGATTAAGTGATAGCACAAGGCCAACCAGCTAATTTATAGCAGAGCTATGAGACTACAGATTATTCATCTATCTACAAATTAGGATTTTCCAACACTAAGTATCCTCAAAAGAATATGCCACTGTCTGAGAGTTATACCAGAAGAGAGATGCCAACATATTTTCACCTAAAGCAGCATCATTGCACTAAGTGTATATCCTCAGCAGCAGCACAAACTTGAATTGAACAAATTTGAGTCCTTCTTTAACGTAGTCTTGTAAAAAATAATAAAATAAAATAGTCACATAACTTTAGAAATACATCATATGACCCCCCCTCCCACCACCACCAAACTATAGTTTTTAAATATAGTGAGTGCTTTACCTGGAGTAAAAATTATGTGTTTCCAGAAAAAAAAATAGGATCTAATAATAAAAACATAAATTAAATCTTGATCATTTTCTACTTCCTTTATATTTTCTGTCACCTGGGCTCTACTTTATTCCCTTGCTGACAGCTGCAGTCTTAATGTGCATCTTTGAGAAAATAGGTGCTTTTTGGTCCAGACCACTTTTATCTTTGGTTTATTAGAAGCATCCATATATCATAGCCTGGGGAAAGAAGATAAAATAGGGCATCTTTCTTGCATATAAATCATGGCTTGTGGATCATCGCTGTTAATTAAAAATCCTTGCAAGGCTAAATTCAACATGACGGAAGCTTAGGACATCCTTGCTAGAGGACAAACCTGGAAGGAAAAGTGTCTTCAAATTTCTATGAGAAAGAAAGTAGGATTGGGTCGTTATGAATCCTGGCTCTGGAGTTAGGGTTAACATTTCTTGTGCATACTATTTAGCCCCATAATTTGCTGCTGACTAGATATTGTGTTACTTTTTTGTTTCAGTGGGGTTTGCCTGTTTCACTATTGTGTGGCAACATAATCGTTTTAGTATTTTAACTAGAAATAGGAAAGACACGGACTTGTTCATGTGATGTGTGAATTTTACAAGGTCAGAACAAAATAAACAGAATTTTCACCATCCCATTTTAGTGACACATTCAAAAGAGAGGTTCATTAGCCTTGGGTCTGGCTTGCATGGTTATTTGATACCCTTAATGCATAAAGGAGAATGGTGAGTATAGGTGTCTTTTCAAGTATGAATGAATATTTATTTTAGGGTTGTGATTACTTATGCTCCTGGTTGGTGCCAGTCAGGTCAATAGGATTATATTCCAGAAATTGATTTTTCCCCCAATGAGTAAATAATGAAGCAATTTAACCTCATCTGCTTCCTAATCTAAAGCCTTTGACTGGTACTGTGAGGAAAGGCAGCTGCCTTAGCTTGAGATGTGCTCATGCACAAGGCCAGTAAACACCTTTGGGTTTTCGATGAAGGTCATGGAAAGCTGATCATTTGGGAAACGTGTATAGTAGAAGTGCATCTTCTGGTCCTTGCAGCCATCAATCCTGCCTTGCAGAGATGCCTCCACCTGTGTTAAAGGGGGACCCCAATACTGCATTAATCATGGACATGGTTGCTGCCCTGAGAATTTCTCTTTCATTTATTTTAATTTAAGTGTTTATTCAGATACTGGCATGAAAAGAAAACAGCACTTAGCTGGAAATGAAAATGAAAAGACAAGTGGAAAGTAGTAATCGCTCAGATTATGAATGATCTGCGCTTGCTTTATACAATGCCTGTTATTTTATTACTGCACAAGCTGTGGCTTCTTGAAGGACCCTAACACATCTGGAAATCAAAATTAGCCTCAAAGATCTGACTCTGTTGACATAGATGAAATCGCCTAGTGGTCAAAATAGTCCTACTTTCTTTCTTCATGATTCACGTGGCTAATAATAATGATGGTATCCAACAGTAACACACATGTACTGCGTGCCAGGTAGGGCACTGATACTTTACTTGCATTATCTCATTTAATTATTTTGGAATTACTTCACAGCCTTCTGTCCCCATTGTTACTGATAAAAACACAACAAAAATCACTCTCCTCCAAGTCATTCATTAGCTGGCTATACCTCCTGTGCAGATAGAGTAGTGTTTTAGAGAGGTACCTTTGGGAGCTTCCCTTTCATTTGAGGAAGTAAAAGATTAAAGGGCTGAAAAATGTTATAAAAAGTGATAACTTTAATTGAAAATTATTTTTCATTTTCCTCCCTGATGTTTTAAAAATTGGTACTATCTTTCCTATATGCTAAAATTTAGAGCTTTGATGCAATTTTGATTACTCCTTTATTTTTAATTGTGTGAGATTGTTAATGAAAAAGATGTTTACGATATTGAAAATTTAAAAATAGATAAGCCAGTCTTTTCTAGCAGGATTTCAATATATGGAGTTAAGGTTAAGTGGCTCACATGAGGAAACTGTAAATTCTGAGAGAGGAGAAATGTGTAAGCAGTCTTAAAAATATCTTTCTCATTTATTCTCCCAAACATTTGTTGAATGCCCACTGAATACCAGATAATGTGCTAAGCAGTAAGACCTATTGGTTTTAGGTTAATTGCTCCTCTTAACTCTTCCCCCAAACCATTATACTTTTCCCAAACTGTTATTTTAATTTCCTGATGATTTGTCTTATTTCCCGCTAGACATCATGATTGTTCAATAGACAATCACAAGTGCCTAATAGAATATGTAGCACCTGAATACACAGCGAGACCTGGTTTTTCCTGTCTCCATTGTAGTTGGGTTTGAGCACGTGTCTGAGGAATGGTCAATATAATATAAGCGGACAGGATAGGTGACTCTTCCAGGACTGGCCCATACAAACCTTCCACTCATGATCCTTTCTCTTTCCCCATCCGTAAACTAAATGTAGAGGACTGTGAAGTCCTCAAGGAGAGCATACCTATAAGATGGAAAGAGCTTTGGTCCTTGAATGGAACACAGCCACCCCCTCCCTCTCGTCAACCCTCATTTGAGTGGAAAGGAAGAAAAAATAATTTTTTGTTGTGTTAGGCCAGAGTTGTCCATGTTTATATGTTGCAGAAGCTGGGTTTATGCATCTTAATGAATACAGAGAAATGAATGAGCGTGCCTGTCATCAAGGGGTTCTCAGATTAATTTTTCAGCTTTGGAAATATCTTTATCTTGCCTTTCAGAAGAGCCTTTTAGGGTTCATTGAGTAGTTGAAAAATATGAAAGATATTTTTATGACAGTTGCATAAACTCAGAGAAGCTATGTGGGAGCTATGTGGGAGCTACGTGGGAGTGTTATGTTAGGAATCTGAAAATCATTTGCCTCCATGTAGGTAAGATAAATCAGTCCCAAAGAGTATAAAAATGAAAGACAAAATTCAGGTTCCTCAGGGAACTTGCAATCTGGTGGGGAGGAGAAGCTTAGTAGAAACTTACAACTCTGTCTCAAGACTCCTGGAGTAATTCTCTCTCTTCTCTCAGAACTTTCTCGCAGACAGTCTTGCCTGGGGCTTTATCATCTATACGTTGAAAGCCCCAGAACACTTCCTCCAAAATCCAGGGAAGTCTACCCAACTGCTTACCTGACATCTCAGTTGTATGTGTCACCAACATCTCAATGTCAGCATGTCCAAAAATGAACTCAGACTTGGCCCTCAGCAAAGCTGGTTCTCCTCTGGTGTTCTCAACACAAGAAGTGGTACCACCATTGCCCCAACACAGTTGTGCAAGTCTCAAATTTGTGAGTCATTCTCGACACCCTCCCTTTCCTCATTCCTAATCTCAACCGTGGAGCCCTGTCAGTTTGACCTTCTCGATATTCCCCCAGTCCTTCAGTACTCTCCATCTTGGCCTCCATTGTATTCCAAGCACATGTCAAATGCTACCAAACTAGTTGCTCCATATATGTTCCAATATATCCTTTATGTATAGCCCACATTGCATCTGAAATGACATTTTTAAAATGTAGTCTCTCAATTGAATACCCTTTGATTACATCCCATTTTCCATAGGGGAAAATAAAATCCTTAATAATTCCAATGTCCTTGAATTTTCTGGCCTCCATCTACCTCACCACCACCATCTCACACTGGTCTCTCTCCATGGCTCCATCACCCTGACCTGTTTCTTGAATGTGTTCCTTGCCATATCAAGGTGCCCCCTCACCTGGAGTATACTCCCTGTTCTATTTTGTCTGCAGAGAAACATCATACCCAAAGGAATCTGGCCCTGCCTTTCTGCTATATATCAGGTTCCTTTTCCTCTTCTTCCACAGTAACTTATAATTGCAATTAAATATATAATTATAATTAGTTATTTAATTATGGCCTCCCCTGTTCGACCATATGCTCTGTGAGAACAGAGAGAAGGTCTGTTGGTTGACTGCTATTCTCCTAGTGCCTGGAATGGGGTCTGGCACAAGGAAGATACTCAGTCAATATGTGCTTAATTAATTAAACACGTGATGCAATATGGACATTTCAGAAACAGAACTAACCATAGTAGGGGTGTCAGAGATGCCTTCCCTGGGCTTCTTTAGGAAGGATCAGTAAAACTCGGCCAATAAAAGATGATTAAGATCCTCTGGGAAAATCGACCTGAGGCACTTGCTAAACGTCAGGCACAGTGTAAGCATTTACATGCACTACTCCATTTTACATTTGAAGAAGCTGAAGTGCAAGGAAATTGAAGAATTGCCCAGAGTGACAGAGCCAGGATTTATATCCAGATGTTTTGACTTCAGAGGCTCCGGGCTATTACAAGTGTAGGCCTTTCTCTGTGAAACAACTTCAGAATTTGAAAAACAGTTATAGCCTATAAAAATCAGCAGAACCATGTCTCTGGTTTCAGGCCCTGTCCTAAAAGACACCAGAAGCAGATTTATAATCATTGGACCTATGGCAGACTAAGGATTGGAGATAGTAGCCTTTGTAGTATGTGGTGATATGGCCTGAATGAGGGCGCCCTGCACTGGGTATATGTAGATGGCTCAAGTGAACCACAGCACGACTGGCCTGCTGGGAAGAGGGGCTCCACTCACAAGACAGGCAGGTGAGTGATGGTTCTCTGTTCCTGGAGCGAGGGTAATGGAGATAAGGGGCAGACTCGGCTTGTAAATTCTCATCAACAAAGTGACCTGGCGGGTGGGGGTGTGGGGTGTGGGGGGCCACCTGGGTGGCTCAGTCGGTTAGGCTTACAACTCTGGATTTCGGCTCAGGTCATGATTTCACCGTCATGAGCTTGAGCCCCGGGTGGAGCTCCATGCTGAGCACCAGCCTGCTTGAGAGTCTCTCTCTCCCTCTCTCTCTCTGCCCCTCCCCCTCTTACACACTTGTGCACGTGTGTGCGCTCTCTCTCAAAATAAATACACTTTAAAAAGAAGAAAGTGACCTCAAAAAAAAAGGGAAAAAGAAAAAAGGAAAGTGATCTCAAGCAAAATCACTCTGGAAAACATTTACCAGGCAGGAAGTGTCTGTGAAAGGAACAGGGTCCTTTTCTAGGAAAGGAGACCAAGTGAGGATGAGCAGCTCTCCTTGGGAATAAGAAAGCAAGGTAAGAAGTGGAAATGACCACAGCTCTGCTTCACTTTCGCTCTTCCCTGTGGTTTATTTCCCTGGCAATTATTTTGGAATATTAAAGTCTCAAGAGGTTGGGAGAAACGGTCTGTCCAGTGTTCACCTGGGTATTGCTTAAGCACTATCTGCACCTCCTATGACTTCCTGTGCCCTGTTTACCAAGTTCACGGTCCTTTATAGTTCATGTAGATTGCTCCAGCAGGTCTAAGTTTTCCACTGTTTCCTGACACACGGGACAGTGATTCCTTAAGTCGGTGTTCTTCCTTCCACCTCCACAAGTTAAATAACTCCTGTCAGCCACTATGGATTTTCAAGATGTCAGGGGAGGAGATTCGACTTTAACTGTCCATGAGATTGTATCAGTCCTTTCTGAAACACTGGCCTGGCAGCATGTGGGTAATGACCCAGTTACAGTATTATTGGATATGGTTTTAACACAAAGCTCTCAAAAGACATTTGGCAAAGACTCTTTTCTGTGAAGCTCAACTGGAAATAAAGCAGAGTTCACTCCTCCCATGACTTTGTTCACTCCTAGGTCATTAAACATTCTGTTACTTTAAAGAATGTCTTTTCCGTTTGTTTGTTCTATTCCTATAGGCAGCATACCAAAAAATATAAGAGAAATGAATCACTTTTTTTCCATAACTTAGAGCCCTATACTGGAATCCATGGAGAAGGGAAAGATTTATTGAAATAGGTTGTTCTGTTACAGTAAATTGGTTCTCTCACTGATTCAGGTCCAGGGTGATCTATAGGCCTACCTGGGTTAGGATTACTCGGTACTTGAAAACTGTAGTGTTAAAATATCTCTTATTTCTCCTCATGAGCCACACATTGTCTGAGGACGCTTGTCACTCGCTGTATCAATTTCATGTCAAATACGTTAAAGTTGATTATGGTTTTTAAAAGCCTCCCTTCCAAGTGATGGTGGCAATTCAATTCAGAGTAATCATGTGCCAAAGAAATGGTTCTAACTCAATTCCTTTCTAGAAGATGGAGCACAGAGAGTTTATAAGTTTTGAGCTGCCCTGGAAAAATCAGGAATATAATTCATGCTCTATAGAAAGCAGGCTGGGGGCGACTGGGTGGCTCAGTCCATTGAGTGTCTGACTTTTTATTTTGGCTCAGGTCATGATCTCACTGTTCGTGGGATTGAGCCCTGTGTCGAGCCTCACATCAGGCTCCTCACTGAATGTGGAGCCGGCTTAAGATTCTCTCTCTGTCTCTCTCTCTCCCTCTCTCTACCTCTCCCCCGCTCATGCTTTTTCTAAAAAAAATAATAAATTTTAAAAACCTAAAAAGAAATCAGCAAACTGCAAAAACAAAAAAAGAAAGCACGCTGTTGCCTTGACTTTCCTAGACTAGTTTTCTCCTGACTTACTGAATTGCCTACGTGTCTGTTTTACCTTTTATGGAGAACAGAGCCCAGGCAAAGTTTAATATTCTGGCGTATCTGAATGTGCCACCCTGATATCATTTACATGGCAGAAAGGAGAAAGGTGTAGAGAAAATGGAACATGGGTCAGGCTGTCCTCGCTTTACTCCAGGGCTGCCATCTATGGCTGGCCAGTCAGGGCATGTGCTGCACAAAGGTACCGAGCCCAGAAATTCCCCGAGAGGAAAGGGTGCCTCTTTTCCACAAACAGGCAACTACAGTTTACTAAGTGAGATGCCAGTGGGGTTTTTTCCAGACCAGAGGGGGGGCCTTATTCTAAATCACCAAGAGTATCATATAGGCTAATAGTATCTTGCCCAGTTCTTTACACCAGACCAGCAATCCCACCATCTAGTATGTTACAGAACACACATTGCTAGCTTCTATGTGGTATAAGCTGATGTCTCAGACTCCTTAGAGGCAGAGCCTGAGACAGAGAGTAACCACCTGTCCCTCTTTGACCTGGACCAAGGAATTTCCTGGGATGTGGGACTCTCAGCGCTAAAACTGGGAAAGTCCTAGGCAAATCAGGATGATTTGGCCACCTTATCAAGTGACATATTGAGGGGATATCTTTAGGCAAAAGGAAATGAGGGGAGAAGCATAAGGCTAGGGAAGAACGCTAAGAAAGGAAGTAGCCTCAGCTGGAGAACTCTTTCAACCTGGTCTGTGGGGGATTCTGAGGGATAAGGTGGTTGGTTACATCTTGAGGCAAGAGAGCCAGTTTCTTTAACTTTTGTCAGTCAGTCCTTGGCCAATGGTTGTGCCAGGGGAGTAATGGATGTGTAACTTCCTGAGTGAGACAGCCCCCTATAGGCAAAGAGCAATGAGAGCAATTCTGCAGAGAAGAAGGCAGCCATGGGCCATTTGCAGCGAACACTCAGAGTGGCTAGGGAATGGGTGTTGCAGCCCAGTGAAAGCAATATGTGTGGGGCCCAGAATGTACTATACCCTGTTATTCACACCTGCACTGTTTGCCTAACTCTGACTCCAGGGACTACAATAGAGGATAACACAGCATTCATATCACTTAGTGCGAAAGAGAAAGAATGCTTTGGAAAAGCAGATGATCCTTGGAGATCAGATCAGAGAATAAGAACATCATTCTTGGCAGCAAAGAAAGCCCCCATATCCTTTCATACAGAAAGAATGATGATATCATCTCCTCCAGGACCATAACTCTCTACAACTGCCGTGTGTCTCCTTGTCTCCACAGATAGTGGGAACAAGAAGAGTTCATGATGCTCTCCTAGTATCTTGGAAAACCCTGGAAGCAGCATCAATGTCCTCGATAGGGTGGCCAACTCATTCTAGTTTGCTTGGGAGTTTCCTGGTTTTAGCAAAGACAGTCCCACATTCTGGAAAACCCTTCAGTCCTAGGCAAACCAGTACCATTGGTCAGTCTACTTCCCAGTATTTCAACCACTGAATTGTTCACAAAGGAGAGGATTTTCATCCCCTAGATGGTCTCCAAGGTGGAAAAGTCCACTGATTGCATCAAAAATCTGGAATCCTTTAGGTATTGTAATATTAATTCATGTTAAATACCAATAAAACTTTAGCTGTTGGAAGGTAGAGTAAAAAGAAAAAACTACAAATAAGACAAGTGACATAGGGCAATGGATTCCAAACTGAAATGTCTGGATTCAGTGGAGCACATAGTGAGAGATGATTGGAAGACCGAATGGTTGTTAACATGACTGGAGATTGAATTTAGGAATATTAGTCTGCAGGTAGTGTGTAGAATGTAGGAGAACAGAGAAGTTCCAAATTAAATAAAATAAGAAATTATTTCCCTTTGGGTGACTTTGTCTAGTGGGTTGACAGGAAGATTAGTCTCACCCTGCTTCTCTTGGCCTCACTCTGATCTCATCTTTGAAATTCCGGTTACATTCTAGAAGCTGGGTATGTTTGCATAATATATCAGTGGAAGGAAATATGACACATTGCAAGGAATAAACATTTCCTCCAAAGAGAAGAAGTGAATTGTTGAATAGCAAAATGGCAAGGGAGGTAGTTCATCATATGCCCTTTTGGAAATTTTGAATTTTGAACAATGTGAATGTATTATCAAGTCACAAATTAATAATACAATTTAAATTACATAGTCAAAAACAAAAAAGAAGTTAGGAAGAAGAAAAGACCCAAGATGAACCAGACTGAGCTGTATTTTAGGATTATGCATTGAATTTTTCAGGCTGAATTGATTGATTCTAACTTAATTCTGTTTGTTTATATTAATCAACAAAGAACTGTTGGATTTAGTTTGACTTTATAAGTGATGTAAATAGGAAATTACTTGCAGTTACTGTGTTTTTTCCTGTGTAAAACAAACAAGAACAACAAATATAAAAATAAAACACATACACCCAGAAGTTACAATTCTACTTAAGCAGGGTGATATGATGGAAAGCACATGGTTTGGGGGATGAGTCAACTGGGTTTAACCCTAATTGTATCTTTAATAGCTATTGGGTTTTGAGGCAGGTTAGTTAACCTGATTGAGCCCATTTTCTTGTCTGTAAGTGGTCATTATAGCTACCTAAAAGGGCCACCATAAAGATTAAATCAGAATCTATATGTGAAAATTCATGAAAAGAGGAAAGTTCTCCTTCCTCTGCCAAAGCATCTATACTATGCTCTGCAGATGGTGATACATAAATATGAGCTAAGTAATAAAATACATAATTGTGTGATGATATTTAACTTGGCATCAATACCATAGCACATTATAAAGAATTCTATGTGTATCATAAACAACTCTATAGTCCTTTCTGTTTCTACCATTTTGTGTCAAATACTTAATATTACCAAAAGGAAATATGATACACTGGGGGGAATAAACATTTCCTCTGAAGAGAAGAACTGAGTTGTTAAAATGTCCATATTATCCAAAGCAATCTATAGATTCATTGCAATCCCTATCAAAATCCCAATGCATTTTCACAGAAATAGAACAAACAATCCTAAAATTTGTATGGAACCACAAAAGATCCTGAAAAGCCAAAGCAATCTTGAAAAACAAGAACAAAGCTGGAGCCATCACACTCCCTGAAATCAAACTAAATTACAAAGCTGTAGTAATCAAAACAGTATGGTACTGGCATAAAAATAGACACATAGACCAATGGAGCTAAATAGGGAGCCCAGAAATTAACCTATGCATATATGACCAATTATGACAAAGGAGGCAAGAATGTACAATGGGAAAATCTCTTCAATAAATGGCGTTGGGAAAACTGAACAGCCACATGCAAAAAAATTAAACTGGAACTCTCTTATATACAAAAATTAACTCAAAATAGATTTAAGACTTGAATATAAGACCAGAAACAATAAAACTCATAGAAGAAAACATAGGTGGTAATTGTGGCATTGCTTTAGGTGATATTTTTCCTACTGAATGGGAAAAGATATTTGCAGATCATACATCTGATCAGGGGTTAATATCCAGAAAATATAAAGAACTCCTAAAACTCCATAACAGCAACAAACAATTTGATTAAAAAATGAGTCAGCCTGGGTGGCTCAGTCAGTTAAGCAACCGTCTCTTGATTTTGGTTCAGGTCATGACCTCACGGTTCATGGGATCAAGCCCCGAGTCAGGCTCTGCACTGACAGCATGAGGCCTGGTTGGGATTCTCTCTTTCCCTCTCTCTCTCTGTACTTCCACCCCCCTCAAAATAAATAAATAAACTTTAAAAAAATATTTAAATGGGCAGAGGACCTGAATAGACAATTTTCCAAAGAAGATATCCTGAAGACCAACAAACACATGAAAAGATGCTTAACATCACTAGTCCTCAGGGAAATGTAAATCAAAACCACAATGAGATATCATCTCACACCTGTCAAAATGGCTATGATCAAAAAAAAAAAAAAACAAGAGATAATAAGTGGGGAGAATGTGGAGAGAAGGGAAGCCTCATGCACTGTTGGTGAAAATGTAAATTTGTGCAGTCACTGTGGAAAACAGTAGGAACGTTTCTCAGAAATCTAAAAATAGACCTATCACATAATCCAGCAATTCTGCTTCTGGGTATTTATCTGAAGAAAATGAAAACACTAATTCAAAGACATATGCACCCCTATGTTTATTGAAGCATTATTACAATAGCCAAGAAACAACCAATGTGGATGAATGGATAAAAGTGATGTGCTATGTAGAAACAATGGCATACTACTCATCCATAAAATAGTATGAAATTGTGCTATTTGAAAAAACACAAATGAACCTGGAGACTATGATGCTAAGTTAAATAAGAGAAAGTCAAAAATACTGTATTATTTCATTTTATGTGGATTCTAAAAAACAAAACAAATGAGCAACTGAAACAAAACAAAACTCATAGATGCAGAGAACATTTTAGTAGTTGCTGAGCCAGAGAAGGGGAGGTTGAGTGTAGGCGAAATGGGAGAAGGTGGTCAAGAAGCAGAAACTTCCAGTCATAAAATAAATGGGTCACAGGAGTGTAATGTACAACATGGTGACTAATAGTCAATGACGTATTGCATATCATGTAACTTTGTATGGTGACAGGGGGATGCTAGACTTATTGTGATCATTTTGCAGTATATACAAATATCAAATCATGTTGTACACTTGAAACTAATATAATGTTATATATCAATTATTTTATTATACCTCAATAAAAATAAATAAATTAAAACTTGAGAGGTGTTTACCTTGGCCTATGCTGGTCCTGGATTCTCAACATCCTGTGGATGTTACCACATTACCCTATGCAGGGCAGGAAGCAGGGAGGCCCTCACACCCCAGAGTAAAGTGTGAGAAGGGATTGAACAGATCCGGAAGAGCTTCCTTTAACCTTGCTGCATATACTGAATCATTATCTTGAACACCTGAAACTGATAAAATGTTATATGTCAATTATATCTCAGTTTAAAAAATGAGACTGATAGATACAAGTGTGTGTTTTAATAGTGTCATATTTAATTGGTAAAGGGTCTCATACCTTGAAAATCAGAGAAACACTGAAGACCATGAGAAAAAAAGGAACCTATATAAACAAATATGATTATTGAATTGTGAGAGTAAGAGGAAACTTTACATGTACTCCTGAAAAATATAATAAAGCAATTTAAATTTTTTGTTAGGAATTTGGGGCACCTGGGCGGCTCAGTCAGTTAAGTGTACAACTCTTGATTTTGGCTCAACTCATTATCTCACGGTTTGTGGGTTCAAGCCCCACATAGGGCTCTGTGCTGACAGCGCTAAGTCTGCTTGGGACTCTCGCTCTTCCTCTCTCTGCCCCTCCCCACTTGAAAGAAAGAAAGAAGGAAGGAAGGAAGGAAGGAAGGAAGGAAGGTAGGAAGGAAGGAAGGAAGGAAGGAAGGAAGGAAGGAAGGAAGGAAGGAAAATTTGCTAGTCCAGCTTACCAATTTACATATAAGTTTGAACATGAATATTTAGTGTTGCCCTAGTAAATGTAATTGCTTCTAAATTGCATATTGTCTCTGGACCAAGGTCAAGTGGATGTACTTAAGCCTCAAAGAAGATATTTCCATAAAATTATGAGAAACTGAAGATAGTGCTTTATAATAGAAGCCTGGAGAAACTTAAATGATGGCTTTTAACTTACTCTGGAGAAGGGGAAAATACTTCTTGACCACTACAGGAAAATGTGTCTTATTCCTAAGGAATTGGAACATTTATATACTTAAATAGTATTATTCACTTTCCTGTTAGAAAAATGAGAATGTTTATTTTTAGAAGTGTGTTGTTTAGTCTCCAAATATTTTGGGATTTTCCATCCATGTTTCTATTATTGACTTTGAGTTTAATTCCACTGTGGTCTGAGAGCATACTTTGGATGATTTTATCTTTTAAAATTTGTTAAGTTTATTTTATGGCACAAAATGTGATCAATCTTGGTGAATGTTCCAAATGAGCTTGAGAAGGACATGTATTCTGCTGTTGTTGGGTCAAGTATTTTATAAATGTCAATTACATTCAGTTGATTGATGGTGCTGTTCAGTTCAATTATACCCTTACTGATTTTCTATCTGCTGGATCTGTCAGTTACTGATAGAGGAGTGTTGACGTCTCTAACTATAATTATGAATTTGTTAATTATTCCTTGTAGTCTGATCACTTTTTGTCTCTTGTATTCTGATGCTTTGCTGTTAGGCACATACATATTAAGGATTGTTATGTCTTAGAGAATTGACCCCTTTACAGTTACATAATGCCCCTATTTATCTCTGATAAATTTTCTTGCTCTGAAGTCTGCTTTGTTTGAAATTAACATAACTACTCCAGATTTCTCTTGATTAGTGTTGGCATTGTAGATCTTTCTCCATCCCTTTGCTTTTAATCTATCTGTGTCTTTATATTTATAGTGGGTTTCTTGGAAACAGCATCTAGTTGGGCTTTATTTTTCTTAGCCATTCTGACAGTCTTTGTCTTTTAACTGGTATATTTATACCATTGACATTTAAAGTGATTATTGATATAGTTAGTGTAATATTTACCATATTTTAACTATTTTTATTGTCTTTGTGTGTGTGTGTGTGCGTGTGTGTTCCACTTTTTTCCTGCATTCTTGGGTTTTGAGTATTTTATATGATTCCATTTCTCTCTTCTCATAGCATATCAACTATACTTTATGAATTTTTTTAGTGTTTAGCCCTGGAGTGCAGTATCCGTTTATAACTAATCTAATATACTTTCAAATAACACTATTTCACTTGATGGGTAGTACAGATACTTTATAAGAGAGCATACTCAGTGTCTCCATCCTGTCCCTTATTACATTGCTGTTGTTCATTTCACTTATGCATAAGCTATACTCACCAAATACATTGCTCTTGTTATTGTTTTGAACACAATGTTAACTGTTAGATAAATTAGACTAAGAAAAATTAAAGATTTTATTTTGTTTTCATATATTCCTTTCTGTATTTAGATCTGTGTCTCTGACCCATATAATTTTCCATATGCAAAAATAAATTCAAAATGGATGAAAGACCTAAATGTGAGACAGGAAACCAATCAAAATCCTAGATGAGAATGCAGGCATCAACCTCTTTAACATCAGCCTTAGCAACTACTCACTAGACGTGTCTCCTGAGGCAAGGGAAACAAAAGCAAAAATGAACTATTGGGACTTCATCAAGATAATAAGCTTCTGCACAACAAAGGAAACAATCAACAAAACTAAAAGGCAGCCTTCAGAATTGGAGACGATATTTGCAAATGACAAATATTTTGTATCCAAAATATATAAAGAACTGATAAAACTCAACACCCAAAAAACAAATAATCCAGTTAAGAAATGGGCAGAGGACATGAATAGACATTTTTCCAAAAAAGACATACAGATGGCTCATAGACACATGAAAAGATGCTCAACATCACTCATCATCAGAGAAATACAAATCAAAACTACAATGAGATACTACCTCACACCTGTCAGAATGGCTAAAAATTAAATCAGAAAACAATGGATGTTGGCGAGGATCAGGAGAACAGGAATCCTCTTACACTGTTGGTGGGAATGTAAACTGGTGCAACCACTCTGGAAAACAGTATGGAGCCTCCTCAAAAAGTCAAAAATAAGATTACCCTATGATACAGCAATTGCACTTCTAGACATTTACCCAAAGGATACAAAAATCCTGATTTGAAGGGGCACATGCACCCTGATGTTTATAGCAGCATTATCAACAACAGCCAAACTATACAGAGAGCCCAAATTTCCATTGACTGATGAATGTAAAAAGAAGTTGTGGTGTAGATATACGATGAAATATTACTCAGCAATCAAAAAGAATGAAATCCTGCCATTTGAAACAACATGAATGGAGCTAGAGTGTATTATGCTAAGAGAAATAAGTCAGAGAAAGAAAATTCCATATGATTTCACTCATATGTGGAATTTAAGAAACAAAACAGATGAACGTAGGGGAAAGGAAAAAAAAAAAAGGAAGGAAAACCATAAGAGAGACTCTTAACTATAGAGAACAAACTAAAGAGGGCACTTGTGTTGAGCACTGGGTGTTATATGTAAGTAATAAATCACTAAATTATCCTGAAATTAGTATTACACTATATGTTAACTAACTAAACTTTAAATAAAACTTGAAACCTAAAAAGCAATCTGAAATCAAGGGGTCATCAGAGTTGGTTGCTTCTAAGGCTTCTAGATGGCCATCTTCTTTTTGTATCTTCACATTCTCTTCCTTCTGTACGTGTCTGTGTCCTATTTCCTCTTCTTAGAAGGGTACAAGTTGTATTAGTTTAGAGCCCACTCTATTGACCTCATTTTAACTTAGTTACCGCTTTAAAGACCTTATCTCCAAATACATTCACTTTCTGGGGTACTAGGAGTTAGGACTTTCACATATGAATTTTGGAGGGACACAGTCCAGCGTATCACACACTTATTTTATATTTCCAGTCTGGTATTCTAAAGTCTCTACCATATCTGAATCTGTTTCCGTTGCTTGCTGTGCTCTTCATATTTTGTTTTTGCTTTTTAGCATGCTTGTAATTTTTTATTGAAAGGTAGACATTATGTGTTGAGTAAAAGAAACTGAGATAAATATGCCCTTAGTGTGAGGTTTTGTATGTATCTGGCTAGGAGTTAGGCTGCTTACTCTTTGCTATAGCTGTGTAGTCAGGGACTAAAATGTTTTCTAGTGTTCTGGGTTTTGTGCCCCATATTATCTTTGGGTTTCCTAGATATTCCTTCTTAAAATTGGGTCTAAGGCTTGTTGTTCTTTCAGCTAATAATAAGCCCCTGTTATTATACAGAGGCCAGACTGACGTGGTGTTAAAATGTGGGAAGGGGAAACATTCTATAATCTTATGATTAGTGTTCAGTCTTCAGTGAGCCTGTGACGTTCAAAAGTGCTTCTCAGCCTTCTCTTTCTCCTTAGGTGAGACAGGAAAGCTAGAGGGACCTGAAGTTGGGTATTTCCCTTCCCCTCAATCAGTTAGACTGTGGTAAAATGTAAGTGGGCTAGGCTCTGGTCAAATAGTTTCCCTTAAGGGCAGGCTCTTGTTAATGAGAACAGAATGCTCTGGGCTCATTTCAAAGTCATTACTCCCATACCCTTACCACCACCTGTAGCATAAGGGGATTTTTCTATGATCTTCACCCTGAAATCCTATCAGGCTCCTAGAGGTAATACTCATAAAAGCATGGAGGTCCCTATTAGACTGGGCCCCAGGCATTTTACCTGTCAATCTAGCCCACAGTCAATCTCTACCCATTAGATATTCTTTCAGTAGGAGCACTTACCAACTACCAAGTTCATGTAAGACCTTCTGTTCATGGTAAACTGTGATTCTCTTTACCCTGTGTGTTTTTAGTTTCCAGGCCAACAGTGTGCCCTGTGACCTCAGCTCTCTAATGGATCTAAGAAGAGTTGTAGAGTTTTACTATATTTACAAGCAGTTTTCTGGTTGTGAAGATAGAAGTGAGGACTTCTAAGTTCTTGATATGTTGGACTAAAACTCAGAAGTAAAAAATGTTTATTCTTGAAAATTAAGGAAAATATGCAAAGAGAAGAACAAAGTCATGCCATAATTTCATTATCCTGAGATACAAACTTAGAATATTTTTCTACCTATATATTTATTTTATGTAATATTTTAAACATACAGAGAAGACAGATAATACTATAGTTACCCTATAGTTATCATTTACCCTAGTTCACTGTTTGCTCCATTGTTTCTGGGTCTTTTCTTTTTAAGAAATACAGTGTAATAATAGTTGATACCTTGTTTGCACACTTCTCAATTCAATTCTTTCTTCTCACTCCATAGAGATAATCGTCGTCCAGATTTTAGTCTATATTTTTCCTTATACTCTTTTTGTTCTTTTTTTTATAATGTAAGCATACTATTAAACATTTTGTAAACAGAATCATATCGTATGGAACCTTCTATAGGTTGTTATTCTCAATCAACATTTTGCTTTGGTGATTTATTCACGTTGAGACATGTACATCTCGTTTATTTGTTTTAATTCTTTCTGATTCTTGTACTATATGACCTTACCCACTTTGCTCATGCCTTCTCCTGTTAATGGACATCTAGGTTCTTTCCAGTTTTTGCTCTTACAGGCAATGCTCCAATGACCATTCTTGCATGTGTCTCTATGGGCATATGCGAGTTTCACCTGAGTCTGTAGGGTGGCGATTACAAGAGGACAGGCCTCAATAGCAGCACTGCCTTAGTTCACATTTCCACCATAATACTTAGCAGTATTGTAATCATAGTCTATATGTTGGAGCCCTGTTACCCAATGGCTAGAATGCCAAGCTGAGATTTACTACTTAATGGAATAGGCAATGAGGAGTCACTGGAGATTTCAAGCAGGGAGTAAGAATATCAGATTGACAGTGAGACTTACCTGAGAACACTGTAAACCACGGATTGACCTTGAAAGTTGAGAAATTGGGAAGCCGCCTGTCTAAGTTCTCAAACCATGAACTGTTTCAAACCAGATACAATTCTGAAGGAAACAATCTGAGTAAATAAAATAAGATTCTTATTTTCTGTTTATTTTCCACGTGGCAGTGATCCTTTTTTTTTCTTAACTTATCTTCCCCAGTTTTGTTTTCTGGCATCCCAATTTCTGGATCCCATAATGCATCTTCATCCTCAGTTATGCTTCTTTTCTTTCTTTTTCCTCTCTTCACAGTAGGAGCTGAAATCACTCACACCAAGAAGATTAGAGTTGATCATCCCCCCTCAATAATTCATACTTTTTAAACTTCATCCTTTTATATCAAAGTAATGCATACACATGGCAAATAGTTAATACAGAAGGGATTACAATGAAAAGGAACCATCTCTAGGCCTGGCTGGTCACACCCAGCTTCTCCAGGGACCACCTCTTTAACCTTTTTTTAATTCTTTGGAAGTTTATCTTAGTAACTATAAATAGCTTAACATGCTTATGCATTGACTTCTTGCTTTATCAACTTTAAATTCTATTTATTTACTACCATATATGAAAAATGTACATTTTTTAAAAAATTTAACCTCAATTCCTCACCTATTTTTTCTTAATTATGCTAACTTTAGCATTTCCTATTGATTGCATTTATAACTTTAACTAATATCCTTAAAATCCGCCTTCCTCAATCTTCCTTCTAATTTATCTAAGTTACAGTATTATTTTTTATTTCTTGCTTTTATAGCTTTAAATAATGCATATTAAACTCTATTTCCCACCTTATCAGCTTTTAACTGTTACCACTCTGCTATTCACCTTGTGAGATGCAGATACCCCTCATTTTTACGTCTCTTCCTTCCATATCTCACCTGTTATCCATTTCCCTTTATTTTACATTGCCAAGGCTTCTAAATTTTTCATTCCAATCTGCATTCATATTTATGTATTTCGTGCTTTATCTAAAGATTATAAAAGATAAACATTTTTAAAATGATGAAAATATTATTCACTCTTGCATCAACTAGTATTTACTTTTCCAGGGATTGAATGTCATCCACACTGGACCTCTTAAAGGGGAATGTTCCTATTATCAAGGTAAACTGTAGTCTTGTTTCTTATAGTTCATAAATTGCTTCAAATCAGATCATAATTTTCTGTAGCTTCCTACTAGATTGGCTAAAATTAAAAAGCCTAATAATACCAAGTGCTATAAAGGATGTGAAGCAACTAGAATTCTCAAACCTGCTGGTGAGGGTATTAATTGGTACAACCACTTTGGAAAACAGTTTAGCAATGTCTGTTAAAGCTAAGCATATACATACCCTATGATCCAACTCCGCTACCCTCATGCATGCACCCCAAAGAAATGCGAACATATGTCACGACCAGACATGTGCAGGAATGACCATAGCAGCACTATTCGTATTAGCTAAATCTGGAAGCAATTCAAATACCTAGCAACAGTAGAATAGCTTAACAAATTCATACAGTAAAATACTATACAGCAATGAGAATGTGTTGCATGAGTAACACATGAATTATGATATTGAGTAAAAGAAGAAAGACCCAAAAGAGTAATATACTATATGGCTAATTTGTATAGAATCAAAACACAAGAAGAAATACTCTATAGAGTATTAGAAGCCAGGATTGGGGTTACCCTCAGGGTTGCAGGTAGTGACCAGGGTCACAAGAATGATGTTGGGGTGCTGAGAATATTCACTTTCTCCATGTGGATAGTGTTTACATGGATGTGTTCACTTTGTGAAAATTCATCAAGCAGCATGTCTATAAATTGTGGACTTTGTTATGCACGTTATACTTTTATTTTAAAAATTAATATTAAATGTTTCTTTTAGTGGTCAAATAAAAAGGGCTTGTTTTCATTGGGCTCAGAAATAACTTTCTAAAATTAAACCACACATTTTATTTGTGTCTTCATATTTCTATTTTCTGAGTTTCCTAACATGAAAATTAACTTATTTTATTACCATAAAATGTTAGTTTATCAATTCCAAAAAAAATTATGAGTCCATATCACACTTCTCAAACTTAAACCATGTTAATATACAATTTTTAGTGGATTGAATTGTATTCCCCCAATAGATACATCTGCCCTAATCTTCAATACCTGTGAATATAACCTTGGAAATAGAGTCCTTGCTGATGTAATTAGGGATCTCAAGATGAGACTATCCTGGATTTAGAGTCTGCTCTAAAATCCAGTGAGTGGTTGCCTTTATTTGAGAAAGGAAAGAGAGATTTAAGACTTAGCGAGACATGGGGAAGAAAGTCAGGCATAGACAGAGGCAGACATGGGAGTGATGTTTCTGTAAGCCAGAGAACACTGAGGATCATCAGTGCCCCCAGAAACTGCGAGAGAGGCCTGGAACAGATTCTTCTTCAGAGCCTCCAGAAGGAACCAGCGTTGTTGACACTTTGGTTTCAGACTTTGGACCTCCAGCACTGTGAATCAATTTCTGTTGCTTTAATCCACTAAGTTTGCGGTAATTTGTTTGAGCAGCCTTAGGAAACTAATAAACCATCCGTCCTCATACACACATTCAAAGGCGCACTTACAGTAATAGCCTCTTTTATTCTCAGTGGTCCCCACTTGAGTCCTAAACTCGCAATTACGTGATATTACCAGATTTTTATTGTTTTTATAATACTTAAAGTGCCCATGCTGATTGGGAAAGTTTGTACCTACTTCCTCCATCACCTCTCTTTGGTCCCAGTTTTCCATAGCCATACAGACTGCATCAAGCTAGCAGTTTGTCAAGAAAAACATCTGTATGCATTTCAGCTTTCCCATCCCATGACAACATTTCATCATTTTCTTTTTCATGGCAGTTGATAAGGCAAAAGAACAGAGTATATCTCTTCTTGTAATTTACTTTTTACTTAGTGTCTTAATTAGCATAAAGGGAGTTGAAGGGTAATTTCTATGTGGACTACTTACTACCAAGGTTAAGAGACACTATGCTTAACATTTAAGTGGTTTATAGTGTTGTGAAGCTAGTCTTCAAGGTCATAAAAATCTTACTTAAGAACACAAAATGAAAATGCTAACAGCTGTTTTAAAAACATCAAAATTGCGTTTTCTTCTTGAGCAATGAGGAGTTGTTCCTTGCCCAAAACACCAAGTTTAATATATCTTTAAATGTTCTTTTGAGTAATAGAAGAAGTAAACTTGACCCTGCTGTAAGAACAAATGAGTTGACTGCAAATGTGACATCTTTTGATTCCTCAGCATCCCCCCCCACCATGCATGAACCAATCTGCCAGTCATTCAGCTTATACTGACAAGGAAGTAAGACCCACTCTGGGGTCTGCCACAGTCTCATGGTCTCCCCTCATACAAGAACGTGGTAGTACAGGGCTTCATTGCAAATGAAAGTAACTGGCTTATGGGTGAGCCCTATTGAGTGGACTAACCCCATACTGTCTCCTAACTTTTACTAACCTCCCATCCACCTCAGACCATTTTTTATGGAATGGAACAGAAGCTAGAATGACCACTAAAATATTTATTTATTTATTTATTTATTTATTTATTTATTTATGCTCTGCTCTTAAAAAATGCTGATTTATTTTTGAGAGAGACTGAGTGTGAGTGGGTCTGGGGGGAGGGAAGGAGGGAAGAGAGAGAAGGAGACCGAGAATCCCAAGCAGGCTCCACATCGTCAGCGCAGAGCCTGATGCAGAGCTCACGCTCACGAAGAATCGTGAGATCATGACCTCAGCCAAAATCAAAAGCTGGACACTTAACCAACTGAGCCATCAGGCACTCCACCACTTAAACACTTAAGTGAGATGTTCTACTCCCTGTCAAAACTCTCTAAGGGCTTTCTACTACCTTTAGAATAAAATCCAAACACACTACATGATCCAATTCCTGTCTACACACTATTCTTATTTCCAGCTTAGCATTTGTCATTCCTTCTGCCCATAGATTTTCTCATTGCTGGATTTTTCTCACCAGTCAGAATTCAACTTAGTGGTTAGAGATTGCAAGGAGCTTTCAAAAGAGGTGCTCCATCCACATGGCCAGCCTGTCTATATAGCATAGCTCAGTTTTATTATTTCTGAAATTATTAATTATTTGTGGACTTGATCTGCATCCCCATCGTTTTCACTCTAAACTAGATTTTGAATTCCATTAAAATAAAGACCTTTTCCATCTTGAATTCTCCCTATCCCAGAATTAGTTCTTTATAAAATATTTGTGGATGAGTGAATAAGTATAACCATTTTGATAAATGCCACTATGAACATAGGTTCTCACTCAGAATTATCCTTCATTTATTACCAATAATTCATGTCCTCTTAAAAAGATACTCTTGTATGTAATTATATATTTCACTCTATGATTACTCTATTCATTGTTTATGGCTAAGTAACAAATCACCCCCAAACTTAGTGGTTTAAAACAGCAAATATTAGTTATCTCATAGTTTCTGTGGGTCAGGAAACTAGGAATGGCTTAGCTGAGTGCTCTGGGCTCAGGGGCTCTCAGGCTGTAATCGAGGAATTGGCCAGGGCCCCAGTCATCTCAAGGCTCCAAAAAGGAAGTGTATGCTTTTGAACTCACTATGGTTGTTGGAAGGATTCAGCTTCTTACAGCAGTCAGACCGAAGGCTGAATCAGACTGTCTATGGGCCTTCCCTTACAGCCAGTCCTAACATGGCATTTTGCTTCATCAGAGGGAGAAAATGAGAGAGCACAAGAGACCCTAAGCAACACAGAAACTAAATAATTTTGTAGCCAAATCTTGGAAATGACATACCATGATTTTTGCAGTATCCCATTTGTTGGAATTGAGTCACTAGGTCCAGCCCAAATTGAAAGGAAAGAGATCTCTCTTGAGTACCAGGAAGCAAGGGTCATTGGAAGCCTTTTCAGAGGCCACCGACCACAGCAAATACCTCCATATTTGTATAAATTGCCTGTCCTCTCACTCTGTCTTGTTTTCTTAGAACTTTCTACTCTTGAGGACCAAAGCTGTGGTCATCATGTCCACTTTTGGTCACTTACCAGTTATTCTTGACAACTTAACAATTTTGAGTGGAAAGTTTGAGTTTAAGAGGCATAGGCAGCTAGGACAAACAGCTGGTCACAAAACTTTAGTAAAATATGGGTATCAGAACTGTAGGTACCAAGGACTGGGTATCATTAGAAGAGAAATATACAGGAGCACCTGGATGGCCCAGTCAGTTAAGCGTCTGACTTCAGCTCAGGTCACGATCTCGCGGTTTGTGAGTTCAGGCCCCGTGTCGAGCTCTGTGCTGATAGCTCAGAGCCTGGAGCCTGCTTCAGATTCTGTGTCTCCCTCTTTCTGTGTCCCTCACCTGGTTGCACTCTGTCTCTCTCTCTTTCTCAAAAATAAATAAGCATTAAAAAATTAAATAAAAAAAGAAGATAAATATTCTTTCTTTCAAGAATTATTTACTGAACGACTCTATGTGCTAGGCACTGTTCTAGATGCTGAGATATGTCAATGTACAAAACTGGAAAAATAAAGCTTGCTTTCATGAACCTTTATAAACTAATGTAGAGGGCAGGTAATATATAAGATATAAATAAAAATACATAGTGTGTTAGTGCTAAGTGCTAAGGAGAATGAGAGGGGATATAAGGTATCTGATTGGGAGGGGGTGACAATTTAGCTTAATTAGACCACCATCTTCTCAATCCAGCACCTTATATCCCCTCTCATATTTTTTTTGAGAGAGACAGAGAGAGAGAGAGAGAGAGAGAGAGAGAGAGAGAGAAAGCATGCACTCGAGCAGGGGAGGGGCAGAGGGAGAGAGAGAGAGAGAAAGAGAGAGAGAGAGAGAGAGAGAGAGAGAGAGAGAGAGAGAGAGAGAGAATCTTAAGCAGGCTCCATGCTCAATCCAGAACCCGATCCCACAGTGCTGGGATCATGACCAGAGCCAAAATCAAGAGTCAGGCACTCAACCAATGGAGCCACCAAGGTGCCCCATATCCCTTCTCATTCCCCTTAGCACTTAGCGCTGTGTCCTCATTGAGAAGATGCCCTTTGAACAAAGACCTAAAGGATGGACCTGCAGATATCTGTGGGAAATCATCCAGGTAGGTGAAATAACAGGTGCAAAGGGGAGACCATGACCAATGTATGACAGGAAATTAAAAAGTTCAATGTGTCTGAAATGATTAAATAAGGGAAAGTATGGAAGGAAATGAGTTTGGAAAGGAGGGCCAGATCACACAAGGCATTGCAGACCATTGTTAGAACTTTGATTTTTCCTGTGAGTGATGTGGGGAGCATTTTGGAGGATTATAAGCACACCAGTGGTTATGATCTGTTGTAATATGCTAACAGGGTCATGTTGGCTGCCATGATGAGAGAGCAGTCTAAAGGAAACTTGAGAAGAAAGAGACACACCCTTTATGTGGCTACTGCAATATGCCAGATAAGAGATTTTGGGCACTCCAACTAGAGTAGTAACAGTGGGGGTGAGTGAGAAGTGATCAAATCCTGGGTGTATTTTGAAAGCAAAGTTGAGAGGATCCATTGGGTGATTGGATGGTAGAAAGGGAAGCCATGTATGATTCCAAGGTCTTTGGCCTAGACCAACAAAGAATGAAGGTGCCATAAACTGAAATGGAGGAGTCAGTCCACGGGAGGAGCAAGTGTAGCGGAAGAATATCTGGGGACCAGTTTTAGACATGTTACATTTGAAAAGCCTTTCTAGACATCTGAATGCAAGTGTTGAGCAGGCAATAGTCTAGAGTTAGAAAAGAGGTTCAGTCTGGAGATAGATATTGGCAAGGACTTAGCATATAGTAGGTATTTACAGCAAAAAGAATGGATGAGATCACCTAAGGAATGAAGGTACCCAGAAAAGACAGGTGGTGAAAATAAAAACATCAGAGTCAAAAGCATGATTCTTGAATCTGCACTGCGCTCAAACTAGGTCCAATTACTAGGTGTATGAGAGGGATTTCCTGCTGAATAGATGATTCAGTATCCCAGGAGGGTCTTGATTGAGATTTCTTCTAACCAGGGCTAACATGAGTCAGATCAGATCTTCCTCCTGCCTTCAATCTGGCAAGCCTCAAGGCAGGCTCCACTCCACAGCTGGGATTCAAGAAAGCCCATTATTTCTTCTGGCTTTGACCTCGGTTTCCTCTATGTTGGTGGTTTTCATAAATCATTGTGCATAATAATTCCCAGGAGGGTTTGTAGTTTCTTTCCTCCAGAGTCTCGTTCTGTGAGTGGGGCTGAAAGTGTTCACTCTTAGCAATTACCCTGGTTAATCTTGATGAGGGCATTCCTCTTTGAGAAAGTTAGATCACCATAAAAAATACTAAGTATTTTATTACTCTAGGAAGATAAGTTTAAATACTCATAGTGGCTATTGACCTTAGCTTTCTAATGATAATGGAGTTACTTCATACAAGCTGTCATAGCTTTTAAGCTAAAAGTCATATATATTCAGTTAATTAACTGCTTGAAAAACGCATTCAGGAAACAAACACTCCAACTGTATTATTTTTATAAAATTTTTGAAAAGAGTACCAAACAATGATTATTGATTCAGAGGGTTAAGTTTTGAGCACAGAAAAAGACATTTCTATCTAAAGACTGGTGTGATAGGGACATCTGTCATCACCCATGCCCAGTTTTGCTCTCCTTCTGGATACACAGGAGTATTACACCTTGGAGGAACAACGTCATCAGTTCTGGTCAATGGATTGTGAGCAGAAATATTAGATGTCACTTCCAAACCAAAATAGTTCAGAGTCCACCTTTGGCCTTCCTTAGTATCTTCCTTTGCCACAGCCAATTGTGGAGGAGGTGTCACATTGAGTTGATGGATATGGAAGATCAAGACAGTCTACATCTTTGGTCATCTGATGGCAGTGTTTACGAGTCTTTGTTTCCCAGCAGACTTTGTGAGTGCAAAATATATTTTGCGTTAAACCCTTGACATTCTTATTTGTTTGTTTGTTACTGTGGCATAAACCTATCTTATCCTGACTCATCACCTGCCAGTGTATCATAAGCTCTCTATAAAAGTATAGATCTGGAAGAGATTTGACTATTTTAAGTTTATAACTCTGATTTTCAGACTTCACCTCACGCATTGAAATGCTTTCCTTGCTATTAAAACAATCAAATCACCTCTCACATAACTGCGCTATGTCTCTCTCATGGGTATAATTTCAAGTTGTATGCTAAATGTAACATGAAACTTTGCTGCCTGCATGTTCCAGATTATTCTACTTTGTTAGTATTTATAATAGGAAACTGAAACAGAGTACCTCCCATTTTTCAAACACTGCTCCCCTTAGGAATTATTTCCTGTCCTTAGCTCTTCCCCTACCCCTCAATAGGCCTGTCCACACGCTCACCTTCTTTCTCACTTTCCTTTTTACACAGGCCAGGCTGGGTGGCTACCCCACATCTCCCTTGGCTGCCCCCATGTGCTTCTGGAATATCCTGTGCATTTGTCTCACCCCATGATATTAAAATTTGCTGTTTACATATTAGGCTTGAGATCTTTACCCATAGGGACTGTATCTCATTTGTGCCTAGTACGTAACACCTAGAAGGCACCCAGTAATTGTTGGTGACCTGAACATAACTGCTTGAGTCCCATATGTAGAGGATGGATGTGGCTCCACAGATGGCATCTATTTCTTCATCAACTGACTTCCACCCTTGGAGAAATTCTCTGGTTTCTCAGGGGTGGCTCTTAATCCAGATCTCAGGTAATGCCCCAACTTCCTCTGGTGGTACCCATAGGAAACCCTTATGTTTGAAAGGAATATTAATAGTTATTAAAGACACAAAATACTAGCTGACTGTTCCATATCGATGTGTCAAGAGAATCATAAAAGCATAGAGGATTTGGCCACTTTTTAAAGTAATCCCTGTATGCAGTGAATACTGGCTGATTTCTAATGCATGAAATTTCTATCATCCATCTTCTGAAAATGAGTTGGGAATCTGGTTTTATAGACATCCTAATTTTATTTGATTAGTTTAAGAAGCAAAAGCACGACTTAATGGTGTATTACTATTCCCATGTACTAGAAAGATGTGTTAATGAAATATAGTTGTCAACTATTCCATATGTAAATGGGAACTACATGTGAGAATTTGATACGCTTGCTTGCTCTATAAAACATCTTGAAGAGGCTTTCCTGGGCATTTTACAGCTAATTCAGAGATCTCAACTATGGTCAAGTCAGAGTAACTTGATTTGGCATTACTATCTACCTTTCTGCAAAATGATTATCAATGCCTTTTGAGAGCGGAGAACATTTTTTCCAAACTGTGTTTTATAGAACACTGGTAAGCTTTGAGATCTTAATAGGAGCCTGTGAGCAAAACTTTTGGAAATGCTAGCTACAACAACAGTAAACAAGTTTTCTCTCTGTAAGACTTCTGCGACTCTTTCCCGTGCCATGTGAATAGGACTGATTTATCCAGTAGGCACAGTGCCTAGGACCCATAATACTTTTAGCAATACACAAAAATATTTTAATTTCTCTTTTAAAAACTATTTATTTATTTATTTTGTGAGAGGGGGAGAGAGAGAGAGGGAGAGGGAGAATCTGAAGCAGGCTCCATGCTCAGCACAGGGCGTGACGTGTGGCTCAAACTCACAAACCATGAGATCATGACCTGAGAGTCAGACGCTCAACTGACTGAGCCACCCAGGAACTCCTTAATTTCTTTCAAAATAAGAAGAAAAAATGAAAATATAATAATGGATATATAATAATCCATCCTAGATTATATTAATCTTTATTCCAATGTAGTCATAAAATATATTTTAATAGTTTTTTATGGAAGAAGTAGCCACACAGGCAAAAGTGTCTAGAGCTCTAGAATATCATAATGCAGCCCTGGTGATAGTTCTCTAAAAAGTGTGATACTCAGAATTTTCCAGAAGTTACTTGTGCATGAGTATCTTTTTGTTCTGAGTTTCTCAGAGGACCAGGGTTAAGAACATGTGGAAATATTTATGTGGTGAAATGAATACTGGAATAAGAGTTACAAGAATTGGATTTTAGTGCTATCTGCTACCAACAAACCATGCATCTTTGAGTAAGCCATGCAACATCCCTGATCTCCAGATTGTTAAGAAAAAATGATGGTGTTCAATTGGATGTCTTAAATATGTTTTCTAGCCTAAAGGTAATATTATTTCATATTTTGAATATCCTTGCTTGGTTTGCTGATTTTTTAAGTTTTATACATGTAGGTTAGAACATAAAGTCTGAGTGATAGTTTATAACTTTAGGCTGAAAGTCAGAAATAAATGTTTTATGCCTGTTTTTGGCCTTAACTAACTTCTACCAATAAGAATTGGTAGAATTAACTAACATCTACCAAATGTTTGTCTCTCAAACAAGAAAAAGAGTAAGAAATTTGGGGGTATTCCCATCTTGAATGTGTTCTCTACTTACATAGGGAAGTGATTAAACTGAAAGTCTTCTCTCCCTATGTTGAGGGGTGGTGCTGTGTTGGGGGTGTGGTTGGCCAAGAAGGAAAAGGCAAATATGTCTCTCAGGTTTTAAGTGTGGGTGACGCCTTGGCTAGTTGCACTACCAACTCACTTTTTTACAGGCTGAGGTTTTGGTTATTTGTAGGATAACAAAACAGAAATGCCCCACAGTTGGTTCTATACAGGAGTCTAAAATTCAGGAGAGAGGCTAGGTCTGGTGTCTTATATTTGGGATTCTTCAGTGTAGTGGAGTAGAAGAAATAATCTTCATGAATAGGAGAGTGAGAGGGATAGTGGGCTAAGGATATAAGTAGGGGAAGCATCAACTTTAAGGAGTAGTTATAATAAGATAAACTCCCAAAAGGAGGACAAGAAACCCCCAGAGAAATACAAGAACTAGAAGAGGGTATCATTATAGAAATAGAGCAGAGGATATTATAATGGAAATGGAGTAGAAAGTTTTAAGACAAAAAGAAAAAGAAAACAGGTACTCATACTCATTGCAAGTGAGACCATAAATAACTGCAGTTTTCATGGGAGTCAATTTGGCATTGTGCAGCAAAACCCCAAAAATACTTACAGCCTGGAACCTGATAATTCCTTTTTTAATAATTTATGCTAAAGAAAGAATCCCAAGGAAATTGTCAAAGACTTACGTTCAAGGATGTATATAACACCTTGATTTATAATAAAAAAGATTAAAAATATAGAGCAAATATCCAACAGTAGAAGAATGAGTCATGTATGACAATTCATCCCATTTTATAGAGTATCATGCAGCAGTTATAAGCATTTTCAAAACATATTTAAGGATATGGGAACATATTCACAATATGATGTTCTATGAAAAGCAGATAAAAGCTACTGTGGAGAACTGTGCCTATATATCTATCTGTCTATCAATCAAGGTATATGTGTGTACATCAAAACGTTAGCAATGGTTAATCACCATTTAGTGTTATTACAGGTGAAGTTAATTTTCTTCTTTGTATTTTCCTGTATTTTCCAGATATCATATAATTGCTATGGTCTGAGTGTTGTGTCCTTCCAAAACTCATAAGCTGAAATCGTAACCCCCCCGAGGTGATGGTACTCGAAGGTGGAGCCTTTGGGAGGTGCTGAAGACTCTAGGGCGAAGCCCTCATGAATGGGATGAGTGCCTTATAAAAAGGGCTTCACAGAGCTCCCTCCCCCTTCTGCCGTGTAAGGATCTGATCAGAAGTCTGCCCCCTGGAAGAAGGCCTTCGCTGACTTTGCTAGCACTTTCGTCTCGAACTCCCCGTCTCCAGAACAGTAAGAAATAAATTTCTGTTGTTTATAAGCTAGTCAGTCTGCAGTATTTTGTTACAGCAGCCCGATTGAATGGACTAAGACAGTAATGGACAGTAAATCACCAATTTTACAATCAGGAAAAAAAGATTACATTTTGAAAGGAGAAAGCAATTAACAGTGTCAAAGACAGAGTGAAGTCTGGTTATACAAGACTGGAAAATGTATATTCGATTTGGCACTTAGGTCATTATGTATCTTAGGGAAAACACTTTTAGTGGAGGAATGAGGAAGGCCAGTTTGAGAGCTTAAGGAGTAAAATTGAAGTGAAAACCCAAGAAAGCCAGATTTTCTGTGCTTTCAAAAGAGCTGAAAATGGAGTAACTGATATCATCTGGATGGTAGTTGAATAGGATGCAGGTGTAAGGGCCTTTTAAAATGAAAAGGTCTTCAGGTGTTTATAGGCTGAGGGGAGGATCCAATAAAGAGGTCGAGAAAGATGACTGACAGAGCAAGGTCAGGGCAGATACTGAAGATTGAGTTGGGGAACCGGCGTGGGTTGGCCTTGAACTGGGATGGGACATTGCAGACTTCTGGAGTGAAGGAAAGAAAGGAAAAACCAATGAATATAGAAATGTTTACAGAGAAATTGAGTGAGACCTCCCTGATGACCTCAATTTTTTCACTGATGTAAAGGCAAGGTCATCTGCTGAGAATGAAATCAGCAGTAGTTGGGAGGAAGAACTTGGGGTAAGTATTGAAGTTCCGGGACAGTCGTGTGGGGAGCGGCAATGAGAGCTGACCAAGACCAAGTAAAATGACAGCAAGGTTGTAGTGGGAGGCTCACTAAGTTTGGACACAGTAAATGTGTGGAACCATAGTGCGTGAATACTTTTAAATTCCTTTAACAGAGTGAAGCCACCAGGTGGGAATAAAGTGGTGAGAAAATCGAAAAGTAGGAGGTGGTGAGCAGCAGGTGGGAAGCTAAAAGTGTGTCAGCAGTGTGTCAGCCGTGACAAGATTCAGGGCCTGAGCTTCTGCATAGAGAGCTCCAGGAATGGTGGGGCCATTATGGTGGATAAGGTATTTCCATGAATGTTCATATCTAGAGTTAGGCCAGGGGAGGAAGACTGGGGGCCGGCTTTTTTTGGTGAGGTGACCGATAACCAGGTGGCAGGTGAATTGGCCACAATCAGGAGGGATGAGGGTGGAATATTGTAGTGAATGTGGCAGGAGAATGAGATCTTAGGAGAGGATGACAAAATCCTGTCCAGAAGCAACCCTGATACATGCCTTGAAATGCCACCTCACTGGTTGGATTCATGGTTCACTGTGTGGGAGACTGGGCAGCCTCTCTGAAAATGGGCTAAAGGGGAGGAGGTGGGAGACTGAGGAATAGTTGCAGGGAAGATAAGAAAACAGCAAGCTTTCTACCTGAACAACTTAAGATGGATAAAAGTTTGGTAACACTGGAAGGAAGTTTTCAACAGGATCTACAGTAGTTAGAGGAGTCAGGAAAAGAAAAGATAGAATGGTAAGAGGGTAAAGATAGAAGAGAATAAAACAGACTTATTGTTCAGAAGTTGGGGCACCTGGATGGCTCAGTTGCTTAAGTGTCTGACTTCAGTTAGGGTCGTAATCTCATGGTTTGTGAGTTCAAGCCCCACATCAGGCTGTTTCCTGTCAACACAGAGCCCACTTCAGATCCTCTGTCCTCCCCCCCCCCCTTAGTCTCTCTCCCTTCATTATAAAAAAATCCCTGGTATATTCAATTATTGTATTTCTACTTTCCAAAACTATGAAGTCTTCTTAAATTTTGTATTCAGAACTAACATTCATGTCACATTTATTGAATACGCAGTCAAGGAAAAAACTCTGATTTTTGAAGAGCTCCACTTGGGTTGTTTTTTTATTTCCTAATGGAAGAAGGTCCATATATGGGTCCCCCCCCAGTTATTTAACTTGAGAAGAGACAGTCTTAGAAACAGATTTTTGGGGTATCTGCATGGTTCACTTGGTTGAGCAGCTGACTCTTAATTATGGCTCAGTTCATGATCCCAGGGTCGTGGGCTGCTTGGGATTCTCTCTCTCCTCTGCCCCTCTCCCTTGCTCTCAATCTCGCTTTCTCACAGAAAAAAAAATAGCTTTTGTATGCCCAATGTCCGAACGCTAGTCTTTTCCTCTGTTTGAAAAAGCCTACCTTGTGCATCACTTTTTCCGGGCTTCCTTATATCTGTGGGCTGGACATGGACCTGGGCCTGACCCTGGCTGTGCACACGCCGGACTAGGAATCAGTGACGAGAGAGGCAGAGAAGCTGGGACAGAGGCATTTTTTGGCAGTAACAGCCAGGGGAATGCGGTATTAGGGGAGTGTGGCAAGCGTTGACTGTGGACCGTGCCAGCTCTGAGGTCTGGTATACAGCCTGACTGAAGCGGAGCTCTCCTGATGCCAGCACCACAGTGTGGTTTTGACTGCGTTCCGGCCCATGGGGCCATCCTTGCTCCTCGCCTTTTCCTGAGCCAATGCTTCAACTCCTCCCAGTGATTTTATGACCTACTACATGGCCTTTCAATCAATTTCTTTTTTCTTAAGTCTGCCGGAGTTGGTTTCTGGTACTTGCAACTTATAAACCCTGACTGAAACTTGGAGACAACTTATTCTAGTTACCACCAATTGCTGGGTGTTCGGAACATAAACTTACCCTGTGACCCAGCCCTTCTCCTCGTAGGTTTGAAGCACACAGAAATGCAAACGTGGGCTAGAAGGTCCAGAGCAGCATTATAATAAAAGACAAAAACTGGAAACAACGCAAAAGAACATCAAGATTTGTTCATTGTGTAAAATAAGTATATAAATCATGGCAAATTCTTAGAATACCATACAACAATGATAGCGTTGAACTGCTATTTCAACAATATAGATGTATCTCAAACCAAATGCTGAGCTGAAGAAATCAGACAACAAAAAGATACCTGTTAATTCCATTTATGTGAAATGCAAAAACAAGCAAGATGATATTATGATATTACAAGTGAGAGTAATGTTCATTTTGTAAAGGGGAAAGTAACTAGGAAGGGGCACAACCTGAGGACTCCTGGGTCTCTGGCCATGTTCTGTTACTTGACCGGCACAATGATTTTGTGGCCGTGCTTCCCTCTTGGTAATTCAGAGAGTGCTCTTAAGACCAGTGAACTTTTCTGTTGGTGGTTATCAATGAAAGTGCATATGAGCAAGCAAAACTGAGGCTGAGAGAGATCAAATAAACTGCCCAACATCATATAAATGTTCGGTTAACCAGGCTGCCTGATTCCCACTCCCAAGCTCTTATAATTGCCCCCCAACAATCTTGGCAGGAAGGCCTTACAAGCATCGTCGAGTGAAAATGTGAGGTTCAGAGATTTAGGCACCTTGCCCGCGTCACCAAGCTAGTCTGCAGGTGACGGGGCCATAATCTCTGTAAACCCAGTTTCTTCGCATTTTCAATTCACAGCACAGTTCTGCAAGTGGAATGCTAGGTCATACTGGCAGCATACAAACGGTGTGGATAAAACCCTTATCCACTGCTCATAGGAAGTGGTATCCATGATACACTTACATGAAAGCAAACAGCCAGGGCACAGATTTCTATGTATGGTGTGCTACCATTAGTGTAAAAGGTGAAAATCTTTGTGCGTGCATGTGCGTTTGTGTATTTTCTCTTAAGTATTAAGTACTTTTGGAAGGATCCCCAAGAAACTGGTAACACTGATTGCTTCTGGGAAAGTGAACAGGCTGGCAGAGGGACAGAGATAGAAGAAAGAATTTTACTGTAGACCCTTTAAATCATTTACATTTTGAAACATGGGAAATGTGTATTTTATTTTTCTATTTAACGAGAGAGAGAGAGAGAGAGAGAGAGAATCCTAAGCAGGTTCTAAGCTCAGCACAGAGCCTGATGTGGGGCCCAATCCCACAACCCTGGGATCATGAGCTGAAATCAAGAGTTGGACGCTCAACTGACTGAGCCACCCAGGCCCCCTGTTTTGTGTATTTTAAAATACATTTAAAAGTGTTAATTCATCCTGCAACCAAAAGTGTATCTCCCCAGGGTAACGTATGAGCAGTGCTTAGAGGTAAAGAATTCAGGATTTTTCAGGGACTCAGTTGATGTGTTCAATTTGGTGAACACTATTTTCCTTGTGTTTCAGGCTCTTAATCTTACAGGAGGCCACTGGCATAATAGGTGAATATGGAAAGCTATGATATTTTTTATGATTACCAGCACCTCTCCCATGTGGCATAGCACTAGACCATGGCCCTCCTCTCCCCCTGTTTCTTTCCTTTCCTAATTGATTGTATCCACTGATTTTCCATGTCTCACCCCTACTCATTCCAGACCTCACAAACACCAGTTATCCACAGTTTGAAGAGCCTCTCCTACTTTGAAGGTGTGCAGCCCTAGGCCTAATATTTTGTGTGTGTCCAAATATTAAAACATTTAGAGAATGGGCAATAGGTCCTGCCTATGTTGATCATGAAAAAGAGTAAGTTATGTGAAGCACAGGAATGCTTTCTATGGAAAAATTCCTTAATAGAATTTGAAGCATCATGAATGAATGGAGTGAGTGAAATAAGGAGCCCTGCCCATAAATATTGAGTTTTTTGAAGCACTCTTGCCTTTGTTTTGTCCTGACAGTCGGTCCCCACTGCTATAAGAGCCAGAGTGAATCTCTAGAACACCCATTTTATTATGGAACTCAAGGAATGGCTTATACTTTTGAGAGTTCGGTATGCATTGTTGTGATTTTTTAAGACTTCAGTTGATACCTCAATACATATGGATGCAAACACCACCATCTACAAATTAATCATCCTTAACTGAGCATTAGGGCATTAACTAGTTGTCAGGTAACTCTGTGTCGTCATTGTTTCAGGCCTCCAGTGTACCCAGAGAAATCCCCACCTTGTCTGTCTGTTCATACCTCTCTTTTCCCATTCCCCAGTCCTTCAGGTCGTCACACATAGCTTTACATGAGTACAGCTTACACACATAAAAATACATTTGGAGAGAAATCAGTATAGTCATCAGTAAAACGTACATGAAGATATTTTTTAAATGACATTGAATGGGAACTAAAACGTTTCAAGGAGATCAGAGTGATTGGCAAGCCTATTTTAATAGATGAAGCTTTTTGTGGGAAAACATATGTCAAGATAGAATAGTCAAACCAGCAGAATTTTAAAAACTATACTACCGTAACATTTTCAGTATTGCTTTGGCATTTTAAAGTATGGCTCAGTGATAGTGCCGTTAATTTCAATTATTTGTTAATATTGGCACCATGTCAGAACTGAACTTTTTTCTTTAAATGGTTTTAAAGATGTTTTGATTCATTTAAAAATTTTTGTTGAGGTGTAAGAGATATACAGTAAAGCACACAAATCTTAAATCCTCAACTCCCTGAACTTTTGTGCATGGGCGCGCGCGCGCGCGTGTGTGTGTGCGTGCGCACACACACACACACACACACACACACAGTGGGGTAACTACCACTCAGATCATGGACAGCAAAAATAGTCTGTACAGTGGTGGATATGTATTATTATACTTTTGTCCTAACACATAAAATGTACAATACCCAGAATGAACCTTAAGATAAACTGTGGACTGTGAGTAACTATGTTGTGTAAGTATAGATTATTCCCTGGTTAAAAAAAAAGAGATACCACTGATGATAGGGGAACCTATGCATGTGTGTGGGGGCAGAGGGTATGTAGGAAATCTCTGTGACGTCCTCTAATTTTTGTTTTAAAGTTGCAAATGGCATATCGGATAAAGGGCTAGTATCCAAAATCTACAAGGAACTCACCAAACTCCACACCCAAAAAGCAAATAATCCAGTGAAGAAATGGGCAGAAGATATGAAGAGACACTTCTCCAAAGAGGACATCCAGATGGCCAACAGACACATGAAACGATGCTCAGCGTCACTCATCATCAGGGAAATACAAATCAAAACCA